>CM061550.1:213677305-214922848 GCA_030864225.1 Capsicum baccatum var. pendulum
ATTCATTATGTCTCCAATCTTGATCCTGCTCACGATCCATCCAACCTTGATTTCGACCTTGCCTTTGATAGGCGAAGTGGGAACCCCATAGTAGTTTGCCAAGTATCAGATTTATTCATCCAAATTCTTTGCCTCTTCATCCTTATCATAAGGTTTCGATGCTGCGGCAGTTACCGCTTTTGCGGGTGCACCCTAACATGCTTCGTAAAGAGCTCAAGTTGGGTCATTACTTTGTCCATGTTTTCCTTCTTTTATTTTTCTCAGTTGCTTTGTTTGTTAGTTTTCATAGATGTTGTAGAGGGGGTTTTGGAAGCTTTGGTGTCATGGGTATGACAACCCCAATTTTGTTTTGATACTTCTTCTATCAAACGAAAGGCCGCAAGATGATACAATCTCACTATAGAACCATCTGTCGAGTTATCCACAGCCATTTCATTTAATGGATCAAGATCCCTATATAAAATCTCGAGTAGCATCTTTTCCAGGACTTCATTATTATGGCATTAGGCTAACTTTCCATAGAACCTCTCCCAAGCTTCAAATAATGGTTCTCCATTCATTTACTGGGAGTTCACAATCTTATCCCACTTTTAAGGAATTTTTTATGGGGGGAAGTATCTATCAAGAAGCACCATAGTAAGCTCCTCCCATGAAGTAATTGAGCCGGGTAAAAGTGAGCAAAGCCATAAAACCGTCTCACCTATTTGTGAAAATTGGAAAAGTCAAAGCCAGATGGATCTTATTTAATATATTCTATATTAAATGGTGCAAAAAATTCCACAAAGTTCTTCAATGGACATTCAGGTCGTCAAATGTTTAACCCCCATACAACCCTTTTATTTGCAATATGTGAAGAATAATGCTAATCACATGAAATATTCCATTCCCATTGGTTGGCAAAATGCGAACTACACTCATTTGTCCTGCCTTATTTAATTGGCCTTTATCATTAACAGGGGTATCGATAGGGCCCATATTGGTTGTGTTATAGCTCATTGCTCTGTTTACACTTTGATCATCTATAAATAATTCAAAATAGCAAATAAAGTAAATTGCACCACTCTGGGTATCCCCAAGTAAGAATGAAACCATATAAGAGAAATCTATATTTCACTCCCCGATAACTAAGCCATTTTTAAAGCACTCAACTCACTCCCATGTTTGAAAGGTGAGGCGGTCATTGTCAAGTAACCCAATTTGAATTGGGGTCGAATCTCAAAGAGTGAATTATAGACTTCGAACACTATGGGTGCTCAAATTACTACGAGATTACCCAGAATGCTAACAAAAATGACATGTAAAATAAAATGGGGGAATTTTTTGGGGAATTCTCCACAACAAACATTAACAAGCACTTGGTGAATAAAACTTTTAATTAGAATTCAAAATTTAGAGAAAATCTTAGGATTATGTCTACCTCGAGGTAATGTATGTGGATCAATATTGGTTTCTCATAAAATTTTAGTTTTTAACTCAAGGATAGGCTAGGTCGAAGTTCATTGGGGTCAATTTTTTTAAAAAATCACAATGATTTCACCTGGTGTCTCAATTGAGCAGCTAAAAAGTGTTTACATTTTCATAATCACCCAAAACCTCATTCAAGCATCCTTATTTGTAAGATGATGCTCTTGATATGATTTACACCCCCAAAAAACTTTTTTTAAGATTGCAAAAGGTAGTAAACCATAGGTTCATGTGTCCACCATTGCCTTGTCCCCCTATAACCCTCTTTCATGGATGTTATGGGTACCTAATGTTCATTTTCATACCTTTTTCAAGTATGATAAAGGGTTTCTAGAGCTTGGGCTTTCACCCATCAAATCCATTTGGATATTTAGGGTTTTCACTCATCAAATTCCAACCCATAAGATCAAGCAATGGTGGAATCCATCCTCAACAATGAAAATCCATGCATACACAATAATTCCCACACACAATTACACTTTAGTTCAACATAATCCCAAGACTAAATTAGTTAACTGCTCATGAATAAGGTAGAGAGAGATATACCATAAGTATTATCCAAATCATTCATTTTTCACAAAAATCCCAAGAAATTTAGACTCCAAAGTTAATTACACTTTTCCCCATCTAGGGTTTCCAATCTAGAATTCAAAAATATCTTATGTGCTAAGCTATCCCTAAGGAGTAATGGGATTTTGCTTAAAAATAGCTTGGGATGCGTCTAGGTGCTTTTAAAGATCTCCCCTTGGGCATATTCCTACTGGACTACGATCGCACACGAATATCTATGATAGTGACCATCGATCGCGATTGTGTGCCATGATCGCATTTCTCTAATTGTCTTGACTTATCACACTACGGCTAGAGTACTGCGATAATGGTAATCGAGGCTTCTATAGTCTAGGTCTTCAATTGCACTCTTCTTTGCTCCTTTTTTATCATTTTCAGCCCTCATCCATAGTGTTTGATCTCCTCAGTTTTATGCCTACAAAGAGTGGTTATTAGGGCATCTATTTATAGATTTTATCTTATTTATTTATTCAAAATGTGTTAATTTGCAAAAAATAATGAGTTCCATTGAGTGTTAAAAACACCACTCATCACTTTTCTACCAAATCAGATAAGTAATATGAAGTTGGGGGTTACACAGCCTGCAACAATAGTTAATACAGTTCAATAGACAGCAGGTTGGTATGGAGTTTGAGTTAACATTGGGTATTCAATGGCTATGTGTATTACAAATCTCGAGTTTTTGATGCTTGTGGGCAATGTTCAAAGGCTGAATTATGGGAACGCCTATAATATAAAGTGGCAAACTCAGCCACCAAATCCATCATGGAACAACCAACAGTAGCAGTTTTAAAAAAATTGGGCCACAACTCAGACAGCAATATAAAAGAGATATTAAAATAACTTATGGATGTTCAGGCAAAGTTGGCAGCATATATTAAGAGTTAATAGGAATATATGAAGTGTCAGCAGGCGGCTACAAGTAATTTGGACTTACAAGGTAGGCAGATATTGCAGACAAAAAATTCTAGGCCTCAGGGTGGTTTGTCAAGTACTACTAAAGCTCCTAAAAAAGTTATTGAAATCACTTTGAGTAGTGGTAATAAGCTGAATAAAGAACCTCAAAAGAAAACTAAAGAGGTAGATGTAGAGTTGACTCCCCAATAGATTGCAGACAAAGTTACTGACAATTTGAGAAAGTCTGAGTACTCAAAAACCAAAGTTGTTGAACTGATGAAGAAGAGCCTACCACAACCTTTCCTATAGAGGTTGATACCGAAAAAGGATATATGCATTAAGAAATTCTTTGACACATTCAGAGAGCTTCATATTAACCTTCCTCTTTTAGATATTTTTCAGGAAATGCCCAAGTATGCTAATTACTTCAAGAAAGTGGTAACTAACATGGTTATGCTACGGGATGTTGAGACAGTAGCACTCACTGAGGAGTGTATCTCTGTAGTGACACAGAAGATGCCCAAAAAGTTCAAAGACCCTAGGAAGTTCACTCTCCCTATTGAAATTAGAAATAGTGAGGTGATCCATGAAATTAGTGACTTAGGGGCAAGCATCAATTTGATGCTCCTTTTTTTGTTCAATAATTTGGGAATGGGGAAGCCTAGACCGAGATCTGTGTTACTACAACTGGTGAATAGGGCCATAGCCCATCCTGAAGGAGTCATAGAAGATGTTCTCATCAAGGTTGGTAAGTTGATTATCCTTGCTGACTTTATTGTTTTAGATATTTAGGAAGATAAAAAATTTCCAGTCATCTTGGAACGTCCATTCTTTGTGGCAGGAGCATTGATAGATGTGATAGAGGGCTCACTCACAATTAGGCTAGATGATAAAGAGGCAGTTTTCAAAGTGTAGAAACAGCTTAACACACTATCCCAATATAAAGATTTGTGTATGATTACTGTGGTCCAAAGGGATAAGTCTGGGGTGGTGACGTATATTCCACAAAAGACCTATTTATACTTCCTCATTGAGTATCCCAAGACTTAACCATCCCATCCTGACATAATACAAATTAATAAGCCTGAGAAGGCTAAAGTTGAGAAAGTTGTTAATCGTGAGAGTTCCCAATCAAGAGGTCAGAAACAAATAAGAAGATGGTGTCTGAGTGACATGAAGAGGATGAATAAAAATAGATTAGTAGTAGATTGGGTCATGCTACAACACTAAATAAGGCATTGGTTGGGAGGCAACCCAAGTTAAAGTAGTTTTTAACTTCAGTATTTTCAGTTCTAGTTTACTAGTTTTTGATTTTATTGAGTCACAGGTTGATGAAAAATCTGAGTACCAGAAACCTAAGCTTAGTAGCATGACAAAGACTAAGTGTGGGATCCCCAAACCCCCTTGATGTATAAGGATGCTACTAGCTAGGTCTAGAGGCCTCAGGGAGTATTTCTATCTATACATTTTAAAGTATACTTTAGGGAAAAAGTAGATTTTTAAGTGTGGGGTGGGGAAATTCCCATTTTTAGTGGTAAATATAAATTTTATTTTTGTGTTAGGAATAAGTTAGATGTTCTTGTTGGTTCTATATTTGACTACCTGATGCAAGAGTTTTAGTTTTAAAAGCAATTTAAATATGTGAATTACTACTTTTGAGACTCCTAGGCTCATGATTATGACTCCTGTACTTGTTGGCTTAATGTTGAATTTATGTTATTATTTGGTTGAGAGTCTATGATTATCCTACCTGAGTTCAGCATGTGCAATGCTTTAAGTTAGTTTGTAGTATATTCGTTGTTGCATGTGATGTCTACAACTTGCCTAATATGAGTAGCGAAATAAAGAATGTGGGTTTAGGAGATGATATAGGAATTTCTTTAATAGCCATGTTTTATACGTTTTTTTTACCTACCCTTGAGTATAATCCTAGTTAGCCCCATTGAGCCTTTAGCTTTTTGTTTAGAAGTCTTACTGGTAGCCTAATCCCCTTCTTTGATTGACCTTTATTTGATCCAGGCTCCTAAGAGCTTTAAGTGTAAACTTAATTAAGTTAAGGATTTGAAAATTCAAGTAGGAAAAAGGTGAAATTGAAGCCCCAAACTGATAGTTATTGGTGTGTAAAAATTATTATGTCATGGTTGTGAGTTAAAGAAATTTGTGCTAAAGAAATTTCTAATTTTTAGCTCGGTCGTGTTATAATGAACCTTCTTTGGCCTTGGTCCTCCTTATACATTGTGCACTTCAACTAAGGCAATTTCTAAAGTTGAGGGTGGCTATCATAGGGGTACATGACGTATAATGGCTGTGAAGAATGGTAAAATCAAATGATGTGTACATAGCATACTCCTACCATAGTATATGTGTATGAGCTTAATGAGATGGGGCAAAACAAAAGATGTGGATATAATTAAGTGGTGCAAGTTGGTTTTCATAGATGTATCTTAATTGAAGAATGTGATGTATTAAAGCGCTTATGGAAGATAGTCACTACTCTTGGCCAAAATAGTTCTTACCCATCCCTTAGCCTTTATTACTTTCATTAAAGACCTATTTGATGTTAAGCTTTAACATTTTGATATTAGTGGAGTACTACACTAATGGCAAGCCCATGGTTCATTATGTATAACTTGTGAATTCCTTGTGAGAGTGAGCTCAAATTGATTCTTGTACCCATTATGATAAATTAAATTTATGTGAGTGATTATGGGTAAATATCTTTTTGTGTGGGCACATGTTTGTTAAATATGGGTGATTTGTAGGATCCTTTTGATAGAACAATATGTATGAGTTTTTCAACTAGGTGAGTCAATTTTTTAGGCTTGGATATTTTGGAGTAGTGTTCCTAGACTTTCCATTTTGTTTGTTACATGCTTAGCAAAGAAACATGCATTCTGTGCAGTCACTAAAGTACTTGCTTAAGTGTCTTATGGCTAGTAGAAGTTTAGAGCCATGTCATCTTATGATTCTTATAGTGAAGAGTTATTTGAGGACGAACAAGGCTTTAAGTGTGGGGTGGTGATCTGAGGTGATTTTTTGCATCTAAGTATTGTTATCCTAGTTTATTTAGCCTTGTTTGAGGGAAATACATGTTCTTAATAAGTGAATGATGTTATAAATAACCATATAAGTGTTTAAGTGTGTATTACAATGTTTAAAGGTGTTTTCAAACAAGCTTGGATTCAAATTGATCATTTAGAGTTCAACTGACTACACTAGTGTTACCAGCTTAAGCTAGATGTTTGTCTAGTCTATCGTTATGGATTCTATCGTGTTTAATGAGTTAATAAGGTTATTTTTATGTAATTAAGTGTAGAACAACTTTTTTATAATGTTCAATGGTTAATTGAATCAATCCAAGAGTCAAAACAATAAGTTAAAGATCAACGTGGGCAAGCTAGTCTTTGCTCGAGTTCTAGTTCATCGTTCTTGATATTGTGTTGTTTTGAGCTCTAATCCATGGTATATGATGAATTGTAATAAATAGAGGCTTTCACACACTCTTCATTTTATGGGTGATAATTTCACTAATATATGGTTAGTTATTGAATGAGACCATTTTAGTACTTGTTTAAAATCATGAGTTAATACTATTGCAAATGAGAGAATAACACTTTGATTAAAGATGAGTGTAGTAAGGTTCTCCTGCCATATATAAGGATAGGTGGAAATCATGATCGTTTGGGTGATGATAGAGATAGTATTATACCACTAGGTTCGTTGATCTCATTGTACAAAACAAGTATAGTAGAGTCCTACGAAATGGTACGAAGATGTCTTTACTTTTCTTTGAGAGGCTACAAGGATTTATGCTAAGAATTTTTGTTCTTTCTTTCTTTCATATTATTACTTTATACCAATTAGTATCTGGAGATCTAAATTGGTATCTAATTTATTCACTCTTGTTCACAAATGGTGAATAATCATTCCACCAAAGTAGCAGCTATATCACCCACGGTAGTACCTGTAACAACACCCACATCGATCGTTGGGCAGTAGTCTAGGGTAAGCCTCGAGTTAGAGGCAGAGCAAGTAGTGGAGGACACAAGCATCTGAGATGCCAGTAAGATAAAGAATGTTATCTTGTCCCCCCCCCCTAAGATTCCCCAGGCCATGATCATGATGAAAAGAAGGTAATTTAGGAAGAAGAGATGATATCTTCAGATAATGTAATGTCAAGACCAAAAGGTACAGCTCAGGTGCCCTTATCTACTAAGTTGATTCAACAAGTGTTAGGGTTCTTGGGTATATTGGTTGGCACTGGCTACACTTTGGTGGCTCTAACTACTCGATCTATAGCCTTACAATATTCTGTTACTGTATCACCAAGAATGGATACAGGATCTAAATCAGGGGTGTACCCTAACAATTACTTGGACCAGTAAAGACAGATGACGAGTATGGGCTATTTTTTAAGTTCATTAAGATGAATCCCCCTATATTTCAAGGCATAGATCCCAAGGATGCTTATTAGTTATTAATAAATTGAACATCAGCATAAGATGGGTATTATTGAAAAGTATGGTGTGGAGTTTATTTCCTTTCAGCTGAAGAATAAAGCCAAGCAATGGTGGAGGTTATTTATGGAGTCTAGGGCTTCTTACCTCCACTTACTTGGGCTTAATTTCATAATTTATTCCTTGATAAATATATTCACTTCACTTATTGTGACCATAAAAAGAATGAGTTTCTAAGGTTGGAGTAGGGTAACATATTTGTGGTGACATATGGGACCAAGTTTCATGCCTTGTCCAGCTACAGTTGATTACCACAGAGAATAAACAGATTAGGTGCTTTGTGAAGGGTTTAAATTTAGGGATTTAATTGGCTACTTAATATGTAGCAGTGACTAGTAAGGTTTTTGAGAATATTGTTGAATTTTCCAAGAAGTTGAAGAACTTGAGAAATCGGGAGCGATAAAAAAAAAGACAAGAAGGCTCAAACTTCGAGGAAATTTAGTGGTACTTTCTTAAAAAGGCATGTTTTCTCTAAGCCATACCACTCAGCTATAATATCATCTACTGTGGGTCCATCTGTGGTTAGTTACCAACTTTTCCAAGTCGACGGCTATATGCCATCATCCTCTTCATCTTAAAGGCCTATGCTGGGAACCTAACTTCTTGACGATATATCAATTAACTTACCAAATGACTTATATTGATTTAGTTCTGACATGTTGTGGTGGTGGAGGAAATGATAGGAGTTATCCATAAGGTGGGAATGGTGGCTAATCTAGGGGTGGAAACAAGGCCAACCAAGGTAGAAGAAATATTGGAAGAAATAGATCTCAAGTTAAAAGATATGGTGGTAATAAGGAACATTTTTATGCAGTCCTAGCTCATCTTGAAGTAGATTCTTCTGATATGGCGATCATAGGTACTATTCTTGTTTGTGATCATATGGCTTCTATATTGTTTGATCATGGTTCAATCAACTCTTATGTGTCTTTGAAATTTGATATAGGTTAGGACTTATACAATGAATATCTTAATACTCTTATGTATGTTTCAACATCTGTTGGGGTGTCCGTGTGTGTTGATCAGGTATATCATGTGTTTTTTGTGATATTAATGGGGTTCAATACCATAGAAGACTTATTCATTTTATACATAGAGGAATTTGATGTTATTTTGGGAATATGTTAGTTATCCCCTATCATACAGTCCTTGATTGTTATGTCAATATAGTCACTATAGCAATGCCCGGGTATAATACCTCAAAAATCCAAACCAATGCTAGATTCATTTTTCAAAATCATGGATAGTACTTTTTTGTCCTTTGATAGTTCTATGAGTTAGTTTGAGGTATATTAAGGCCCACATAACTCCCAGCTATTAAAGAAATAAAATAACCCTTATCGATTGAAATTTTGATAAGAATGTTGCTTTAGTCAAATTCAAATGAGAATATATTTTCATCTACTCATAATTATTAGTCTCAAGACCCATCAAGTTGAGGGAAATTAAATTAGCATTCCAACGATACCAATTTCACCCAAATTCGATACTCGGGTGAGAAGTTATGGCACTTTTAGTTAAAGCAGTAGCTCAATACGAGCAGCACTGCGTTGCGTCGATGTGTCATTTCACAATTGTCACTTTCCAGTGAATCTCTGTTATTGGCACCGCGTTATGCCAAAATGTCAGTTCAGAATTGTCTTTTTCCAATGATGCAACATGATAGCACCGCGTCGCGCCAGAGTGCCAGTCACACTTGTCAATTTCTAGTGACGCAACGCGTTTCCACCACGTCGCGTCAAAGTACATTTTTACACTTGTCTGTGGAATACAGTTTCAGAAAAATTCCAGTGGCTCACCACGATGGCACCGCATCGCCGTGAAGCCCAAAAATGGGATTCCAGTGACGAAAATGTTTAATTATTTCAGGGGCAGTTGGGTCTTTTTCTATGACCCTAATCAGTCCAAAACACAAAATTAATGCCCTAAAATCCTAATTAGTCATTATTTTATTCAATTACTCTTAAATCAAGAGCATTCTCTCTCAAATAGAAAACCCTAGCCTTAAAAATTCAAGATTAAATCTCAAGAATTTACCATCAATTCTCATGAATTCATTAGCAGAGATATGTTAAGTGTTGATCCATGGGTTCCTACCACCCATGCAGTCCAAGTATCCTCTTTTAAATTTAAAGATGTGATATTTACAAGTTATTATGATTTTAAATTGTTATTTTAACCATGAACTCCCAAGAATTGCAATTCTATACCACGTTTACATGAAATTATTGTTATTTATCAGACCCCATATGTTCTAATGTTGTTATTCATTGATTTAAATCATGATTAAGTGTTATTGATGTCGAAATCGTGCTATTACTCCAAGTTTCATACCATTCCCATGATTACTTAAACTATGAATATCAAGTGTTTGATAAAATACCTATAAGAATGAATATTCGATAAAAACTTTCAAGTTATCTCCTCCAAGCTTAAGTACTATTTTACTATTATTGCTATAGAGTCCTGTGGGTTATGAATACCCAAAAACTTAGCTGTTTACCTAGTCTTAGTGACTTTAGAATAGTTTCAGAATATGTTATGATCTTTATAAGTTCGATCGGTCATCAAAATCAGTTAACCTTAGAGCAGTTCACCATTTCGAGTCAGTTCAGTTGGGAGTAGGATTTAGCACCGAGCGAGTGCAGGATGGCGGCTTCTGCATCAGATAGGAAGAGTCATTAGTAGCAGTCCCTGTACTCCAGAATTACGTATCCAACATAGGATATAAGGAGTCACCCATCATATTAGGCTTGACGACCTCACAGGGATCACCTATCAGTTTAGGCTTGACAACCTTATTCCTTCAGGACAGTACATCAGTATAGTGGATTAACACAGCCAGCATTAGTACCCATGGCATGGATGACTGAAAAATTCAATAGTTGGTCATAAAATCTTGATCTAATATGGTTTGGATACTGAATTGTGACTATGGGAGCTAACGACAACAGACATGCCCTAATTTGAGCTAATTAGGGTCCAACCTACAACCCCATTAGAAGGGTTCTAGTACCTTACCAGGAGTACTAACACATGGCTGACAATGTGTATCCACAAAGCTGATGTCTCAAAGGATGAAGGTGTCATGCCTCTTCTGATGAGGGACCCCTCATAATTTATGGTGGCATTATAGGTATGGAACTTAGGGACTACTACTAATGACTCATGCCTAACTGATGAGGGAGTCGTCATCCCTACATTTACTTGGTGCTAAGTGCTACTCCCAACTGAATGACACTGGTATTATAATTTGTTTAACATAATTTGGTACTGATAAGCTCTCAGCATAAATATGATAATCTGAATATAATGATACAAATATGGTCTAAATGGTTGGAAACTTGAAAATCTGAAATATGCATAACTATCTAGGTATTGGGTTTTCATAACCCTCTAACACTGAATAATAGTTAAAACAATAACATCATTGAAAAATACTGTCAGGAAATTGATGATTCAGAGACCCAAAACATAGAATATATCAATAACTGATAAAAACCATGATTATAGATATGAGAAGATGCTTAACTTATAAGGATAACATGCTCACATGGTTAAATTCATAAATTGATAATTTAGCATGGTGTCAACTGAACATGAAATAAGTGACTAAAATTATGAAGCATATAATAACATTGTTCACATGGGAAACACATTATCTTATATTCAAATTTATTAAGAGAGAATTGAGTAAATTTATGCTTGACATTGAAATTTCTTAAAATTAGGGAAAAGGGTTTATACATGAAAGAAGCAAGGGATTCTTGGGACTCAAGGGTGGAAGGGACACATTGATTAATACCCTACATAACTGAGTTGCTTGATTTCTTTAAGAAAACTTGGAATTTATATCTTGAATGTGTAAATTCTTAAAAGAAGCTTGTAATTTTGTGTTCTTGATAATAAGAGGAGATTGAGTATCATTAAATGGTGAATAATGGTGAAAATAATTCCCTTCTTGGGTTTTAAATCATTAATTTGTGTTTAGGGAGAGAGAAAAGGACCAAAATGCCCCTCACCTAGTTAATGAAAATTGCAGGATTACATAGCCTCAGTGGCATGAAGGCTATCACGGAGACTAACCTCTGTGACATGCTATGTATCGTAGAGACTGATATGCCCAAATTACAACTCTCCTTTAAAAGTATAAGCGGTCGCAATCAAATATAGAACCCAACTAGGAAAGGGTCAAATCCCATAGGGAATACTATGCAAACTAAGTGTTATGATTATTAAGAGACTGTTGATCGAAGGTTTCGGAGTGAAGGGGTTTTGGATTTGTTAACAAGTATTGATTCAATAAGTGTGTGTTATTGCAGGTTTTAATTCAATGAGATTAAACAAACTAGGATTATATTCACCAAGATGTTCAAGCAGTCAGGGTTGTGAGTTGACCTAAATTTCCAATTTTCAATTTCAATTGCAAGAATTATTGAATTCTAAATTTCACCTATTCATTTCTCAACCTAAATGGATTATTACTCTTTAATTCTTTCAAACTCAAGGAATGTACTGACTTATACAATTGGTTTCTCAAGTGGGTTGGTCCTGTTAAGGCATCAACCCTTAACCCAAATGTTAAAGCCTTTGAATTCCTTGTAAACCTCATTTTTATCCAACATACACTTTTCTACTAAAACAAGTGATGTTCTTGGGCTCACCCTTCGAGTTTGTAGCCAAGAAAGGTCATGAATGTGAAGAGGAGTTTATACAATCTCAATTGGTTAAGGAAATTACGCATGCTCACAACCTCAGTCAACAAATAACATCAAGGCTCCCATAACCCTAGTTATGGGAGCTTTATCCACACATCTCAAAGGAAGAACAAGAAATATTTTTTTTGTTCATAAATTAATTCAAAGAATTACTTACTAAAGTTCCAACAATAGTTCTTGATCTTCAGAGTGAATAATGATTAAAATCCTAAGGTCCACAATAGTAGCTTATAATCTCATAGAGAAATACGTACAATGTGTTTCAAAAGATGGACTTAAGATAAAAGATCCCTAATCTAGATCTAGACTGGGTATTTCTATGTTTTTAGGAACTAGGGTCTTAAAATTCGAACCTCAGATTGTCGTTTCAAGGTTAACGGCCCATCAGTGACCTGATGGTCCTTCACTTGGACCATCGTTGGGGTCCAGAAGCTCTTATTTTAGTTTCAACTTTGACGGCCATGTTGACGGCCCGTCACCTGGACCTTCGCTTCATCACTACGTAGGAAACATTCTGCTTCAGGCTGACGGCCAAGTTGATGGCCCGTCAGTGGCCTGACAGCCCATCAAAATGACAAGCAAATTTTTACTTTTTTCTAAGTGTTGACGGGTACCCTGACGGTCCGTCACATAGTTGACGGTCCTTTTTTTACTATTTTTCGAAGTTACTTCTTCAGCTAAGTCCTTCACCTGAAAATAATAAATTCCAACATCAAATACAATAATAGTTTCTTGAAAATGCACAATTATCCCTTGTAAGAGATGTAAAATATTCCGTCAAAATCCGTAGCATCAATACCCTCAGCTTAAATCAATTGCTTGTCCTCAAGAAACTCAACACCAAATGCATGCATGCACAAACACAATGATGGGCATTCAACGATTGAACGAAATTTCATACAACCACTTAAATTCTATCTCACTCTTGTGGTCTCAACACATCATGATCTATATCTGGCATTATTTACAATTCGGCACATACACAACCATAGACACAACATCCAACAGAGGTCACCAAAATTAAGTATAACTCAAATTTCCCTCACAATCAAAAAAGTCCACACTTTATTCATTTAACCTATGGATGATAAGTAAGACTCTCGCTCTCACAAATAAAGTTGCAAAGATAGCATATGCATCCATAAGCTTTCCCTTATCATCTAATGTTCCCCTATGGTTGATTCTCAAATATCAAAAAGGACATTCTAAGGCTTCTAATGAGGTTTCGGTGATGGGTGAGGAATAATTTTGGAAAAAATGACTTTGAGTTCACTCTATTTTCCCTAGATTGTTACTCACCGAGACTATTTATTTTTTACTTCACTTTTAATCCATACTATTCATCCAGACTTTCACAATAACCCCAGTTTTTTTTGGATCTGCATTAGCTACCCTCAATTTATGTTGATCTTATTGGTTAAGTTGCACAATATCTAACAAGATCAGGACCAGATGCGACATTTTATTTCAATTCCCAAACCACTTACATCAGATTGTTACCTTTTGGATAGTAGCCACCCTCAACTTAGAAATTTTACCTGAGTTAAGGTGCACGATATCCATAACTGGACTAGGGCCAAAGCTAGGTTCTAACATCCTAAAAAGAGTGAATCAAAATTATAGGGGTTGAACAAGCATTAATGGAAGATCAAAAAGAGTTCAAAAGTGGAAAAAGAATATTTTTTGGTGGGGTCTTTATTTACGACTATTCTTCAAAGGTAGAGGTATGGACTGCGTACATCTTACCCCCCCAGACCCCACTAGGTGGGAATACACTGGGTTTGTTGTTGTTGTTTGTCTTTATTTACGACTAAGTGGACTTATGATTTGAAGGGGTCCTTCTATCCTATCTTATTGAATCAGTCACAAAACAACACCAATGAACCGCGTAAGTTCTAGTTATACACACTATGAAGGAACTATAACAAACACTCGCACACACAGGCAATGAGTTTATACTTATTCTACCAACTCTTGGATTTACATCACACGGTCATGCATACTTTGTTTTTTTCAATGCCAATCACTGAATCACAAATGGTTATTCAACATATACAAAGTGACAAGTTGGAACTATCTTACAAATATGTTCAAAGTACTTTGCCACATATATTTGTCACCACAAGAAAAACAAACATGCAACATAAATATGTCGGTTCTACTAGATAGCACATGACAGGAAAAGAACACAGACAACAAAAACCCTTGTGGTGACCAAAACATAACAAGTACAAGTATATCCACCCCCACTAAAAGTAAATGTTTTGTCCTCAAAAGCATCAATAATAAAGTATAAAGGAGTGGAATACTTGCAAAGCCTCTCAGGCTGATAAGTCAATCAAATATAGTAAGGCTTCTTTGGCCTCAAGTGCAACAACGTTGACCCCTATGGTGGTAGGGGTGCTCAAATCAGTTTCCTCCTAGCTCAGAGGTATCTCAAAAAAGAACTGGGTCTAGAATTGTCCCCCTAGCTAGGGCAGAATTGGTCGACACTTCTGTGGCTTCATCCGCAGCTTTTTTCTTTCTCAACTCCTCATCTTTCTTTGATCTCTTCACAGCTTTCCTCAAGTCTCTTGCATACCTTTCCTCTGGTTCCATTTTTTATTGGATTATTATTTTCATGACCTTTCTTTCAGTACTTTCATCTCCCTACTTACCTTTGCCTTTGAGCGGCCTACCCATCAAATCAAAAAAGACTTTATCCTCATCACTAATGATCGAAAGAGTATCAAAAGTAGGCTGCAGTGGTTATCTCTTAATCTTGGCTATATCATCTTATTCCTGCTTGAAATCTACCATAAACCTCACAAAATCTAGAATAGATAATTCATCCAACTGCTTGTTTACATGCTATTCCATGTTATCCATCCTGGCTTAAAGACTCTCATAGGGCTTGAGGGAATCCTAAAAAATGCAGTCAACGTAGATAACCATTTTCTCTTATTAATTTAAATACATTTGGTTTGGATAAGAATAACTCATTTAGCATTATATTGAACTGACCCAACCCGCTAAAAATTAGGGTTATTTTGACAGACACAACAACGGTCCGTTAGGTTCACCGTCAAGACTTACCAGAATCTTGATCAATATGTCATGTTACAATGGTAAAGAGGATGGTCCATCACAGAGGTGACAGTCTATCATAACTTAAGTTAGATCTATCTAGTAACCTGATTTTCCTTCTTCATGGTGACGATTATGTTGACGGTCCGTCAAGAATGCGATGGTCTATCAAATTGTCCGTCTAGCTCATTTCAAAAACTCAAGTTTTTATACTTCTTTCAACGGCTTCAGTAAAGGTCTGTCAGACCTCTAACAGCCCATCAATATTCTCATCGACCATCCTAAACTTGTTCAGCTTCTGGTTTCCTACAGTTCCATCCTTGTACAATTCAACAAACACATCCAATTGTACTAAAGAAAACAAATAACTCTAACTACATTTATAACAACACATTATGGGTTGTCTCCCACTAGCGTCTGATTTATTGTCACAGCATAACTCAATTGTCTTAATTACTCAGACTTCATCAAGATATACTATACTTAAGCATTTAACCGAGTCCATTAGACCAATATATATCTTTAATCATTTCCCATTGACTTTTAAGATGCTTCCATCTTTATTTTCAAGTTCAACTACTCCAGATAAGTAGACATGTGCAACTTTAAATAGGCCCAACCAATTAGACCTAAGTTTACCTAAGAAGAGCTTTAGTCTGGAGTTAAAGAGTAATACGCAATCGCCTTTCTAAAAATCCCTCTTTTCAATTCTCTGATCATGATATTTCTTCATTCTTTCCTTTTACAGGTTTGCTCTTTCATAAACCCCGAGATAGAATTCATCCATCTTATTCAGCTGACCTAGTCTTGGCTCTACTACCTTTTTCCAATTCAGATCCTGTTGAGTGCCCATAAAGCCTTGTGGTCCAGCTCTATCGGCAATTGGCGTGCTTTTCCATAAACTAGATGGTACAACAACATCCCAATGAGTGTCTTAAAAGCATTCTGATACACCCATAAGGTGTCATCAAGATTTCGAGGCCAATCTTGCCTACGTACGTTCACTGTTTTGGCTAAGATGGCCTTTATCTCCCAATTTGAAATCTCCACATGCCCACTAGTCTATGGGTGGTATGGAGTTGCAACTTTATGCTGTTTCACTCCATATTTTTCCAAGGCATCCCAAAATACTTTGTTGTAAAAATGAGATCCTCCATTGCTTATGATAGTATGTGATACTCCAAACAAAGAGAAGATGTTCCTTTTAAGAAAAAAACCACTCTCTTATCTTTATTATCAATCAGGGCACCAGCTTCTACCCATTTGGATACATAATCTACTGACACTAAGATGTATTTCAACCCATAGGAATGGACAAAGGGACCCATGAAATCAATACCCCAGACATTGAACAATTCAACCTCTAGTATTTTTATCATGGGCACCTCCTGGTGCTTCGAAATTGAGTCGTGCCTCTGGCACTGTTCACGTCTCTTCATAAATTCGTATGCACCCTTAAATAAGGTTGGCCAATAATAGTCACTTTGCAGCACTTTTCTTATGGTACAATAAACTGAATATTGACCCCCAACTGGGGAAGCATGGCAGGATTCCAAAATACTCACTACATCAACTTTTGGGATGCATTTTCTTATAATATTATCAGCACAACTCCTGAATAGATACCAAAAGTAACTTTTCACATCATGAAGGAATTTTCTTTTCTGATAGAAGGAAAGATCTTCAGGAATAATATTTCTTACCACATAATTGGTAGAGTCCGCGTACCAAGGCACTCTTTCAAGCACAATAGAAAAGATATGCTCATCAGGGAATGCATCATCAATTTCAGATTTATCAGTGATTGTCTGATCTCCCTCAAGCCTGGATAGATTGTCTGCGACTTAATTTTCACATCCTTTCCTACCTTTGACCTCAAGGTCAAACTCTTGTAGAAGCAGAACCTATCTGATTAACCTTGGTTTAGAATCCTTCTTTTTCATCAAATATCTCAAGGTAGGGTGGTCTGTATAAACCACCACCATGGTTCCCAATAAGTAAAAACAAAATTTCTCAAAAGCATAGAAAACCGTAAGAAGTTCCTGCTTAGTAATAGTGTAATTCTCTTACGCCCCTTTTAATGCCTTTCTCACAAAGTAAATGAGGTGGAACAATTTTTCTTTCTTCTGGACAAGCACAGTCCTAAGTGGTAGCCCACTTGCATCACACATGATTTCAAAAGTCTGAGATCACTCTGGAGCAACAATAATAGGGGCAGTCACAAGCTTCTCTTTAATTTATTCAAATATCATCCTGCAATCATCATTAATTACAAACTTAGCCTTCTTCTCTAACAATTTTCACAGTTGATTTGCAATTTTAGAGAAGTCCTAAATAAACTGGTGGTAGAATCCAGCATGTCCCAAGAAACTACTAACTCTTTTCACAAAGATAGGATGGGGTAATTTCTCTATCACCTCTACTTTCGCTCGATTGACCTCAATCCCCTTGGTTAAAATTTGATGTACTATAACAATGCCTTCCTTCACCATGAAGTGGCATTTCTCCCAATTCTGCACTAGATTGAAATCCTTGCATCTATGAAAAGCTCTGCTCAGGTTTACCAGACATAACTCAAAAGAATCACCTACCATAGAGAAATCATCCATGAACACCTCTAAGGTGTCTTCCACCATGTCGGAGAAGATAGACATTGTGTACCATTAGAAAGTGGTGGGTGCATTACACATAGAAAATGTTATCCGATTAAATAAAAATATGTCATACGGGCATGTGAATATTGTCTTTTCCTGGTCTTCAAGAGCAATTGAAATCTGGTTGTATCCCGAATACCCATCTAGAAAGCAGTACCAACACCCTACCGGCCAGGAGATCAAGTATTTGATCCATAAAGGGTAGTGAGAAATAATCCTTCAGAGTCCACGAGTTTAACTTCCGATAATCCATACAAAGCCTCTACCTAGTGACTGGCCTAAGTGGAATTAACTCATTCTTCTCATTAGAAACCACAGTTATTCCCCTTTTCTTGGGCACACATTGCATGGGACTTACCCACTTGGTGTCATATATAAGGTACACTACACCTACATCAAGCTATTTAATGATCGACTCTTTAACCACTTCTTGTATCGGTGGTTTCAATCTGCATTGATGCTCAAAGAGTTGGTATGCAATCTTTCTCAAGCTGAATTTTGTGAGTGCATATACCCTGAGGAATACCAATAATATCGCCAATAGTCCATCCTATAGCCATTTTGTATCTCCTAAGAACAGAGATAAGAGCTTCAACCTACTGCTTACCCAAGTCTACTGCACTGATCAAGCGTAAAGTATTTCCACTACCCAGAAACACATACCATAGATGTTTTGATAACTCCTTCAACTCCAACACCGGTGGCTCTTTAATGGATGGCTTAGCCGGTGGTGTTGGATAATTTTTGAGGTCCAAATCCAACTTCTTAGGAGCATATGAATATGATACCATTCCCATCAGGGGACATACTGTCTCCTCATATTCTTTAATACCTTCACTATCAATGTTCATCAAGACCATAGACAAAGTTTCAACAATAAATTTCTCCTCGATCGGCACCTCTCGCTCATCTTCATAATAAACATTGACAATGGCGAATACACGCATCTCTTTGTGTTGCTTCATCGACTAGCAAACATCAAATCATACTACTTCATCATTGAGCCTAAACTGTAGGTTATTTAACCGTAAGTCAATCAACACACTCCTGGTTCTGAGGAAAGGTCTACCCAAGATTATGGGTACCTCCAAGTCCACCTCACAATCAAGGATCACAAAGTCGACGGGAAAAATAAAACTGTCCATTTTCACAAGCACATCATATAATATACCAACTAGTCACTTTACTGATCTGTCTGCCATCACAAGTCTTACATTAGTAGATGTGGGGTCTCCCAAACCCAACTTCTTATAGACTGACAATAGCTTTAGATTAATACTTACCCCAAGATCACACAGGGCCTTTGCAAAATCCAGCAATCCAATAGTACACGGGATCGTAAATGCTCTAGCACCCACTTTCTTTTGCACTAAGGACCTTGTAGAAATGGAACTGCAATGTTGAATATTATCCACCAGTTCATAGCTCAGTGTCCTCTTCTTCATGACAAGATACTTCATGAACTTAGCATAGCTAGGAATTTGTTCCAGTACCTCCACCAAAGGCACATTCATAGTCAATTGTTTTAGCATTGCTATGAACTTTCTAAATTTTATGTCATCCACCTTTTTCTTCAATTGATAAGGGAATAGAGAGAGTGGTTTTCCATTACTTTAACCACTTCTTCTCCCTCTTTTCCTTCATATTGTTCTAACTCATCAGTCTCTTGATAGTTAGATAGCAGGTCATTATTATCCAGCTTCTCAGAATTCACTAGATGGTCATCTTCGGCTTCATCATCCAACTCTACCATATCATCAATCCCGGGCTTGCCCACAGAAGAGCCCGGTAATACTCTACCACTGTGGGTATCAATTTCCATACAAGACCCATCATTCTGAGGGTTTTTCACCTTGTCACTCGGCAAAGTACCACTCTTTCTTTGATTAAGTGTTGCTGAAAGTTGGTCCATCTGTTGCTCTAGCTATTTTTTTAAATTTGAATATAAATCGAGCAACTGACTCATAGTTGATAAGTCACCCTTCATCATTGTCACACCAACATTAGTCGTCTCCACCCCTTTTAATAACTTCTCTATGATTTCCTCCATGGATATCTTACCCGAACCAGTAGCATCATTATCATGATTTCCAGGAGGCACATACAATCCATTCTTGTAGTTCATATTTTTCCAGCTTCCTTGGTTACAGTCCCTGTAACCAGATTTATCATAATAATTCTAACCTTTATTCCCTTGAATATTGCCTAAAAAACCCTGGTTATTTAGATAATTAGCTTTCACCTTGGAATCAGAATCAATTCTACCTTGTGACACAACAGCTTTCACCTTTTCAGTCATCCCAGTTAGCAAATGCTTTGGGAGAAAATCCATCTGGGTCTTCATATGTACCATATCTTAGTCACGATATTTCTCTTTACGTCGCTACTTTGCGGATATACCACGAGACATAGTAGATTTTTCTACCATAGAATCCTTGGCATGTCAAGATCTACTTATCTTAGTTAATCACTCTAACATATTTACAACTTCAGTGAAATTTAGCACTATGAATGATCCCCCTACAGCATTGTCTACGGTTGGTTTAGTGATAGAGTTTAAAGCTCTGCTACGGGAGCTGTAGCCACACATCTCAAAAGAAGAAAAAGAAGAAGAAGAAAACATTGTTTAATACACAAATTAATTCAAAGAATTACTTACAAAAGTTCCCACAATTGTTCTTGATCTTCAGTGAGAATTATGATTAAAATCCTAAGATCCACAATAGTATCTTGTAATATTAGAGAGTATACATACAATGTGTTTCAAAAGATGGAAATAAGATAAAAGATCCTTAATCTAGATCTACACTGATATTTATATGTTTTCAGAGACTGGGTTTTAAAATTCGAAACTCAAATTGCCACTTCAAGTTTGGCGGCCAAGTTGACGGCCCATCAGTGACCTGACGGTCCGTCACTTGGACCATCGGTGGGGTCCATAAGCTCTTTTTTTAGTTTTAACTTTGACGGACAGGTTGACGGCCCATCAATGGGATGACGGCCCATCACCTAGACCGTCACTTCATCACTTTGTAGGACACATTCTACTTTAAGATGATGGTCCATCGCTTGGACTGTCGAAATGACCAGCAAGTTTGTACTTTCTGCTTAGTGTTGATGGGAACCCTTACAATCCGCCACATGGTTAACGGTCCATCAATTTTACCATCAGTGTCCTTTTTCTACTGTTTTTCCAAGTTACTTCTTCAGCTAAGTCTTTGACTTAAAAACACTAAAATCCAACATCAAATACAATAACAGTTGTTTGAAAATGCATAATTATTCCTTTTAAGAGATTTAAAATGCTCCATCAAAAGCTGGAACATCAGAGACTAGCCTCTATGACACGTGATAACGCTCAATCTACAGCTCTCGTAGGAGTGTAAAGCGGTCGTAGTCAAATATAGAACCCAACTGGGTTGGGTATCGATCCCACAGGGAATAGCTTGGTCAACAAGTAAGCAAAGATTACTAGACTTTTAGTGCAAGTCTCGTAAAAGGGGGAGTTTTGTCGTGCAAGTAATGAAAACAAAATAATAAAGTAAAAGCAGAAAATAGAACAGTAAAAATGGTTTGCTTGGTAGTTTGTTGATCAATGAGAATTGAGAAGTTGGGGTTATGCCCACCTTATGAGTTGTACGTCTCTATTGGCTATGAGTTATGTGGAATTCAAACATGCATGTGCTTATAGAGAATTGTATTCGATAGTAAATCCAAGCGTCTTTCGACCTCAACAAGGACTATTTCACTTTAACTCTTTCGAGCTTAAAGCGTATCTAACGGTACAAATTCTCCAAGAGGTTAATCCAGTTACGGCACTAACTTTTTAATAGGGGATGGGACCCTACTACCTTGACACTATCTCTTTTCAAGACAAATAACCTTTCTTTCGAACAAGTTAAATGTTATACTGGCGTATTCTTGCGTTTGCAACCGCAAAGAATTTAGATTAAGATGAAGAGAATAATGATATAAGCAGCATACGTGTCACGAACTCACCAACTCATAGTAATAGATAGTATCTCATTCGGCTTCCATAACCCCAACAGAGAAGTTTAGTTACCCATGAGTGCGTAGGAAACCACAATTGGCATTGTTGTTGTACCACAATAATGATGAATTTCGTGTAGCACAAAAGTGGTAGGCGTTTAGGCGTGAATTCCTTAGCAAAGTAACGTTTCTCTTGTTGCGGAAATTAAGAATTAAATAGTTGAATAGAAGAAGAAAATAGAATTAAAGGAAGAATTCGGAATTGAGAAGTAGAATGTATCTCTCCACTAAGGGAGGAATGCATAAAAATCTCTAGCAAGATAGGGTATTTATAATACCCATATCCTATTCCTACTAAGCTAATGAAATACTTAACCAAATCCTACTAAACTAGTGAAATACTTAACCCAATTGTACTAGGTTAATGTAACATTTTCCAAATCCAAATAGACTAATGAAATACTTAACCCAATTGTACTAGGTTAATGTATTATTATCCTAATCCAAATAATTTACTGCAAGTCCCCAAAGTCTTTAGAAATGTTGTTTTAGCCCGGGACAGATTTTCCATGCATCACTTTTGGTCCTTAGGCGTCCAAGCTTCCTTTTCTCCTTTCGTGAAAGCTTTCTTTGGCGTCAAGTAATCCATAAAATGCTGAATTCTGCATCATTTATACCTGAAACTTTGCTAATCATGTTCGTTAGCTCACTTATAGGAAAAAGGACTAAAAGTGCATGAAATATATAATTTGTTCTCGAAATATGGCACAAATATGGGCAGAATATATTGATATAGGCGTGTAATATCGCCTATCATCAACACCCCATACTTGAAGCTTTGTTCGTCCTCGAACAAAATATCATGTCCGTCTAAACATCAACTTAGGGTTTCACATTATCAACACAAAATATTCGTCAAGACAGGCACAACAATTATCAACAAAGAGTAGTTTTCCAATCATTAGTAGAAACAGTTTAACCTCTAGTATAGACTCGTGATGGTGGTCAACTCATATTCAAAAGTTAAGGCACAAGGAATCATATACAACTACCCAAAACTTATCAACCATGTATGTGTCTCACAATATATTACCCATAATCACTCACAAGTATAGCATATTTTTTTCAAACATGGGTATCAAAATATCCTTGCTCTCGCTCTCATAAAGAATTCATAGGCAGCAACTAATGACCATAGGCTTGACCTTAGTGTAATGCTCCACTAAATGTCAGAATGCTAAGCTTAGGATCAAGTAGGTCTTTTGATGGTTGTAATGTAGGCTAAGGGACGGGTAGGACTATTTTGGCCAGAAATAGTGACTATGTTCCTAAGCACTTTAATACATCACATTGTATCATTAACATTTTTCTTTCAACCTTTCTTCTTTCTTTTATTCTACCACCCTTGTTCTCCTCTTTAGTTTTTCAATTTTAAGCATAACTCACTTTTCAGCTTTCTTTTCCTTTTTTCTTTTCATAACATACCTCTTATGATAGCACTTTCTTTTTCATAACGTATTCAAGCACCACTGTAATTCAAAGCATCATACTCACCGAATTTCCTCTTATTTTGTCACATGACTTTATACGTTAAAGCACTTAGGAATTTGGATCAAATTACGGTCTTAAAAAATGGATTAGGCTTTCATATGAGGTTTGTCAAAGAAGTAGGCTAAAGGCTCAAAATGGTTTAACTAGGATGATGTCCACAGGTAGATAAAATGAAGGTAAACATGTATAGGTTGCCAAAGAAATGCCTAAATCATCTCCTTAAACTTACACTCCTTATTTTCACTTTGCATACATACCAGGCAAGTTCTAGCATCAGCTACAAACATAGAATATACTATTAATCTCACACACACAAGCCACATAGTCGACTTTATTGGAAGTAGTATAGACTCTCGACCCAACAAGTGAAGGAATTGAACCACATAATATCACATAATGAGTCAGAATTAGAGCCTAAACGTCTCAATAGTCATAATGTTAGCACAAACTCTTGTTATAATCTCATGCTGCCTATTAGAATAATTTCATGCGAAGCTAAGTAAAAAAAATTAGTACTAAAAAAACTTAACATAAACTAAAAAAAACGAAACACACAAAAAAAAAAAACAAAGTAAACAAAGTGAACAAACATAGATGCGGTAGAGAAGTATAGCATGCAATACCGCCAACACCCCACACTTAAACGGGACACTGCCCTCAGTGGAAAGTAAATACGAAGAACCTGGTCAGTCGGACTCTTCCTCAATGTCGGGGGTCATACCCCCTTCGTTGGAATCATCATAAGAGTCGTCGTCAGAGTTCTCCTCCACGTCGGATTCTGGCAAGCGTCGATCATCATCGGTCGGCACATCATCATCTAGAGGTTCCTCAAAGTATGTGCCTACTCCACACATCTCCCGTGCATGCATATTTATTGGATAGTCATGGTCCAGCTGTTGGAGCTCTACAACAGTTGGAACACGACCCCCACTCATCATTGTGAATCGTGTCATGCCATAAAGATGACGGAAGAAACTCTCATCTCGAGCATGTCTCTCCGCAGTAGTAAGGTTAACACCATGTGTTGTTTTAGCATCTTTGACCTTTGTGAGGTCAACCTTCTTCGGGTTATGTGGGAGTTTGTGATCAGCTGGTTCCTCTTTGATGTCCTCCTTCCGCAAGATTGCTGTCAACAGGTTGCCAAAGGTGAAGTGGGACCGCTTGTGTAGTCTGGCCTTCCGTATTGTAGAACGAATGATTGCCCCAATATTGATAGGTACATTCGTCATCAATGCATAGACCAAACACACTCTATCTTTTGTTATTTTGGTGTATTGAGTCCCAGGAATGAGGCATGAGTTGACGATGCGCAACCAGATTCTTGCTTCCCTATTCAAAGGAGCATAGGGGAAGGTGTTGTGTCATCCGGTGTCTTGGTGTCTGCTCCACCTTGCCATGGATCTACTTCCACAAAGTGTGTGTCGAATTGCTCTATAAGGAGGTCTACTGTAGAACTCTTTGAATGGTGCTGGATCGACCGAAGGTAAGCCAAGAAAGGAGTTGATCAAATCCGCGTTGAGCTGTAAAACTTGGCCCCGAATCTTGACTTCGCTGCCCGTGGTTTTTGGCGACCGGTTGGCGTAAAATTCTCTTGTCAAATCAAGATTACATTCCCCCATGTCGTGGAATATGAAATCCAGATTCAATGCCATGATTTTTGCCAACATACGCGGTTCCTTCTTCGCTAGGCTGTCCTTGTTGATCAAGTCGACATGAACATATTTGCTTTCCTTGTTGTTCCTATACCATTCTTTGGCTTCCTCCTCAAGAACCCATTTTATTCCAAACATTCGGCGGGGTAATTTCATTGAGGATGATTCTCCTTGGTCCTTGCGACCTCTCTTCTTGCTCTTTTGGGATGTGGTAGCCTTATCTTGTCTCACTTTAGGTGCCATTGTTCCTGCGATTTAAGAAATATTTCATGTTAGCATCAACTCAATGGAAACAATCTATAAACAAGCCATCGGGGTACCACCCCACACTTAGGTTCGTTGATACAAATCAGTGAAGTGAAAGTGGTCGATTACTTAGACTTCTTCGACATACGTTTAAGGAGCTATATTCCGAGAAGAAAATCAGTGATGTATCACTTCTTGCAACCTTTGCAATACGTTCATGTTAGGTAAAACAAGACTACTACATAGGGGTTTCATCATGGTATAGTTTCTATCAACAATTACAACCTCCTATGTCGGTAGGCAACTATAAGTCTTATCCCGATGAATGGGATAGACTAACATGTAGGTATAAAAGTGACAAGACTATGCAATGTTCATAACCATAGCAATTCCGCAAAGAGTATGACACTACAATTAAAACCAAATTCAAGTCGGAAACAAGTTAAGATTATCCTAACGTACATGTTCACTCACATGGTTTTGAATGATAGACATAGCAACGTAGTACTTACGAGAAATAGATGAAGAGTAAAAGAGTACTTACGCGATTGAATCCTTTGGAGATGTTCATGTGAATTGAAAGAGCAAAAAGAAAAATTTTGAGATGATTTGGAGTGGATGTGCGGCGCCTTTAGGTCAAGTTTCAATGTGTTTATGTTTCAAGACTAAGTCCCCTTTATATAGGAAAAGAATGGGTCGGGTTTTGACCCATTTAAAATTGGTTTTGGAGACAAAAAGGGACCATAGGCGACGCCTTTAGCTTTGCCTATGCATGGTATAGGCGGCGCCTAATGCAAAGTATAAGCTAGCATAGGCGGCGCCTAGTGTAATGCATAAAGGGACCATAGGCGGCGCCTAGTGCATGGCATATAAGATACTGAGACCAAATGCTTTAGCATAGGCGGCGCCTATGCTATAGCATACCTGAGCATGGGCGGCGCCTATGTCTTTGTACACTAGATTCTGAGACCTTAGGCTATAGTATAGGTTTTGCATTGTTCGTGGCCTAGTTTTACCTAGGACTAGCCTTGCTCGATGCCTATTTTGCCATGAACAATGCTCAATCCATAGCCTTATGCATCTTTATTCCTAACTTACCACCTTTACCATGCAATATGTCCAAATCGTTATTTGAAACCAATCTCCTCGTTGAATACCTCTTGCACCTATATTTGCTCAAAACCAATAAAAACGATTAGTACGATGGGTTGCCTCCCATCTAGAGCCTTAGTTTTGGTCGTGGCACGACTCTTATTTTTGGATTTTCATTAATCAAAAGCAAAAAAAGTACTAGAATGAAAGTAAGACAAAAGGATAAACTATAAACGATAAACGATGGGTTGCCTCCCATCTAGCGCCTTATTTATTGTCGTGGCTCGACATAGTTACCTCGAGTACTTAGACTTCGTCGAGATAAGTGATGGCCATATAATTCATCGAGTCAAGAGGACCGATATAAGGTTTAACACGTTGACCATTCACCTTGAAGACAACACCATTATTGTCTTCTAATGCAACTACTCCAGACGAGTAGACTTGGATAACTTTGTATGGACCAGACCACTTAGACTTTAACTTACCTGGGAACAGCTTCAATCTAGAATTGAATAGAAGCACCATATCATCCTTTTGAAAGTTTCGTCGAACAATCCGCTGATCATGATACTTCTTCATCCGCTCCTTGTATAGGTCTGATCTCTTATAAGCATGGAGACGGAACTCATCTAATTCGTTCAGCTGCTCCAACCTTAGATTCATCGCATCATCCCAATTCAAATTCAATTGCTTCAATGCCCACAATGACTTATGTTCGAGATTGATGGGTAAGTGACAAGCCTTCCCATAAACTAGTTGATAAGGGGACATGCCAATGGGTGTTTTGAATGCAGTCGTATACGCCCATAATGCATCATTTTGCTTCTGTGACCAATCCTTCCTATTAGGATTGACCGTCTTCGCAAGGATTTGCTTGATCTTCCGATTGGAAACCTCTAATTATCCACTAGTTTGTGGGTGATAAGGCGTGGCTACCTTATGTTGCTTGACACCATACTTGGCCAACACGGATTTGAATAGCTTATTGCAAAAGTGAGATCCTCCATCAGTTATGATAGTACGTGGTACTCCAAAGCGAGAGAAGATATTCTTCTTTAAGAATGCTACAACACGCTTTCCTTCGTTGTCAGCCAACGCTACAGCTTCAACCCATTTCGAGACATAATCTACAGCAACTAAGATGTACTTCATTCCAAACGAATTCATGAATGGACCCATGAAATCAATACCCCATACATCAAAGAGTTCTACCTCAAGAATTTTAGACATGGGCATCTCATGGTGTTTCGAAATAGCACCTTGACGCTGGCATTGGTCGCACCTTCTAACATAGTCATAGGCATCTCTAAATAGCAAAGGCCAATAGTAACCACTTTGCAATACTTTCCTTGCCGTCCGATTGCCTACATGATGTCCTCCAACTTGGGAAGTGTGGCATGCTTCCAAAATATTAGGCACCTCTACATGGGATATACATCGTCGAATAATACCATGCGCACATCGTAGAAACAAATATGGCTCATCCCAATAGTAGTGTTGTACGTCATGCATAAACTTCCTCCTTTGGTGGTAAGATAAATTGGCAGGTATCACATTACTCACCACGAAATTTGCAAAGTCGGCATACCATGGTAATTTTTCCATTGTTGTCACTAATATCTCCTCGTCAGGGAATGCATCATCAATCTAAATTTCAGGTTGCGCCACATGCTCATTCTCGAGTCTAGATAGGTGGTCGGCCACTTAGTTCTCACAACCTCTTCTATCTTTGACCTCGAAATCGAACTCTTGCAGCAGCAATACCCATCAAATTAATCTTGGTTTTGCATCCTTATTTGTTATTAGATACCTAAGAGCTTCATGGTCTGTATGAACGATCACCTTAGTACCCAATAGATAGGCACGAAACTTCTCAAACGCATACACAACCGCTAGGAGCTCTTGTTCGGTCACAGTGTAGTTCCTTTGGGCTTCATTTAGGACCTTACTCGCATAGTAGATAGGATGAAATAATTTCTCCTTTCGCTGACCAAGCACAGCTCCAACGGCTACACCACTAGCATCACACATGACTTCGAACGGGAGAGACCAATCTGGTGCTACCATGATAGGGGCTTCAATGAGTTTTCCTTTGAGGCATTCGAATACCTTTAAGAAATCTTCATTAAAGTCAAACTTCGCATCTTTGTCCAAGAGTTTGCACAATGGACTAGAAATTTCGGAGAAGTCTTTGATGAACCTACGATAGAAACCTGCATGGCCGAGAAAACTATGAACTCCCTTCACCTAAATTGGAGGCGGTAGCTTCTCAATAACCTCTATTTTTGCTCGATCAACCTCAATCCCTCTTTCGAAGATTTTGTGCCCAAGAACGATACCTTCTTTTACCATGAAGTGGCACTTCTCCCAATTCAGCACTAGGTTGAATTCTACACATCTTTGCAATGCCATGCTTAGGTTTGCCAAGCACGCTTCAAAAGACTCACCAACAACTGAAAAATCATCCATGAATACCTCCAAAGTGTCTTCAACCATATCAAAAAAAATTGACATCATACAGCATTGAAAGGTGGCTGGTGCGTTACATAACCCGAATGGCATACGTTTGAAGGCAAACGTACCATATGGGCATGTAAATGTTGTCTTCTCTTGGTTTTCGGGGGCAATACAAATCTGATTGTAGCCTGAATAACCGTGCAAGAAACAAAACCATCCTTTCCCCGCTAATCGATCTAGCATTTGGTCCATAAATGGCATTGGAAAGTGATCTTTGAGTGTCCAAGAATTTCACTTTCGGTAGTCCATTCATACTCTCTATCCAGTGATGGGTCTGAGTGGAATAAGGTCATTCTTCGCATTCGCGACCACCGTCTTTCCTCCTTTCTTGGGAACACATTGTACCGGGCTTACCCATATACTATCAGAGATTGGATATACAACTTTTGCGTCTAACCACTTGATAATTTCTTTCTTCACCACTTCTTGCATAGGTGGGTTTAGACGTCTTTGATGCTCAATGGTGGGTGTACAATTTTCTTCAAGCTGAATTTTATGTGTACAAATCCCAGGTGGAATACCAATAATATCCGCAATGGTTCATCCAATGGCTCTAATATTCTTCCGTAAAATAGCAATGAGAGATGAAACTTGTTGCTCACCCAAATCTGCTGCAACAATGACTGGAAGTGTGTTTCCGCTTCCTAGGAATGCATACTTTAAATGCCTTGGCAGCTCCTTCAATTCTAATGTGGGTGGCTCTTCAATAGATGGCTTAGCTGGTGGTATGGGTCGATTCTTGAGATCAAGGTCCAGCTTCTTGGGAGCATAGCGATATGTCCCTAATCCCGATAGAGCACAAATAGCTTCTTCATAATTTTTAGCATCCTCAGTCTCTCCATTCATGAGCACAACCGCCAAAGGGTCGTCAATAATTTGCTCTTCTTCAAGTAATTCTTTCTTATCTTCAAAGAAAACATCATCCACCGAAAATACACTCAGATCTTTGGGTTGCTTCATTGATTTGCAAACATCAAAGCGAACTACCTCGTCATTTATTCGGAATGAAAGCTCATTAGCTCTCAAATCAATGAGCACACTTCCTGTAGCAAGGAAAGGGCGTCCCAAGATTATGGGAACTTCTGAGTCTGCCTCACAATCCAAAATAACAAAGTCTGCCAGAAAGATAAATGAAGAAACCTTTACCAATACATCACATAGAATACCAACAGGTCGTTTTACCGACCTATCCGCCATGACAAGCCTCATATTGGTTAGAGTAGGATCACCCAACCCCAACTTCTTGTAGATTGATAATGGCATCAAATTGATGCTGGCTCCTAAGTCACATAATGCTTTGGCAAAATTCAAAGATCCAACGGTGCAAGGAATAGTGAAAGCGCCGGGGTCAACATTCTTCTAAACTATTGATCGGGTAGCGATTGCACTGCAGTGATGAACATCATCTTTCAACTCATAGCTTGCTGCCCGCTTTTTCGTCAAAATATCCTTCATAAATTTCGCATACCCAGGCATTTGTTCAAGTGCTTCCACCAATGGAAAATTAATGTACAGTTGCTTTAACATAGTCATGAATTTGCTGAACTTTGTATCATCCACCACCTTCTTCAATCTTTGAGGGAAAGGTAGTGGTGGGTATGGAACTATTCTCTCCACGGCTTTCTTCTCCTCTTGCTTCTGTTTTTCAGCTTTTTTAGGTTGTAAATTATTGGGGTTGACGTCGTTGACGATAGGATTAGTGGCAGCGGCATCTTCTCCTTTCGCCTTATCATCAATGTCCACTACTTCGTCAACCACTTGCTTTCTTTTTGCTGAAGTTTCCAGCACCTTACCACTTCGGGTAGTGATGGCCATGCATGACCCATCATTCCTTGAGTTTTGCACAGTATCGCTAGGTAGAGTGCCGGCCTTTCTTTGATTGAGTGCTGCTGAAAGTTGGCTCAATTGCTGCTCTATTTACTTGATTGAAGTGGAATGTGAATCAACTAATTGTTTCATAGAGGACAAATCATTAATTACCTCCGTTAATCCAGCGCTTGTTGCTTCCACTCCTTTCAATAATTTAGCCATCATGTCTTCCATACTTCCAGAATTAGATGTGGTGGTGTCACGTCTACCAGGGGGAACGTACAAACCACTCTTTTCATTCTTGCTCTTCCAACTACCTTGGTCCTTGTTGCCAGATTTATCATAATAGTTCCGACCTTGGTTTCCTTGGGTATTCCCACGGAAACCCCCCTGATTGTTCAAGTAGTTGGCCTCTTCTTCCGAATCAGATTCGTCTCTTCCTTTTGACGCAATAGCTTTCACTTTTTCGGTCTTCCCTGATAATAAATGCTTTGTAAGAAGATCCATTTGTGTTTTCATGTGCGCCATATCTTGATCACATTCTTTTTCTCTTCTTCTTTGGTATACAGTCATGCCAATAGATAAAGTGGGGCTTGCTACCTCAGAATACCTGGTATGCCAAGCTCTACTTTGCTTCGTCATACGATCTAGCATATTGCTTGCTTGACCAAAGGTGAGGTCCATAAAAGATCCTCCAGCCGCATTATCCACCACTGGTTTAGTTATTGAATTCAAGGCTCTATATAATATCTCCATTAGGTGAACATTAGTCATATGATGGTTTGGGCATCTCACTAGCTTTGTCTTGAACCTCTCCCATGTTTTATGAAGAGCTTCAGTGGGAAGCTGACGAAATTTGCTGATTTCATCTCGCAATTGTGCTCTTTTGGATGGAGGAAAGAATCTTTCTAGGAAAGCGTCTCTCAATTGCCTCCAATTTGTAATAGAATCAGGAGTCAGCCCATTTAACCATAGAGTTGCCTCCACAGACAGAGACAATGGGAATAGACGTAATCGAATTGCATTCTGACCAACACCAGGATTGTTAAACGACTTGCATGTAGAAATAAAGTTGATGAGATGCATATTCGGATCATCGCCTGCTAGTCCACCAAATAATCCCTTGAGTTGCAATAACTGAATTATGGTGCTTGTGATGTTGAACTTGGCTCCGAGCACTAATGGTGGAGGAATAATGGCTTCTGTGGCTCCGGCTCCATCAAGATCATCATCATCGTTGTCAAAAGCTGGTTGCATAGGTTGGCGATCATACCTAAACCGAGCTTGTCGACCTCTTCGGTTGGCAGGTGTTATGATTTCAGCATCACGCCTTGGGTTTAGTAACTCGTCATCACCTAAATCCTCATCGTCAGGATTTGTTGCTCACCCAGGGTTATCAATGTTTTGCTGTTGAACTTGGGCGGCAGCAAGAGCAGCCAATATTGCCTGTTCTTGTTGAGTAGCCATCCTTTCAATTTCTTCTTGTGCTTCTATTCTGCCAATACGTTGTGGTTCAGGATTGATAGGTAATAACGGTTGACCAGAACTTCAAGTGTGGGGCATGCACTAAATAAAAACCTGCAGTAAACAAAAACAAAAACTAAAAGTAAAAGTATGAGAATCTTTAACAAAGGGTCTAGTAATTATCACAAACTTAATTGACACTCGTATTCCCCGGCAACGGCGCCAATTTTTGATAACGCTCAATCTACAGCTCTCGTAGGAGTGTAAAGCGGTCGTAGTCAAATATAGAACCCAACTGGGTTGGGTATCGATCCCACAGGGAATAGCTTGGTCAACAAGTAAGCAAACATTACTAGACTTTTAGTGCAAGTCTCGTAAAAAGGGGGAGTTTTGTCGTGCAAGTAATGTAAACAAAATAATAAAGGAAAAGCAGAAAATAGAAGAGTAAAAACGGTTCGCTTGGTAGTTTGTTGATCAATGAGAATTGAGAAGTTGGGGTTATGTCCACCTTATGAGTTATACGTCTCTATTGGCTATGAGTTATGCGGAATTCAGACATGCATGTGCTTATAGAGAATTGTACTCAATGGTAAATCCAAGCGTATTTCGACCTCAACAAGGACTATTTCACTTTAAATCTTTCGAGCTTAAAGCGTATCTAACGGTACAAATTCTCCAAGAGGTTAATCCAGTTACGACACTAACTTTTTAATAGGGGATAGGACCCTACTACCTTGACACTATCTCTTTTCCAGAAAAATAACGTTTCTTTCGAACAAGTTAAATGTTATACTGGCGTATTCTTGCGTTTGCAACCGCAAAGAATTTAGATTAAGATGAAGAGAATAATGATATAAGCAGCATACGTGTCACGAACTCACCAACTCATAGTAATAGATAGTATCTCATTCGGCTTTCATAACCCCAACAGAGAAGTTTAGTTACCCATGAGTGCATAGGAAATCACAATTGGCATTGTTGTTGTACCACAATAATGATGAATTTCGTGTAGCACAAAAGTGGTAGGCGTTTAGGCGTGAATTCCTTAGCAAAGTAACATTTCTCTTGTTGCGGAAATTAAGAATTGAATAGTTGAATAGAAGAAGAAAATAGAATTAAAGGAAGAATTCGGAATTGAGAAGTAGAATGTATCTCTCCACTAAGGGAGGAATGCATAAAAATCTCTAGCAAGATAGGGTATTTATAATACCCATATCCTATTCCTACTAAGCTAATGAAATACTTAACCAAATCCTACTAAACTAATGAAATACTTAACCCAATTGTACTAGGTTAATGTAACATTTTCCAAATCCAAATAAACTAATGAAATACTTAACCCAATTGTACTAGGTTAATGTATTATTATCCTAATCCAAATAATTTACTGCAAGTCCCCAAAGTCTTCAGAAATGTTGTTTTAGCCCGGGACAGATTTTCCATGCATCACTTTTGGTCCTTAGGTGTCCAAGCTTCCTTTTCTCCTTTCGTGAAGCTTTCTTTGGCGTCAAGTAATCCATAAAATGCTGAATTCTGCATCATTTATACCTGAAACTTTGCTAATCATGTTCGTTAGCTCACTTATAGGAAAAAGGACTAAAAGTGCATGAAATATATAATTTGTTCTCGAAATATGGCACAAATATGGGCAGAATATATTGATATAGGCGCGTAATATCGCCTATCATCAACACGATGCATATCATGGAGAGCCAGTCTCTTTGGGATGGTAAAATCGTGGAGGCATTCTGCCTTCATGGTCCAAAAACACCCCGAATGTCTTTCAAAAATTTTGAAGCTCTCCCTGATGACCCTTTTAAAACCCCTAAGCATATTTTAACTAATAAATCAATGTTTCAGACTCGAAAAAGCCAAAAATTAAATGTTTGAAATCTTGGGGTCTTAAAATGGCCATGTCACTTATACTTAGTGTAAATTAAATGGATTTAGGACTTCAAAACATTGGACGGATACTTGGAAACTCATTTAAAATCGTGCGGGGTATTATAATACCTCCCCCTTCAGATCACTCATCCCCTAATGAAACTATCCAAGCCGAGATACTAAGAAGATTGAGATAACGTATTGAATACTAATGAGCAAAATCATGATTGAGTAAATGTATTTGAAATGTGATACATAGGTAGAACTGAATTCATGAATATATGCTATGACATGAGGATGGTTGGAGAGCTGAGATAGAAAACAAGTGTATTAATTTAAGAAAAATCATTATCTCAAGCTGAATTTGAATTCATAAAAAAAATGGTGATACTTGACTCTCATATCGGCTTCTGCTTCCCAAGTAGCTCCATCAACAAACTAATTTCTCCATATAACCTTAACCAAGGGAACTTCTTTATATATGGAAAAAATAGATCAGACAGTGTTTTAAATGGATTTGGATTGGATCGGGTCAACCAAATAGGCATAGGATGTTATTTTGTTAAATGGGTGGTCCATTATTGTTTGATGATTATTAATAAAATACCAAATTAAATAAAAAAGGGGAACTTATTTATTCCATAACCTACAAATCTAATAATCAAGGATCTCAACTGGGACTTCTTCATAGGAAAGGCTATCTTGCACATCCACACTCTCTAAGGGTACGACCGAAACTGGGTTACCAATATATTTCTTTAGAAAGGAGACATAAAACACTGGATGCACCGAGGTCAACACTGTACGCAACTCTAACTCATAAGCTACCATGCCAAAATGGCTCAAAATCATATACGGGCCAACATAGCAGGAACTAAGCTTCCCTTTCTTACCAAATATCTTCACCTCTTTCATGGGTGAAATTTTCAAATAAAACAAGTCACCAACATCAAACTCAAGATCCCCTCTCCTCATATCTGCATTAGATTTCTGATGACTTTGGACTGTCTTTAATCTTTCTTGAATCAAATGAACTTTCTACATCACCTTATACATTGAATTTGGCCCTATTAAAGTAGCTCACCTACTTCAAACTAACCAATAGAAGATATACTACTCCATCCAAAGAGATCCTCAAATGGCTCTATCTAAATATTAGAGTGATAGTTTTTGTTGTAGGCAAACTCAATCAAAGGCAAGAGGTCACATCAACTACCCTTGAAGTCGATAACATAATCCCTCAATATATTCTCTAAGTTCTGAATGGTTTTCTCTGCCTGACCATCTATCTGAGGATGAAAAGTTGTACTAAGATGGACATAAGTACCAAGACCCTTCTAAAAAGCCTTCCAAAAGTGAGAAGTAAATTGGGTACCTCTATCTGAAATGATGGTCAATAGAACTATGCAGCTTTACAAAATCCCTGAGATAGTGTGTAACATAATCCTCAATCAAATACGAAATATAAACGGGTGAGAAATGGATTAACTTGGTCATTCTATCTATAATGACCCAAATTAAATCATGTTGACGACGCAAATGAGGTAACCCTATCACAAAATCCATGTTCACCACCTCCCACAACTAAGTGGGGATGTTGAACTCCTAAAGCGTACCATTAGGCCTTTGGTGTTCAACCTTAACCTGCTAACAATTCAAAAACCTAGACACAAAGTTCGTAGTATCTTTCTTCATACTATTCCACCAATAGATTTCCCATAAATCACAGTACATTTTAGTGTCGTCTAGGTGAATAGAATATCACAAACCATGTTCCTTTGCTAATATTTCTTGTCTCAATCCATCCACATTCGAAATACATAACCTACCCTGACAACAAAGCACACCATCTCCCCCTTGGGAGAAAATCTCAACCTTCGAATCTCAAACTGCCTCCCTCAACTTGACTAAAATAGGATCCCTATCTTTCTTTTCTTTCACTTCGGCAACCAATGAAGATTCCAAACCATTTTGAACCCATATACTACCTTCGATTGAATAAACCAACGAAACACCTAATCTACCAAACTGATGAACCTCATGGACTAACTCCTTCTTATCCTCCTCAACATGCGGAACACTTTTCATAGACAATCTACTAAGGTCATCGGCCACTAAACTCTTTAACAAACCATTTGTAGTAACCACATAAACCTAAGAAGATCCTTATATCTGATAGAGAGATGGGTCTAGAACAACTTCTCACTACTTCTATCTTTTGAGGATCAACTTAAATGTTATCACTAGAAATAATGTGACCAATAAAAGCTACTAATCTTATCCAGAATCTACACCTGCTGAACTTAGAAAATAACTGGTGATCCTTAAGGGTCTACAATATAATCCTCAAATGATCTGCATGATCACCTTCACTACATGAATAGACAAATATGTCATCTATGAAGACTATGACAAATATTTCTAAGTACTACTTGAACACCCTATTCATCAAGTCCGTAAAAGTTGTAGGATCCTTCCAAAGTCCAAAAGACATAAATAGAAATTTGAAGTGACCATACCGAGTTTTAAAGGTTTTCTTTGGGATGTCACATTCCCTGACTCTAAGATAATGATAATTGGATATGAGGTCTATCTTAGAGAAATAGCTTGCACCCTAAAATTTGTCAAACAAGTCATTAATTTTAGGGAGAAGATACTTATTTTTTACTGTGACTTTGCTCAACTATCGGTAGTCAATACACATTATGAGGGAACTATCTTTATTGTGCACGAAGAGAATTGAACAACCCATGGAGAAACACTAGCCCTGATGAAAACCTTATATAAGAGATCTTTCAACTGTTCCTTTAATTCCTTAAACTCAACTGGAGCCATTCTGTAAGGTGGAATTGTGATAGGCTGGGTATCTGGGAGGGATTTATTTTGAAGTCAATTTTCCTCTCGAAAGGAACTCCAAAAAAATCTTTAGGGAACGCTTATAGAAACTTATTAACTACTGAAAATGACTCAAAACTCAGAGTTTAAGAATTTGAGTCCTTAACTAAAACAAGATGGTAAATACATCCTATGGAAATTATCATTCTTTCCTTAAGATAGGAGATAAATTGACCTATAGGCACTGAAATACTACCCTCTGTTAATAAATAAGCTTGTTAGGAAACTTGAATTGTACTACTTTATTTCTATAGTCAATAGAGTCATAGCATGAGTGGAGCCAATCCATGCCTAGAATGGCATCAAAATCACTCATCTCTAAATCTACAAGGTCAACTAAAGTGATTTTCTAAGACACTATGACCGAGCAATTTCTGTACACCCATCTGGCTATAATAGAACCACTGAGTAGAGTAGACATTGAGAAGGGTTTTTCAAAGATTTTATGTATGAAACCAAAGTCTACTGCTATATAGGTAGTCACAAAGAAAATAAAGCTCCAAGTTCTAACAATGCATAAACATGAAGATGAAAGGCCTGTAACGATCCTGTAACTACATTAGGAGAACGTCCTGATCCTATCAAATCTAGATAGAATAAAGTCATCTCTGACGTTGCCCACTAGTAGCATTGGAGGTGGCACCCTGCTGAGTAGCGCGACCTGCTATGCTGTAGAAATATTAGTCTGGCCTTACTAACTTTATTTCTACCCTTCCACATACCCAATGGGCAATCCCTTATCCTGTGGCCTATATTTCTACATCTAAAATAATGCATCACTACCTACTCTGCACTCACCCTGATGATTCCTACCACACTTCTTGTAGACTAGGTTTTTGTAGGCATTATTTATACTACCCTGGGACTTAGAGCCTGGTGCTCTATCTCGATTGTCCTGTCTGAACTTTGGCACTGGAGCCTGGCTAAATATGGGACTGGATCTAAAGATTTCTTGTAGGATTGAGAATGGTTACCACCTTCTGATCTCTACTAAGAAAAGTTAAATCTACCTATTTTGGCCCTCTTATTTTCTTTTTCCTTCTTATTATGCTTCTCCTCCTCAATCTGTTGAGAATGAACCATCAACCTAGAGAGATCCATATCTTTTATCAGTATTACTATTCTACACTCATTGACAAAATCTTCAAAAACTACCTACACGAACTTACTCATCTTGGACCTAGAATCAGCTACCAAAGCGGAGCATATCTCTCCAATTGGGTGAACTTGAGTGAGTACTCTTTCAAACTCATACTACCTAGCATTAAATTGATGAACTCCTAAACCATAGCCTCCCTCAACTCAAGTGAGAAAAATCTTTCTAAGAAATACATAGAAAACTCATCCCACTCTATAAGCCTTGCCTCAAAACCTCTTTCCTCTTTCTACTACTTAAACCAAGAGTGAGCTACTCCTTGAAACTAATAAGCAGCTAAGTCAGCACTCTCTCTTAAAGAGACACCCATAATGTCTATCACTTTCTGCACACCATCCAGAAACTCTTGTGAATCCTCCTTAGACTTGGATCTAGAAAATAATGGAGGATTTATCTGAGTGAAGTTTTAGATCCTAGCTACAATCATATTTGCTACTAGGTTGATTGGGGCAATTGCCTGCTGATTATTCTAGGTAGACATGGATTGGGCTAAGGTTGCGAAAGCAGGCTTGAATTCTTTATAGGAAACCTATTTATTCAAAGGGGTTTTGGGGAAATATGGTGGTTCAGGCTAATCCCTATTCCTCCTTTTGTTATCCCTTCTAGGAGGCATTTTCTATAAATGGTAGAGAATGAGTTGGAAGGAGAATTTTAATAGAGCTTATGCTATATCATACGACATGAACACTAAAAGAAGGGGAACTTTCTTAAAATATCTCGTAGCCTCCTATCCATAAGTGTTGTGTGCTACACACCCATGAACAAAACTCTACTCAATGCGACTTTTAGACACCTTAGGAAACTTTAAAAACCTTAGGCCCTAATACCAAGTTTCTTATGACCCAAGACTACCACTAGTCGGAACATGGTGTTTAAGGCCTCATATGACCCTAAGAAACCCATGACTTGGTATCTACTATGAGCACTGAATAAAATAATAATAATAATAATAATAAAGAACCATAGATAGAACCTAAACTAATAGAAATATTGTTAAGATGTATGTTGAAATGATACCCAACAAGTCTAAAGTACTAATAAAAAAACTTAAAATAAGTTTGACTATCTGAACACCTCTAGAACATAAGAAGTTGATGGAACAAACCACTAACTAACTTCAAATAACTGAAACAAAAAAAGTACTAAAAATAACTACAACTAACTTATCCTTAAAAGATATGGACTCACCACAACTGTTGTTAAGTGGCACTGAGCCAACTAAGCCGACTAAGGGAGATCAGGTAATTAAGTGTCCGAACATATATTATAAGACAACATACCACAAAAGAGAGTATGTGATCCGTACTTGAAATTTTCTGGTACATGAGATAGGAACAACTGAGATACATATAAGTATTGAGCTTAAATGCATGAACATGAGAAAAGAATACATGATTAAGTAAAACATGTGTTGTAATAATTTGTAAATCTGAATAATTGAATGACTGATAAACTGAACACTTGGTCATGCAATCCTAATTTGATATGGTCTGAATACTGAATTGAGACTGTGGGAGCTAAATACAACTAACATGCCCTAATTTGAGCTAATCGAGGTCCAACTAGTAACCTCAATTGGAAGGTGGTGGAACCTTGCCAGGAGTACCAACGCATGCATGATAATGTGGATGCACAAAGATGATATCTTGAAGGATTAGGGTATCATGCCTATACTGATGAGGGACCCCTCTTAATTTATAGTAGCATCGCAGGTCTGGAACATAGGGACTGCTACTAACGACTCATGCCTAATTGGTGGGGAAGCCACCATCACTACATTCACTTGGTACAAGTACTACTCCCAACTAAATGACATTGGTATTATTAATTATTTAACATGATTTGGTACTGATAAGTGCTCATCATGAATATGATAATCTAAATATAATGATACAAATAGGGTCTGAATGACTGGTAACTTGAAAATCTAAAATATGTATGGCTATCTAGGTATCGAGTGTTCATAAGCCTCCAGCATATAATAATACTTTAAATATAATAACATCATTTAAAAGTACTATTAGGAAATTCATTATTCAAAGACCCAAAACATAGAGTATATCAATAACTAATGAAAACCATGATTATAGGTATGGGAAGATGGTCAACTTATAAGGACAACATGATCATATGGTTAATTTCATAAATTAATAATTGAGCAAGGTGTCAACTGAACATGATATGAGTGACTGAAATTATTAACCATATAAGGACATAGTTTACATAGGAAACACATTGTCATGGTTTGAATCAAATCTATTAAAAGAGAATTGAGTAAATTTATGCTTGACATTGAAATTTCTTTAAAATAGGGAAAAGGGTTTATACTTGAAATAAACAAGGAATTATTGGGACTCATGGGTAGAAGGGACACATTGATGAATACCCTACTTACCTGAGTTGCTTGAATTCTTGAAGAAAACATGGAATTTAGACGTTGAATGTGTGAATTCTTTGAAGAAACTTGTAATTTTGTGTTCTTGAGAATGGGAGGAGATTGAGTATCTTTAACAAATGAAGAATGGGGAAAATAATGCCCCTCTTTGGTTTTTTATCATTAATTAGTGTTTTGGTAGAGAGGAAAAGACCAAAATGCCCCTTACTTATTTAATAGAAATTGCAAGATAACACAACCTTCGGGGCATGGACGCTATTGCGAAGACTAACCTCCGTGACATGCCGTGTATCATGAAGACTATCCTCTGTGACACATTGTGTATTGTGGATAGACAGCATTCGTGTCACGGTAAAATCGTGGAGGCATTCTGCCTCTGTGGTCTAAAAATGTGTTGAACCTCTTTCAAAAATTCTGAAACTCTCCCGGATGACCCATTTAATATCCAAAAATATATTATAACTCATAAATCAACGTTTTAGAATAAGAAAGACCAAAAATAAAATGTTCAAAATCTTAAGGTCTTAAAATGGCCATGTCACTTGTACTTAGTGTAAATTAAATGGCTTTGGGACTTCTAAACAATAGACGAATAGTTGAAAACTTAACTAGAATCTTACGAGATATTACATGAACACTTGGTCATTCAAACCTGAACTGATATAATCTGAATATTAAACTAAAATTGTGGGATTTAACTACAATCAATAGACCCCAACCTGAACTAATCGGGCCAAACTTGTGACCCCAGGTAGAAGGGTGTTGATACTTTTCCAAGGGTACCAACACATAGCTGATGTGGATCCACTAAACTGATGTCCTAAAGGATGAGGGTGTCATGCCTCTACTGATGGGGGACCCCTCATAATATACAGCAGCACCATAGGTCTGGAACTTAAGGACTGCTACTAGCGACTCATGCCTAACTGACAAGGAAGCCCCCATCCCAGCATTCACTCGGTGCTAAGTATTACTCCAAATTGAATGACACTGGTATTGATAAAAGTTTAACATTATTGATAGATTCTCAACATGAATATAATAATCTGAATATGGTGATACAATCATGATTTTAATGACTTGTAACTTAAAATCGAAAGCATGCATGAATATCTACGTATCGGGTGTTCATAACCCACCAGCATTGAAGGATATAATTAAATAGAATAATTTTAAAGTAATGACATGATAGGAATTTCATGACTTAAACTAAAGAATCCAACAATTTCATCAATAGAATAAGTTATCATGGTTTAATATGGAAGAGTATTTGAAGTTATGAGGAAACACTAATTCATGATTGAATTCAAGAATTACATGGAGAAATTATGGAATTTATACTTTTCACAGAACCCTTAAAACAAAAAGGGGAATTAAACTTGAGGATTTTGAAGTCTTAAAAACATGGGTATATCATTCATAACTTGATCACATGCTTTAAATTAGGAATAATAACACGTAAATCATGCATGGACATAAGAATAGCATGAATAATATATTATGGGCCTAAGAATTTATGAATAATCATTAAAACATGCTTATGAGTTAAAATTATATCATGGAGAATTGAACTTAAGTTTAGAATAACAATTGGTAAAAGCCCTAGATTATGAAAATCATAAAATTCAAGAATAGAAATCATAATTTGGGCATGAGGATGAAAGGAGATCCTCATTGAATACCCAAATACTTAAATTTCTTGACTTCTTGAAGGAATGCATGAATTTGGATTCTTGGAAGTTGAATTTCTTGGAAGAAGAACCCTTATTTGGTGTTCTTGAGGATTTGGGAGAAAAGGGATCGTGTATTTGATGTATTTGAGATTATGGATGATAAAATCACGTTAATATTAGTCATAGGGTAGTTTAGGATGTAAATGACTTATTTACCCTCGAAAAAACTGAAGAAAAATATGGGTTTTAGCAATCCTGAACATAGGTCCGTGCCATGGAGAAATCGCAAAGCACAAGGTCCATGCCATATCGAAATAGCGGACCCTATTTGGTTCTTCACAAAAATGCTCATAACTTTTCACTCAAGTATACGATTAAAGAAAAATCCGGTGCGTTGAAAGAGGACTCAATTATGTATAATTTGGTGGGTCTTAAGATGAAAAAATTCTATATATTCCAGAACTTATACACGTTCAAAGTTTACCCTAGTAGGATTAAATACCAAAATTTGGTCAAATCAAAAGTTCTTAACTCAAGTTCACTCTAAGTGCTTTATATGAACATTCTTCACCTCAAAAACACTTTACACACTAGGTAAATTATAATGACACATATATTCCTATAAAAATCATGGGATTAGATTTTAAACACATAGGAACGACGGTTCGAATTCTAGCCCAAGAAGGCAGGGTGTTACAAATATCAACCACATCATAATCAATCATAAAATCAACAATCATAACATAAGTAGAAACTATATACTTCTCAATCTCACAATTCTAACACCATTAGTTCATTATCAATTGTTAACCTTATAATATCTCTCAAATTACACTAGTCGGTACACTAATACTGAGACACTTATATTTTTCCAACTAGTAAGAACCTGAACGGGACACTCTTAGCTCATGTACCACACCGACATGACACCCAATCCTCTATAATAAGTAACATCAATATCCATATCAATACGACATGGCACCCGATACCCCATAATCATATAATATGTATTTATGAAATATATTATTTTTATGAACTGATTTTTCAAGTCATGATGGCACCTACTTTAACCCACCAGTAGGTAAATCAAATCAGAGCCCGAAATCAAAAGTAATATGTTAAACGCAGGAACTGAAAAATATAGAATTTACACAAGAAAATAAATACTAAGTAGTGAAATATATATATATACACAAACAAACACACATATAGGACAATCCTGGAAAATGAGAAAATGTGTAAACAAGCATTCCATTACTTGGTAAGATCAGATAAATAGCCAATAAATCAAAACTAAAGTAATAAAAAGTATCAGATATACATGTAGTCTAGGAAAAATAAAGACTATTCAAAATAGCATAAGGAGAGGGTACCAACTTCGGCTCTGAAAGCTCACCTTATCTCTATATCTCTTAATCAAAATTAATGAAGCATAAGTGGTGGTAACTCATACTCTAATTTGCATTTGAAAAAGATGCAAAAGTGTGGTATTAGTACCAAAACAATGAGTAATCAGTAGGCATCATAGGAAAATTGATCTAAATTATAATAAAAGTATAATAAAGTGTGAGAATGTTAACTAAAGTTGGAAACAAAGGGGCATAAATATGAAATATTACTTCTATAATGACCCTTTAGGTTATTTCTCAATTTTAATGTGTTTTTAGCATTTTGAGCCTTACCATAGTAGCTATAGGTCAATTATAACTTTCCAAAAACTATCAGTTAGGTTATCAAATAGTTCATTTGGATTTAGGCCCAATTTCTTATTTTTAAGCTTTCATTGTTAAGAAACTAGTCTCAGACCAAAACTCCTAGTAAATGATATCGGATGAGAATTCTGACATCTTCTTCAACTTTGAAATATCTATTTTAGGCGAGGGGACACTTGGTATAGGTCTCAAGGCTGTCACACTTATTTTGGGCTATTAGTAGAGCTTGGTTTAAAATAGAACTAGGTGTAGGACCCACATTTAATGAAGAAAATCTCATATATAAGTTTGGTGGTTTCATTGGGTCCATAATATTAAATTTGATATGGTAAAATAGTTCATTTTTACACGTGGGGTTCCTAAGGAGTTCCAAGCACCCGATTTGAGTCCATTAGGACTTAGCATTTTGCTTGTTTTCCAGCATATGGTGTAGCCATATTTTACTTTTTACGTTTGTGGCACTAGCACCATATTCACTAAGGGTTATGTTCTTAACTTTCACAATCACGAGCCTCATCTCTCACATTCTCTATGGGGGTAAACCCCAACGTGATCCATCCTCTTATTTGCATTCGCGGCCATCAGTATCACATTCGTGATAGCCGCGCTTATTTACCTTTATATTTATGGAACCTTTCCTATGTTCACACATAAACAATTCCCATGGCTTTTGTATTCGCAGCACTCGATCCAGCGCTCGTGAAAGGCATTGCCCTGGCAGTATAAAAATCCTTTTCCCTAATTTTTCATTATTTTCTTGGTCGATTTTAGCCATTTTGGGATTGTAGAGCTTAGGAATTATTGGGATTTCATCCCATAAGCTCAAGTACGTTAACCCATCATTCCTTAACCTTTTTCCCTTTAATCTAATATTATTTAATCCCAAAAATTTGCTTGAGTCGTGGCTTTAGGTCTAGATTCTTTGGGATTTAAATGCTAATTTAAGCCCAGATTCGTGCTCAATTTTGGAGCACACATTCCTAGTCCTTCAAGGGACCTTGTGATGGATTCAATTTTGAGATTCCATTAAATAGCTCCACGAGCCCATTATTGACTCAACTTTGGGCTTGGGTTTTTATATAGAAATATGGGTATAATTTTACTCCTACTAAAACTTCGATTACTATTTTTATAGTACAACATCATTTCAAGATCGTGGATCAAGGATGAATAAATTATGGATGATTCAAGAATCCAGCTGGGCATTGAGGTAGCTTTGGTTTATTTTTTTCTATGAGATTGTGTATAGTATAGATTGCATGCTAGGTGCGAATGATATGATATTTGTATGACTAGTATTGCATGACATAACCCACTTAGGGAATTTAAAATACAAAGGTGACCCAAACCTTTGCCTAGAATACCTCTTAAGGCATAAAATCCTGTTATATTTGATGATGGGCTTGATTAACCGTAGAATTGCTTAAGGAACCCTTTAGCACAAGACATAGCATATTACTAAGTATTTGGGGTGACATTTCCTGATTAGACCCTTGTAGAGTGTGTGTGGATGTGTGTACATATATATGGTATTAAATGGGGTAGATTGATTATGATGGTTATTGAAAGTCCGAATTTGGGACCATACAGTGTATGTGGATATCTCGATTTCCCTATGGTCCCTTTTATTTGTGAGCCATAGTGCTATAGAATTATGGTCTTCATAAGTACTAATGTTTTACACTATTGAGATGGAGGAGGTATATACACATGTTACATTATGTCTTTTGGATTGGACATGCTATTTATGATTTTGTTATATTTATTCATTTATATGCACTGACTATCTCTAGTATGATATTTTGGTGCTTATATCTATTAGCCTTATGGGGGGTCGTATAGGTATAAGTCCTAATTGTTATTTTCTGAGTACTTGCTTGCTCTGTTCAAGCTTATGGGGGCCTAATAAGGTAATTTTTTGTTTGGACTACCCAGTTACTTTATTGTTGGTTATTATAGTTAGTTCATGGTAGGACAATTATGAACTGGTACCTAAGATTGTCGGTAAATTTTCTAAACTCTTTTCTCTATTATTAGTAAATCATGTTATTGATAGGTTACCTCATGATTAGTCACACTTTAGTTTGAGGGCTAATTATGTTGGTATTAGCTTCTGTACTTGGTTATGATCCTTGAGATATTAGACAGACTCCCTCATGTTGTTACCTTTGCATTTAGCGCTACACACATATATATATATGGAAAAATTCATCATTTTCACCATAAACTATACACGAAAAGTCGAAGACATACCTAAACTAATGAAGTAACCTAATACACACTTGTACTATCGAAAAGTGAATTTAGTTCCACACTACAAGCAGTGAGATATATGTTAGATAAGTTAGATTTATTATTTACTTTTAGATATTTATTGAATTAATTATGAGAAGACCATTTATAAATAGAGAAACTTTTAGAAAAATTAAAGAATCTTTAGTTAGTAATTATTCAGAATATATAAGTCTAAATAAAACAAAAGAAAATCCACAAAGATTAGCTTACCTAATTACACTAATATCTAGTATTGAAGCAAAATTAATAATCCATTTAAAATCTAGAAGAATGAGACACATACCACCTAATTATGATAAAATTAGATTTAGATATCCACCAAGATATTATAAATATGGTTTAAATGAATAAAGTACAACAATACAAAGAATTAAAACAATTTATTTCTGAAAAACGTAAAGAATTAAAAATAAGAATAGAAAGACTACATTATAATATATTTGTCGGAGTTAGTGAAAATTCAATAAATACACAAAAAGATGAAATATCAAAATTAGAATCACAAATAGACAATTTAGAATATATATACCAACATGAACTATTCACAATAAAATGAACAAAGAAGAATTTATAATAGATGAAAAAATATATGAAAATCACGAAGGATTAAAAATAAAAATAGTATTTTCTAACATAGGAAGAAGATATAAGAAAATAGGTGAACATTTATATCTAATGTTAGAAAAAGAAGAATTAAAATTAGAAGATTAATTGACAGCAATGGTAAGGATAGAAAAAAAAATGAAGAAATAGATAGGAAAAAAGAAATAGAAAAAATAAAACAACAAACTACAGAAGAAATACGAAAAATAGAAGAAACTAAAAACAGTAGGATTGCTGAATTAGAAAAAGAACTACAAATGTTAAAAGATTTGTATGAACAAAGACAAAAGGAAAAAGAAGAAAAAGATAAAGAACAGATACTATTAAACGAGATAGATCAATTTAAGGAAAAATTAGAAATAACAAACAAGGAATTAGAAATAAATAATATAGATGTTGAAGAGGAAGATAATTATGATTCAAAAGATAGTGAAATATATACATAAATATTAACAAATACAAAAAATTTAGAAATCAATAAAAAACAAGAAGTCATTAATGAGGAAAACTTAGAAAATATCTATACAGAAATAAATACTCTTGATAAAAAAGAAGATGAAAATATATTACCTAAAACAACAGAAATAAGAAAACCTATATATTATAAGAATAAGTTTAAAAAATATAATGAATATGACAAATGGACACCAAAACAAATAGTTAATAAAAATTATAACTTTTTAGACCTAGACTGTGTAATAGATACAGAAAAAACAATACAATTATGGATAGGATATATGACAAAACAACTATTAGATAATAATATAAATGTAACAGATGCACCAGAATATATAGAAAGAACACTAATAGGATTAGTAAAACTATGGTTTTCAAATTTAACTGAAAAATAGTAAGAAAGTATTAAGAGATAATAAACCTATGGAAGGGACATCATCAACAACAACTAGACTAACACCTATAGAATTATTGAAAAAATATGAAATAGCTATAAAAGATGAATTTGGTAGTATGACAACAATAGAAGAAGAACAAGATGAAGAAAAAGATACAAATAGGAATTTAATGTTAAAATTAGCAATATGTAATATGTGTTATATAGACGAATATACTTGCGCATTTAAAGAATATTATTATAAAGGAGCATATAGTATAGAAGAAATTAAAGAGATAAGAAAATTATATTTTAATAAATTACCCGAACCATTTAGTTCAAAGATAATAAAATATTGGGAAGAAGCAAAAATAGTAGATACGTTAGGAGCAAGAATAAAATTTTTACAACAATGGTATAGAAATTTATGTGAAAAATATAGAGAAGAATTAAAAATGGAAAAAATATTAATAAAAAATTTAGCATGTTGCAAAAATAAAATAGCACCCCAATTTGGATGTGAAGAAAGATATTATAAGAAAAGAAAAAGACATAAAAAATATAAGAAATATAAAAAATCAAAATATAAATACAAGAAACCAAGAAAAAGATATTATGTAAAAAATTATAAATACAAAAGACCATATAGAAAGAAGAAATCTACAAAAGAATGTACTTGTTATAATTGTGGAAAGTTAGGACATTTAGCTAGAGATTGTAAATTACCTAAAAATCTAAAAAATAAACAAATATTAGAAATAAAAATAGATAATACAGAATATATGCAGATAGATTATATAGATTATGAATTAGAAAGTGAGGATAGTATATATGAAATTTCAGAAAACGAAACAGATACTGAAATAGATAGTGAAATAGATGAATCAAATGACTGAAGAATATATAAAAATAATAACAAAGGAAGAATATTTAAATGATGAAGGAACGGGACAAAAAATAATATTTGACAGTAAAATATTTGATGAATTAAAAGGAAAAGAATTAGATTTAAGTGTAGAAAAAAATATTTAAAATACCAACAATAAAAAATATTTTTACTAGGAAAAAAGATGAATATTATGTAGTATGCCAAAAAGAATATGTAATAGACTGTAGATATGCAAAAGGCAAAGCTAGTATACCACTAGTAACAAAAAGAATAATTAATAAAGAGATAAATTATATAAAAATTAAAGGAGATCCAATAAAATATGTATACCTAGGAGGTACAGAGATATTAATAAAAACATGTTTTAGAGAAGGAATAGATACACCAATAGAATTATATTTAACAGATGATAGAATTATAAAACCTATAGAAAAAAGCATAATAACTGTCGTAAAAGGAACTCTAATATATCAAAAATTCAAATTCATAATAAGTGCAAATTATTCAGTAGCGGTAACAGATAAAAATATAGATAAATCACTAGTATTATATTGGAAGATATCAGGAATAGAATTAACCCCAGGAAGTAAAATATTTACAGCAAGATGCAAAAATGTATATGTATTAACAACAAAACATAAAATAACAGGAAAAAATAAGATTAACAAGATACGAATAGAAAGCCCATTCGAACAAATTGTAAAAATAATAGATTATAATGATTATAACTATAGAGACATAGATATAGAAGAAAATTTAGAAATAGGAAATGATAGAATAAGTACAACAAAAAGAATAGCTGATGAAAAACCAGAATCATCAGGCTCATCAAAAAGAACAAGTTATGAAATAAATTCAATAAGTAATTTAAACCAATATTACATAACAGGAAAAATAAATGAAAAAGAATATTTAATACTCTTAAATACAAGATAAGAAGAAAATTATATAGCAAAATATCTAATAAAAAATGAAGAAATAAAGACTGATAATGATATGTGCCCAGATCTACCAAGAAGTTTAATAAATAGTAGAAATATAGCAGAAAAAGAAATAATAATAGGAGTTAGAAAAATAAAAAAAGAATTTGAAGTAAGGGAAGAAATGCAAAAAGCAGATATAATATTAGGAATAAAATGGTTAGAACAAGTAAAACCATATAATATAGAACATACACAATTAACCTTAACATATAACAAAGAAAAATTATTCTTAAGAAGAGCCTTAACATAAAATGAAAATATATGTATTAATGAAGATAGTAGTAGAAGGATATTATAGTAGATATTATACGCCTATGATAGATACAGGAGTAGAAGCTAATTTATGTAGATATAATTACTTACCAGAAAGTAAATGAGATAAATTAAAAACACCAATAATAGTTAAAGGATTTAAAAATGAAGGAAGCTTAATTACTTATAAAGCTAGGAATGTAAAAATACAAATATGGGATAAGATATTAACAATAGAAGAAATTTATAATTATGAACTAACATCAAAAGATATACTTTTAGGAATGCCATTTTTAGATAAATTATACCCACATATAATAACTAGAAACGACTGGTGGTTTACAACACCATGTAAACAGAAAGTAAGAGCAAAAAGAGTTAATAATAAAATAAGAAAGAAAACTGATTGGATAAAAGGAAGTGAAAAAATTACACAAAAGTTAGAAAATATAAAAAATACTGAAGATACAATAGAACTAGTAGTATTTTCGATAAATAAAATAGAAATAACTATATTTTCAATAAATAAGATAGAAATAGTTAAGAAAAAATTAGAACAATTATATAGTGAAGATCCATTAAAAGGATGGAAAAGCATAAAACTACCATAAAAATTGAATTAATAGATAAAAATAGTATAATAACCCAAAAACCATTAACATATAATTTTGACGACTTAAAAGAATTTAAAATGCATATAGATGAATTATTAGAGAAACAATATATACAAAAAAGTAATAGTAAACATAATAGTTCAGCATTTATAGTAAATAAACATAGTGAACAAAAAAGAGGAAAAAGTAGGATGGTTATTGATTATAGAAATTTAAATGCAAAAACTATAACATATAATTATCCAATACCAAATAAGATATTAAAAATAAGGCAAATACAAGGATATAATTATTTTCGCAAATTCGATTGTAAATCAGGATTTTACCATCTAAATCTAGAAGAAGAATCTAAAGAATTAACCGCATTTACGGTACCACAAGGATTTTATGAATGGAATGTATTACCATTTGGATATAAAAATGCACCAGGTAGATATCAACATTTTATGGATAATTATTTTAAACAATTATCTAATTGTATAGTATACATAGATGATATATTATTATATACAAAAACCAAAGAAGAACATTTAAAATTATTGAAACAGTTTACAGATATAATAGAAAAATTGGGAATAAGTCTAAGCGAAAATAAAGCTGAAATTATGGAAAACCAGATAGAATTTTTAGGAATACAAGTAGATAAAAGTGGAGTAAAAATGCAACAACATAAAGTACAAAAAATAATAAATTCGAAAGAAGAATTAGATACAAAAAAGAAATTACAATCGTTTTTAGGATTAGTAAACCAAGTAAGAGAATATATTCCAAAATTAGCAGAAACTTTAAAACCACTACAGGAAAAATTAAAAAAGGATGTAGAATATAACTATAATGAAGAAGATAAAAAACAAGTTCAAAAAATAAAATTACTTTGTAAAGAATTACCAAAATTACAATTTCCGGATGAAAATAGAAAATTTATATACATAGTAGAAGCAGATGCTAGTGAATATAGTTACGGAGGAGTACTTAAATAACGATATGAAGCAGAAAAAATAGAACACCATTGTAGATACTACTCAGGTACGTTCAATGAGACAGAAATAAAATGGGAAATAAATAGGAAAGAATTATGTTCATTATATAAATGTTTGTTAGCATTTGAGCCATATATTGTATATAACAAATTTATTGTACGAACAGATAATACACAGGTACGCTAGTGGTTAACAAAGAAAATACAAAACTTAGTTACAACGAAAGAGATTCGGAGACTAGTTTTGAATATACTAAATTTCACATTTACAATTGAAGTAATCAGTACTAACAAAAATGTTATTGCAGATTACATATCAAGACAAAGCTACACAGACTGAAATTATAGAAGAAGATACTCTATAAAAAATACTCAACACCCTAACTACGCTTTCACTGAAAGTGGACAGTATGGGTACTGAGATAGAAAAGCTAAAGACTAATGAAGATAAACTGAAGTGTATAGCTACAAATCAACTAACTCAGCAGTGTGCAGAGCTATGTCGATCGGAAGACATTAAAGTTCCAGAGCTAGAAGGAGACGTTGGGACACTCCATAAAACCCATAACATTTATCAATCTACTTCTGCAGGTACAAGCAAAGGAGTTAGTCGACCAAGATACCAGAACACGAATATGAATAAAATACTTGAAAAACCTTTTACACCAAAAGTATAAAAAGACCATTTATTCATACCCCCACAAATTACCACATATCGAGATAGCCTAAACCAAGATAAAAAAGTTACAATTATACAACCCAGAAATATATAGAAAACATCTATAGAGTACAAACTTTTCTAAACCATAACCCCAGAGCTACAAATATCAAAGAACCAAACACCAACTATATAACCCAAAAATTACAAGAATATAACAAACTAATCGCACTACCCAAAACTAACCCAAGCCTAGTAAAAACTTGTTTTGACTACGGACTATTAAACATCATATACACCCAAGACGGAGAAGAATTAACAGTTATGGAAGAATTACACAAGATATTCACCACCTACAAAAGAATAACGAAAGGCAATCTATTTTATATAAAGTGTTATACTGCACCCGCAGAGATAGTATATGACGAGATAAAACCAGTTATACAGGTTGTAAAAATAGGACTAACCAGAGATATGATCATACCAGAAGATATTACTCAGCAACCGGAGATACCCAGAATTGAGATACCCGATTTCTACACAAATAAATGACTTATTGGACTAGATACGATTATCCAAGAACTAGCAAATAATTATACTAATGGAAACACAATATGCAGCTATTATTCGAGAGATCATCAAATGATTTACTCAAATTCAAAGAGCTACGACAAGCAGATATGGAAGATGTCAGACAATGGATAATGACATTACTAAACCCAGAAAAACAATCTACCGTAAGAGCAATTAAAAAAGGATCTATTTCAGATGGACTACTGACAAGATATTGTAAAATAATTGGACACAAATACCCAGATCACCAATGTTCAAGATGCAACGGAGAAGATAACATTATTCCAGAAGTACATCTAGAATAAAGAAAACAAAATGCCAACTGGAAAGATAAGATAAGGAGCAATAATGGAGATATAGCAAATACGACAACGGAAGACAAGATATTTAGACCATTTATTGTATAGTCTTACATAAAGTTGATAAGATTATAAGTTAGAAATAATGTAGAGCATTTATGTAGATTTGGATTTTTCTTAGTTTTTTTAGGGTAGGTAGCTTTTTAGACCTATAGCCTTTTTGACTTTTTTTTAGCTTTTGTTTTTAGCATTTCAAAAAATGTGTAAAGGATTGTAAAGTTTGAAAAGTTTTTCATTCTATAAATAAAGAGAGCTGAAGGCATTGCAAAGCAAGCCTTCATGCGTTGAAGCAAATACTCTCTCCATTCCATAATAAATATTTTGCCCAGTTAATTAAAAAACATACTTACTTCAATGGAAAAAGCTATGGAGGAACAAACTTCAGAAATATCAAAACTACCCGAACCGGTATATTTATTTATGATTATGAATAGCTAAATTCATAATTCCCAACAATCATGATATGATAAAATAAATTCGTATTAGTTACTTTATAGTAGAATTATTCGAAGAATAATATGTTAAGAAGTTTATTAACAAAGTGGAAACAGAGAAAAATCCCTAAGAACTATGTCATCCTAAAGGTGAAACCAATGAGGCAAGAAGCCGTGACGGGGAGTAACCAGAGTAGAGGTGTTGTTTAAGGGAAAAAGTATCCAAATTACCATGCTAATAGTGACCGAAGAACATGTTATTTAAGAATAATCTAGTATATAGTAATCTAAGATGACCATATTTTGTTATGTACATGGTTGAAGGGAATATTTTGAAAAAAATAATTTTATGAAAATGAATAATTATTTATCTGATGTGATGGTAGATAAATTTAAAATACTTATTTTGTATGCACTTAAAGATATAAAAGTAGCAGATATAAGAAAAATCATATTAGAAAAAGCATTTGGTGAATATTACATGACTAGAGTAAATTATATATCATACATACCTAACTACTCTTACAAATACCTATCATGATAAATTACATAAAATTTTTAGAAAAAGATATAGAAACATACAGTTACAAGAAAAAACAGATGAAAATAAATATAAACAAATACATGGAAAATAAAGATATAAAATATATAGAATTTCTTAATAAAAATATGCAAGAACTACTAAGGCTAAAACAATCAACTACAAAATATTATAGTAAAACCAATTTTAAAAAATAGATCATCTAGATTATCTAAAAGTTTTAATCTTATATATACTTAAAGATATAGAAATTATAGATATTAAGAAAATAATATTAGAAAAAGTAATAGACTATGAAATTGAAACCATAAATTGGCTAGAACAGTTATACGAAGAAATTTACACAGAAGGATATTATTCAAATCAAGGATGTTAGAATATATTAGAAAAACTAGAGAAAATCAAGACAATCTAAATAATGAAATTAATTATAGAAACCGAATTAGTAAAATAATGGAAAATCTAAAAGAAAAATTAATATGGATAGAAAAAACCTTAGAAAATTTAGAAAAGAGTACATGTGATAGTTTATATAATTTAAAAAACTCACTACGAGAAGAACAACACAAGATAATCAATAACATAGAAAATCTAGAACTAGATATACATTACAGTACAGTTAGGATAAATTATTATACAGAAATTTGTAACTCTGCAGTTACTACAGGATAAAATAATAAACCAAACAAATTAATGAATACATCTTACAAAAAGAATAAATTATTAACAAATATTGAAGCAAAATCCAAGAAATATCCATGCACAAAAAAGAATAGAATAAAAATAAAGACAAATAAAAACAGGTGCGTTTATTGCAATTTTCTCCATTTATTTAATTATTTTCACACTTTTTTACTTTTCAAATTCTTTCTTTACCCTATCTTTATCACTTTCCTATCTCTTTTCCTAATAGTACCCAAAAACTCTATTTCCACCAAGAACTACGAATTCAACATATCTTTAGAGAAAATTTAACCTTTCTCACCCTCTTTCTCTCAATATCATTACAAACCTTCATATATATCGATACAAACCTTTATATGTTATCCTTTATATGTTATCTTTATTCTTTCTTTTCATGAAAAAATTTATACCCACTTTATTAAAAGAAATCAATTGATAGAACTTAAATATAATCAACAAATTACAAGGTAAAAAGATATTACTTTTTACGAGGAATCTATATATCTTGTTAGAAAAAAATATAAAATGTTGGTTATTCTTTATCGAGAATTTTTTTAGAAAACTTAATGTAGTATTTCGTTTATCTTTTTTTAGTCTTTTTCTTCTTTTTTTCTGTTAAAATCTCACAATTTAGTGTTACAATTAAAGATAATTATTATATTTATGATAAATGTACAATTTTCACCAACTTACTGGTTGATTTATTAATCTAGTTTCTTCCACCCTTTAAAACTCCAATAAGAAAAAAATCATCAATAAAATAGAAGAAAATGAGAGTTTAAGGAAAAGTAACTGTATATATATTTGATAATGAATTTGCTAATGGTGGATGACGAACAAAATGAAATTGGAGGTGATGAAGAAGAAAAACTTGATAATGATAATGGTGGTGGATTTTGAAGAAGAAGAAGTTTTTATTGGTGGTGAAAAGAAAAGAATAAGTGATGATGGTGGTGGCCGGCTGACAGCATAAATTGTGTTTTCGATGAGATGAGAGATGGACAAGGTGGGGTGATTTATTGATGAAGAAATACAATTATTGGAGGATTTTAATGATTAATTAGGGATTAATTAGTGTAAAATATAACTAATGAAATAAAAAAGAAAAGGAATTTAAAAAATACGATTTATCAGATTTTTGACATAGTGCTGATATGGCGGGTGAGTGTAAAGCACCTCCCACTATGTGACTGATTGAATGTACGTTGGGGTGGAATTAAACTCACTTTTCAGTAGTACAGGTGTCTATTAGGTCACTTTAATAGTTTAGGTGTGTCTTCGACTTTTCGTGTATAGTTTAAAATAGGATATATGGTTTATATATATATATAATATCCTTCCTGCACTCTTCATTTGTATATTAGCTAGTGACATATGGTATTGCACTTTAGTTCCTAAATACTATTAAATGGGATAGTTTATCCTTATTTCTCCATTAGGAATATTATTTTAGTTTCCCAGATGATTATTTGTAGTTTATATTCTTGCTTTACATTTTATTTATGTTTGTATTATCTTTGGAGTTCAATTAGACAAGGCCTACTGTGTACCATATGTTTGGTACTCATACTACACCTCTATATCCTGCAGATCATATATAGTACGAGTTCTAACCATAGATGTGTGCATCGAGAAAAACAACTATAGATCAGAGATTTGGGATGAGATCCTGACATTTGATGTATTCCTTCTCTCCCTAATATTACTTAGACATATCTATTTGGATATTTCAAATATGATTTTTATATGTATATTTATTATTTATTCCCCTTTTGTATTCTAATTGTATTAGAAGCTCTTGTACTAAGTTCACTAGGTCTTAGGGTTGTAAACATTATTAATCTTTTTGTTTGATTATTTTCTATTATTTCTTTAATTTTATTTGATAGAATATTACTAGCAGTTCCAGATTATGGTTTAGCTTACCTACTGGTGGTTTATAGGAGGTGTTATCAAGAATTAAGGAATTGGGTTGCAACATATTAGTATCAGAGCCTAGGCTTATTGGTGTGTTGGTATAAGAGCTAAGTGTCTAGTAGAGTCCTATGGATTGGTACAGAGATGTTTGTATCCTATCTTTGGGCTGCTACATGGCATTCTTATAAAGTTCTATTCTTGACTTCCTATCGTGTGTCTGTATTTCTATGAACCTATTAATACTTTCTCTGACTTCATTCTTTCATTGACTAATAGCTCAAAGTTATTGATAGATACAAATAAAACATGTGTTTCTAGAGTTTTAACTCAATATCGTTCTAGGCAGTTAGATATTAATATTGAAGGTCTTTAGTGTCATCTTAAGAATTTACGACCAGCTCAAGTGTCGTTAGAGTTGGTGTTTGCCTCACTTCCTCAAGATCTAGTGTTGGGGAATATTTTAGTAGGTATCTCCCTATCAGAGATGATTTTCGATACATTGAGTGGTTCTCAGAATAAAGTTAGGCTTGTTGTTGCTCAATGAGGTTCTTTATCTATTTCAGAGTATGCGATTGGGTTTCTCGAGTGGGACAGGCATACTTCTATACTATAACCTTCTGAGCATGAGTTGATTCATAGATTTTTTAGAAGATTGACTTTGTCACTTTTTTTGCATCAAAGCATTTGATAATAGCTAGATCTTCTTTATCTCAGGTTGTGCATCATGGGTAGACCATAAAGAAGGCATGTATTGATACATATGGAAGTGTTAAAAGTCTATGCCATCAGTACAATGTAATTGGTATTTTGTCTAGGACTAAAGATCCTTCTAGCAGGAATTAGCATCACTTGTAGCCTATGAGATCCTTAGAGGTAGCACTTCAGATGGATGACTCTTTGATAAATCATAGTGGTCAAAGTTCTGGTCAAACATTACTAAGTTCTAAACCAAGATTTTTCGGTTGTGGTATCCATTCTAGGTTAGTATGTGTAGTATATCAGAAAGCTCGGGGCGAATGTTTTTCCTATGGAGAGATTCGTCATTGGTCTAGGGAATGTACCAGACATGAATTTTTTGTTCATACTAGGTCAACATATGTTCTTTGCCATCCTAGAGCTTCTAAGATATGTTACGATTGCTAAGAGGATGATCACTTTAGTAGAGAGTGCCACAAGCATCAGTTGGCCAGATAGTTGGGGACTGCTCATGTTTCTTGCCAAGTTTGAGCTTTAAGGGTTTATTAAGACTGTAGAGAGATTGATAATTAATCTAAATACTATCCCTAATGAGGGGTTATTACTCATCAAGCACAAACAAATTAGTTTCTTAGAGTTGGGCACCTTTAGTTAGAGGCGGTGCACTTAGTACCTCAGTTAGTGATTCGACGCTCAATTAGCATGTGAGTTGGATTTGTCTTTCAATCACGTCAGGACTATGAATTTGGATTTGTCATCATGATAAGTGGGTCTTCGATTTTCTGCCTTTATTTCTATTTGAGTTGATTTGGGGTTTTCATACCCATCAGTGACTTTTTTCCTTGATTTTGTTAGATTGGTCGTTGTAGCCTTTGTACAAATCTTTATGCATATATGACTACCTACATAGATGATTTCTTTTAGTAATAGATTTGTGTGGTATTTACCCTTAAGGTTTAGCATTTGGGCTAAAGACCCCTTCTTTTGGCATTATGGCCTTATTATGACCTTAGATGGGTATTGGTTATGTTTTTCATTTTTGGTGCCTCTTTCTCTTTATCTTGTTGCAATGGTTATTATCTTGTTTTTTTTGTTGATTCCCACTTGATAGACGGCTAAACTAGTGTTATCTAGTTAGAATCCATTTTCTTGTTATTCCCATTCATTGGCTTACACAACTAACTTAGTGGGTCGATTTTACCTCTTCTGATAAGGTTAGATTGGTTGTTTTCCTTCTTGGTTAGAAAGGTTAGAACAGTTGTTAAGAGAGAGCGAAGGTAGGTTTGGCCTTCTATGGCTTTATTATAATTCCAAAGTTGGCAATTCAGTTCTATTGCTTATGTTTTATATGGAAAAATCTTAGGCTAGCTTTTCAATATTGTAGAGATTTTGGTATTGGCTATCCTTTTCTATAACCCATTACTTAATTTGATAAATTAGCTATTTGTTCTTTCGATTTGGATAGCTCATCGTCCGGTAATGGTCTTAACCTTAATGTTGAAAAGTCTAAAGTTTTCTTTTCTGGTTTTTAGGTTCGTCTCTTGTGATAGTCTTGATATTGGCATTGGAGTTGAGTTGGGTACTCTATTTTGATACAATATGGCCCATGATTTTGCCAAGTTAAAGTAGGTATGATATTTACCCATCCTAATGTTACTTCGTGGAGTGCATCTCCTTGGTGATATATGCCTGTGGGTATTCATTGTCATATATTATTGGATTTACTAAATTTAGGCTAAGACTATATTTCTCTGAGTTGCTCGAGTCTTAGTTATCCTAGGATTGTTTGCATCCTTGGTGAGTCCTTAGTTATTCCTAGATGGATTATGCCCTCCAGAAGATGTGGATTTAATTGCTCATATCTTTAGCATGCAGTTTACTTCAGATGTAGTTATGTCTTCCATGACATTTCAGTGTCAACCTTTACAAGATTTGTTGGATATATGCTTAGTCTTTGTAGGTGATATGCCTTTGGGGTATATGCTTGATTTCTGGTAATAAGATTGATTTTGGGTATCTGATTTTCTTGAAGATTTATTAACTCTAGTTGTGATTTTTGACACTTTCAAATAACTACTTAGGAATAATGATGGATTTTTGCATATGGATGCTTGCTATTCGACTGGATTAATTTGGTTAGTTGAGGTTGAGTAGTTCAGCTTTGGTGTTGAGATTATAGCTATAAATTGCATAACTTAGTTGCAGTCGGTTTCAAGGTATTCATTTAGTTGGCCATTTATTAACAGGTTGACTAGACTTATTTATTACATATTAGCTCATCTTTTCTTGGTTCAGATGGATTATGCTCGATAGATGCTCAAGGGATAATTCATTGGCATGCAATATTGGCTTTTACTGTTCTCGACCTTATTTCTCAGTGTTTGTCAGAATTTTGAATATCTTTTTAGCATAAGAAGTATGCTTAAGTTGGGATCAGCATGCTTTCACCCATAGTTAGTGGGATATTCTTGATTAGATTATTCAACTTTAGGATATTATGTTTGGGATTCATGATCATTGGTTTCGAGGGTCATTTGGACCAGTTGTAGCTTTGGCTAGAGATTTGAAGCTTGGACCATTTCTATTTGTGTGTCTAGGTACTACCTTATAGGCTTATTCTTATGCTTGACATTATGTATTTTCAGTAGATCAACTTTAGTTTTTTTATGTTAATATGATGTAACTGCGCTCAGGGCTCGGATGTATTTTATGCAAATCAGAGTAGATAGAAGGTTTGGAAAGATAAAAGAAGGTTAGATTGGGAAATTGGTATTGATTTCATGATTCATTCCTTGGGTTTTCTTTAACTTTGTTGATTATCTGCTTGGTTGTGTTTCATTGGTGTGCTGCTAGCATGTCGTGGTTTGGGTTTGCGTGCATCAATCATTCCCAACTTAGTTTATCAGTTGTAGGTCAATAGGTTGTTTTGGATGAGTTTTTTCTATTTGGGAAGTGAAGTAAGCAAGTTGGTTGAAAGAGTGATACCTATAGCAAAATCTCTTAGAAGTATTTTTCTGCTTAGAGGTTAGTTGCGTAGTCTTGCTCAAAGTATACGGGCCTAGTACCTCGTCTTTTTGAGTTTTTGAGCTCTCCCTATCCAGTGACTTTTCCAGACGAAAGTCCTTTTAGTAGTGGATAGTATAATGACCCTTTAGGTCATTTTCTTGATTTTCATGCATTTTTGATATTTTGAGCATTCCTACAGTGGCTATAGGTTAATTATGATGCCGAAAGTGTTGATTCGGTTATCAGATAGTTCATTTTGATTTTAGCCTAAGTTACCTATTTGGGAGCTTTTACTATTAAGGAATTGTTCTCAGGCCGTAACTCTTAGTAAATGGCCTAAGATAAAATTCCAACAGTGCCATCAACTTCAGAATGTTTATTTTAGGAGAGGAAGACCCTTTGTTCAGGTCCCGAGGCTTCCAGACTTATTTTAGACTATTGGTAGAGTTTGGTTAAAATAAAACTAAGTGTGGGGCCTACATTTAATCAAAATGATCTTGGATGTAAGTTTCAGTGGTTCCACTGAGTTTGGAATGTCAAATTTGATATGGTATCATAGTTTGTTTACGCACGTGGGGTTCCAAACAAATCCCGAGCATCCGGTCGAAGTTCGTTAGTACTTGGTATGTTGTTGGCTTTCCAGCATCTGGTGCAACCATCTTTTACTCTTTGCATTCATGAGGCTAGGGTCGCATTCCTGAAGTGTCAAGTTCTTGACTTTCGCGATCATAAACCTCACCTCTCATGTTCGTGATGTCGGCCAGCCCCGACCCGGTCCATCATCTTCTTCGCATTTATGACCATCAGTGGCATATGTGTCATAGCTAGGCTTGTTTTATTTCCATTCATGCACCCTTTCCTACATTATCGAAGGATAATTTCTATGGCCTTCGCATTCGCGGCCCTCGAGCCCCACGTTCGCAAAGGGTATTGCTCTAGCTGTATATAAGTCCTTTTCCCCAATTTTTCATCATTTTTTGGTTGATTTTACATATTTTGGACCTTAGGGATTAGGAATATTGGGATTTCATCCCAATAAGCTTGTATGTTAACCTATCATTCCTTGGCCTTTTTTCCTTTTATTCTTATGTTAATTAGTCCCAAAAATTAGTTTAATTCTTGGTTTTAGGTCTAGATTCTTTAGGCTTTGAGGGATGATTTGAGCCCCGATTTCGCGCATCTTTTGAGCACACATTCCTAGACCTTTGATAAACCTTATTATGGATTCAATTTTGAGATTTCATTAGTGGGTCCCATGGATACCTTGTTGATCTAATTTTGGGCTTGGGGTTTTAAATAGCAATATGAGTATCATTTTATTCCTATTAGCGCATAGATTAATATTTTGATAGTCCAACGTTATTTTGGGATCGTAAAATAAAGATGAGGAAATTATGGATGATTCAGGAATGTAGTTAAGTATTGAGGTAAGCTTCAGTTTGCTTTTCTCTATGAGATTGTGTATAGTATCAATTGCATGCTAGGTAGGGATGATAGGATATGTTTATGACTAGTATAGCATAACGTAATCTATTTAGGGAATTTAGGATAGAAAAATAACCCGAAGCTTAGCTTAGAATACTTCTTAAGGCGTATAATCCTATTATATTTGATGATGGGCTTGATTAATAATAGCATTGCATAAGGAACCCTATAGCATATCGTATATTACTTAGTGTTTGGGTGATATTTCCCGATTACACCCTCGTAGTAGTTCTACACCCCTGATTACCTTAGTCTTTGGGTTATGGTGTTACTATTATATTGATAGTTTATTCTTCGCCAAAGGCCGTGAGTATGGTACCAGTTGAGCACTGGGTTATTATTTTATCCCTTGTGATGATATAGTTGTGGTTTATAGACGTTTATGCTTTTATTTCTTAGATACTGGTGGTGGCATGCATAACTTAGGCACATTTCATACATTTAGTGGTACAAACCCAACCAAATCCTTAATTTTTCTATTGTTTTCTAAATGGGATATTTTTCCACTTTTCACTTTTAAAAAATGGATTTCTTCTATAATCAGAGTCGTACCACCTTATCAAATGAATTATGAGCTTTAACACTAGATGTGATAGTTTGAAAATTAGACTGAGATTGATTTCGGTCCATTACTATTCCACTCTTCTATCACTATTATTTAGTTTGGTTGAGAGAGATCCTGATCCTTTCTATGCTATTATGCAAATTTAGTCCCGATGTTGATATTGGGCTACGAATTTACAGGCTTACACTTTTTTTTCATGGTTTGAATTTGTGCTCTTAATACACACACATATGTACGCGTGTGCACGCACGCACACACACACACACACACACACACACACATATATATATCAGTTACTGGATGGAGCAGACTGATTAAGATTGTTATTGGAAGTCTTGGTTTGGGACGAAGCATTGTATACGGATATCCGGAGTCTCCTATGGCCCCTTCGCATGTGATCTACAGTGTCGTAGAAGGATGACCTTCATAGGTCCTACCTTTCCTAGCTACTGAGTTGGAAGAGATTTATACATTTTTTATATTATGGCTCTTAGATCGGATATAGTATTTATGGTTATATTGCACTTATTCATTCATATGCATTACCTATCATCGAAATAATTTTTTGGTCCTTACATCTATCAGTCTTATAGGGGTTTGTATTAGTATACGATATGATTGTTGTTTGCTGAGTGTTTACTTGAACTTTCTGGGCTTATGGGGCCCGGTCAGGTTATTGTTTGTGCGGACAAGCCGATTACTTTATTATTTATTATTATGGTTAGTTCATAATAAGATGATTATGGATTGGTACAGGAGATTGTCGATATGTTTTCTGATCTCTTTTCTTTATTATTGGTAATTTATGTTATTAATAGGTTAGTTCATGATTAGTCACACTTTGGTTAGAAGCCTTATGTCACGACCTGATTTACGAGTCATGATGACACCTACTCTATCCCACTAGTAGGTAAGCTGAACCATAGCCCGGAGATAGATGCAATGGGTTAACTTGGTGACAAATGTCCTAAAATCCAAAAATTAACAATTTAAGAATTAAATAGCAAGAATATAGTCATAAAGGTCTAATAGATAGATAGAAACTCAATAACCATTCCAAGACTCAGTAATATCGATATAAGAGCTATTACAAATGAAATATGAGTACCAAATAGTCAAATATAATCCATATAAAAATTAAAGACTAGACATAGATAGGTAGAAGGAAAAAGGGTAACTCCGACTCCAAGAGCTTACCTAATCTCTGAAATCAACCCTGCACGAACATCGTATCAGCAGCGACAACTAGTACTCGGATCTGCACCAAAAACATACAGAATTGCAGTATGAGTACCAAAATCATGGGCACTCAGTAGGCATCATCATCCAACTGAGCTAAATCATGATATAAATATGATAAGATACAAGATAGAGCAAGCTAAGTCAAGGCAAAAAGGAAAAACCTATAAATAAGCTCCAATATTGTTTTACATAAATAAATGAATGCATACAACATAATAACATAAAAAACATACCATTAAATATACAAGATTGGCCCCCGAAAGCTAGTAAGTGGAAAAAAGTAAATAAGCCAAAGCATCCCATATAGGCTTGGAGGGTTCAATCAAGGGAACTAAGCTACCGAATAACTGTAAATCACCAAATTATCATGCCATAACCAAGAATCCATCCGAACCTTATTATCCCATAAATAATTTTCAATGTTGGACTTGAACCAAAACTCATATTATTAAGATCATTATCAACTTTCAGACTCAAACGGGAACTCATGTTTATAAACTGTATCAATGAAGCATAACAACAAGCCATACTGATAAACTAACCCAATAGACTATATCAATACCATATCTATTAAGTCTTGCCAATAACCACGCTCTTGGGCAATGTCAATAGTCATAATCATAAGTTATTTCAATAATTATTTCTATAAGCTATTAATCATATCTATAAGTCATTAATTATAGCTATAAGTCATATCATATCCATGAGCCATTAATCATATCTATGATTCATACGATATCTATAAACCATATCATATCTATAAAGCATTAATCATATCTATGAGATATTAATCATATCTATAAGTCATACCATATCTATAAACCATAATATCTATAAAGCCTTAATCAAACCTATGAGTCATTAATCAAATCTATGAGCTATATCATATCTATAAGCCATATCATATCTATAAAGCATTAATCATATCTACGAGACATTATGATATCTATAAGTCACACCATATCTATAAGTCATATAATATCTATAAAACATTAATTATATCTATAATTCATTAAGCATAACTATGAGCCATACCATATCTATAAGCCGTATCATATCTATGATCCAGTAATCATATCTATGATACCATTTCTATAAGTTATATCATATCTATAAAGCATTAATCATATCTGTGAGCCATACCATATCTATAAGCCATATCATATCTATAAAACATTAATAATATCAATGATCCATTAATCATATCTATAAAGCATTAATTATATCTATGGTCCATTAATGATGTCTATTAGCCATACCATATCAATAAGTCATATCATATCTATAAAGCATTAATCATATTTATGGTTCATTAATCATATCTATGAGTCATACCAAATCTATAAGTCATATCATATCTATAAAGTATTAATCATATCTATGAGCCATTAACCATTAATCACGTCGATATATATATTATTAAGTATGTCGATAGGCCATATTATTCATATCCGAAAGCCATATCAATAATCATGTATATATAAATCATATTATCATTCAAAAATCTATAACTGACATCATTAATGATGCCCAAAAGACATCTCAATAATCATACATATAAAAAAGTTATATCATAAGTCACATCTATAAATCATATCATTAATCACATACATTATAAGCAATATAATTAGCAGTACCTAGGATTAGCATCAATCTTTCAACATGTAACTAATGTACTCAATAGATATATTCAATCTCCTTAAGTTTCAAACCAATCATTAGCAAGAGTATATTATACACAACTAAGTCTACAAGGCTAACATAAATTTTTGCCTAAGATGGGCCAGAGTGGCCCACTTCTAATCTCAGAAATCTATTTTAGGCAACTTACACTCTAGACTAGGCTAAGGTATCTACGTTCATTTTTAGATGTAAAGTAAGCCATAAATATAGCTAAGATAGTAGTCCTTCCAAAACATGAACAACTAAGGCAATCTTACCAAAAATAATAGCAACTAAGGCAATTTCCCATAACTTAAGAAACTAAGGAAAATTTAACCCTAAACATGAATGACTAAGGAAATTTTACCTAGCTCAAGTAATTAAGGCATTTCCATTCTAAATATATACCATGAAGCCCAATTCACCTAATACATGAATAACTACGCTAACTATTCCAAGTCTACTATTTCAAGATAGCCGACGGTCCAACTAAATCAAATATTCTCATCCATACTTCCAACACCTAAATCCTACCCTATATATAGCATAATATTATAAGCATACTACTAGATAGATCAATCTATGAAGAAGGTAAACTTAGCCTACCTGGGAGCCGACGGAAAGCCAAATGAATCTACTAAATCACCAATTTTCCCTTTTGAGAAGCTTTCACAAGGTGTCACACTATCCAGATTACAATCCACTCATCAAAAAAAGAATAATGATATCTATATTGTAATACTATGCTTTGGATCTAAAATTACGTAAAAATCTCATATGGGGTCCATTTATAGAATTGCACATTCAAATTCAACACAATGTCCCACTATTCTTAAGGAATATTTATCCTCAAAATGGGTGAATTATGAGTTATAATGGTGCTAAAATAAAATCACCAATATTTTAGAAAATTTAGATAAGAATGGAGAAACCAACCATCAAAATAATGGTATCTTACTATAAATTCGATGGAAAATTACATAAATTAATGTTACTAAAGCTCCACAATCACACACAATTAATTTTACTAAGAACTCCCACTTTTTAGGGTTTGAGATTCTTGAGAATAGATGAAAATGGTAAAAAATTAGGTTAAGTGGGTATTTATACCCTTCCCAGGTGCATGAGTATCGCTTAAGCAAACTTTGGGTAACTTAAGAGATACTTGCGCCTTAGAACGCATGTCGCTTATGTGATCAGTAGATTGCTTATGCAATATCTGGCTGCCTGAGCAAGTGTCACATATGCGATACTATTATTTCTTATGCGATAGCTCTGCCACTGCCAATCCACTCTCTTAAGCAACAAAATGAGTATCTTGAGCGATACTTGTTGGGGTTTGCAATATTGCTTAAGCAATCAAAGGTATCGCTGAGGCAATGCATCAGCACCAGCTGAGACTTAGAGAAATTCCAAGTCTCCACAATCCCCTTGAGATTTATCCAGAATCCTGTATACATAAATGAATGATACCATATCAAATTCAATGTACTAGACTCAATGGCGCATTCAAAATCTCTATTCGAGGTCAGCTCAATGAAAAGTGGGTCCCACACCTATTTTTCATTTTTCTTAACTTTCGGCCAATAGACCAAAATGAGATTGGGAGCCTCGAGATCCAAACCAAGGGTACACCTAACATGAAATCAATGTTTTCGATTATTGGAATAGTCAGAATTGGCACATGAGGTTGTTTGACTAAAGTTTACACAAGGTAGCTAATTTGAACTAGCAAAGGCTTCAAAAGAGGGAATTGGCTCTAAAAAATAAATGAATAGTCCGATAACCAAACTTTTAGTTCCAACAAGTCATAAATGTCTTGAGCAACTATAGAAAAACTCTAAGTAGTGAAAATGAGTAGAAATATAGAAAAAAACCTGGAGGGTCATTACACCTTATTATGCCTATATTACCTCCCCTACTTGGTTATGATCCTTGATATGTTAAGTTGACTCCCTCACATGGCTACCTTTTAGCTTTAACCCTATATATGTATATATATATATATGGTATTACCATATATCCCTCTCTTTCCCTATCTAATCATATTATATATGTATCCATTGGCCTTGTATTACTTATATATGTCTTACCTTTACTCTTCATTTGTATATTAGCTAGTGATATACAGTATTTTACTTTAGTTCCTGAATACTATTAGAATAGGATAGTTTATCCTTATTGCTCCCTTAGCATTATTATCTTTAGCTTCCTCGATGATCGTTGTAGTTTATACTCATGCTTTACATGTTATTTATGTGTGCATTATATTTAGAGCTCAATCAGCTGACTCCTATTTAGTACCACGTGTTTAGAAGTCATGCTATATTTCTACAGCCTGCAGATTATAGTATGAGTTCTTACCTTTTATGTGTGCATCCAGGAAAGCATCTATGGATCAAAGTTTTTGGGTGAACTTCCTAACGTTCAAAGTATTCCTGCTCTCCCTCGTATTAATTAGGCTTATAATTTTTGTATTTCAAGGATGGTTTATACATGTAATTTATTATGTATTCCCCTTTGTACTCTGATTGAATGAGAAGCTCTTGTACTGGTTTCACTAGGTCTTGGGGTGGTAATCTTTATTAGTCTCTTTATTTGATTATTTTCTGCTTTCTTTCATTTTACTTGATAGTCTGTTACAAGCTATTTCAGATTATGGGTTGGCTTGCCTATTAGTGGGTTATAGTAGGTGCCATCATGACATAGAAATTGGGGTGACAATTTCAAATTGGGATAAAGCAACAAATATGCAACATAAGTGACACAAAGTAAATACAGTCTATCTACAACCTAACCTGGCCCCTTTAAACCCAAAAGGCACAAATATGAGAGTAATAACCCGACCGAGATTCCATAAGCATGGAGGATGCAACAAAGAAAGAAATATTGTCAATAATGAGTTCAAAGTGACCAATAAGTGAAGTCATACCTGAAATTCCCTTTGAATCATAATGCAGACTTGAATCGGATTTGGAAAATAGTATCATAATAATAATGTGCCACGAATAGATCATAAATATCAGACTTGAACCAAAACTTGTAAATAAGTTTCAAATTAAAGAAAACCCAATATCATAACTTCCTTTAAGTCCAAATTAATCTTAAATCCCTAAATTCAATGGTCAAATATAAAAGTGGAGCGAGTTCTAACCACTAAGTCTAAGAGTGATGTTAAGGGACAATCGCATTCTAATTAGAGTAATAAAGTTAACCATAATTTGTTAAAGGGCCAAATTCACCCTACGGTTCAAGGTTTAGTCCAAAGTGATGAATAAAGGTCTCTTAGGTCTATAAGGGGGTAATCTAGGGATTAGACCAAAGAGGACGGTCGGAGGGGCCCGCTACTAGTCCTAAAAATTCATACTAAGGAAAAAACCTACCCCCAACCTGGACTAAGGCTATGGAATTCCATCCCAAGTTATTAACTAAATCAAAACCAAAAGTAGTCCTAAAGTATCTGTATAACTATTATGTGGGATAATGGGGCTAATTTCGACCAAAGAGACCCCCAAATCGGCTAACTTTAACCAATAAAATACTAAAATATTAACCAAGTCATAAATACAAGCCCAATGCTAGCACAATACTACACTAATTCCATAACAAAGCACAGTTTATGAGGAAAGTAAGCCTAGCCTACATGGATGTTGTTGAAAGCTAGAGAAAGCCCACTATTCCAGAGCTTTTTCCTTTCGTGAAGCCTCCAAATGCTACCACGCTATCAAAAAAATAATCTATGTACTAAGATAACAATAATGATACCTATATTTCATATAAATACTTCAGGTTAAAAGTCTAACTAAAAGTACCACGTGGGGGCTATTTGCAAAATTGCAAAATTAAAATCGTCAATGCACCCCTTTAATCCCTAGGATCATTTACCCCTAGGAATGCGTAAAATCTAAGCACAAATAGGGCTCAAATCACCTTGCACATGATCTAGGGATTTAAGGTTAAATCAAAGATTTAAACTAAAATTTATGTAGATACTTACAAAAATTAAGATAGGGAAAGACCACAATGATGTGTCCAATGCACTCCTAACACCTAATGATTGATCTCCCACACTATCTAAGCTCTAAGGTATTTAATGGTATTTTGGGACTTGAAAAAGTGACCTAAAATTGGGTAAGAACAAGCCTTTTATGAGGAAACACTATCGTTTAAGCAACATAAGGCACTCCAAGGTGGCATCACTTAGATAGCCAAGGCATCGCTTGGACGATGGCAAGCCAAGGTAGCCTTAGCACAAAAGAGACACCACTCTCGCTAGGGAGACAATGTTTAGATGACCAAGCTGTCGCTTGGGTAAATGCTCATGCAAAGGAATCCATCTTGACTAGGAGGTTCCACATAGATATATCTATAGAGTTCAGTATATGGCCATGAATACTGCCTTTGGATCCGGAGCTACGAAAAATATATAAAAAGGAGAAATTGTACTCTTCCAAACTGACCTTCAACGGTCTCACTTGTCAGTTCCCAAGCCGATCTCCTAGAATTAAGTGTCCTTGCCCCAGAGTTGGACGTTGCAAAATACATCCCCAGCAAACAAACCAGAGACTACTACAGTTTCTCAGATTCGATAGTTCTCCACAGGAACTGTTTCTATTTCTTTCCATAGATCTCTTAGCCAACGGATCTATGGCTCCTCATCTGTTCTCCCCGAGATACAGACAACTAAAAATTAGTTTCCTCATTTCCTTATATACTCGAGACTGTTAACTTCGAATCTAGAATTTCACAAGCTAAATATTCTGTGGAAACACCTCCCATCGAGATCCATAATGATCCACCCCAATATCCAACTTACTCAATGTTAGGCGCAGAGCCAGGGGTTTTAAGTCAAAATTTTCACATTGATAAGAAAACTCTTGGAACAAAATTTTATTCATCTGGAATATTTTAAAACAGAATTGGTTTTTTACTAATTTCACGAAAGATGAGAGAAAAAATATTCAAGAAATTTATTATGTATTTCTAAATTTTGTCCAAAAACAAATTAATTTCTTTGAATGGTTTGATGCTTATGCAAAATATCATCAATTAGATTTTCCTTTTTCTAAATCAATCAATGTTTCAAAAGTATGAAAAAACATAAACGGTGCGGACATCACTGCTAAACTTTCTCCATCACAAGGTTTTACAATTTCTCATGCAAATAGCTCAATCGTTGTTCCGTCTTTCAAAAGAAAGGCTGAAAATAAACCAGTTACTGACAAAGACATTAAAAGTATTTTCGAACAAAATAACTATACCAATAAGTATCTCCATACACTTGGTGAATACTTAACTTCAAAACCATGTCTAACTCTTAAGTTAGAGGCGACTACCTGACCCTCTCCTTTATTTAAGTCTTATGAGATTCCTACGACTTTCACTAGGGAACTCCAAATCCATAATTCAAAATCTTTCCCACCGCTATCTGACCTTCAGCAGAGGATCATCCAAATTTAGAAATCCCTCCACCCAGATGTTCCTAAGACCCCAGGTATTGGCTCATCTCCTACAGTTGGGGTTCTCTAATAGGATGGTTCGGATGATAGCTAGCTGGAGGAAAATCCTCTTCTTGAAATAGCTCCTATCAAAACTGAATCTTCTAATAGGAGAAATCCATAAAAACTTTATTACCTTAGAGCTACTCCTCCAGACATAGCTTCAGATGAAAAATCCAATTTTATACAGAATAACTATAACGCTAATAATATCTATGAATGGAACATAAATGGTTGTTCTGAGTATTACATCCTGTCCAAACTTTAGCAGATGACAATGTTTGCCACTGCTTAGAACTTCCCATAACTGCTTCGATCAAATCACTACCCATGTCCTAGTAAATGGTTCAATAGCCAGCTTAAAGGATTATGGGATACCAATATTAGCAAGGAATATAAACAAAGTATCTTCCAAATTATCCGTGTAGACTCCTTAGGATAACCAATTCTTAGGGATGGAGAAACCATTCTTGATTCCATAAATACCTTGATATATACTATTGTCAAAACCTTCATCGATAATCCAGGTATCTTTAGAGAAAGGTTCTCTAAAGTACTTAACAATCTTAAGTGTAAAACTCTTTTTGATTTTAGGTGGTACGGAGATTATTTTCCTATGAGGATCTATGAAAGACCTGATTGGGAACCTCCCATATTGGAAAGAAAATTTTTTGGATGAATTACCTAAATCCATTAGAGACTAATATACACAGGCTTCTAAGAGGATTTTTTAATCAAGCCAAGAAGAATCGATTTAGCAGTCCATAGCAGGTAGATTTAGAAGTGACTGGCAGTGAATGCCCGGTAGCAAAGGTGTGAAGCAGACTCGACTTAACTTCACTTGAGTTTGATTTCCCCTGGAAATGATGGAATAAGCTTTTCTTCTTTTTAGCGACTATGAGCTCATAGGGAGCTGGAATGAACTTGGTTAGCTAGGACTAATAAGGGATAGGATTTGATTAGCACGCTTTCCGCCTATCTTTTTCTTACTCTATCGATGGTATGCCTGATATGGCAGTCTTTTTCCTTGGCTTGTACTCGAGATACGATGTTTGAAAGACAACCAATCCTTGGCCAGTAACCATTCTGAGTGGGAGTTTAGATCTATGTTCAAAGGAGGGGTTCTATTAGCAGAGCGTCAATAATCGAGTTGTGGGCGTTTGTAATCGGAGTTAACCAAACTCCGATTACAACTACCCTATTGTCCACCCTCCTATTTTTGGGATTTTACCAAAAGGTACTACATGCTCAGATGCACCTAAATTTTGATGTCCTGCGTCCTTTCACCATCGATGGTAAGTCAACCGTTGCCATTAAGAAATCGGTCCCTGAGCACCCCACCTAATATCCATCTATCAAATTTAATAGAGGTAGCAGGATCTAACAACCACCTTAGTGTGGCCGTTATATCCCACCCTGCTCCCATATTGTAATATTTCCAGATCAAACCAAAAAATACTAAATCATAGTCAACGTTTGATCTTTTCCAGGACCTTCTACACATAGGAACTTCCATCAATTGATCAATGGTAACTTCTGCTGATAAAGCGATAGTATAGTACCATGAGACCCATTTCAGCTATTGTTTTACCCAATTGAGTAAAATAGTGCGTTCAAGGATTTCTCGTTCACCATCAAACACCAAATCTTCTGGGAAGAGTCGTATCTCCTTAGGTTTTAAATCCGTCTGAAGCTAATCCACTAACTTTCCCTTCAGATAAGGATTGATGTTTCCAAACCTTCTAATCCAATATTCTAAAGGTAGAGGATATGACCTGCCTGGATTTCGAGCATCATCCTTCAATATTTCCCATTATTTTTACTGGGTAGAGTAAAGACGTGAACAAACCCTATATCCTGCTCCTCCTAACCTTTGTAAAATGGAAATATTTATTGAATACTTGGTTGAGAGATTGAAAAGACCAAGATTTGTCCTACAGGAAAGTAATGACTGAAGAGATATGGGAGATAAATCCACTTGCATGGACTTAGTCCAATACCTCTTGGCAAACTCGATGGTACCATTATCAGAAATTATCAATTTCAATTCTGAAATGGTAACACCAAGCCTATCTAATAACTTTCTGTACTACTCCACCACCTTTATGTCGGTGATCAGGATATCATCACCTAATAAAGCGTAATCAACAAAAGGAGTTGTCCTCGTTGGGTATGCATATTTTGCAGCCAACCACACTATATAGTGGTGTTACAATGAAAAGAGGGACCAGGATCCGTAGTAACCAAGAGGCTGTCTAGTAAGAAAGGCTATCTCAGATATTTTCTTAACAATCAGTTTATCCAATAAGAAAGTGTTAAGACCCAGAGAACTGTTGACTATTGAAGATGTGAGAGTACTCCCCCACATATAAGACATAAGGGAATATATCACACTCAATGGCCAACGGCCCATTGCAGATTTGAAATCGAAAGAAAAGAAAAATAAACTTTTCTTCTTCTTTAAAATATGCAATGGACGTTCCTGGTCGAAGGTTTCATCAGTTGAAATTATGGATAGAACCTTCATATCCCATTTATGAACAGGAAACCGAAGCCTTTGCTTGATATAATTACAAATTGCATAGATCCTTCTCTTACCACCTCCCTCAATCACCTGAGCTAACCTACCTGTTACCAATGGAACCCCGGTGTAGGCCCCTAAAAGAGAACTAAAGTAAGGACATACACATTTTTCAAAATATTCAAGAGATTCCATGGCAAATCGAGTATTATTGGGATCCAAAGGGTGATATACCATTTTTGACCACAATATACCAGGTGTAAAGAACCCATCTGAAATTGAATGAATTTTATTTATATTTCAGATAAATGCCTCCAATTCATGCTTAAGATTAGCAAAAATATTGTTGTCTTTAGCATATTTGCTGGCTACATTATTGACGGTATCGTCCACTTTTAATCCAAAACTATGGAATAAAGTGTCTAATAAGGGGGTACTTTTCCAAGTAGGTTCCCAAGACATTCCTAACTCCAAGGGAATGTCTTTTAGGAATGGTAAATAAATGGGTTGGATTTCCTTGAACGAAATTTTCATTTCATCCAGGACTCCTAGGACACAACCAATATCAGGGTGTGAAGTGGCTATAGAAGAGAAGGTTGTTTTTCTAACCTTTTTGGTAACTAAAATCAACTTAGCCAAACCAAACCAAGATAGGTATATCCTTACCAATATATCACCAAGATCAGACTTTGCTCGTATACGTTTCCGTAACACAGTAGGTATGATCCGAGAGATACCACACCTGGTCAGGGATATTGGAACGGAGAGGGAATCACCTTTTTGGTAATTCCCCGCATAATAATGCTGCAGGGAGACTGCACACTGTTTCAAATATAAAGCAGTGAACAGAAAACCTGATCTTTGTTTCATGGTCCAAACTTTTCAAACGAAATTGCATCCCGCAAGGGTGATCTCTCTGGACATGGATACAATGGCGACTAAAGGAAACCGAAAGAGGAGTCCCTTTAATTATCGGGCCTGTTCAAATAGACCCCGCCAAGAGAACTTGGGTGACCTTTTGATCGCACTAAACAAAATGGAATTATTAATTAGAATTTATTATTTATAAAAAGTGCAATCTATTAGTCATTTTGGATATCTCTACTCTCCCTATCGTACCAAACAAGTCGGTTTCAAGGGAAGGCGCCTGGGTTCCAACCAGGGGTTTATTCTCACTTAATCTCGATTACCCTAGGGCGTAAGAGAAAGAGTTCGAATAAACTAGAGATTGTAATAAGATATTAGTGTTACAACACTAATACTATAGATCAAAATAACTATCTTATCATTCCTTGGACAGTTAGATTGATCAGTAATATTAACATAGTAACACACACCCTTATTAATTCTCTATTCGACATCCTTAGAATAACCAAGACAGAATATATGACTACGTGCTTGGAATATCCTAATAAAAAAGTTAGAAAACTTTCTAACTGGAGTTGTGTATCTCTAGATAATGCCAAAAAAGCCCTTCCTCAGATTCGAACCGATGACTTCTTAGCCTATTTCTAAAGGGTGAACTGATCAACTTGCATGTGTTAAGCATACGACTGAAGTAGCATGATTAGGCCTTCTTATCACTTTTTCGACTAGCTATAAACTCCAACCCCCCTTCTCTTTCTTAGACGGAGAAATAAGTAAGAAAGACTTTCTACCCTGCTTTTATTTTCTGAAAAAATGGTGAATTACACCAAATTTTACATTAAACCAAGCCTTTCCATTCAAAAATCGAGAAAGATCACTCTAAAAAGTAAGCCTTTTCTTATTATACGATATCTTCGCCATGGATTATAGAATTCCTCCTGGAAGCGAAGGCAGGAGCAAAGCCTATTGATTCACCAGTTTGCTAACCTACTTGTAGGCTACTCGCACTCTGTAACCAGAATAGGGCTCTAGACTTAAAACTACCCACTTTTAGAAGTCTGGAATACGGCGCCTAAACTAGTTGGACTTGCTTGAATCGATAGGCTTACCGAACTTCTCTGTCTATTCAATTTATTTTGTTACAGACTCTTCCCCACGCCTATTTATTCCCTCGGAACTGTAGTAGAGCTTTCCCCCCACCCTCTCCCCCACCCTAGGCCTATTGAGATCTTTCCAAGTGCAGGTAAATTTAGGCTCAGGAGAGGAATACCGGTTCATCAGAACCAAACGATAACATCGACTCTTTCTGCCCCCAGTAGTGGAAAATGTTATAGGTGTGGGAAGCCTGGTCATATTGCCAAGTATTGTAAATTATATAAAAATTTTAGAAACCTCAACCATGATGATTCGATCCTTAGCCAAATCCAATGCCTCTTATTACAAGAAAGCAGAGATTAGAATAGTGTTAATGATGAATTTGATCAGGAATTTAACCAAATCCAAAATGATGACTTGGCATCTTCCCAGTCTGATCAAGAAGACCAACCAAAGATCAATGTTCTAACAAAAGAAAAAGATCTCCTCTTAGAAATGATTAGAAATTTACAAGATTTCGATCAGAAAAAGTATTATTTAGACCAATTCAAGCCTTCTAGATCTTCACCTAGTGTATTTTGTCATCCCCAAATTACAAATACTTGCAACATCACTAACGTCTGGAAGCAGTTTCCTTCTAGTAAACCTAGGGCAGTAACTATTTAAGATCTCCAATCTGAGATAGTACTCCTTAAAGAAGAAGTTAGGAAAATCAAAGCAAGACAAGACCTAGATCGCCTTGTCCTCCAACAATTCTTTATGAAGGCTAAACAGTCTCAGTCAGTATACATAACTGACCCATTGGATTGGAATATTGAAGAAGAATATTTGCTTGATCAATATATTTCAAGGATTACATCAGAAGATGGCACACTCGGATATCATTGCCTAGTTTGATACAGGTGCAGATCTCAATTATGTCCAAGAAGGACTTATCCCTACTAAGTACTTCAAAAAATTTGTGGAAGCCCTTAGGGATGCAAATGGTAGTAAACTAAGAATAAGTTACAAACTCTCCAATGTCAAAATATAAAATTCCCTAGAAAATTTGTTTTTGTCATCCTCTACTTCCTTTGTCTTAGTAAAGGATATAACCAATCCTGTAATAATAGGTACCTTCTTCAGTGAAACTTTAACTCCTTTCAAGGTTACTCTTATGGGAATAACCATTAAAGCCAATAATATATTTCTCCCATTTGACAAATCGCCCATTCAAAAAATTTTACCCTCTTTGAAAAACAAAGAAGCTCAAATCAATTTTCTCAAAGAAGAAATTGCATAGCAACAACTTCAGGAACCTTCTCTTCAATCCAAGGTCAGGGACTTAGAAAAATAGATTGAAAAAGAGCTTTGTGTTGACCTGCCCACAACATTTTGGAATTACAAAAAACATATGGCCAGGCTTCCGTACGAGCCTGACTTTGATGAAACAACCATTCCTACCAATGCTCGTCCAATTCAAATAAATCATGAGCTGACAATCCATTATCAGATAGAAATCAATGATCTTCTCCAAAAACAGATCATCTTGCCAAGTAAATCTCCTTGGAGTTGTGCTGCCTTCTATGTCAATAAAAGTTTTGAAATCGAATGAGGAGCTCCTCATTTAGTTATCAACTACAAACCTCTTAATTTCTCCCTTCGATGGATTAGAAAACCTATTCCTAATAAAAAAGATCTTCTCCAACGGCTTTATGCTGCTACAATTTTCTCCAAATTTGATCTAAAATTAGGATTTTGGCAAATCCAAATTGATCCAAGAGATCGTTATAAAACTTCTTTTACAGTACCATTCGGGTAATATAAATGGAACGTAAAGCCCTTTGTCCTAAAAAATGCTCCTTTCGAATTTCAACAAATAATGAATAACATTTTCAATCTTTTTTTAAAATTTATTATCGTGTATATTGATGATGTTTTAGTGTTTCCACCAGCATTGATCAACATTTTAAATATTTATGTGTCTTCTTTAATATTATCAAAGAAAATGGTTTAGATTTGTCCAAAACTAAGTATCGTCTATTTCAGGTCGATACTAGATTCCTCGGCCAAAAAAATTGCCATGGTACTGTTACCCCAACTCAAAGGTCCATCTAATTTGCTGACAAATTTTTCGATCCAATTTTTGATAAAACTCAACTTCAACAATTTCTAGGATGTATTAATTATATAGCATATTTTATTCCCGAGATCAACAATCTGTTGAAACCTTTCCACGACAGGTTGAAAAGCCTCTTCCTCCATGGACTCAAGTTCTTACCAATGTAGTCAAAGAAATCAAATTAAAGGCAGAAGACCTCCCTTGCCTATACCTCCTCGGTCCCTCTGCATTCAAAATTGTTGAAACAGATGCATCATACATAGGCTATTGTGGCATTTTAAAACAAAAGAAAAATGACAAAGAATATATAGTTGCATTTGCATCCAAACATTGGAATAAAGCTCAGAAAAATTATCCTACTCTCAAAAAAGAAATTTTAGCAACTGTGTTATGCATTTCCAAATTTCAAGCTAATTTGTTAAATCAAAAATTTTTAACTAAGGATTGATTGTAAAGCGGCAAAATGTGTTTTACAAAAAGATGTACAAAACCTTGCCATTAAACATATATTTGCTAGGTGGCAGGCAATTTTATCTGTTTTTTATTTTGATATTGAATATATCAAAGGGAGCTCCAACTCTATACCAGGTTTTCTTACCAGGGAATTCCTGCAGGGAAGATAAGATGGCCAAAAAAATGAAAGAAGAACCTCCACCTTCATAAATTCTGGCCCTTCCATCTCTAGAAGATACGACCAAAAAAGCTTTTACCCCACAACAAAAAAATTCAGTTGCACCAAAGCAACTTCCAAATGTATTAGCTGACACAAATCAGCCAAGATATCAAACCCCAGCTGATTATGCTATGCCGGGATTACCACAATCTTTCATAATGTAATTAAGTACAAATCCAATTTCAATTTCCAACACCAACAAATGGGCTGAGTTGGTCGGCAAAGATGACGAAGAGTCTAAATTAGCTCTAACGGTGTTTGTCCCTTGGACAGAAGAAAATTTAAAATAATGGTGCTTACTTATGGGTCTTAAAGATCCACTCAGTATGTCAGGTGCCAACAGAAGGGATTATTTAAGAGATTTTCAGATCTTTCAAAACATGTGTTTGCAAATGAAGGCCTCAAGATACGCATCATCTCATTTTGTGGTTGCTAAGGGCACCATAAAAAATCCAATAGAGGTAGAAAACCCCCATTAATTTTTCCTTTAACTTTTTACAAAATGATTCGAATATTTGTCCTGAACAAACTAAAATAATTTCTTCACCTACCCACAGCCAATTTCTTCAAGTAAAGGATCCTCCTCATATGATTCAACATATTTTAAAAATTATAGTGTTTTACAAATAATCCAAATTGAAATTGAGTATTGGCACTCCAACCCCCAAGAGGTAGCTAAGCAAATACTTAGCCCTATAGCAAATTTTATCCAGAAAACTCCTGCCCATACCCAGAAGTTTTATGAATTCATACTAATAGACACCAAATCTTGTTTCTTCAAACCCCACAAAGACAAACAAACCCAGTCTTACGTTACCCATACCACGATGTGGATTAATAAAACTATCTCACCAAAAGAATGGGGTATGCATCCTGCAAAATATCAAAAGCTTACTGAAGCTTTTAATCGCCAATATTATATTTATTTTAATTATCAAAGAGTGTGGATGAATGCATTCACCTTCCAAAATAAAATTAACAAACATTCTTGGCTTTTACTCTAGCGAAAGCAACTAGCTTCGGAATACCTCCAGTGGTTTCTACACCAATGGTAGCCAATTTTTGGCCATAGCTTTGAGATCCTTCCTCTCCCAATCCAAGAAGGATATGAATATTTTACCCAAAGATTTCATGATGATCATCAAATTTCTTTGCTTTAACAATTTTCCCACAGGTTCCACATTCCTTGGATATTTTCCTCGAAATTCGCCTTTCACAAACCAGAGGGGAACAAAGGACTTTCATGGTTAGCCCTCCAGGTCTATTGTAAATGGTACAAGAATTGGGATCCGATGGAAACTTACGTACCAAAAGTAGAAAAGTTGTTCCTACATAATCCTGGATGTTTGACCCGAACAGACGCCACCCAAATCTTATTTCTACAACAAAAATCAATTACAGTTGCAAAATTAGCTAAGTCAGGTAGTCGAGAATATTTCATTCAAAAAAAATGGAAAATATTCTCCCACAAATCAAAGCTGAAATTCCTAGCAATTAATTTTCAACTACAAAATCAAACATAGATGATGAAGAAGATATTCAGTCAATTTGACATCAAATTGACATCTTCAAGGAGGCATCAAAACATTGATGTCATGCATGACATAAACAACCAATTGCTGAAAAATTATAGTCAATCTTATTATAGCTCAATTATGGTGGATGTACTGTAGATCACTGTAGCAACACTATAGCAATAATTGAAGGTGCTACTGTAGCACTTTTACTATAGCATATTTTGTCTATAAATAGCCTATTCCTCCTCTTGAGGGAAACACATTATTTTCTTTGGAAGAAGCTCTCTCTCTCTAGAATACTTGGTTAGAGTTCTCTTTCTCCCTCTTTGTAATCTTTAAATTTATTTTTGATATTAATATCAAAATTCAATTTTCATACTTGTGTTCTTAGTTGCATTATTAACATATGATCGGCCTTTTCGCCTAATTTACTTATTGTACTTCTTTCATTTCATTTAAGTTAGTTGCATCATTAACATATGGTTGGCCTTGCCGCCTAAATTATTTATTGTACTTTACATAATATGCATTCTAGTATTTATTTATTAACTTTTTTCCTTTCCTTCCCCTCCTTCCCCTTACCCTCTAGTCTTTAGGGGGTTAACTTTCGTGTAATTGGTATCAAAGCCAATTTAATTCATTTGCTTGGTATCAGAGCCAGCCATGGGGGAAGTAAATATTATTATTCTTATTTTTAACTTGCTATTATATGGTACTGTTAGATCTTTAATATGAGTTGTAAAACTTGACTCAATTTATTAGACTTAGAGAAATCTATTTTATAAAAGGATTATTTTGAAGATAGTGTTGTGATCTTTCAGATCTACACTGTAGGTTGTTTAACCTAAGCATTGATGGTTGGATTGCCGGTGGTGACAAGGACTTACAGATTGTTATTTATAACCTTTGGACTATCCGACTTATGAACCATTTAGATAAAATGGATCCAGCTAAAACATATAGTATTGAGGTAAGATTTCACTAATTTAATTACCAGATCTGACTCTTCCATATAATATTGAGTTAAGTACTTGAATATTTTTCTCTATGGAACCTAATGGTCTCTTGATCCAAGGATAGGAAGCTTTTAAGTTATTATTGTTGTTATTAATTGTTTAGTGTTTAAATTCTTCTATGGCTTTCCGTCGTCCCTTTTCTTCTACTTCTAAGAACTCATCATCCTTTTCATTTTCTTTAACTTCCTACAAATCTCCAAGTTCAAAGCTCAAGGAAGAGATTAGTTTCTCTGATTTGCAGCAATCAATTAATGACTGGCAAATCCCCAGGCATCCACAAGACCAAATTTACAAAGCTCCCTCCAGATGGCGATCTCTAACAAGTGACTACCATATTTCTACTGTTGACTAAACTATCCCTCTTGAATTAGATCATGAGGATATCAAGCTTCTCAACTCCAGAACTATCAAAAGATGTAAGAATAAGTAAGATTACCTCCATTTCGGTCTAGTCCAAATAGCAGCTAAACCTCTTTCATGAGAAGGTTTAGATACATCTCTAATCCTTTTTCTTAGGGCTCTAGGTTTCTAGACTTCAATGATTCCTTACTAGGAATGGTCAAAAACCTGTCTTTGTAATGGTTTAATTTATTTTGACTATTTTCCAAATTTTACCATTTTCTTAAAGGATCTAAATATATTAGATTCTTTAACACTCAATGATAAGACGTCCAATTACAAAACCAAATCTGGATCTCTCCTAATAGCAATCATTTATAGAGTTCAGTATAAGGCCATGAATACTGCCTTTGGCTCCGGAGCTACAAAAAATAGCTACTAAGGAGAAACTATACTTTTCCAAACTGACCTTTAATGGTCTCACTTGTCAATTCCCAAGATGATCTCCTGGAATCAAGTGTCATTTCCCCAGAGTTAGACGTTGCAAGATGCTGCCCCAGCAGACAAACCTGAGAATACTACAGTTTCTCAAATTTGAAAATTCTCCACAGGAACTATTTCTATTTCTTTCCAGAGATCTCTTAGCCAATGGATCTCTGGCTCCTCATCTATTCTCCCTTAGATACAGACGGCTAGAAATTTAGTTTCCTCATTTCCTTCTAGAATTGAGATTATTAACTTCGAATCTAGAATTCCACAAGCTATATATTTAGTGGAAATACCTCCCACTGTGATCCATGATGATCCACCTCAATCTCCAACTTACTCAGCCTTAGGCACAAAGCTAGGGGTTTTTAAGACAAGATTTTCACATTGATAAGAAAACTCATGGAACAGAATTTTATTCATCTGGAAATATTATAAAATAGACTTGGTTTTTTACTAATTTCACGAAAGATAAGAGAAAAAATATTCTTGAAATTTATTACGAATTTCTAAATTCTGTCTAAAAACAAATTAATTTCTTTGAATAGTTTGAAGCTTATGCTGAATATCATCAATTAGATTTTCCTTTTTCTCAATCAATCAATGTTTCAAAAGTATGGAAAACCATAAATGGTGCGGATTTCACCGTTGAACTTCCTCTATCACAAGGTTTTACAATTTCTCATGCCAATAGCTCAATCGTTGCTTCGCCTTTCAAAAGAAAGATTGAAAATGAACCAGTTACTGGCAAAGACATTAAAAGTATTTTTGAATAAAATAACAATACCAATAAGTATCTTCATACACTTGGTGAATATTTTACTTCAAAACCATCTCTAACTCTTAAGTTAGAGGCGACTACCTCGTCCTCTCCTTTATTTAAGCCTTACGAGATTCCTACGGCTTTCACTAGGGAACTCCCAATGCATAATTCAAAATCTTTCCCACCGCTATCTGGCCTTCAGCGGAGTATCATCAAAATTGAGAAATTCCTCCTCCCAAATGTTTGTAAAGCCCCAGGTGTTGGCTTGTCTACTACAGTAGGCGTTCTCCAACAGGATGGTTCAGATGACAGCCAGCTGGAGGATGAACCTCCTCTTAAAATAGTTCCAGTCAAAACTGAATCTTCCAATTGGCGAAAACCACAAAAACTTTAATACCCTAGAGCTACTCCTCCAGACGTAGCTTTAGAAGAAAAACCCAATGTTATGCAGAATAACTATAATGCCAATATTATCTATGAATGAAGCATAGAGGGTTGTTGTGAGTATAAAATCTTGTCTAAACTTTAACAGATGTCAATGGTTGCCACTACTTATAGGACTACCCACAATTGCTTCGATCAACTCACTACCTATGTCCTAGTAGCTAAGTTCACAGGCCAGCTTAAAGAATAGTGGGATACCCATCTTAGTGAGGAAGATAAACAAAGTATCATCCAAATTATCCATGTAGACTCCTTAGGAGAACCAATTCTTAAGGATGGAGAAACCATTCCTGATTCCACAAATAGGTTGATTTATACTATTATCAAAACCTTCATCGTAGTACATGTATATTTATAGAGAGGTTCTCTAACTCTTTCTGATTTTAGGTAGTACAAAGATTCTTTCCTTATGAGGATTTATGAAAAACCTGATGGGAACTTCCCATATTGGAAATAAAAATTCCTGGATGGATTACCTAAATCCCTAGGAGACTTAGTCAAAGAAGACCTTCAAAACCAATACTCCAACGAGATCATCCCATATGAGCAAATCACTTATGGTTAGCTCACAAGCCAAGATCAGAAAGTTTCCCTAAAAATTTGTTGGAAAGATAAGATACTAAGGCAACTCGCTAAGGTCAAGGCTCAAACACGTCGAGATTTAGGAAGTTTTTATGAACAATTTGGCCTCCCCTCTTTTAGGAAGAAGGCTTATAGAAAATCAATCTCAAAAAGGAAAGTTTCTACTACTAAGCCTAATTTCCCCCGAAAATCAAAACAGTCCCATTCTGGTCATATTGCCAAGAATTGTAAATTATCTAAAAAGTATAGAAACATCAACCATTATGATTCTGTCCTTAGCCAAATCCAACACCTCTTATTAGAAGAAAGCAAAGATTCAGATAGTGTTAATGACGACTTTGATCAGGAATTCAACCAAATCTAAAATGATGACTTGGAATCTTTCTAGTATGATCAAGAAGACCAACCAAAGATCAATGTTCTAACAAAAGAACAAGAATCCTAGACAAGCCTTTTATATCTTCATCTAGTGTATTTTCTCATCCCCAGATTACAAATACTTACAATATCACTAACGTTCTGAAGCGGTTTCCTTCTAGTAAACCTAGGGTTGTAACTATTCAAGATCTCCAATCTGAGATAGTACTCCTTGATAAGAAAGTTAGGCAAATCAAAGCAAGACAAAACCTAGATAGCCTTGTCCTCCAATAATTCTCTACAAAGGCTGAACAGTCTCAGCCGGTAGACGTAACTAACTTATTTGATCGGAATATTGAAGAAGAAGATTTCCTTGTTCAATACATTTCAAGGATTACCATCAGAAGATGGCACACTCGAATAACCTTGATTATCAACAAATCATTTTTCCTAAATATCATTGCCTTGTTTGATATAGGTGCAGACCTCAGTTGTGTCCAATATGGACTTGTCCCGACTAAGTACTTCAAAAAATTTGCTGAATCCCTTAGGGATACAAATGGTAGTAAACTAAGAATAATTTACAAACTTTTCAATGTCGAAATACAAAATTCCCTAGGAAATTCGCTTTTGTCATCCTCTACTTCCTTTGTCCTAGTAAAGGATATAACTAGTCCTATAATACTAGGTACCCCCTTCATTGAAACTTTAATACCTTTCAAGGTTACTCATATGGGAATAACTATTGAAGACAATAATATGTTTCTCCCATTTGACAAACCTCCTATTCAGAAAATTTTATCCTCTCTGAAAAACAAAGAGGCTCAAATCAATTTTCTCAAAGAAGAAATTTCATTCCAAATACTGGAGCAACAACTTCAGAAACCTTGTTTTTCAATCTAAGGTCTGGGCCTTAGAAACAAAAATTGAAAAAGATCTTTGTGCTGACCTGCCCACAGCGTTTTGAAATCGAAACAAGCATATGGTCGGGCTTCCTTACGAGCCTGACTTTGATGAAAAAATCATTCCTACCAAAGCTCATCCAATTTAAATGAATCATAAGCTGACAATCCATTGTCAGATGGAAATCAACGATCTTCTCCAAAAATAGATAATCTCGCCAAGTAAATCTCCTTGGAGTTGTGCTGCCTTCTATGTCAATAAAAGTTCCAAAATAGAACGACAAGCCCTTCGTTGTGTTATCAACTACAAACCTCTTAATTTCTTCCTTCGAAGGATTAGATAAGCTATTCCTAATAAAAAATATCTTCTCCAATGGCTTTATACTGCTACAATTTTTTCCAAGTTTGACCTAAAATCAGGATTTTGGCAAATCCAAATTGATCCAAGAAATCATTATAAAACTGCTTTTACAGTTCCATTCGGGCAATATGAATCGAACGTAATGTCCTTTAGCCTAAAAATGCTCCTTTCGAATTTCAAAAAATAATGAATAACAGTTTTAATCCTTTTTCAAAATTCATTATCGTGTATGTTGATGATGTTTTAGTGTTTTCCACCAGCATTGATCAATATTTTAAACATTTACGTGTCTTATTTAATATCATCAAAGAAAATGCCTAGTTTGTCCAAAACTAAGTATAGGCTTTTTCAGGTCGATATCAGATTCCTCGGCCAAAAATTTTGCCACGGTACTGTTACCACAATTAAAAGGTCCATCCAATTTGCTGACAAATTTTTTGATTAAATTCTTGATAAAACTCAACTTCAACGATTGTTAGGATGTGTTAATAATATAGCAGATTTTATTCCCAGGCTCAACAATCTGTTGAAACCTCTCCACAACAGGTTGATAAAGCCTCCTACTCTATAGACTCAAATTCATACTAATGTAGTCAAAGAAATCAAATTAAAGGCAAAAGACCTCACATACCTATTCCTCCTCGATCCCTCTGCATTCAAAATTGTTGAAACAGATGCATCATACACAGGCTACAGTGGTATTTTAAAAAAAAAGAAAGAAAAATGATAGAATATATAGTTACATTTGCATCCAAACATTGGAATGAAGCTCAGCAAAATTATACTACTATCAAAAAAGAAATTTTATCAACTGTGTTATGCATTTACAAATTTCAAGCTTATTTGTTAAATGAACTTTTTACTAAGGATTGATTGTAAAGCGGCGAAATCTGTTTAACAAAAAGATGTACAAAACCTTGCCTCTAAACATATATTTGCTAGGTGGCAGGCAATTTTATCTGTTGTTTATTTTGATATGTAATATATCAAAGGGAGATCCAACTCTATACCAGATTTTCTTACCAGGAAATTCTTGCAATGAAGATAAGATGCCCAGAAAAAAGAAAAAAGAACCTCCACCTCCATAAATTTTGGTCCTTCCTTCTCCAGAAAAGACCACCAAAAAAGTTGCTACCCTACAGCAAAAACCTTCAGTTGAACCAAAGCAACTTCCAAATGTAGTAGCTGACATAAATCAGCCAAGATATCAAACCCTAGCTGATTATGCCATGCCAGGATTACAATAATCTTTTATAATGCAATCAAATACAAATTTAATTTCAATTTCCAACACCAAGAAATAGACTGATTTGGCCAACGAAAAAGATAAAGAGACTCAATTAGCTCAAACAGTGTCTGTCCCCTGGATAGAAGAAAATTTAAACCAATGGCGCCTACTTATGGGTCTTAAAGATCCACCTAGCATGTCAAGTGCTAACAGAAGAGATTATTTGAGAGATTTTAAGATCTTTCAAAATATCTCTTCGCAAGCGGAGGCCCCAAGACACATATCATCTCATTCTGTGGTTGCTAAGGGCACCATAAAAAATCCAGTGGAGGTAGAAAATCCCATTAATTTTCTATTTAAATTTCCAAAAAATAATTCAGATATTTATCCTGAACAAACTAAAACAATTTCTTCACCTACCCCACAACCGATTTCTACAAGTAAAGGATCCTCCTCATATGATTCGACATATTTCAAAAATGATAGTGTTTTATCAATAATCCAAATCAAAATTGAGTATTGGCACTCCAACTCCCAAGAGGTAGCTAAGCAAATACTTAGCCATGCAACAAATTTTATCCAAAAAATTCCTATCCATACCCAGAAGTTTTATGAATTCATACTAACAGACACCAAATTCTGTTTGTTCAAATCACACAAAGACAAATAAATTCAGTCTTATGTTACCCATACCACGGTGTGGATTAACACAATCATCTCACCAAAAAAGTGGGATACACATCCTGCAACATATCGAAAGCTTACTAAAGCTTTTGATCCCCAATATTATAATTATTTTAATTATCAAAGAGCCTGGATAAATTCATTCACCTTCCAAGATAAAAATAACAACTATTCTTGGCTTTTACTCTAGGGAAAGCAACTAGCTTCGGAATTCCCCCCAGTGATTTCTACACCAATGGTGGCAAATTTTTGGCAACACCTTTGAGATTCTTCCTCCTCCGGTCCAAGAAGAATACGAATATTTTACCCAAAGATTTCATGATTATCATCAAATTTCTTTGCTTTTATAATTTTTCCACTGGTTCCATATTCCTTGAATATTTTTATGGAAATTCTCCTTTCAAAAATTAGAGGGGCACAAAGGACTTTCATGGTTAGTCCTCCAGGGCTATTACAAATGGTCCAAGAATTGGGATCCGACGAAAGCTTACGTATCGGAAGTAGAAAAGTGGTTTCAACGCAATTTTGGATGTTTGACTCGAACAGGCGCCGCCCAAATCTCATTTCTACAACAAAAATCAATTGTAGCCGCATAATTGTCTAACTCAGGTAACTGAAGAGATTTCATTCAACAAATGAAAAAAATTCTCCAACAAATCAAAGCTGGAATTCCCAGCAATCAATTTTCAACAACAAAATCAACTCGGATGATGAAGAAGATATTCAGTCAATTTGACATCAAATTAACATAATGAAGGAGTCATCAAAACATTGATGTCATGCATGACATCAACAATCAATTGCTGAAAAATTATAGTCAATGTTACTATAGCTCAATTATGGTGGATGTTACTGTAGATCACAGTAGCAACACTGTAGCAATAATTGAAGGTACTACTGTGGCACTTTTACTGTAGCATATTTTGTCTATAAACAGCTCATTCCTCTTCTTGAGGAAAACACATTATTTTCTTTGGTAAAAGCTCTCTCTCTAGAATACTTGATTAGAGTTTGCTCTCTCCCTCTTTGTAATCTTCAAATTTATTTTTTATATTAATATCAAAAGTCAATTTTCATACTTGTGTTCTTAGTTGCATTATTAACATATGGTCGGCCTTGCCGCCTAATTTACTTATTGTACTTATTTCATTTCATTTAAGTTAGTTGCATCACTAACATATTGTCGGCCTTGCCGCCTAAATTATTTATTGTACTTTGCATAATTTACATTCTAGTATTTATTTATTTATTAACTTGCTTCCTTTTCTTCCCCTTACCCTCTAGTATTTAGGGGGTTCGCTTTCGTGTACTTGGTATCATCTCACCAATATATATATATATATATATATATATATATATATATATATATATATATATATATATATATATATATATATATATATATATATTTGTTGTTTGTTGGGTTACTTTTGATTTACTGTTTTCTTTCTTTGTCCTTTTTTCAAATTATTCTTTTCTCTTGTTTTTGATACTTTAACATTAATTGAACTTCTCTTTTTGTTTCTCCACTCCCTCCCTCTCCTCCTATTTCTTATTTGTAGATATTGATAAATTAATTAGATCTTTTTGTTTATTCAACTATGGCAGCAATTTCATTTTTGTAGTACGTTATCACTTTTGTTGGTATTGAAAATTTTGGATATCAAAATTTAAAACTTTAAAGTTTTGTTCAAATATCACAAATAAACTCTGCTTTCAAATTAAACTTTTAAATTTTAACTTCAAACTACCTGGCCAAACTTATACTAATATTTCATTAAATAAAAATATTAAGAAAAAGGTACAAATGCATCTTCCTTTTTCACATATAACCTTTGCCATTTGAATTACATCATGGTGTTGACTTCTTGTCTGCGTTGAAATCTCTCATGCATATGCGTAAAGATATCTTGAAAAATTTAAGGTATAATTACAAAATTGATCGATTCACTCCACGAAAAATTTATTTTCTTTTATTTATGCTCTCTTTTCATTTTATTTAATTTGTATATTAAAAACAAATATTCCATTTTACTTATTTATTTTAGCAAATTAAAAAACTATTACTTTTTTTTTAAATCATAATTTCGTAGAATTTAAATTTAAAATATTATTTATAAATTAATTTAAAACATACACTTTTAATTAAAGTTTATGAATAAGTATGGCAAGCCAATATAAGAAAGAAAACATGCATAGTTACTCTCTTTGTTCCGTTTTACTTGACGTTAGATATTTTAATTTCTTTGTCTATTTTTACAAATTTAGGGCATTTCATTACTTCTTTTTTATGTTACCCTCTGTATTAATAACTAAAGAAACTAGTCATAGTTAAATTTAGAGTATCAAAGCATCATTAGTAAAATCAATTTTATAAAATATACCTTTAATTAATACTCCCTCCGTTCGCTTTTAAATGTCACAATTTTTCTAATTGAATTTTTATTTTTACATGTCACTTTTGACATATCAAGAAAAAATAAAAGATTTTTTTATTTCACCCTTAGCATTAATTGCTTATTCTCCAAATCATTTTTAAGACATATTACTCTAAGCATGATTATTCAATAACTATTTACTTGATGGGTATGTCATGTCAAAAAGTGACTAGTAAAAGTGAATGAATGGAATATTTTCTTAATGAATATGCAAGAGAGGTCAAGTAAAATGAAACAGACAAAATATATCATTACCCCCTTCATTCATTTTTAATTGCTTCCCTCGTTCTTCGTGAGTCAATTTAACTAAGTTATTAATCTAAATTAAATTAAATTAATTTTTTAAAATAAAAATTTAGATATTCAAAAACTATATACAAAGTACTTATAAATTTTCTTTTTTTTTTTCTAAATTGATTAAAACTATATCTTAAAATGTAAGTTAAAATTTGTACCATTTGACTTTAAAAAAATAATAATTAAAAGGAAACGGAGGGAGTATTATTTACTTGTAGATAATTACTTGAATAAAGTGTTTTGTTCATATGTATACATGTTGATGATAGCAATAGTAATAGACTATTCTTTTTATTAAGGGATAACTAGCAAACATAAAATCTTAATTATCCTATTTAGCTTAACTTTCAATTAATTACCATTCATAGCTTCTCTTGTCAATTAAATATCGGGCAACTTTCAAAAATAGCCTAGGTTTCAACAAAATAGGAGTGTTCTTAACTCAACTTTTAAAATTACAATTTATAGTCTTTCTTTCTCTTTTTTCTTATTTACTTTTCTTTTTCGTTTCCTTCTTTTTTATTCTCTTCTATCTCTTGCCTCTTCTTCTCTTTCTTCTTTTTTTTTTCTTTTTTTTTCCTTTTTTCCTTTTTTGTTTTTTTTCTTTCAGTTTTTTTCTTTTTTGTTGTAGTTTATAGTTTTTTATACTTTCGAAAACTATGGTTGTTACGTCGAGTACAAGTCATGGATGATAACAGATACATCATAATCGCTTATTGTGTGGAAGGTAATGCTAAGGTCAACCTGAGTACCCAACTCCTTCAAAAATGTCCTCCAGAAGCTAAAAGTGAACACGTAGCCTCTATCTGAAATAAAAGACATGGGTACCCCTTGATGGCGAACTATCTCCCGAACAGAGATATGTGCTAACCTCTCAATAATGAAGGAACTCATAACACGGACAAAATAAGTCAATTTAGTCTATCAATCAACAATGACCCAAATGTTGTGCGAACCATGAGAATTGCAAGGCAAACCACTCATGAAATCTTTAGTAATTTGTCCCCCCCCCCCTTCCACTCAAGAATGAGTAATCTCTAAAGCAATCCACCAGGTCTCAGATGCTCGGCCTTTAACCGTGGACAACATAAATATTGAACTACAAAGTCCACTACATCCCTCTTCATACTACTCCACTAGTAATGTTGTCTCAAATTCTATACATCTTAGTTGTCCCAGGGTGAATAGAATATCTAGAGTTATGCACCTTTCGAAGTATCAACGTAATCAAGTCTCCAACCCTTGAAACACAAATATGGCCATTGGATATGAAAATTCCCTTTGAATCTAAGGTATCCCTCCTCGATTCACCTCCTAAGACCTAATCATGAATGAAAAAAAGTCTACTATCCTTAAATTAATGACTTCAAATCTTATCAAATAACGTAAACCTAGCTTAACATGGGCAAGAATCTTTTTAGGGTCTAAAATATCAAGTCAAACCATAAAGTTGCAAAGGGATAAATGTCCAAAGCTAACAGATGCTTTGAAACAAAAATAAGACCAAGCTACGCATACTAACTGCCTTCCGACTCAAAGTGTCTAGTACTACATCTGCCCAGCCCGAATGGTATAGATTAAAAAGGTCATAGTCCTTCATAAACTCAATCCACATGTGTTGTCTCGAGTAAAACTCCCTCCGAGTCATAACATACTAAAGAATATGATGGTTAGTAAATATCTCACAATAAACACTATACAAGTAATGCCTCCAAATCTTAAGTATGAAAACAATCGCTGCAAACTCCAAATCATGAGTGAAGTGTTTTGAGCTCATGCACCTTTAGTTACCTCGATGCATACACAATAACTCGACATTTATGCATTAAAACACACCCCAAACTAATACCAAAAGCATCATAAGGCATAGTTTTTCTTTGCTCTTAACTGGAAGAGTCAATATTGGAGATGTAGTGAGTAAGTCCTTGAGCTTCAAAAAGATCACACGCATTGGACCACTAAAATGGAACCTCTTTTCTTGTCAGTCTATACATGGGTGTTGTAATAGTATCAAATCTCTTGAAAAACTATCTATAGTAACCTGCAAAACTAATAATGTTGCGAACCTCATCGAAGATGTAGGTCAATCCCATTCACGAATAGCCTCAACCTTCACCAAATCTACCATAATTCTATCCTTATAGACCACGTATCTTAGAAATACCACAGATTATAGCAAAACCCCGTACTTTGAGAATTTGGCAAAAGTCTATGATCTCTCAATGTTTGGAGCACAGTCCTCAAATACTTCTCATACTTCTCTCCACTCCTTAAATAGACAAGGATCTCATCGAAGAAAATAATCATAAAAGATTCCAAATAGGGCCTCAAAAATTTGTTCATTAAGTCCATGAATGTTTTAAGGGCATTGGTCTATCCAAAAGGCATCGCCAGGAACTCATAATGGCCATATCGAGTCTAGATGGCTATCTTAGGGAAATCCGCCACCCAAATCCTCAACTGATGGTAACAAAGATCTTAAGTCAATCTTAGAAAACACTGCCTCACCTAAAGCTAGTCAAATAAATAATCAATAGGAGGCATATGATACTTATTATTCATAATCACCTTATTCAACTACCTATAGTCAATACATGTACACATAAAACTATCATTTTTCTTCATGAATAAAAATAGAGCAATCCAAGAAGATACACTCAGCCTAATGAAGCCCATACCCAGAATATCCTAAAGCTAAGAATTTAGCTCCTTAAGCTTTAAAGGAGTCATAGAGTAAGGTGTCATAGAAATAGGTCGAGTGCTCAGCTCAAGGTCAATAGCAAATTTAATATCACATTTAGGAAGATGTCCAAGTATATCGATAGGGAATACATCAGAAAACTTATGAATGATATGAAAAATATCAAGCAAAGGACTTTCTAAACTAATATCATGAATATAAGTAAGAAAATACTTACAACCCCTCAATACCAGTCTCTTATCCCAAATATAAGAAATAGTCCCCATAGGTGAGTGGCTACAAGAACCCTGCCATAAAATTGAGTGTATGCCAGGGTAACGGTGTTGGTAAAATAGTCCAAGACCATATAATAGAAGGGATAACTAGTTCATGCCTAAAATTACATCCAAAACCACCATATATAGCATAACAAGGCCAACCTGAGTATCATACTCTCAAATGGTCTTAATATGTGACATATAAATCTAATCCACTATAAAAGAATCACCACCAGGAGTAGATACAAGTAATGGCACAGATAAAGGATCGTAATACAACTCTAAATAGAGTGCATAATAATCAAAAATAGATGAAAAATTTGATCCCTAATCAAATAAAGAAGTAGTTGGTTGATGACACACAGAAATCGTACCATTAATAATAGTATCTAAAGATTCCACCTTGACCGATCTAGTACAGCAAACAAATAACCCTATCAGCCTCTAAACTTGGTACCTAACTGATCATTTATCCTACCTACATTAGGACTTCCCTAATACTATGAGGACCACCCCATATAACTATGTTCGCCATCTTTAGCTAGAGGTGGCACTGATCTGGTCAGACAAACACTGTATTAGAGGTTGAATTATCCATATCGGGGATACTATCAGGACAAATGGTCAACAACCTTATAATCATAGTATGCCTCAGGCACACTACTCTGTCTAGAAGATCCATCTAACCTAAAATTACCACCACAGCATGAAAAAACTGACTGTGCACCCTTCAAAGACTTACCACTACTCTAACCACTATAGTCACTATAACTTGGTTAAACCTATCAGTAATCTGAAGTACTACCTGAACGGTCCTGATAGACTAACCATGGTTCTAATAAGGCTGACATCGAAGGTACCTCTTGTGAAAACCTTTATCTCTGAACTGTGAGCTGCTCTGGCTCCCACTGAAATAGCCCTACTAATATGGCCTCTTATCTTTTCCCCTTACAGCCTAGTGATATATTTCCTCTATAGTTTGATACTGATATCCAAAAAAGAAATGCCACTTACAACTATACTCTGAGTAGCCATGCAAACAAAAAGTCTTAGTCTTCTTACAAAACAACAAATCCTCTCATACATGGTAAGTAAGATCATAGCGTTATAACTGTCCAACTATAATAAAATTAACAACTATCATAAAACCATGCTCTAAGTCTATAAACTAATCCCTCAGTTGCTCATGTAAGTTGCCAGGCATATACTTCTCCAAGAAAGCCTTAAAGAAATAAGTCCATATCATGGAGAATCCATATAACCTCTCCACCACTATTAGGCAGCCCAATCAAATAGAAAGGTGGTATAGTCTACACCATTCAACTCTACAAGGCCCAAATTATGGAGCCTCTCTTCGTAAGTAGTCATAAACTCAAATGCATCCTCTCCTGGACCCCCTACAAACCTAAGTAGAGTCAATCTTATAAATCATCCTAATATTTTTTGCTCCTCTATAGTCATAAATGGCAAAGCAACTATATGTTGTGGAACAATCAATGCAGGAGAAACCTCAACCCTATGAGCCGCAGTTATAGACTATACTACTAAACCAATACCACTCTTGTCACGACTCAAAAATTGATAGGTCATGATGGTACCTGTCACGGCAGACCTTGACAAGTAAGTCTCTCACCCAAACTGATACACACGGGGAAAAGATATAAATGCCCCTAAGGTAAGGCATCAAGAACAAAGCCGAACCACATAGATATAGTAAAAGTGGAAAGAATAAATTCAACACATGCAGCCATAACTCTCAAAGCCTAGTGTCAACAATATAAGAACTACTAATACAATCTTGGAGTCAAATACATCAAAAAAATAACCACCAAGGAAAATATATGACTCCGAACACTAATAAAGACATAACTAATACAGAAAGACAGAGGTAGGCTCCTAACGTATGAATGTCCAACCGCTACCTTGAGTAATTTGAAGGCGCCCTAAAATTAACTAATATGAGGTGTACCCAAACCTCAAGCTGCACCAAAAGGGTAACGTAGGAGTGAGTACGGTCCACTTGTACACAGTAGGTATTAAAAGTAGACTAACCAAAGTAGAAAATAAAGCATACAAAATACACACTAAGGTCAAATCATCTATAATAAAAAAAAATGCCCCACAACGGTAGCGCTCTTACACTAAGAGTTTAATATATCACATATATTACAACAACACACCAAGATAGAACACAAGTATGCATTATGTCATATATAAGTAGAACAAGGGAGAACATATAGATACAAGATCATCAAATACAAGTAAAGAAAGGTAAGATAAATACATAGATGACAAGTCAATATGGCAATACAATACAACACAACATAAACACAATAAAGTAAGTGCAATGTATATGATAATGATGATGATGCATGAGGTCGTCGTACAACCTCTGAGATCGTCGTACAATTCTTGTATACACCTACGGAGCTAAAGCTTCCTGACGTAGGACCCATGGGGGGTTCTTCAACCCATACAAAATCCGCATATCTCATATCTCCTTTATGAAATATCCCTTAGAAAGGGTTTTATAAGATGTTACAGTATCTTCTCCCCGATACTTCCTCGTATAGTGTTTTATAAAAGGTGTTGCCAGTATTTCTTAGATGTTACCACGGTGGTACCAATGTTTTATGAATGAGAATGTAATGCTCACAAACTATCACAATGACTATTTTCACAACCAATCACAATGATATATTTTTACAATCAACCACAATTATACATTTCCATAACCACGTGAGCTAATATTCACTCATTATTTTCGTTTCATCTATGAATTTTCATATGTCTCATATAACAACAAGTAAGGATATATCACAATACACCAATGGTACCACATTAGGCAATTCAACAATACAATATAATTATTCATATATATTCAAGGCTAAATAAGACCTCACACGGTCGGTCACACATATCAAATAATATCTCAATTTCAACAATTACATTACATATAAGCCCCTACACTGGCACAACACATATATAGGCATTTTTCATGATTAGCTCCCACCCTAAACATGAATATTGTACCACCATTTACTGCCCAAGCCAGTCTAAAAAAGTTAAGTCATAACTTACCTCAAAATCCAAAGCTGGTCCGCTATACTTCGAACCCATGATTTTACTTTTCAAGAATGATACAAACTCCACCAAAAACATCAAATACGGAATCTAGCATCAAAAAAAAACTTATGACGCCTATATTTACTACTTTTGGTTTGGAGTTAAAATGGACCCACAAAATGAGTTTTAAAAAAAAGGACAGAATCAAAACTTTAATTTAAAAAGATGTTCCCCATATTTTTAGAAACCTATAGCTAAAAACCCAAGTCAAATCGAGTTTAAAAAGAGGTTCAAATCAAAGAAAAACTATTTGTAAGCTTTATCGGATAAAAATCTTTGAAATTTGTGATAAAATCAAGAATCAAAGTTGTTTTAAAGGTTAAATTGATGAAAAACTAGTAATTATTATATTAAAATATTATTCAAGTGAAAAGAAGTGAAATTGGGATTTAAAATCAAGCCTTAAGATTTTTGGGGCTTTAAGAAATTAATCAAGAAATTATAAGAAAAGGGTGAATTCTTACCTTAAATCCATAATATAATTAAGAAATAGATGTTAATCTAGCTTCCCAAGTTATCACAAGCTTCACTATTAAGCTCCTACATTATTTTAGGGTTTAACTCTCAAGAGACGAGATGTAAAATGAGCAAAATAGGCAAAAGGGAGGGAAAAAGTTGTTTTTATACCAAAAAAAAAAACTACAATTGCACCAGATTTTTCTATCTTTAAGTCCAACCCCAACTTCGACTGGGTGTCCGAGATTCGTTCGGAGTCTTATATATGCAAATGAACTATGTAACCACACTAAATTTCATGCTTCGAACTCAATGGCGATGTCATATTTTCAAAAAAATGTCATTTTCACAAAGTTGACCCCAAAACCCAAAATTACAACTTTCTAATGAGAATCGAAATGAGATTTAAAACCTATAAAATTACATCAAAAATTGATAGGTCATGATAGCACTTGTCACAGAGAACCTTGACAAGTAAGTCTCTCATCCAAACTGATACACACAGGAAAAGATAGAAATTCCCTCAAGGTAAGGCTTCTAGAATAAAGTCAAACCACACAGATATAGTAAAAGCGAAAAAAATAAAATCAACACATGCAACCATAACTCCCAAATCCCAGTGTCAACAGTATAACAACTACTAATACAATCTCGGAGTCAAATACATCAAAAAAATAACCACAAAGGAAAATATCTGTCTCCAAACACTAATAAAGACATAACTAATACAGAGAGATAGAGGTGAACTCCGGACATATGAATGTCCAACCTCTACCTTGAGCAATATAAAGGCGCCCAAAAATCAACTAATCTGGGGCGCACCCGAACCTGAAGCTACACCAAAAAGGTGAAGTAGGTGTAAGTATGATCCACTTATACTCAGTAGGTATCATAGGCCAACCAAGCAATGTAGAAACTAAAGCTTACAAAATACACACTAAGGGCACACCACCTGCAATCGGAAAATGTCCCGCGACGATACCCCACATCGCTTGTACTAAGAGTTCTAATATATCACATATATAACAACAACACACCAAGATAGAATGCAAGTATGTATTATGTCACATATAAGTAGAACAAGAGAGAGCATGTAGATACAAGATCATCAAATACAAGTAAAGGAAGGAAAGACAAATATATAGATAACAAGTTAATATGGAAATACACAACATAAACACAATAAAGTAATTGCAATGTATATGATAATGATGACGAAGATGGTGATGATGATGCATGAGGTCATCGCACAACCTCCGAGATCGTCGCACAATCCCCGGAATCATCGCAAAATCCCTGTATACACCTACGGAGCTAAAACTTCTCAATGTAGGACCCATGAGGGGTTCGTCAACCCTTATACAATCAACATACCTAATATCTCCTTTTCGGCACATCCCTTGGAAAGAGTTTTATAAGATTTTACAATATCTCGCCCCTGCAGTTCCCTCGTGAGGGTTTTATAAAAGGTGTTGCCAGTGTTTCTCAGATATTTCATGGTAGTTCTAATGTTTCATGAATGAGTATTATATGAGGATTTAATACTAATAACCGATCATAATGAGTATTTCCATAATCAATCACAGTGATATATTTTCACAACCAACCACAATTATACATTTTTACAACCACATGAGCCAATTTTCACCCATTATTTTTATTGCATACATGAATTTCCACATGTCTGATATAACAACAAGTATGAATATATCACAATAAACCAATGGTACCATATTAGGCAATTAAACAACACAATATAATTATTCACATATATTCAAGGCTATCAACATTACGTAGGATCCCACACGGTCACACATACCACATAATATCTCAATTTCAACAATTACATTACATATAGGCCCCTACATGGGCACAAAATATAGATAGTAATTTTTCATGATTTTTTCCCACCCTTAACATGCATTGTGTACCATCATTTATTGCCCAGCTTAGTCTGAAAGAGTTAATCCATGAACTACCTCAAAAACTGAAATCGATCCGCTACAGTTTGAATCCATGATCTTAATTTTCACGAATAATTCCAAAATCTGCTAAAATCATCAAATATGGAATCTACGCGTCAAAATAAAATCAATGACATTCATATTGACTACTTTTGGTTAGGGGTCAAAAGGGATCCCCAAAATAGATTTTCGAATAAAAAGGGGCAAAATAATAAATTTACTTCAAAAATATGTGTCTCATATTTTTAGGAACCTATAGATGAAAATCAAAGTTTAATCGTGTCAAAAACGAGGTTCAAATCAAATAAAACCCATTTTAAAGCTTTATCGGGAAAAAAATCTTTGAAATCCGAGTTAAAATCAAGAATTAGAGTTGTTTTGAAGGTTAAATTGATGAAAACTAGTAAATATGAGATTAAAATATTATTCAAGTGAAAAGGAGTGAAACTGGAATTTAAAATCAAGCCCTAAGATTTTTGGCATTTTGAGAAATTAATCAAGAAATTACCAAGAAAAGGATGAATTACTACCTTAAATCCGTAATAGAATTAAGAAATAGATGTTAATCTAGCTTCCCAAACTCACACAATCTTCACTTTTAAGCTCTCACAGTATTTTAGTATTTAACTCTCAAGAGATAAGATGAAAAATGAGCAAAATGGATAAAAGGAGGGGAAAAGCTGATTTTATTCCAAAAAAAACTACAATTGCACCAGATTTTTCTATCTTTAAGTCCAACCCGGACTTTGACTGGGTGCCCGAGATTCATTCAGAGTCTGATATACAAAAACAATCTATGTAACCACACTAAATTTGATGCTTCGTACTAAATAAAGATATCAGATATTTGAAAAAACATTATTTATACAAAGTTGACTCCTAAAACACGAAATCACAATTTTCCAAATCGAGGCTTGAAATGAGATTTCCAAACCTGATTCCACAAATACGTTGATTTATACTATTATCAAAACCTTCATCGATAGTCCAGGAATCTTCAGAGAAAGGTCCTCCAAAGTACTCACAAGTCTTAAGTGTAAAACTCTTTCTGATTTCAGGTGGTACGAAGATTCTTTTCTTATAGAATCTATGAAAGACCTGATGTGGACCTACAAAACCAATACTCCAACAAGATAATCTCATATAAGAAAATCACTTATGGTCATCTCACAAGCCTAGTTCAGCAAAATGCCCTAAAAATCTGTCGGCAAGATAATATACTAAGGCAACTCTCTAAGGATAGGGCTCAAACCCATCGAGATTTAGGAAATTTTATATGAAAAATTTGGCCTCCCCTCTTGTAGGAAGAAGGCTTATAGAAAACAAACCTCAAAAAGGGAAGTTTCTACTAGTAAGCCTAATTTTCCCCAAAAATCAAAATTGTCCCATCCTAAACGGAACCAGACGATAACATCAACTCTTTCTGCCCCCAGAAGTGGAAACTGTTATAGGTGTAGGCAGCCTGGTCATATTTCCAAGTATTATAAATTATCTAAAAAAGTTAGAAACCTAAACCTTGATGATTCGATCCTTAGCCAAATCTAACACCTCTTATTTAAAGAAAGCAGAGATTGGGAAAGTGCTAATGATGAATTTGATCAGGAATTCAACCAAATCCAAAATGATGACTTGGAATCTTCCATGTCTGAGCAATAAGACCAACCAAAGATCAATGTTCTAACAAAAGAACAAGATCTCCTCTTATAAATGATTAGCAATTTACAAGATTTCGATCAGAAAAAGTATTATTTAGACCAATTCAAGCCTTCTACATCTTCATCTAGTGTATTTGTCATCCCCATATTACAAATACTTACAGCATCACTAACGTCCTGAAGCGGTTTTCTTCTTGTAAACCTAGGGCAGTAACTATTTAAGATCTCCAATCTGAGATAGTACTCCTTAAAGAAGAAGTTAGGCAAATAAAATCAAGACAAGACCTAGATCGCCTTGTCCTCCAAAAATTCTCTACGAAGGTTGAACAGTCACAGTCGATAGACGTAACTGACCCATTGGATTAGAATATTGAAGAAGAACATTTCCTTGTTCAATATATTTCAAGGATTACATCAGAAGATGGCACACTCGAATAACCTTAGTTATCAATAAATTATTTTTCCTAGATATCATTGCCTTGTTTGATACAGGTGCATATCTCAATTGTGTCCAAGAAGGACTTATCCCTACTAAGTACTTCAAAAAATTTGCGGAAGCCCTTAGGGCTGCAAATGATAGTAAAGTAAAAATAAGTTACAAACTCTCCGATGTCAAAATATGAAATTCCTTGGGAAATTTGCTTTTGTCATCCTCTACTTCCTTTGTCCTAGTAAAGGATATAACCAGTCCTGTAATACTAGGTACCCCTTTCATTGATACTTTAATTCCTTTCAAGGTTACTCTTACGGGAATAACTATTAAAGCCAACAATATATTTCTCCAATTTGACATACCGCCCATTCAAAAAATTTTATCCTCTCTGAAAAACAAAGAAGCTCAAATCAATTTTCTCAAAGAAGAAATTGCATTCTGAAGACTTGAGCAACAGCTTTAGGAACCTTTTCTTCAATCTAAGGTCGGGGACTTAGAAACAAAGATTGAAAAAGAACTTTGCGCTGACATGCCCACAACAATTTTTGGAATTGCAAAAAATATATGGTTAGGCTTCCTTACGAGCCTTACTTTGATGAAACAACCATTCCTACCAATGCTCATCTAATTCAAAGGAATCATGAGCTGACAATCCATGATCCTAAAGAAATAAATGATCTTCTCCATAAACAGATTATCTTGCCGAGTAAATCTCCTTGGAGTTGTGTTGCCTTCTATGTCAATAAAAGTTTTGAAATCGAATGAGGAGCTCTTCATTTGGTTATCAACTACAAACCTCTCAATTTCTCCCTTCGATGGTTTAGATAACCTATTCCTAATAAAAAAGATCTTCTCCAACGGCTTTATGCTGCTATAATTTTCTCCAAATTTGATCTAAAATCAGAATTTTGGCAAATCCAAATTGATCCAAGAGATCATTAAAATACTGCTTTTACAGTACCATTCGGGCAATATGAATGGAACGTAATGCCCTTTGGCCTAGAAAATGCCCCTTTCGAATTTCAACAAATAATTAATATCATTTTCAATCTTTTTTTTAAAATTCATTATCGTGTATATTGATGATGTTTTAGTGTTTCCACCAGTATTGATCAACATTTCAAATATTTACGTGTCTTTTTTAATATTATCAAAGAAAATGGTCTAATTTTGTCCAAAACTATGTATAGTCTATTTCAGGTCGATATTAGATTCCTCAGCCAAAATAATTGTCATGGTACTATTACCCCAATTCAAAGGCCCATCTAATTCGTTGACAAATTTCCCGATCAAATTCTTGATAAAACTCAACTTCAACAATTTCTAAAATGTATTAATTATATAGCAGATATTATTCCCGAGATCAACAATCTATTGAAACCTTTCCACGATAGGTTGAAAAAGCCTCTTACTCCATGGACTCAAATTCATACAATTGTAGTCAAAGAAATCAAATTAACAACAAAAGACCTCCCTTGACTATCCCTCCTCGATCCCTTTGCATTCAAAATTGTTGAAACAGATACATCAGACATTGGCTATGGTGGCATTTTAAAACAAAAGAAAAATGACAAAGAATATATAGTTGCATTTGCATCCAAACATTGGAATAAAGCTCAGCAAAATTATACTACTATCAAAAAAGAAATTTTAGCAACTGTGTTATGCATTTCCAAATTCCAAGATGATTTGTTAAATCAAAAATTTTTAACTAAGGATTGATTGTAAAGAGGCACAATCTGTTTTACAAAAAGATGTACAAAACCTTGCCTTTAAACATATATTTGCTAGGTGGAAAGCAATTTTATCTGTTTTTTATTTTGATATTGAATATGTCAAAGGGGTCTCCAACTCTATACCAGATTTTCTTACCAGGGAATTCTTGCAAGGAAGATAAGACGCCCAAAAAACATAAAGAAGAACCTCCACCTCCATAAATTCCAGACCTTCTATCTTTAGAAGATACGACCAAAAAAGTTATTACCCCACAGCAAAAAACTTCAGCTGCACCAATGCAATTCCAAATATAGTAGCTAACACAAATTGGCCAAGATATCAAACCCCAGCTGATTATGCCATGCTGGGATTACCACAATCTTTCATAATGTAATTATGTACAAATCTAATTTCAATTTCCAACACCAAGAAATGGGATGATTTGGTCGACGAAGATGACGAAGAGTCTAAATTAGCTCTAACAGTGTTTGTCCCCTGGACAGAAGAAAATTTAAACCAATGGTGCTTACTTATGGGTCTTAAAGTTCCACTCAGCATATCATGTGCCAATAGAAGGGATTATTTGAGAGATTTTCAGATCTTTCAAAACATGTGTTCGCAAATAGAGGTCTCAAGCTACGCATCATCTCATTCTGTGGTTGCTAAGGGCACCATAAAAAATCCAGTGGAAGTAGAAAACCCTCATTAATTTTTTCTTTAACTTTTTACAAATGATTCGAATATTTGTCCTGAACAAACTAAAACAATTTCTTTACCTACCCCACAGCCAATTTCTTCAAGTAAAGGATCATCCTTATATGATTCAACATATTTCAAAAATTATAGCGTTTTACAAATAATCCAAATTGAAGTTGAGTATTGGCACTCCAAACCTCAAGAGATAGCTAAGAAAATACTTAGCCCTACGATAAATTTTATCCAGAAAACTCATGCCCATACCCAGAAGTTTTATGAATTCATACTAACACACACCAAATCCTGTTTGTTCAAACCCCACAAAGATGAACAAAACTTGTCTTACATTACCCATACAACGATGTGGATTAACAAAATCATCTCACCAAAAGAGTGGGGTATGCATCCTGCAAAATATCAAAAGCTTACTGGAGCTTTTGATCGCCAATATTAGAATTATTTTGATGATCAAAGATCACGGATGAATACATTCACCTTCCAAAATAAAATTAACAAACATTCTTAGTTTGAAGAAATCAACTAGCTTCGGAATTCCTCCAGTGGTTTCTATACCAATGGTAGCCAATTTTTGGCCACAGCTTTGAGACCCTTCATCCCCCAATCCAAGAAGGATACGAATATTTTACCCAAAGATTTCATGATGATCATCAAATTCCTTTGCTTTAACAATTTTCCCACAAGTTCTATATTCCTTGGATATTTTCCTCGAAATTCACCTTTCATAAACCAGAGGGGCACAAAGGACTTCCATGGTTAGCCCTCCAGGACTATTGCCAATGGTACAAGAATTGGGATCCGACGGAAGCTTGCGTACCAAAAGTAGAAAAGTGGTTCCTATATAATCCTGGATGTTTGACTCGAACAGACGCCACCTAAATCTCATTTCTACAACTAAAATCAATTACAGTCTCATAATTAGCTAAGTCAGGTAGTCGAGGAGATTTCTTTCAAAAAACGGAAAACATTTCCAACAAATCAAAGTTGAAATTCCCAGCAATCAATTTTCAACTACAAAATCAGACACGAATGATGAAGAAGATATTCAATCAATTTGACATCAAATTGACATTATCAAGGAGTCATCAAAACATTGATGTCATGCATGACATAAACAACCAATTGCTGAAAAATTATAGTCAATGTTATTGTAACTCAATTATGGTGGATGCTACTGTAGATCACTGTAGCAACACTATAGAAATAATTGAAGGTGCTACTGTAGCACTTTTACTATAGCATATTTTGGCTATAAATAGCCCATTCATCTTCTTGAGGGAAACACATTATTTTCATTGGAAGAATCTCCCTATCTAGAATACTTTGTTCGAGTTTGCTCTCACCCTCTTTGTAATCTTTAAATTTATTTTTGATATTAATATCAAAATTTAATTTTCATACTTGTGTTCTTAGTTGCATTATTAACATATGGTCTTCCTTACCGCCTAATTTACTTATAGTATTTCTTTCATTTCATTTAAGTAAGTTGCATCATTAACATATGGCCGGCCTTGCCGCCTAAATTATTTATTGTACTTTGCATAATTTACATTGTAGTATTTATTTATTAACTTTCTTCCTTTCCTTCCCCTCCTTCCCCTTACCATCTAGTGTTTAGGGGGTTAACTTTTGTGTAATTGGTATCAGAGCCGATTTAATTCCATTGCTTGGTATCAGAGCCATGGGGGGAAGTAAATATTATTATTTTTGTTTTTAACTTACTATTATATGGTACTGTCAGATCTTTAATATGTCTGGTAAAACTTGACTCAATCTATTAGACGTACAGAAATCTATTTTATAAAAGGATTATTTTGAAGATAGTGTTGTCATCTTTCAGATCTACACTGTAGGTTGTTTAACCTAAGCATTGATGGTTGGATTACCGGTGGTGACATAAGGACTTACGAATGGTTTTTTATAAACTTTGGACTATCCGACTAATGAACCTTTTAGGTAAACTGGATCTAGCTAAAACATATAGTAGTGAGGCAAGATTTCACTAATTTAATAACCAGATCTGACTCTTCCATATAATATTGAGTTAAGTACTTGAATATTTTTCTTTATGGAACCTAATGGTCTCTTGATCCAAGGATAGGAAGCTTTTAAGTTATTAATGTTGTTATTAATTGTTTATTGTTTAAATTCTTCTATGGCTTTCCATCGTCCCTTTTCTTATACTTTTAAGAACTCATCATTCTTTTTATTTTCTTTAACTTCCTAAAATTGTCCAATTTCAAAGATCAAGGAAGATATTAATTTCTCTGATTTGCATCAATCAATTGATCACTGGCAATTCCCCAGCATCCACAAGACCAAATTTACAAAGCTCCCTCCGGATGGCGATCTCTAATAAGTGACTACCATATTTCTAATGTTGACTAAACTACCCCTCTTGAATCAGATCATGAGGATATCAAACTTCTCAACTAGAGAACTATCAAAAGATGTAAGCATAAGTACGATTACCTCCATTTTGGTCTAGTCCAAATAGCAGCTAAAACTCTTTCACGAGAAGGTTTAGATACATCTCTAATCCTTTGTCTTAGGGTTCTAGGTTCCTAGACTTTAGTGACTCCTTACTAGGAATGGTCGAAAACTAGTCTTTATAATGGTCCAATTTATTTTGACTATTTTCCAAATTTTACCATTTTCTTAAAGGATCTAAATATATTAGATTCTTTAACAATAAATGATAAGATGTCCAATTTCAAAATCAAATCTAGATCTCTCCTAGTAGCAATCATTTATAGAGTTTAGTATAAGGCCATGAATACTACTCTAGAGTTACAAAAAATAGCTATAAAGGAGAAACTGTACTTTTCCAAACTGACCTTTAATGGTCTCTGAAGTACTTAACAATCTTAAGTGTAAAACTCTTTCAGATTTTAGGTGGTACAAAGATTCTTTCCTTGTGAGGATCTATGAAAGACCTGATAGGAACCTCCCATATTGGAAAGAAAGATTCCTGGATGGATTACCTAAATCCCTAAGAGACTTAGTCAAAGAAGACCTTCATAACCAATACTCCAATGAGATCATCCCATATGAGCAAATCACTTAAGTTCATATCACTAGCCAAGTTCAAAAAGTTTCCCTAAAAATTTGTCGGCAAGATAAGATACTAAGGCAACTCGCTAAGGACAAGGCTCAAACACGTCGAGATTTAGCAAGTTTTTGTGAACAATTTGGCCTCCCCTCTTGTAGGAAGAAGGCTTATAGAAAATCAAGCTCAAAAAGGAAAGAGGCTTATTGAAAATCAAGCTTAAAAAGGAAAGTTTCTACTACTAAGCATAATTTTCCTCAAAAATCAAAATCGTCCCATCCTAAATGGAACTAGACGGTAACGCCGACTCTTCCTTCCCCCAATAGTGGCAAATATTATAGGGGCGGGTAGCCTGGTCATATTTCCAAGTATTGTGAATTGTCTAAAAAGGATAGGAACATCCCCAAATTACAAATACTTACAACATCACTAACGTCCTGAAGTGGTTTTCTTCAAGTAAACCTAGGGCTGTAACTATTCAAGATCTCTAATTTGAGATAGTACTCCTTAATGAGAAATTTAGGCAAATCAAAGCAAGAAAAGACCTAGATCTCCTTGTCCTCTAATAATTCTCTATGAAGGCTGAACAGTCTCAGATAGTAGACGTAAATTTGCTTCTGTCATCCTCTACGTCATTTGTCTTAGTAAAGGATATAACCAGTCTTGTAATACTAGGTACCCCCTTCATTGAAACTTTAATACCTTTCAAGGTTACTCATACGGGAATAACTATTGAAGCCAATAATATGTTTCTCCCATTTGATAAACCTCTTATTCAAAAAATTTTATCCTCTCTGAAAAACAAAGATGCTCAAATCAATTTTCTCAAAGAAGAAATTGCATTCCGAATACTGGAGCAACATCTTCAGGAACCTTTTCTTCAATCTAAGGTCTGGGCCTTAGAAACAAAAATTGAAAAAGATCTTTGCGCTGAGCTGCCCACAGCATTTTGGAATCACAAAAAACAAATGGTCAGGCTTTCTTAAGAGCCTGACTTTGATGAAAAAACCATTCCTACCAAAGTTCGTCCAATTCAAATAAATCATGAGCTGACAATCCACTGTCAGACGAAAATCAATGATCTTCTCCAGAAACAGATAATCTCACCAAGTAAATCTCCTTGAGCTGTGCTGCCTTCTATGTCAATAAAAGTTCCGAAATCAAACGAGGAGCCCCTCATTGTGTTATGAACTACAAATCTCTCAATTCCGCCCTTCGAAGGATTAGATAAGCTATTCCTAATAAAAAATTTCTTCTCCAATGGATTTATGCTGCTACAATTTTTTCAAAGATTAACCTAAAATCAGGATTTTGGCAAATCCAAATTGATCCAAGAAATTGTTAGGAAATTTCGTTTACAGTACCATTCGGGCAATATGAATGGAGCGTAATGCCCTTTAGCCTAAAAAATGCTCCTTTCGAATTTTAAAACATAATGAATGACATTTTTAATCCTTTTTCAAAATTCATTATCGTGTATATTGATGATGTTTTAGTGTTTTCCACCAGCATTGATCAACATTTAAAATATTTACGTGTCTTCTTTAATATCATCAAAGAAAATGGCCTAGTTTTGTCCAAAACTAAGTATAGTCTTTTTCAGGTCGATATCAAATTCCTCAGCCAAAAAATTTGCCATGGTACTGTTTCCCCAATTCAAAGGTCCATCCAATTTGCTGACAAATTTTTTGATTAAATTCTTGATAAAACTCAACTTCAACGATTTTTAGGATATGTTAATTATATAGCAGATTTTATTCCTAGGCTCAACAATCTATTGAAACCTCTCTACGACTGGTTGAAAAAGTATCCTACACCATGGACTCAAATTCATACCAATGTAGTCAAAGAAATCAAATTAAATGCAAAATACCTCCCTTGCCTATCCCTCCTCGATCCCTCTGCATTCAAAATTGTTGAAAAAACTGCATCGGACATAGGCTATGGTGGCATTTTAAAAAAAAAAAGAAAAATGACAAAGAATATATAGTTGCATTTGCATCCAAACATTAGAATGAAGCTCAGCAAAATTATCCTACTATTAAAAAATTAATTTTATCAACTGTGTTATGCATTTCCAAATTTCAAGCTTATTTGTTATATTAAAATTTTTTACTAAGGATTGATTGTAAAGAGGTGAAATATGTTTTACAAAAAGATGTACAAAACCTTACCTCTAAACATATATTTGCTTGGTGGCAGACAATTTTATCTGTTTTTTATTTTAATATTTAATATATCAAAGGGAGCTCTAACTCTATACCAGATTTTCTTATCAGGAAAGTCTTGCAGGGAAGATAAGATGCCTAGAAAAAACAAAGAAGAACCTCCACCTCCATAAATATTGGTCTTTCTATCTCCAGAAGAGACCTCCAAAAAGTTGTTACCCCAGAGCAAAAAACTTCAGTTGCACCAAAACAACTTCCAAATGTAATAGCTGACACAAATCGGCTAAGATATCAAACCCCAACTGATTATGCTATGCCGGGATTACCACAATCTTTTATAATGCAATCAAGTACAAATCCAATTTCAATTTCCAACACAAAAAAATGAGCTGATTTGGTCAATGAAGAAGATGAAGAGACTCAATTAGCTCAAACAGTGTCTGTCCCCTAGACAGAAGAAAATTTAAACCAATGGCGCTTACTTATGGGTCTTAAAGATTCACCTAGCATGTCAGGTGCTAATAAAGGGATTATTTGAGAGATTTTTAGATTTTTCAAAATATGTGTTCGCAAGCGGAGGCCTTAATCCATGTGTCATCTCATTCTATGGTTTCTAAGGTCACCATAAAAATCCAGTGGAGGTGGAAAACCCCATAAATTTTTTCTTTAACTGTCGACAAAATGATTCGCATATTTGTCCAAAACAAAATAAAACAATTTGTTCACCTACCCCACAACCAATTTCTACAAGTAGAGGATCCTCCTCATATGATCCGACATATTTCAAAAATTATAGTGTTTTATCAATAATCCAAATTAAAGTTGAGTATTAGCTCTCCAACCCCCAAGAGGTAGCTAAGCAAATACTTAGCCCTGCAACAAATTTTATCCAAAAAAACTCCTGCCCATACCCATAAGTTTTATGAATTCATACTAACCGACACCAAATTCTATTTGTTTAATTCCCACGATGTGGATTAACACAATCATCTCACCGAAAGAGTGGGGTACGCATCCTGCAAAATATCGAAAGCTTATTGAAGCTTTTGATCCACAATATTATAATTATTTTGATTATCAAAGAGCGTGGATGAATGCATTCACCTTCCAAAATAAAACTGATAAACTTTCTTGGTTTTTACTCTAGGGAAAACAACTAATTTTGGAATTCCCCCAGTGATTTCTACACCAATGGTGGCTAACTTTTGGCAACACCTTTGAGATTCTTCCTCCCCCAATTCGAGAAGGATACGAATATTTTATCCAAAGATTTCATGATTATCATCAAATTTTTTTGCTTTTACAATTTTCCCACATGTTCCATATTCCTTGGATATTTTCATGGAAATTTGCCTTTCACAAATTAGAGGGGCACAAAGGACTTCCATGGTTAGTCCTCCAGGACTATTACAAATGATACAAGAATTGGGATCCGATGGAAGATTACGTATCGAAAGTAGAAAAGTAGTTCCTACGCAATCTTGGATGTTTGACCCAAACAGACGCCGCCCAAATCTCATTTCTACAACAAAAATCAATTGCAGCTACATAATTGGCTAAGTTAGGTAACTGGAGAGATTTCATTCAACAAATGAAAAAAATTCTCCAACAAATCAAATCTGGAATTCCGAGCAATCAATTTTCAACTACAAAATCAACACGGGTGATGAAGAAGATATTCAGTCAAATTGACATTATCAAGGAGTCATCAAAACATTGATGTCATGCATGACATCAACAATCAATTGCTGAAAAATTATAGTCAATGTTACTATAGCTCAATTATGGTGGATATTACTGTAGATCACAGTAGCAACACTGTAGCAATAATTGAAGATGCTACTGTAGCACTTTTACTGTAGCATATTTTGGCTATAAATAGCTCATTCCTCTTCTTGAGGAAAACACATTATTTTCTTTAGAAGAAGTTCTCTCTCAAGAATACTTGGCTAGAGTTTGCTCTCTCCCTCTTTGTAATCTTCAAATTAATTTTTTATATTAATATCAAAATTCAATTTTCATACTTGTGTTCTTAGTAGCCTTATTAACATATGGTCGGACTTGCCGCCTAATTTACTTATTGTACTTCTTTTATTTCATTTAAGTTAGTGGCATCACTATCATATGGTCGGCCTTGACGCCTAAATTATTTATTGTACTTTGCATAATTTACATTCTAGTATTTATTTATTAACTTGCTTCCTTTTCTTTCCCTCTTTCCCCTTACCCTCTAGTATTTAGGGGGTTCGCTTTCGTGTACTTGGTATCATCTCACCAAATATATATATATATATATATATATATATATATATATATATATATATATATATATATATATATATATATATATATATATATATAGTATATCAACTTTATAAAACCTACTCAGTACTCCCACTTTCCCGTTGTTTCTTCATGTTTATCATTCCCCAGATTATATATATATATATGTATATATATATATATGTATGTATATATATATATATATATTTTATACCCAGTTCATCTCTTCCTCTTAATCTATGTTCATAACAACTTACTTCTCTAACCATACCCTGGAAACTTTAGTCTGGCAACTAACACTCGTCCTTTGTCTATTTTGCAGACCTGTCGTACTCTCAAGGCCAGAATTCCTAGGAATTTACAGGTTAATCCATCGTTGTTATTAAGAAATTAAGAGGCCAACCATATACTAAGGGTAATAATTTTAGCAAAAATTTAATTTACATGATGTACAAAACATGTTTAAAAACTTTAAACATAGACATAAGAACATAAACATAAATATTTTTGGTGGGGAAATATGTAAATAAGAACTTACATGAAGTAACTGGGAGAGAGGTTTCCCTTTCGGGAACCCCCTTAAGATCGAATAGAAAACCTGGAACTTTTATTCAAACACAATTAATATTGAGTTTATACAAAAAGGACTAACTTGGATAGGTTTGTTGGAAGGAAGAGTTTGCACACTTCAGGTATGTTTTGAGGTTGGTTGGTTTTTCACTCTATTTTCCTTGTGCAAAATTTACGTCTTTTATAGGCAAAAACTAGATAAAGCAGTGGTCATAAAGATTACTACGTATCCTAGACATATGTGGCCAGCACTAAAAGATAAAAGATAAGAAAGAATCTTAATAATGCAAGCCGGGTACTCATTGGGCCCCATCGTCACATGCATTATTAGTTTTTCTTCCAGACTTATTTAGACGCGTGCTTCAACAGTTTTTCTTTCTTTTGGAAAGTAGTGATAAAGGAAGCACTCTGACACTGATTTAACTATTACAAGACATAAATTGGGCATCCCCACCTGACAATCCTATCTAATAATACAAATTGTATGTCTTTACTACGTATCCAAGTTGTGCAGGGCAATTAAGTCAAAACTCATTCCTGAGTCATCTTCTTCGTATAGATCCTGAGCATCTTGGAAATGTGGAAGATGACTTGCAATACTATCATCTTCATCTGATCTTGAAGAATTATTATCTGCATTATTTATTTCTAGAATAGTTCTGTCTGAATTGGTAGTGGGTTGTCCATCTGGTTGTCCATTCATATGTTTATCTTGTGTCTGGTTGTTAAAGAAATTGTCTAAAGTCTGTTTAATTATAGTCTCTATTGTTTCATTTTTCTTTTTAGATATTAAAGTCTTCTTGAAAATCTTATTACCTGATTTTGCTAACTTATGTTTTGATGAAGAACATCCTTCTTCTTCACTTTTTGGCAAAGTGACAACCATTAACGGTTTTGATTTGTCTTTACCAATTATCGTTTGAACCAGACTAGCTATACCAACACCCGGTACAGTGGATTTCTGAGCATTTAGTGGGAAATGCACACCCTTCTCATCCATTTTTTGAGGAGATGGAGAACTCTATGTCTGAGTCTGTGTTTTTTGCATCTTTCTTGCTTACATTTGTCTGATGGTTGAGTCTTGCTTCTAATATTTATACCTGCTTTATTAATCTAGTGTTTTCCATGAGAAGTGATTCCTTCTGAGCATCTAGCTTCTTGAAATTCTCCATCATAGAAGAACAATGGTTGCAGAAAATAATCTTTCCCGTCTCTCTTTGTAAATTGCATTGAGGTATTTGATCTGGGTTCTATCTGAGTGATGGTGATATATAATAGTTTGGTCCTAAATATCCTCTAGCATGATTAGTGGCCTCAGTAAAATCATTAAACTCTTTGAAAAGAGGAGTTTTAAAACCTTGTATTGATTCTAACACTTCTAACCATGTTTGAAAAATTTCGTTAGTCTTTCCATGAATGACTACGTAATATTTAAATTTAGGCCTACTTTTTTCTGCCATGTAATGGCATAAGAGTTCATAGATGCCATAAAATGAATACAATTTTGTCTATTATAAGATATCCAAAGATTGTCTATTAAACACTTTTGGGGTCTATCTAGAATATAGTTTGGTCTTATTCAAAATGATATGTTACTCTCAGGGTAAGCAATTAAGTTAAATGGTCCAAAGTGAATTCTCTCCATTGTTTCTAAGGATTATAGTGGTCTAAAATTTAAATTACCTAACATTGTCTGTTGATATGAATCCGAAGACGAAGCTACGCCCTTGCCTTTATCTGGAGGAGGTTGTCCTGTTGGTCTCATGCTGAAAACAAATGAGTCGGATTAAACTTATTTATTTATTCCCAATTGTAATCTACTTAACTGGTCTGCTAATTCATTTTCTTTACCTTTTATATGTTCAAATACAATATTCTTATAAACCGATATGGTATCTGTAAAATTTAATCATCTTCTTCTACTACTAGTTTTATCATTTATTTTTTGATGAAATTTAACTATAGCTTCACAATCTGTTCTAACTAAAATTTCTTCTTTATTTAGAATATATAACTTAAAACTATTTAACCCATATATTATAGCTAATACTTCTAGGTCTATAGCACCCTTGTTTCTTTTTTCTTTATATGCTCCACTCTGATAACCACATATTTGTTCTTCATTTTTATTACTGTATTTATTAGGTCGTGCTTTTAAAATGGCTCCCCATCCTAAATCACTTCCGTCTGTTTGAATGATTAGATAATCTGATTCTAATGGAATTTTTAGGTCTAAAATATTTTTAATTTTTTCTTTTATTTTTTGAATTAATTTAATATCTTCTATATTAAAGTTTTTCTGCCCTTTACTACCGGTCTTTGCGTATAATGGTCCTGCTATTTTTCCTAAATCTTGAATAAAATTTCTTTCATAATTTACTAATCCTAAAAAATTTTGTAAATCCTTCATCTTTTCTAATTTATCAGGCATTTCTAACACTTTCTTTGCAATGTGTGGTTGAAGTTTTATCTTTCCATTTCCTAAAGTTATTCCTAAGAAATTAATATAAGTTTTACATAATTCCATTTTCTTTTTACTTATTACTATCCCATGTTTAACAAATAATCTAAAAATTATTTGTAAGTGTCCTAAGTGTTCTTGTATATTTTGACTAAACACTAAAATATCATATACATATACTAATACAAAATGTTTATAATCTCCAAATATATTATCCATCTTTCGTTGAAAAATGGGTGGAGCTGTCTTTAAACCAAACCGCATAACTAACCATTCAAAATGTCCACCTAGACATGTGAATGCAATCCATTCTATGTTGTCTGGGTGCATTTTGACTTGCCAGTATCCTGACTTACAGTCAAATTTACTATATACCTTCTTATTTTGTATTCTATTAATTAACTCACTTTTATCTGGTAGTTTGTATGCATCTGTTCTGGTGTTATCATTTAATCTCTTATAGTTAATTACCATACGAGTTTTACCTCTTATTTGTTCACTATAATTTCTTACCATAAATGTTGCTGATCTATGTCGAGAAGTAGATCTTCTTTTTACTTCTAATTGTAAAAGTTCATTTATTTGTATATCAAATTCTTTAGTATCTTCATTATTTGCTTCTATAGGTGTTGTTTTTATAGTGTATTCTGAATTAATTTTATCTAATTTACACATTATCTTATTAACATCCTAATGGGCTAACGGTATTTCTCCTATTATTTCCATTTTATCTAGTATAGATATTATATTTTCTAAATCTTTTGGACTGTTTATTATTCCTATCTTATCCATTCCTTTTTCTAAAATTATAAAACTGGGTCTCTATACTTATTAGGGTATAATCTTTTTCTATATCTGTTAAGCATTCTTGTCCTTCTGCATTAAGCAGCGTATAATTTCTAAATTCTTCTAATTTTTCTTCTAAATTTTTGTTTTCTTTTAACAGGTTGTTATTTTGACATTGGTTATTTTGGCAATCTTCGCAACATGGTTCTGGAAATAAACTCGTTTTATGTGTGTTTAATGTTCTATATACTGATGGTAATGTTACTGTTTGTACTGGTGTATAAGTTAAGTTTATAAAAAGCATTATTCCATCTCTTGTTAAGAGACGTCCTCCTTTATTTTGGATACAAAAGCGTAGTCCTATAACAAAATCCGATCCTATGTTTAAATCTCTTGCTAATATTTTATTAACATTGTAAATTGGGTTATAGAATTTATTGCATGTATTTAAAAAACTTATTTGTGCATTTTCAATGCAATAATTGTAAATATTTTGTGATCCATCCATTTGGGTAGCTGTTATAGGTCTTTCAAGTACTTTTAGTAAATGTTCCGGTACTATTTCTTTATTGATCAAACAGCTAGTACATTCGGGATCTACTAGTGCTAAAGTTTCTATCTCCACGTCTTTTATTTTAATTTTTACTAATACTTTTATGGTAGAGAATTATTTATCTTCATTGCATATTAGACTAGTGTCATTATCTTCTAAATTCATAAGTTCTACCTCCAATTTTTCTAAATGTATAGCTTCTTATGTATCTGATTCTTCTATAGTGATTTTGGTTTTTCCTTTTTCTAGGGTGGTTAATCTTTGTTCTAAATCATTTACTCGAGTTTCTAAAGTAGATACTCTTAAATTTAGGATTTGATTATTTGTATATTTTCGTCCCCTATTTATTTCTGATTCTATTTTTATCTTTAAAGTGTTTTCTATACAATTTATACAAGCTTCTAAGTAACATTTTTTGCATTTAGCTCTATTGTCTTTACTTGGATACCAATTGCATATACGACATCTGTTACTTTCTAAACCTTTGTTTCTTTGGAATTCATGTATACATTCTTGAGTGACATTCATTAAATTATTGATTACTAGATTGTTTAAGTCTAGATCCTCTATCTCCTGTCCTAGTTCATTGACTAAGTTATCTTCTTCTGATTTTGAAGAATCAGATTTAGAATTATCTTTATCATTTATATCAATACTTATTATTGAGTATATACTTTCTATAATTGATATGTATTCGTCTACATTTAGTAAAGTCTCTTGGAAGTCTTCTATTAATTGAGAATGTCTAGTTCTATTATTATTTCTTTTAGGACATACATTATCTAAATGGTCTATGCTTCCACAAGAATAGCATTCTAATTTATTTTTATAGTTTCTATCATTTTTATATTTCCTAACATGTCTATCTCTATTTAACCACGGTTTTTTAGCTTTTGATTTTCTTAATAAGTATTGTTTACGACTATATGGTTTCTGATTATGTTTCTTCTTATATTTTCTATATTGTTTCTATTAGTTTAGATATTAATTGAGTAGTTTTTACTTCTAATTCTTTAGGTTTTTCTATTATAGTTTTTATTAGCTTTTCAACTTCTAATTTTGTAGGTATTTTTTCTAAATTAAATTTGTGATTTAAATATTGAATTTTTCTGTCTATTTCTATTTCTGTGACTTTAAATAATCTAAATTTTGTTCTATCTTATCTAGTTTCTTTTTATATTTATTTTGAGTAGCTTCTATTTCTTCTAAAATTCTTATTATACTATTATCTTTTTCCTGAATTTTTTCGCTTGAATTTATTATAAAGTCTATTATTGTATTATATTATTTATCTTCAGAATGTAAAATATGTTCACCCTGGTTGAAATTACACCTTATAGTGGAGTTATCTTTTAACACTCTATATTTCTTTTCGGGTTGAAATCTAAAATCTAAGTATTCGAGGCATTTTAAAGAAGCTATTTTGTTATTCTAAGTGATTTAAATTAAGGTATTTTTTGCTTAGCTTTGTTTGATATTTCAATCTACTATTAGTATAGGTTATGTCTAATTCTACTTCTTGTATATTTTCTATCAGCCTAGATTGTTCACTAATTAATGCTTTTTTATAATATTTAGAGGTTATGGTAATTATTTCGTCTGTTTCTTTAAAGTTTAGAATATCTATTTCTAGGTTTCTTATTTCTTTATTTAACAACTCTAGTCTTTCTACAAATTATTTTCAAATTTTTACAAGTTGATGTTTATAAGTAAATTCTCTATTATATTGACGTTAAACTTCTCTAATATATTCAATATATCTTATAGGCATTTATTATCCTAGCGGTATTTGATCTGCTTGTTGTTTATATAAATTTGTTCTCCAGAAACAATTCTCTAATCTTATTCTATTAAATTCTAAATCTTCTTCAAAGTGTGTTAATAATGTTTTATAATATTTTATGTCTAATTCGTCTAGGTCTTCTTGAGTTAATTTATTTCTAGTTATTTTTATATTTTCTTTTAAGGCTTTTTCTATCTTTATTAGTTCAGCTTTAATACCAGATTCCTCCTCTATCCACTTATTTAATTTTCTTAGTCTTTGGAAAATAGGTAGGGCTTGCATATATTATCCTCCTCTGACGAGATAATGTGTAAATTAGATATAATGAGGAGATAATGTGTAAATTAGATATAATTAATTCATAATACACTATAAAAACAACACCTATAGAAGCAAATAATGAAGATACTAAAGAATTTGATATACAAATAAAAGAACATTTACAATTAGAAGTAATAGGAAGATCTACTTCTAGACATAGATCGGCAGCTTTTCTGGTAAGAAATCATAGTGAACAAATAAGAGGTAAAGCTCGTATGGTAATTAACTATAAAAGATTAAATGATAACACCAGAACAGATGCATACAAACTACCAGATAAAAGTGAGTTAATTAATAGAATACAAAATAAGAAGGTATATAGTAAATTTGACTGTAAGTCAGGATACTGGCAAGCATTTAAGTAGTAATACTGAATTTAAACTAAAGGTAAATGATGTAGTTGAAATAATGGAAAATAAAGGCATAAGTTTAATAAAACCAATAAAAATAGACCCAGAAGTATATGTAGGTTTAGAATGAAATCTAAACAAATTTACTAAACAAAAAATTCTTACACCAGACTCTCATCTATTATATACTACAAGTAAAGGAGAAACTTCAATTAGATTTACAGATTACAGTTACGCAACTAAAAGAAATTTAGACAATGTCAAAATAGAGAGTAATATAGAAACAGAGAGCGAATTTATGAATATTGAAGTTCTACAAGAAGGTTATGAAGTAGACATGGTCATAGAAAAAGCTGAAAATTTAGTATAAGAATATAAATATCTAACTTTTAAATGTAAAGGATGTCAAAAAGATGAAATGAAAATAGAAGAATGTATAGAAAATTTTAAAAATTATTTAGAAAGAAGTGATAATTTAGGATATAGAAATAATAAATCATTCCTTGAAAGAAAAGATGAAGACACAATTTTTGTATTAAGTTCTACAGCTGATATTTGTTCTTCTCTATAATGTCTATAGAGCTGATTATCTGTAGAAAAATATCATGCATTATATAATGTTTTAGGATTTAATAATTTTAATTGATGTTGTTGAAAAATTTGTAAATCTTTATCTACATCTATTATTTCATTAAGTTCTTGGTTCTGCTCCATATTAGGTTGTCTTCTGCATATTCTGGATAATATATTATTATTTCCTATTTTATTCTCCGAAAAACTTATTCTTTGTCTTTCTTCTCCTTGTCTTTCATTGTTTTCGATGGTTCTCCGTCTATTTGATAGAAAGTCCATTTTTGTGGTTTTCTTATTATATTTTTTCTTTCTTGTTTAGGAGTTAATTCAGTTCTTTTTAAATGGTTAATAAGTTCTTCTATTTCAAGGTTGTTTTTTGGTGGTTCCTGAGCTTCTTTATTTTTTATTAGGATGTCTATTTTCTTATGTAGTTCGGGTAATTTCGGTTCTTGCTGAAAGGGTTTTTGAGCTTCTTTGCCCTTAATTAAAATATCTATCTTTTTATGTAAGTCTAATAATAACTCTATTATAGTATTATTTTGTTTTAATAAAATTTTATCTGTTATACTTGAAGGCATATGCTTAGATAATCCGTCTGGTTCGCTATGATAACTTTTTGATTTTTCTAGTGCCTTACTATAATTTATATCTTCTTCACTCATGAAAGTGATATTTCTTCTAATCTTTTTGTTATTACTTGCAAATCTTTGATTTCTGTTGTTATACTTTCTACTTGTTCTATTAGTTTAGATATTAATTGAGTAGTTTTTATTTATTTATTTCCAGTTGTAATCTACTTAACTGGTCTGCTAATTCGTTTTCTTTACCTTTTATATGTTCAAATACAATATTCTTATAAACAGATATGGTATTTGTAAAATTTAACCATCTTCTTCTACTACTAGTTTTATCATTTATTTTTTGATGAAATTTAACTATAGTTTCATAATCTGTTCTAACTATTCTTATTTATATATATATTGATTATTTGTTGTTTGTTGGGTTACTTTTCATTTACTGTTCTCTTTGTCCTTTTTTCAAATTATTCTTTTCTCTTGTTAATGATACTCTAAAATTAATTGAACTTCTTCTTTTGTTTCTCCATTCCCTCCCTCTCCTATTTCTTATTTGTAGATATTGATAAACTTATTAGATTTTTTTGTTTATTCAACTATAACAGTAATTTCATTTTTGTAGTACGTTATCGTTTTTGTTGGTATTGAAAAATTTGGATATCAAAATTTAAAACTTTAAAATTTTGTTCAAATATCACAAATAAATTCTGATTTCAAATTAAACTTTTTAATTCGAACTTCAAACTACCTGGCCAAACTTATACTAATATTTCATTAAATAAAAATATTAAGAAAAAGGAACAAATGCATCGTCCTTTTTCACACGATTTAATAGTTTTTTTTGTTCCCACATAACCTTTACCATTTGAATTACATCATGGTGTTGACTTCTTGTGTTCCACGTTGAAATCTCTCATGCATATGCGTAAAGATATCTTGAAAAATTTAACGTATAATTACAAAATTGATCGATTCACTCCAGGAAAAAAATTATTTTCTTTTATTTATGCTCTCTTTTCATTTTATATAATTTGTATATTAAAAACAAATATTTCATTTTACTTGTTTATTTTAGCAAATTAAAAAAATATTACTTTTTTTTTAAATCATAATTTCATTGAATTTAAATTTAAAATATTATTTATAAGATTAATTTAAAACATACACTTTGAATTAAAGTTTATGAATAAGTATGGCAAGCCACTATAAAAAAGCAAATATACATAGTTACTCTCTTTGTTCCATTTATTTGACGTTAGATATTTTAATTTCTTTGTCTATTTTCACAAATCAAGGGCATTTCATTACTTCTTTTTCATGTTACCTTCTCTATTTTCACAAATCAAGGGCTTTTGATTACTTCTTTTTCATGTTACCTTCTGTATTAATAACTAAAGAAAGTAGTAATAGTTAAATTTAGAGTATCAAAGCATCATTAGTAAAATTAATTTTATAAAATATACTTTTAATTAATACTCCCTCCATTCGCTTTTCAATGTCATAATTTTTCTGATTGAATTTTTATTTTTACATGTCACTTTTGACATATCAAGAAAAAATAAAAGATTTTTTTTATTTCACCCTTAGCATTAATTGCTTATTCTCCAAATTATTTTAAAGACATATTACTCTATGCACGATTATTCAATAACTTTTTACTTGATGGATATGTCATGTCAAAAAGTGACAAGTAAAAGTGAATGAATAGAATATTTTCTTAATGAATATGCAAAAGAGATCAAGTAAAATGAAACAGAGAAAATATATCATTACCCCCTTCATTCATTTTTAATTGCTTCCCTCGTTCTTCGTGAGTCAATTTAACTAAGTTATTAATCTAATTAAATTAAATTAAATTAAATTAATTTTTTAAAATAAAAATTTAGATATTCAAAAACTATATGAAAAGTAATTATAAATTTTCTTTTTTTTTTCTAAATTGATTAAAACTATATCTTAAAATGTAAGTTAAAATTTTTACCATTTGACTTTAAAAAAAATAATTAAAAAGAAACGGAGGGAGTATTATTTACTTGTAGATAATTACTAGAATAAAGTGTTTTGTTCATATGTATACATGTTGATGAAAGCAATAGTAATAGACTATTCTTTTTATTAAGGGATAACTAGCGAACATAAAATCTTAATTATCCTATTTAGCTTAACTTTCAATTAATTACCATTCGTAGTTCTCGTGCCAATTAAATATCAGGCAACTTTCAAAAATAGCCTAGGTTTCAGCAAAATAGGAGTGTTCTTAGCTCAACTTTTAAAATTACAATTTATAGTTTTTCTTTATCTTTTTTCTTGTTTTCTTTTCTTTTTTTTTCCTTCTTTTTTTTGTTCTCTTCGATCTTTTGCCTCTTCTTCTCTTTCTTCTCTATTTTTTCTTTTTTTCTTTTTTTTCGTTTTTCCTTTTTTTGTTTTTTTTCTTTTAATTTTTTTCTTTTTTTGTTGTATTTTATAGGTTTTTATACTTTCAAAAACTATGATTTTTAAGTTGAGTACAAGTCATGGATGATGATAGATACATCATAATCGCTTATTGTGCTGAAGGTAGTGCTAAGATCAACCTGAGTACCCAACTCCTTCCAAAATGTCCTCCAGAAGCTAGAAGTGAACACATAGCCTCTATCTGAAATAAAGGACATGGGTACCCCTTGATGGCGAACTATCTCCCGAACAGAGATATGTGCTAACCTCTCAATAATGAAGGAACTCATAATAGGGACAAAATAAGTCAATCTAGTCTATCGATCAACAATGACCCAAATGTTGTACGAACCATGAGAATTGCAAGGCAAACCACTCATGAAATATATAGTAATTTGTCACCCGTTCCACTCAAGAATGAGTAATCTCTAAAGAAATCCACCAGGTCTCAGATGCTCAGGCTTTAACCGTTGACAACATAAATATTAAACTACAAAGTCCACTACATCCCTCTTCATACTACTCCACTAGTAATGGTGTCTCAAATTCTATACATTTGAGTTGTCCCAGGGTGAATAGAATATATAGAGTTATGCACCTTTTGAAGTATCAATGTAATCAAGTCTCTAACCCTCGAAATACAAATATGGCCATTGGATCTGAAAATACCCTTTGAATCTAAGGTATCCCTCCTCGATTCACCTCCTAAGAACTAATCATGAATACCACAAAGTCTACTATCCTCAAATTAATGACTTCAAATCTTATCAAATAACGTAAACCTAGCTTAACATGGCCAAGAATCCTTTTGGGGTCTAAAATATCAAGTCAAACCATCAAGTTGGCAAAGGGATAAATGTCCAAAGCCAACAGATGCTTCGAAACAAAAATAAGACCAAGCTACGCATACTAACTGCCTTCCGACTCAAAGTGTCCACTACTAAATCTGCCCAGCCCGAATGGTATAGATTAAAAAGGTCATAGTCCTTCATAAACTCAATCCACATGTGTTGTCTCGAGTTAAGCTCCCTCTGAGTCATAACATACTAAAGACTATGATGGTTAGTAAACATCTCACAACAAACACTATACAAGTAATGCCTCCAAAAGACATAGCCAGGAACTCATAATGGCCATATCGAGTCCAGATGGCTATCTCAGGGAAATCCTCTACCTAAATCCTCAACTAATGGTAACAAAGATCTTAAGTCAATCTTAGAAAACACTGGCTCACCTGAAGCTGGTCAAATAAATAATCAATACGAGGCATATGATACTTATTATTCAAAATCACCTTATTCAACTACCTATAGTCAATACACGTACACATAGAACTATCATTTTTCTTCGTGAATAAAAATAGAGTAATCCAAGAAAATACACTCAGTCTAATGAAGCCCATACCCAGAATATCTTAAAGCTAAGAATTTAGCTCCTTAATCTTTAGTCATAGAGTAAGGTGTCATAGAAATAGGTCGAGTGCTCAGCTCAAGGTTAATAGCAAATTTAATATCACATTTAGGAAGATGTCCAAGTATATCGGTAGGGAATACATCAGAAAACTTATGAATAATAGGAAAAAAATCAAGAAAATGACTTTCTAAACTAATATCATGAACATAAGATAGAAAAGACTTACAACCCCTTGATACCAGTCTCATATCCCAAATATAAGAAATAATCCCCAGAGGTGCGTGGCTACAAAATCCCTGCCACAAAATCGAGGGTATGCAAGGGTAACGATGTTGGTAAAATAGTCCAAGACCACATGATAGAAGGGATAACCAGTTCATGCCTAAAATTACATCCAAAACCACCATATATAGCATAATCAGGCCAACCTAAGTGTCATACTCTTAAATGGTCATAATATGTGACATATAAATATGATCCACTATAAAAGAATCACCGACGGAAGTAGATACAAGTAATGGCTCATATAAAGGATCCTAATACAACTCTAAATGGAGTGCATAATAAGCAAAAATAGATGAAAAATTTGATCCCTAATCAAATAAAGAAGTGGTTGGTTGATGACACACAGAAATCATACCTTTAATAATAGTATCTAAAGATTCCACCTCGACCTATCTAGTACAGCAAACAAATGGCCCCATCAGCCTCTAGACTTGGTACCTAACTGATCATTTGTCCTACCTACCTAAGGACCTCCTCTAATACCATGAGGACTACCCCCTACAACCATGTGCGCCATCTTTAGCTAGAGGTGGCACTGATCAGTTCAGATAAACACTATATTAGAGGATGAATTATCCATATCGAGGATGCTATCAAGAGAAATAGTGAACAACCTCATAATCATAGCATGCCTCAGGCACTCTACTCTGCCCAGAAGATCCAGCTAACCTAAAATTGCCACCTCAGCATGGAAAAAATGACTGTGCACCCTTCGAAGACTTACCACTACTCTAACTACTATAGTCACTATAACTGGGTTAAACCTATCAGTAATCTGAAGTACTGCCTGAACGGTCCTGATAGACTAACACTGGTACTGATAAGACTGACAACGAAGGTATCTCTTATGAAAACCTTTATCTCTGAACTGTGAACTGCTCTGGTTCCCACTAAAACTGCCCTACTAATATAGCCTCTTATCTTTGCCCCTTAGAGCCTAGTGATGCATTTCCACTATAGTTTGATACTGATATGCAAAAAAGAAATACCACTTGAAACTATACTCTGAGTAGTCATGCAAACAAAAAGTCTTAGTCTTCTTACAAAACAACAAATCCTCTCATACATGGAAAGTAAGATCATAGCATCATGCCTGTCCAACTATCATAAAATTAACAACTATCATAAAACCCTGCTCTAAGTCTGTAAACTGATCCCTCAGTTGCTCACGCAAGTTGTCAGGCACATACTTCTCTGAGAAAGCCTTAAAGAAATAAGTCCATATCATGGAGAATCCATATAACCTCTCCACCACTATTCGGCAGCCTAATCAAATAGAAAGGTGGTATAGTCCACACCATGCAACTCTACTAGGCCCAAATTATGGAGCCTCTCTTCGTAACTAGTCAGAAACTGAAATACATCCTCTCCTAGACCCCCTAAAAACCTAAGTAGAGTCAATCTTAGGAATCATCCCAATATTTTTTGCTCCTCTACAGTCATAAATGGCAGACCTACTACATATTGTGGAACAACCAGTGCAGGAGAAACCTCAACCCTATGAGCCACAGTTATAGACTATACTACTAAACCAATACCACTCTTGTTACAACTCAAAAATTGATAGGTCATGATGACACTTGTCACGGAGAACCTTGACAAGTAAGTCTCTCACCCAAACTGATACACACGGGGAAAAGATAAAAATGAGCCTAAGGTAAGGCATCTAGAACGAAGCCGAACCACATAGATATAGTAAAAGCAGAAAGAATAAAGTCAACACATGCAGCCCTAACTCTCAAAACCTGGTGTCAATAGTATAAGAACTACTAATACAATCCTGGAGTTAAATACATCAGAAAAATAAGCACAAAGAAAAATATATGTCTCCGAACACTAATAAAGACATAACTAATACAGAAAGATAGAGGTAAGCTCCTAACGTATAAATGTCCAACCGCTACCTTGAGTAATCTGAAGGCGCCCTAAAATTAACTAATATGAGGTGCACCCAAACCTGAAGTTGCACCGAAAGAGTAAAGTAGGAGTAAGTACGGTCCACTTGTACTCAGTAGGTATTAAAGGTAGACTGACCAAAGTAGAAAATAAAGCATACAAAATACACACTAAGAGCACGTCATCTACAATAAAAAAAATGTCCCAAAACGGTAGCGTTGTTACACTAAGAGCTTAATATATCACATATATTACAACAACACACCAATATAGAACACAAGTATGCATTATGTCACATATAAGTAGAACAAGGGAGAACATGTAGATACAAGATCATCAAATACAAGTAGAGAAAGGTAAGACAAATACATAGATGACAAGTCAATATGGCAATACAACACAACACAACATAAACACAATAAAGTAAGTGAAATGTATATGATAATGATAATGATGCATGAGGTCCTCGCACAACCTCCGAGATCGTTGTAAAATTCTCATATATACCTACGGAGCTAAAGCTTCCCGACGTAGGACCCATGGGGGGTTCGTCAACTCATACACAATCCGCATATCTTATATCTCCTTTACGAAACATCCCTTGGAAAGGGTTTTATAAGATGTTACAATATCTCCTCCCCGACACTTCCTCGTAGAGTGTATTATAAAAGGTGTTGCCAGTGTTTCTCAGATGTTGCCACGGTGGTACCAATGTTTTATGAATGAGAATGTAATGCTCACAAACTATCACAATGATTTTTTTCACAACCAATCACAATGATATATTTTTACAGCCAACCACAATTATACATTTCCATAACCACGTGAGCCAATATTTACTCATTATTTTCGTTCCATCCATGAATTTTCATATGTCTCATATAAAAACAAGTATGGATATATCGCAATACACCAATGGTACCACATTAGGTAATTCAACAACACAATATAATCATGCATATATATTCAAGGCTAAATAGGACCCTACGCAGTCACACATATCAAATAATATCTTAATTTCAACAATTAAATTACATATAAGCCCCTACACTGGCACAACACATAGATAAGTATTTTTCATGATTAGTTCTCACCCTAAACATGAATATTGTACCATCATTTACTGCCCAAGACAGTCTAAAAGAGTTAAGACATAAATTACCTCAAAATCCAAAATTGGTTTACTATACTTCGAATCCATGATTTTACTTTTCACAAATGATACAAACTCCACCAAAAACATCAAATATGGAATCTACGCGTCAAAACAAAACCAATGAGACGTATATTTACTACTTTTGGTTAGGAGTCCAAACGGACCCACAAAATGGGTTTTCAAAAGAAGGACAAATTAAAACTTTAATTTAAAAATATGTTCCCCATATTTTTAGAAACCTACAGCTGAATACCCAAGTCAAATCAAGTCTAAAAAGAGGGTCAAATCAAAGAAAAACTATTTTTAAGCTTTACCGGACAAAAATTTTTGAAATTTGTGATAAAATCAAGAATCGGAGTTGTTTTAAAGGTTAAATTGATGAAAAACTAGTAATTATTATATTAAAATATTATTCAAGTGAAAAGAAGTGAAATTGGAAATTGAAATCAAGACCTAAGATTTTTTAGGCTTTGAGAAATTAATCAAGAAATTATAAGAAAAGGGTGAATGCTTACCTTAAATCTATAATAAAATTAAGAAATAGATGTTAATCTAGCTTCCCAAGCTATCACAATCTTCACTTTTAAGCTCCCACATTATTTTAGGGTTTAACACTCAAGAGACAAGATCAAAAATGAGCAAAATAGGCAAAAGGGAGGGAAAAGGTTATTTTTATACAAAAAAAAAACTGCAATTGCACCAGATTTTTCTATCTTTAAGTCCAACCCAAACTTCGACTGGGTGTCCAAGATTCGTTCGGAGTCAAATATATGCAAACAAACTATGTAACAACACAAATTTCTTGCTTCGGACTCAATGGAGATATCAAAATTTTAAAAAAATATTGTTTTCACAAAGTTGACCCCCAAAATCCAAAATTACAACTTTTTAAATCGAGAATCAAAATGAGATTTATAAGCTATAACATCACATCAAAAATAGATAGGTCATGATAGCACTTGTCACAGTGAACCTTGACAAGTAAGTCTCTCACCCAAACTGATACACACGGGGAAAAGATAGAAATGAGCCTAAGGTAAGGCATCTAGAACGAAGCCGAATCACATAGATATAGTAAAAGCAGAAAGAATAAAATCAACACTTGCAGCCCTAACTCTCAAAACCTGGTGTCAACAATATAAGAACTACTAATACAATCCTGGAGTCAAATATATCAAAAAAATAACCATAAAGGAAAATATCTGTCTCCAAACACTAATAAAGATATAACTAATACAGAGAGATAGAGGTGAACTCCGGATATATGAATGTCCAACCTCTACCTTGAGCAATATAAAGGCGCCCAAAAATCAACTAATCTAAGGCGCACCCGAACCTGAAGCTACACCGAAAGGGTGAAGTATTAGTAAGTATGATCCACTTATACTCAGTAGGTATCATTGGCTAACCAAGCAATGTAGAAACTAAAGCATACAAAATACACACTAAGGGCACATCACACACCAAGATAGAACGCAAGTATGCATTATGTCACATATAAGTAGAATAAGAGAGAGCATGTAGATACAAGATCATCAAATACAAGTAAAGGAAGGTAAGACAAATACATAGATGATAAGTTAATATGGCAATACACAACATAAACACAGTAAAGTAATTGCAATGTATATGATAATGATGACGAAGATGGTGATGATGATGATGATGATGCACGAGGTCGTCGCACTTTGATAACGCTCAATCTACAACTCTCGTAGGAGTGTAAAGCGGTCGTTAGCAAATATAGAACCCAACCTGGGTTGGGTGTCGATCCCACAGGGAATAGCTTGGCCAACAAGTAAGCAAGGATTACTAGACTTTTAGTGCAAGTCTCGTAAAAAGGGGGGATTGTAATGTGTAACCAAAATATTAAAGTAAAAACTGAAAATAGCAAAGTAAAAAGAAAAGAATGTTTCGTAGGTTATGAAACAATGAGAATTGCGGAGTTGGGGTTATGTCCACCTTCTGAGTTATACCTTTCTATTGGCTATGAGTGTGTTGAATTCAGACATGCATGTGCTTATAGAGAATTGTATTCGATGATAAATCCAGGCGTCTTTCGACCTATTCGAGGATTATTTTACTTTAACTCTTTCGAGCTTAAAGCGTGTCTAACAGTATGAATTCTCCAAGAGGTTAATCCAGTTACGGTACTAACTTTTTAATAGGGGATGGGACCCTACTACCTTGACATTATCTCTTTTCCAGACAGATAAACTTTCTTTCGAACAAGTTAAATGTTATACTGGCGTTATTCTATGCGTTTGCAGCCACAAGAATTTGCATTAAGATGAAGAGAATAATGATATAAGCAGCATACGTGTCACGAACTCACAAACTCACAGCAATAGATAGTATCTCATTCGGCTTCCATAACCCCAACAGAGAGGTTTAGTTACCCATGAGTGCGAAGGAAGTCACAATAAACATGATCATTGTACCCCAATAAAGATTTGCACGTTAGGTGTAAGGGTGAGGATGGCGTGAAGTCCTTTGCAAAGTAACCTCTCTCTTGTTGTGGAATTTAATAGAAGAATGGAAGAAAAATAGAATTAATGGAAGAATTAGAATTGTTGGAATAGTCAGTGAATGAATAAAAATCTCTAGCAAGGTAGGGTATTTATAATACCCATATCCTATTCCTACTAAGCTAATGAAATACTTAACCAAATCCTACTAAGCTAATGAAATACTTAACCCAATTGTACTAGGTTAATGTATCATTATCCTAATCCTAATAAGCTAATGAAATACTTAACCCAATTGTAGTAGGTTAATGTATCATTATCCTAATCCTAATAAGTTACTGCTAGTCCCCAAAGTCTTCAGAAATGTTGTTTTAGCCCGGGACAGATTTTCCATGCATCACTTTTGGTCCTTTAGGTGTCCAAGCTCCCTTTCCTTCTTTCGTGAGCTTTCTTTGGCGTCAAGTTATCCACAAAATGCTGAATTCTGCATCATTTATACCTGAAACTTTGCTAATCATGTTCTTTAGCTCACTTACAGGAAAAAGGACTAAAAGTGCATGAAATATATAATTTGTTCTCAAAACATGGCACAAATATGGGCAAAATATATTGATATAGGCGTGTAAATTCGCCTATCATCAACACCCCATACTTAAAGCTTTGTTCGTCCTCGAACAAAATATCATGTCCCTCTAAACATCAACTTAGGGTTTCACAGCAACAACACAAAACATTTGTCAAGACAAGCACAACAATTATCAACAAAGAGTAGTTTTCCGATCATTAGTAGAACCATTTAACCTCTAGCATAGACTCGTGATGGTGTTCAACTCATATTCAAAAGTTAAGGCACAAGGAATCATGTACAACTATCCAAAACTCATCAACCATGTGTGTCTCACAATATATTACCCATAGTCACTCACAAGTATAGCATATTTTTCAAACATAGGTATCAACATATCCTTGCTCTCGCTCTCACAAAGAATTCGTATGCAGCAACTGATGACCATAGGCTTGCCCTTAGTGTAATACTCCACTAAATGTCAGAATGCTAAGATTAGGATCAAATAGGTCTTTTGATGGTTGTAATGTAGGCTAAGGGACGGGTAGGACTATTTTGACCAGAAATAGTGACTAAGTTCCTAAGCACTTTCATACATCACATTGTATCATTGACATTTTTTTTCTTTCAACCTTTCTTCTTTCATTTATTCTACCACCCTTGTTCTCCTCTTTTGTTTTTCAATTTTAAGCATAACTCACTTTTCAACTTTCTTTTTCCTTTTTCTTTTCATAACATACCTCTTATGATAGCACTTTCTTTTTCATAACTCATTCAAGCACCACTACAATTTAGAGCATCATACTCACCCAATTTCCTCTTATTTCGTCACATGACTTTTTTACTTTAAAGCACTTAGGAATTTGGATCAAATTACGGTCTTGAAAAAATGGATTAGGCTTACATATGAGGTTCGTCAAAGAAAATAGGCTAAAGGCTCAAAAGGGTTTAACTAGGATGATGTCCATGGGTAGGTAAAACGAAGGTAAACATGTATAGGTTGCCAAAGAAATGCCTAAATCATCTCCTAAACTTACACTCCTTATTTTCGCTTTGCATACATACCAGGCAAGTTCTAGCATCAGCCACAAACATAGAATATACTATTAATCTCACACACACAAGGCACATAGTCGACTTTATTGGAAGTAATATAGACTCTTGACCCAACAGGTGAAGGAATTGAACCATACAACATCACATAATGAGTCACAACTAGAGCCTAAAACGTCTCAATAGTCATAATTGTAGCACATACTCTTATTATAATCTCATGCTGCCTATTAGAATAATTTCATGCGAAGCTACGTTAAAAAAATTTACTACTAAAAAAACAAAACGAGAAAACTAAGCAAACAAACATAAATAAATGCAAATGCGGATAGAGAAGTATAGCATGCAAATACCATCACCCCACACTTAGACGGGACACACTGTCCTCAGTGGAAAATAAATAAGAAGAACCTGGTTAGTCGGACTCATTCTCTATGTCTGGGGTCATACCCCTTTGCATCGGAATCATCATCAGAGTCATCATCCTTAGAAGTTCCTCATAAGCATCCCACTTAATTCCAGGAGTGAGTCGAGGTGTTTGCATCCAGGAGGGTTCTCCTTGCTCATTTTGGCCTCTTTTCTTGCCTTTTTGTGACGTGGTAGCCTTATCTTTGCCTTTTCTTTTGGTGCCATTGTACCTGAGATCTCAATAGAGTCATGTTAGCATCATCTCAATGGATACAATCTATGAACAAGCAGTAGGGGTACCACCCCACACTTAGGTTGTTGGCACAAACTAGTGAAGTGAAAGTGGTCGATTACTTAGACTTCATCGACATACGTTTTAGGGGCTAAATTCCGACAAGAAAATCAGAGATGTATCACTTCTTGGAACCTTTGCAATACTTTCATGTTAGGTATAACAAGACTACTACATAGGGATTACATCATGGTATAGTTTCTATCAATAATCTCAACCTCCTATGTAGGTAGGTGATGATAGGCGGATTTACACGCCTATATCAATATATTTTGCCCATATTTTAGCCTAGTTTTGAGAACAAATTATATATTTCATGCACTTTTAGTCCTTTTTCCTATAAATGAGCTAACGAACATGATTAGTAAAGTTTCAGGTATAAATGATGCAAAATTCAGCATTTTATGGCTTACTTGACGTAAAAGAAAGCTCACGAAGGAAGGAAAGGGAGTTTACACGCCTATGGACCAAAACTGCTGCATGGAAAATCTGTCCCGGGCTAAAACAGCATTTCTAAAGACTTTGGGGACTTACAGACACAAAGCTGGATTTTGACAATGATACATTAACCTAGTACAATTGGGTTATGTATTTCATTAGTTTATTTGGATTAGGAGAATGTTACATTAACCTAGTACAAATGGGTTAAGTATTTCCTTAGTTTAGTAGGATTTGGTTATTTATTTCATTAGCATAGTAGGAGTAGGATAGGAGTATTATAAATACCCTATCATGCTAGAGATTTTAATCAAGTCCTCCCTTAGTGGAGAGACATATTCTACTTCTCAATTACAACTCTTCTAATCTTTCCATTAATTCTATTCTTCTTCTATTCTTAAATTCCACAACAAGAGAATCGTTACCAAGCCAAGGAAACACGCCACACGCCTATCACCTAAGCTACACGCCATTAACCAATAGTGTGATATAATAACATTGTCAATCGTGATCTCCTTCGCATTCATGGGTAACTAAACCTCTCTGTTGGGGTTATGGAAACCGAATGAGTTACTATCTATTGCTGTGAGTTTGTGAGTTTGAGACACGTATATTGCTTATATCATTATTCTCTTCATCTTAATGCAAATTCTTGTGGCTGCAGACGCATAGAATAACGCCAGTCTAACATTTAACTTGTTCGCGAGAAAGGTTATTTGTCTGGAAAAGAGATAATGTCAAGGTAGTAGGACACCATTTCCTATTAAAAAGCTAGTGTCGTAACTGGACTAACCTCTTGGAGAATTCGTACCGTTAGACACGCTTTAAGCTCGCGAGAGTTAAAGTGAAATAGTCCTTGTTTAGGTCGCGAGACGCTTGGATTTACCATCGACTACAATTCTCTATAAGCAATTGCATGTCAAGACTCTACACACTCATATTCAATAGAGACGTATACCTCAGAAGGTGGACATAACCCCAACGCCTCAATTCTCATTGTTTACAACCAACGTAACAATCTCTTTCTCTTTTTACTTTATTATTTTAAGCTTTTGTTTACATTACTTGCAAAACAAGAATCCCCCCTTCTTACGAGACTTGCACCAAAAGTTTAGTAATTTTGCTTACTTGTTGGCCAAGCTATTCCCTGTGGGATCGACACCCAACCCAGGTTGGGTTCTATATTTGCTAACGACCACTTTACACTCAAACGAGAGCTATAGATTGAGCGTTATCAAAAATTGGCGCCGTTGCCGGGGAATACGAGTGTCAATCAAGTTCGTGATAATTACTAGACCCTTTGGTCAAAGATTCTCGTACTTTTACTTTTAGTTGTTGTTTTTGTTTTTTTTTAGGTTTATTTAGTGCATCAATGGAGGCACAACATGAAATTGAAAGGATGGCTGCTCAAGTGCATCAACAGAATATTGATAATCCAGGTCGGGCAACAAATCCTGATGATGAGGACCTGGGCGATGAGGAGCTACTAAACCCACGGCGTACCGCTGAGATGGCGGCACCCATGCAGAGAAGAGATCGTCAAGCTAGGTTTAGGCCTGAACGCCGAGCTATGCAAATACCGTTTGATGACGATTAGGATGATCTGGATGGACCTGTGCCACCGGAGCTATTATTCTTCCGCCATTGGCACTCGGAGCAAAGTTTAATATCACTAGCACCATGATTCAGCTTTTGCAACTCAAGGGATTATTTGGTGGACTAGCAGGTGATGATTCGAATATGCATCTGATCAACTTTATTTCTACATGCAAGTAATTCAACAATCCTGGCGTTGGACAGAATGCAATTCGACTGCGCTTATTTCCATTGCTCTGTCTGGGGAGGCAACTTTATGGTTGAATGGGCTGACTCCTGGTTCTATTACAAATTAGAGGCAATTGAAAGACACTTTCCTAGAAAGATTCTTTCCGCCATCCAAAAGAGCACAATTAAGAGATGAAATCAGCAATTTTCGGCAGCTTCCAACTGAAGCCCTCCACGAAACATGGGAGAGGTTCAAGACGAAGCTTATGCGGTGCCCAAATCACCATATGACCAATGACCACTTGATGGAGATATTATACAGAGCTTTGAGTTCGGTGACTAAGCCAGTGGTTGATAATGCGGCTGGAGGATCTTTTATGGACCTCACCTTTGGTCAAGCAAGCAATATGCTAGATCGTATGACGAAACAAAGAGAGCTTGGCATACCAGGGATTCTGAGGTAGCAAGCCCCACTTTATCTATTGGCATAACTGCAGACCAACGAAGAAGAGAAGAAGAGCGTGATCAAGATATGGCGCACATGAAAACCCAAATGGATCTTCTTACAAAGCATCTATTACGGAAAATTAAAAAAGTGAAAGCGATTGTGTCAAAAGGAAGAGACGAATCTGATTCGGAAGAGGAGGCCAACTACTTGAACAATCAGGGGGGTTTCCGAGGGAATACCCAAGGAAACCAAGGTCAGAACTATTATGATAAATCTGGAAACAAAGACCAAGGTAGTTGGAAGAACAAGAATGAAAAGAGTGGTTTGTACGTTCCCCTTGGCAGACGTGATACCACCATATCTAATTCTGGAAGTATGGAAGACATGATGGCTAAATTATTGAAAGGAGTGAAAGCAACGAGCGCGGGAGTTACGGAGGTGATTAATGATTTGTCCTCCATGAAGCAATTAGTTGATTCACATTCCACTGCTATCAAGCAAATAGAGAAGCAATAGAGCCAACTTTCAGCAGCACTCAATCAAAGAAAGGCCGGCACTTTACCTAGCGATACTGTACCAAACCCAAGGAATGATGGGTCATGCATGGCCATCACTACCAGAAGTGGTAAGGTGCTGGAAACTTCCGCAAAAGACAAGCAAGTGGTTGACGAAGTTGCGGACAAGGATAACAATGCGAAACGTAAGGAGTTCGCGGATGACGTTACTAACGTCACTCCCAACGACGTGCAACCTGAAAAAGCGGAAACAACGGAAGCAAGAGTAGAAGAAAGCCACGGAGAGAACACTTCCATACCCACCACCACCTTTTCCCCAAAGATTGAAGAAGGTGGCGGATGACACTAAGTTCAGCAAATTTATGACTATGTTGAAGCAGCTGACCATCAATGTTCCATTAGTGGAGGAACTTGAACAAATGCCTGGGTATGCAAAGTTTATGAAAGATCTTTTGACAAAGAAGAGGGCAGCAAGTTATGACTTGGCGGATAATGTTCATCATTGTAGTGCAATCGCTACAAGATCGTTTGTTCAAAAGAAGGCAGATCCTGGAGCTTTCACTATTCCTTGCACAATTGGATCGTTGGATTTTACCAAGGCATTGTGCGATCTAGGTGCTAGCATCAATTTGATGCCACTATCCATCTACAAGAAGTTGGGGCTAGGCGACCCTACACCAACCAATATGAGGCTCGTGATGGCTGATAGGTCGGTAAAACGACCTGTGGGTATCTTGAATGATGTGTTGGTGAAAGTTTCTTCATTCATATTTCCTGCCGACTTCGTTATTCTGGATTATAAGGAGGATTCTGAAGTTCCCATAATCTTGGGACGTCCTTTCCTTGCAACTGGAAGTGTGCTTATTGACATGAAAGATAATGAGCTTTTGTTTCGAATTAATGACGAAGTGGTACGGTTTGATATATGCAAAACAATGAAGCAGCCCAGCGATATGAATGAGTTATCTGTAGCTAATGTTCATCATGAGGATCCGAAAGCATTATCTATAGAGAAACAACCTACTGTTGAGCCATTGTCTGCTGTGCCACTGAAAGTTGAGCATGAAGATAATGAAGGTTATGAAGAACTTATGAGTGCTCTAACAGAAATAGAGTCTTATACTCCTAAGAAACCGGATTGTGAACTCAAGAATCAACCAACAGCGAATACTCCCTTTGACGAGCCACCAATGCTAGAATCGCAAGAGCTTCCCGATTATCTAAGGTATGTATTCTTGGAAAGTGGAAGTATACTTTCGATAAGTGTGGCGGATGATTTAAGTGAACAACACGTGGAGGCTCTCATCTCTGCTCTGATGAGGTACAAGAGAGCTATGGGTTGGACCATTGATGATATAATTGGTGACTCTCCGGAGAAATGTATGAGCCATCTTGAAGAAGATCGCATGCCCACAGGTAAGCCTCATTGTCGTCTAAATCCTTTCAGAAAACGATCCACCAGTTACCTCGACGAAGTCTGAGTACTCGAGGTAACTACGTCGAGCCACGATAATAAATAAGGCGCTAGATGGGAGGCAACCCATTGTTTTATCGTTTTATCATTTTATCGATTTATTGTTTTTCTTTTAGTATTTTTTCTTTTTGATAAATGAAAATCCAAAAAAATAAGAGTCGTGCCACGACCAAAACCAAGGCGCTTGGTGGGAGGCAACCCATCGTACTAATCGTTTTTATTTGGTTTTGAGCAAAAACAGGTGCAAGAAGTAGTCAACAAGGAGATTGAGTTCAATTGACGATTTGGATGCATTGTATGGTAAGTTGGTAAGTTAGGAACGGTGACGCATAAGGCTATGGATTGAGCCTTTTCCTCGTCAAAATAGGCTTCGAGGAAGGCTAGGCCTTGGTAAAACTAGGCCACGAACGATGCACAACCTATCCTATAGCCTAAGGTCTCGGAATCTAGTGTGCTATACACTATGCGCCGCCTATTCCTAGGTATGCTTTTGACTATGCACCGCCTATGCTATGGCATTTGGTCTCAGTATATCATATGCCATAGACTATGCGGCGCATATGTCTACAAATGTCATAGACTATGCGGCGCATATGTCCCATTATGCCATAGACAATGCGCCGCATATGTCATGACTATGCCAAGCATTATGCGCCGCATATGTAGTATTTTTGTCTCCAAAACCGATTGTAAATGGGGCATAACCCGACCCATTATCTTCCTATATAAAGGTGACTTAGTCTTGAAACATAACCACACTAAAAATTGACCTAAAGGCACCGCATTCCCTCTCCAAATCATCTCAAAATTCTTTCTTGCTCTTCCAAATCACAAAACCATCTCCAAAAAGCTTCAAGCAAGTAAGTACTCTCTTAATCTTCATTTATTTCTCGTAAGTACTACGTTGCTATGTTTATTATGAATTGCTAAATCATATAAGATTGTTCGTGATGTTCATGTGTTTGGATTGTTGTTGCAAAATCATGTGAGTAAACATATACGTAGGGAATTCTTAGCTTGTTTCCGACTTGAATTTGGTTTCAATAGCATTGTTATGATAATTGCTGAATTGATATAGCTATGAATATTGCTTAAGATTGTTCTTTGGATGCTTACATGTTAGACTATCCCGGCCATCGGGATAAGATTATAGTGCCTATCAACTTAGGAGGTTGTGCTTGTTGTAAGAATAACGATTCCATGTGGTAACCCCTATGTCGTAGTGTTGCTATATCTACCATGAAAGTAGTCCAATGGCTGCAAGTAAGTGATGCATTGCTGATTTTCTTGTCAGAATATAATCCTAAAATGTATGTCGATGAAGTCTAAGTAATCGACCACTTTCACTTCACTAATTCGTATCAACAAACTAAGTGTGGGGTGGTACCCCTACTGCTTGTGTATAGATTGTATCCATTGGGATTGTGATACTATTAACACTATTTCAAGTCTCAGGTACAATGGCACCCAAAGCAAGACAAGGCAAAGAAAAGGCTACCACTTCCCAAAAGAGCAAGAAAAGAAGCCACAAGGAGCAAGGAGAACCCTCCTCGCTGCAAACACCTCAACTCATGCTTGGAATTAAGTGGGATACTTATGAGAAACTTCTAAGGATGACGACTCTGATGATGATTCCAATACAAGGGGTATGACCCCGTATTTATTTTCCACTGAGGACAGTGTCCCGACTAAGTGTGGGGTGGTGGTATCGCATGCTATACTTCTCTGTTTGCACCTATGTTTTTTTGTTTACTTTGTTTATTTGAGTTCATTTTTTTTTTTGTTTTTTTTTCGTTTGACGTTTTTTTAAGTTTTTTTAGGAGTAAAATCTTTCTAGCTTTGCATGAAATTATTTTGATAGGCAGCATGAGATTATAACAAGAGTATGTATTACAATTGTGACTATTGAGACGTTTAGGCTCTAGTTGTGACTCATTATGTGATATTGTGTGATTCAATTCCTTCACTTGTTGGGTCAAGAGTCTATATTACTTCTAATCAAGTCGACCATGTGCCTTGTGTGTGTGAGATAATAGTATATTCTATGTGTGTGGCTGATGCTAGAACTTGCCTGGTATGTATGCAAAGCGAAAATAAGGAGTGTAAGTTTAGGAGATGATTTAGGCATTTCTTTGGCAACCTATATTTGTTTACCTTCAGTTTTACCTACCCATGGACATCATCCTAGTCAAACCCTTTTGAGCCTTTAGCCTATTTCTTTGACAACCTCGTATGTAAGCCTAATCCATTTTTTTCAAGACCGTAATTTGATCCAAATTCCTAAGTGCTTTAAATTAAAAAAGTCATGTGACAACATAAGAGGAAATTGGGTGAGTATGATGCTTTAAATTGTAATGGTGCTTGAATGTGTTATGAAAAAGAAAATGTTACCATAAGAGGTATGTTGTGAAAAGAAAAAGGGAAAGAAAGCTAAAAAGTGAGTTGTTATTAAAATTGAAAAACAAAAGAGGAGAACAAGGGTGGTAGAATAAAAGAAAGAAGAAAAGTTGAAAGAAAAAAGTGTCAATGATACAATGTGATGTATTAAAGCGCTTAGGAACTTAGTCACTATTTCTGGCCAAAATAGTTGATCCTACCCGTCCCTTAGCCTACATTACAACCATACAAAAGACCTATTTGATCCTAAGCTTGGCATTCTGACATTTAGTGGAGTACTACATTAAGGGCAAGCCTATGGTCATCAGTTGCTACATATGAATTCTTTGTGAGAGTGAGAGCAAGGATATTTTGATACCCATGTTTGAAAAATATGCTATACTTGTGAGTAATTATGGGTAATATATTGTGAGACACACGTGGTTGATGAGTTTTGGGTAGTTATATATGATTCCTTGTACCTTAACGTTTGCATGTGAGTTGATCACCATCACGAGTCTATGCTTGAGGTTAAATTGTTTCTACTTATAATCAGAAAGCTACTCTTTGTTGATAATTGTTGTGCTTGTCTTCAAGAATGTTTTGTGTTGTTGCTGTAAAAATCCTAAGTTGATGTTTAGAAGGACATAATATTTTGTTCGAGGACGAACAAAGCTCTAAGTGTGGGGTGTTGATGATAGGCGGATTTACACGCCTATATCAATATATTTTGCCCATATTTTAGCCTAGTTTTAAGAACAAATTATATATTTCATGCACTTTTAGTCCTTTTTCCTATAAATGAGCTAACGAACATGATTAGTAAAGTTTCAGGTATAAATGATGCAAAATTCAGCATTTTATGGCTTACTTGACGTAAAAGAAAGCTCACGAAGGAAGGAAAGGGAGTTTACACGCCTAAGGACCAAAACTGCTGCATGGAAAATCTGTCCCGGGCTAAAACAGCATTTCTAAAGACTTTGGGGACTTACAGACACAAAGCTGGATTTCGACAATGATACATTAACCTAGTACAATTGGGTTATGTATTTCATTAGTTTATTTGGATTAGGAGAATGTTACATTAACCTAGTACAAATGGGTTAAGTATTTCCTTAGTTTAGTAGGATTTGGTTATTTATTTCATTAGCATAGTAGGAGTAGGATAGGAGTATTATAAATACCCTATCATGCTAGAGATTTTAATCAAGTCCTCCCTTAGTGGAGAGACACATTCTACTTCTCAATTACAACTCTTCTAATCTTTCCATTAATTCTATTCTTCTTCTATTCTTAAATTCCACAACAAGAGAATCGTTACCAAGCCAAGGAAACACGCCACACGCCTATCACCTAAGCTACACGCCATTAACCAATAGTGTGATATAATAATATTGTCAATCGTGATCTCCTTCGCATTTATGGGTAACTAAACCTCTCTGTTGGGGTTATGGAAACCGAATGAGTTACTATCTATTGCTGTGAGTTTGTGAGTTCGAGACACGTATATTGCTTATATCATTATTCTCTTCATCTTAATGCAAATTCTTGTGGCTGCAGACGCATAGAATAACGCCAGTCTAACATTTAACTTGTTCGCGAGAAAGGTTATTTGTCTGGAAAAGAGATAATGTCAAGGTAGTAGGACACCATTTCCTATTAAAAAGCTAGTGCCGTAACTGGACTAACCTCTTGGAGAATTCGTACCATTAGATACGCTTTAAGCTCGCGAGAGTTAAAGTGAAATAGTCCTTGTTTAGGTCGCGAGACGCTTGGATTTACCATCGACTACAATTCTCTATAAGCAATTGCATGTCAAGACTCTACACACTCATAGCCAATAGAGACGTATACCTCAGAAGGTGGACATAACCCCAACGCCTCAATTCTCATTGTTTACAACCAACGTAACAATCTCTTTCTCTTTTTACTTTATTATTTTAAGCTTTTGTTTACATTACTTGCAAAACAAGAATTCCCCCTTCTTACAAGACTTGCACCAAAAGTTTAGTAATTTTGCTTACTTGTTGGCCAAGCTATTCCCTGTGGGATCGACACCCAACCCAGGTTGGGTTCTATATTTGCAAACGACCGCTTTACACTCAAACAAGAGCTGTAGATTGAGCGTTATCAGTAGGCATTTATAAGTCTTATTCCGATGAACGGGATCTTCTAACATGCAAGTATTCAAGTGACAAGATTATGCAATGTTCATGACTATCGCAATTTCACAAGTAGTATAACAATGCATTAAAATCAGATTCAAGTCGGAAGTAAGTGAAGATCATCCTTACGTATTCATTCACACACTTAGTTGTATCACATTAATTCAAGCACATTCACATCACCAATACTTTTTCAAGATTTAGCAATTCATAATAGGTGTAGTAACGTAGTACTTAAAAAATATAAATGAAGAACAAAGTAGTACTTAATTGGTTGAAGCCTTTGGATGATGTTCTTGTGACGAAAAAGAGCAAAAGGAAACTTTTTGATAGGTTTTGGAGACTATAGGTGGTGCATAAGCTAGGTTTCCAATGTGTTTTTGGTTCAAGACTAAGTGTCATATTTATAAGAAAAGGTTGGGTCAAGTTTTGACCCATTAAAATCGGATTTGGAGACCAAAAGTGACCATAGACGGTGCCTAATGCTTTGCCTAGTTGAGCAGAATGTCATAGCATATGCCATGCATTTTGAAAAGCATTTAGTGACCATATGTGGCGCATTTTGAAAAGCATTTAGTGACCATATGCGGTGCATTTTGAAAAGCATATGAGATTCAGAGACCAAATGCTTTAGCATAGGCGGCGCCTATGCTATAGCATACTTGAGCATGGGCAGCGCCTATGTCTTTGCACACTAGATTCCGAGACCTTGGGCTATAGGATAGGTTTTGCATTGTTCGTGGCCTAGTTTTACCTAGGCCTAGCCTTCCTCGATGACTATTTTGGCATGAGCAACGCTCAATCCATAGCCTTATGCATCACTATTCCTAACTTACCACCTTTACCATACAATACATCCAAATCGTCGTTTGAACCTCTTGCACCTACATTTGCTCAAAACCAATGAAAACGATTAGTACGATGGGTTGCCTCCCACCAAGCGCCTTGGTTTTGGTCGTGGCACGACTCTTATTTTTGGATTTTCTTTTATCAAAAGCAAAACAAGTACTTAGAACGAAAGAAAAACAAAATGTAAAACGATAAACGATAAACAATAAATGATAAATAATGGGTTGCCTCCCATCTAGCACCTTATTTATTGTCGCGGCACGACATAGTTACCTCGATTACTCAGACTTCATCGAGATAGATGGGTCATCGTTTTCTGAATGGATTCAGACGACGTTGATACTTACTTGTAGGCATGCAATTTTCTTCGAGATGACTCTTGTGCGTACATATCCCAGGAGGGATACCAATTATATCATCAATCTTCCTACCCATAGCTCTCTTGTACCTCATCAGAGCAGAGATGAGAGCCTCCACGTGCTGTTCACTTAAATCATCCGCCACACTTACTGGAAGTATACTTCCACTTTCCAAGAACACATACCTTAGATAATCGGGGAGCTCTTTCGATTCTAGTATTGGTGGCTCTTCGCTGGAAGTCTTTGCTGTTGGTGACGGTTGATTCGTAAGATCAAGGTCCAGCTGTTTAGGAGTATGAGAATAGGACCTTATTCCTGTTAGATCACCCATACGTTCTTCATAATCTTCATCATCCTCATGCTCAACATTCAGCAGTGCAGCAGACAATGGCTCAACAGTAAGATGTTTCTTTACAGATAATGCTTTCTTATCCTCATAAGCTATGGAGAACACATCCATATCGCTGGGTTGCTTCATTGCTTTGCATATATCAAAGCGGACCACTTCGTCATTCAACCGAAACAAAAGCTCATTATCCCTCATGTCAATAAGCACACTTCCAGTTGCAAGGAAAGGACGTCCCAAGATTATGGGAACTTCAGAATCCACCTCACAATCCAGAATAACAAAGTCTGTTGGAAAGATGAATGAAGAAACCTTTACCAACACATCATTCAACATACCCACAGGTCATTTTATCGACCTATCAGCCATCATGAGCCTCATATTGGTTGGTGTCGGATCGCCTAACCCCAACTTCCTGTAGACGGATAGTGGCATCAAATTGATTCTAGCACCCAGATCGCACAATGCCTTGGCAAAATTCATAGATCCAACAGTGCAAGGAATAGTGAAAGCACCGGGGTCGGCCTTTTTCTGAACTAGCGATCTTGTAGCAATTGCGCTGCAGTGATGAACATCATCTTTAAACTCATAGCTTGCTGCCCACTTCTTTGTCAAAAGGTCTTTCATAAATTTCGCATACCCAGGCATTTGTTCAAGTGCCTCTACCAACGAAACATTAATGGTCAGCTGCTTTAACATATTCATGAATTTGTTGAACTTCGTATCATCCGCCACCTTCTTCAATCTTTGAGGAAAAGGTGGTGGTGGGTATGGGATTGTTCTCTCCTCAGCTTTCTTCTTCTCTTGCTTCCGTTTTTCAGCTCTTTCAGGTTGCAAATCGTGAGGGGTGACGTTATGGACGTCAGGATCAGCTGCTACGGCATCTTTCCCTTTTGCCTTGTCCACTACTTCGTCAACCACTTGCTTGCTTTTTGCTGAGGTTTCCAGCACCTTACCACTTCGGGTAGTAATGTCCATGCATGACCCATAATTCCTTGGGTTTTGCACAGTGTCTCTAGGTAAAGTGCCAGCCTTTCTTTGATTGAATGCCGCAGATAATTGACTCAATTGTTGCTCCAGCTGTTTTATTGAAGTGGAATGCGAGTTAACCAATTGCTTCATTGAGGACAAGTCGTTCTTCACCTCATTCACTCCCGTATTAGTTGCCTCTACTCCTTTCAATAGTTTATCCATCATATCTTCCATTGACATATATCCAGAACCAGATGCAGTGGCGTCACGTCTTCCTGGAGGAACATACAAACCACTCATGTCAGTCTTATCCTTCCAACTACCTTGATCACGGTCCTTATATCCTGAATTATCATAATAGTTCCGACCTTGGTTTCCTTGGGCATTGCCTCGGAAACCTCCCTGATTGTTTAAGTAGTTGGCTTCTTCCTCTGAATCAGATTCGTTTCTTCCATGTGATACCACGGCCTTAACTTTTTCGGTCTTCCCTGATAATAAATGCTTTGTAAGAAGATCCATTTGTGTTTTCATGTGCGCCATGTCTTGATCACGTTCTTCATCTCTTCTCCTTTGTTCCGCAGTCATGCCAATAGATAAAGTGGTGCTTGCTACCTCAGAATCCCTGGTATGCCAAGCTCTACTTTGCTTCATCATACGATCTAGCATATTGCTTGCTTGACCAAAGGTGAGGTCCATAAATGATCCTCCAGCCGCATTATCCACCACTGGTTTAGTTATTGAATTCAAGGCTCTGTATAGTATCTCCATTAGGTGGACATTGGTCAAGTGATGGTTTGGGCACCTCATTAGCTTCGTCTTGAACCTCTCCCATGTTTCATGAAGGGCTTCAGTTGGAAGCTGCCAAAAATTGCTGATTTCATCTCCTAATTGTGCTCTTTTGGATGGCGAAAAGAATCTTTCTAGGAAAGCGTCTTTCAATTGCCTCCAATTTGTAATAGAATCAGGAGTCAGCCCATTCAACCATAGAGTTGCCTCCCCAGACAGAGACAATGGAAATAAGCGTAGTCGAATTGCATTCTGTCCAACGCCAGGATTGTCGAATGACTTGCATGTAGAAATAAAGTTGATCAGATGCATATTCGGATCATCGCCTGCTAGTCCACCAAATAATCCCTTGAGTTGCAAAAGCTGAATCATAGTGCTAGTGATGTTGAACTTGGCTCCGGGCGCTAATGGTGGAAGAATAATGGCTCCTGTGGCACCAGATTCGTCCAGATCGTCATCATCATCATCGAACGGTATTTGCATAGCTCGGCGTTCAGGCCTAAACCTAGCTTGAAGATCTCTTCTCTGCATGGGTGTCGCCATCTCAGCAGTATGCCGTGGGTTTAGTAGCTCCTCATCGCCCAGGTCCTCATCATCAGGATTTGTTGCCCGACCTGGATTATCAATATTCTGTTGATGCACTTGAGCAGCCATCCTTTCAATTTTACGTTGTGCATCCATTGATGCACTGAACAAACCTGAATAAAACAAAAACAACTAAAAATAAAAGTACGAGAATCTTTGACCAAAGGGTCTAGTAACTATCACAAACTTAGTTGACACTACTAAATCCCCGGCAACGGCGCCAATTTTTGATAACGCTCAATCTACAGCTCTCGTAGGAGTGTAAAGCGGTCGTTAGCAAATATAGAACCCAACCTGGGTTGGGTGTCGATCCCACAGGGAATAGCTTGGCCAACAAGTAAGCAAGGATTACTAGACTTTTAGTGCAACTCTCGTAAAAAGGGGGATTGTAATGTGTAACCAAAATATTAAAGTAAAAACTAAAAATAGCAAAGTAAAAAGGAAAGAATGTTTCGTAGGTTGTGAAACAATGAGAATTGTGGAGTTGGGGTTATGTCCACCTTCTGAGTTATACGTTTCTATTGGCTATGAGTGTGTTGAATTCAGACATGCATGTGCTTATAGAGAATTGTATTCGATGGTAAATCCAGGCGTCTTTCGACCTATTCGAGGATTATTTCACTTTAACTCTTTCGAGCTTAAAGCGTGTCTAACGGTACGAATTCTCCAAAAGGTTAATCCAGTTACGGCACTAACTTTTTAATAGGGGGTGGGACCCTACTACCTTGACATTATCTCTTTTCCAGACAGATAACCTTTCTTTCGAACAAGTTAAATGTTATACTGGCGTTATTCTATGCGTCTGCAGCCACAAGAATTTGCATTAAGATGAAGAGAATAATGATATAAGCAGCATACGTGTCACAAACTCACAAACTCACAGCAATAGATAGTATCTCATTCGGCTTCCATAACCCCAACAGAGAGGTTTAGTTACCCATGAGTGCGAAGGAAGTCACAATAAACATGATCATTGTACCCCAATAAAGATTTGCACGTTAGGTGTAAGGGTGAGGATGGCGTGAAGTCCTTTGCAAAGTAACCTCTCTCTTGTTGTGGAATTTAATAGAAGAATGGAAGAAAAATAGAATTAATGGAAGAATTAGAATTGTTGGAATAGTCAGTGAATGAATAAAAATCTCTAGCAAGATAGGGTATTTATAATACCCATATCCTATTCCTACTAAGCTAATGAAATACTTAACCAAATCCTACTAAGCTAATGAAATACTTAACCCAATTGTACTAGGTTAATGTATCATTATCCTAATCCTAATAAGCTAATGAAATACTTAACCCAATTGTAGTAGGTTAATGTATCATTATCCTAATCCTAATAAGTTACTTCTAGTCCCCAAAGTCTTCAGAAATGTTGTTTTAGCCCGGGACAGATTTTCCATGCATCACTTTTGGTCCTTTAGGTGTCCAAGCTCCCTTTCCTTCTTTCGTGAGCTTTCTTTGGCGTCAAGTTATCCACAAAATGTTGAATTCTGCATCATTTATACCTGAAACTTTGCTAATCATGTTCTTTAGCTCACTTACAGGAAAAAGGACTAAAAGTGCCTGAAATATATAATTTGTTCTCAAAACATGGCACAAATATGGGCAAAATATATTGATATAGGCGTGTAAATTCGCCTATCATCAACACCCCACACTTGAAGCTTTGTTCGTGCTCGAACAAAATATCATGTCCCTCTAAACATAAACTTAGGGTTTCATAGCAACAACACAAAACATTCGTCAAGACAAGCACAACAATTATCAATAAAGAGTAGTTTTCCGATCATTAGTAGAACCATTTAACCTCTAGCATAGACTCGTGATGGTGGTCAACTCATATTCAAAAGTTAAGGCACAAGGAATCATGTACAACTATCCAAAACTCATCAACCATGTGTGTCTCACAATATATTACCCATATTCACTCACAAGTATGGCATATTTTTCAAACATGGGTATCAACATATCCTTGCTCTCGCTCTCACAAAGAATTCGTATGCAGCAACTGATGACCATAGGCTTGCCCTTAGTGTAATACTCCACTAAATGTCAGAATGCTACGATTAGGATCAAATAGGTCTTTTGATGGTTGTAATGTAGGCTAAGGGACGGGTAGGACTATTTTGGCCAGAAATAGTGACTAAATTCCTAAGCACTTTCATACATCACATTGTATCATTGACATTTTTTTTCTTTCAACCTTTCTTCTTTCATTTATTCTACCACCCTTGTTCTCCTCTTTTTTTTCTATTTTAAGCATAACTCACTTTTCAGCTTTCTTTTTCCTTTTTCTTTTCATAACATACCTCTTATGATAGCACTTTCTTTTTCATAACTCATTCAAGCACCACTACAATTTAGAGCATCATACTCACCCAATTTCCTCTTATTTCGTCACATGACTTTTTCACTTTAAAGCACATAGGAATTTGGATCAAATTACGGTCTTGAAAAAATGGATTAGGCTTACATATGAGGTTCGTCGAAGAAAATAGGCTAAAGGCTCAAAAGGGTTTAACTAGGGATGATGTCCATGGGTAGGTAAAACGAAGGTAAACATGTATAGGTTGCCAAAGAAATGCCTAAATCATCTCCTAAACTTACACTCCTTATTTTCGCTTTGCATACATACCAGGCAAGTTCTAGCATCAGCCACAAACATAGAATATACTATTAATCTCACACACACAAGGCACATGGTAGATTTTATTGGAAGTAATATAGACTCTTGACCCAACAAGTGAAGGAATTGAACCATACAACATCACATAATGAGTCACAACTAGAGCCTAAAACGTCTCAATAGTCATAATTGTAGCACATACTCTTGTTATAATCTCATGCTGCCTATTAGAATAATTTCATGCGAAGCTACGTTAAAAAAAATTTACTACTAAAAAAACAAAACGAGAAAACTAAGCAAGCAAACATGAATAAATGCAAATGCGGATAGAGAAGTATAGCATGCAAATACCATCACCCCACACTTAGACGGGACACACTGTCCTCAGTGGAAAATAAATAAGAAGAACCTGGTTAGTCGGACTCATTCTCTATGTCTGGGGTCATACCCCTTTGCATCGGAATCATCATTAGAGTCATCATCCTTAGAAGTTCCTCATAAGTATCCCACTTAATTCCAGGAGTGAGTTGAGGTGTTTGCATTGAAGAGGGTTCTCCTTGCTCTTTTTGGCCTCTTTTCTTGCCTTTTTGTGACGTGGTAGCCTTATCTTTGCCTTGTCTTTTGGTGCCATTGTACCTGAGATCTCAATAGAGTCATGTTAGCATCATCTCAATGGATACAATCTATGAACAAGCAGTAGGGGTACCACCCCACACTTAGGTTGTTGGCACAAACTAGTGAAGTGAAAGTGGTCGATTACTTAGACTTCATCGACATACGTTTTAGGGGCTAAATTCCGACAAGAAAATCAGAGATGTATCACTTCTTGGAATCTTTGAAATACTTTCATGTTAGGTATAACAAGATAACTACATAGGGATTACATCATGGTATAGTTTCTATCAAAAATCTCAACCTCCTATGTCGGTAGGCACTTATAAGTCTTATTCCGATGAACGGGATCTTCTAACATGCAAGTATTCAAGTGACAAGATTATGCAATGTTCATGACTATCGCAATTTCGCAAGTAGTATAACAATGCATTAAAATTAGATTCAAGTCGGAAGTAAGTGAAGATCATCCTTACGTATTCATTCACACACTTAGTTGTATCACATTAATTCAAGCACATTCACATCACCAATACTTTTTCAAGATTTAGCAATTCATAATAGGTGTAGTAACGTAGTACTTACAAAATATAAATGAAGAACAAAGTAGTACTTACTTGGTTGAAGCCCTTGGATGATGTTCTTGTGACGAAAAAGAGCAAAAGGAAACTTTTTGATAGGTTTTGGAGACTATAGGTGGTGCATAAGCTAGGTTTCCAATGTGTTTTTGGTTCAAGACTAAGTGTCATATTTATAAGAAAAGGTTGGGTTGAGTTTTGACCCATTAAAATCGGATTTGGAGACCAAAAGTGACCATAGGCGGTGCCTAATGCTTTGCCTAGTTGAGCAGAATGCCATAGCATATGCCATGCATTTTGAAAAGCATTTAGTGACCATATGCGGCGTATTTTGAAAAGCATTTAGTGACCATATGCGGCGCATTTTGAAAAGCATATGAGATTCAGAGACCAAATGCTTTAGCATAGGCGATGCCTATGCTATAGCATACTTGAGCATGGGCAGCGCCTATGTCTTTGCACACTAGATTCCGAGACCTTGGGCTATAGGATAGGTTTTGCATTGTTAGTGGCCTAGTTTTACCTAGGCCTAGCCTTCCTCGATGACTATTTTGGCATTAGCAACGCTCAATCCATAGCCTTATGCATCACTATTCCTAACTTACCTCCTTTACCATACAATACATCCAAATCGTCGTTTGAACCTCTTGCTCCTACATTTGCTCAAAACCAATGAAAATGATTAGTACGATGGGTTGCCTCCCACCAAGCGCCTTGGTTTTGGTCGTGGCACGACTCTTATTTTTGGATTTTCTTTTATCAAAAGAAAAACAAGTACTTAGAACGAAAGAAAAATAAAATGTAAAACGATAAACGATAAACAATAAACGATAAATAATGGGTTGCCTCCCATCTAGCACCTTATTTATTGTCGCGGCACGACATAGTTACCTCGATTACTTAGACTTCATCGAGATAGATGGGGCATCGTTTTCTGAATGGATTCAGATGACGTTGATACTTACTTGTAGGCATGCAATCTTCTTCGAGATGACTCTTGTGCGTACATATCCCAGGAGGGATACCAATTATATCATCAATCTTCCTACCCATAGCTCTCTTTTACCTCATCAGAGTAGAGATGAGAGCCTCTACGTGCTGTTCACTTAAATCATCCGCCACACTTACCGGAAGTATACTTCCACCTTCCAAGAACACATACCTTAGATAATTGGGGAGCTCTTTCGATTCTAGCATTGGTGGATCTTCGCTGGAAGTCTTTGCTGTTGGTGACGGTTGATTCGTAAGATCAAGGTCCAGCTGTTTAGGAGTATGAGAATAGGACCTTATTCCTGTTAGAGCACCCATATGTTCTTCATAATCTTCATCATCTTCATGCTCAACATTCAGCAGTGCAGCAGACAATGGCTCAACAGTAAAATGTTTCTTTACAGATAATGCTTTCTTATCCTCATAAGCTATGGAGAAAACATCCATATCGCTGGGTTGCTTCATTGCTTTGCATATATCAAAGCAGACCACTTCGTCATTCAACCGAAATAAAAGCTCATTATCCCTCATGTCAATAAGCACACTTCCAGTTGCAAGGAAAGGACGTCCCAAGATTATGGGAACTTCAGAATCCACCTCTCAATCCAGAATAACAAAGTCTGTTTGAAAGATGAATGAAGAAACCTTTACCAACACATCATTCAAGATACCCACAGGTCGTTTTATCGACATATCAGTCATCATGAGCCTCATATTGGTTGGTGTCGGATCGCCTAACCCCAACTTCCTGTAGACGGATAGTGGCATCAAATTGATGCTAGCACCCAGATCGAACAATGCCTTGGAAAAATTCATAGATCCAACAGTGCAAGGAATAGTGAAAGCACAGGGGTCAGCCTTTTTCTGAACTAGCGATCTTGTAGCAATTGTGCTGCAGTGATGAACATCATCTTTCAACTCATAGCTTGCTGCCCGCTTCTTTGTCAAAAGGTCTTTCATAAATTTCGCATACCCAGGCATTTGCTCAAGTGCCTCTACCAACGGAACATTAATGGTCAGCTGCTTTAACATATTCATGAATTTGCTGAACTTCGTATCATTCGCCACCTTCTTCAATCTTTGAGGAAAAGGTGGTGGTGGGTATGGGATTGTTCTCTCCTCGGCTTTCTTCTTCTCTTGCTCCGTTTTTCAGCTTTTTCAGGATGCAAATCGTGAGGGGTGACGTTATGGACGTCAGGATCAGCTGCTGTGGCATCTTCCCCTTTCGCCTTGTCCACTACTTCGTCAACCACTTGCTTGCTTTTTGCTGAGGTTTCCAGCACCTTACCACTTCGGGTAGTAATGGCCATGCATGACCCATAATTCCTTGGGTTTTGTACAGTGTCTCTAGGTAAAGTGGCAGCCTTTCTTTGATTGAATGCCGCAGATAATTGACTCAATTGTTGCTCCAGCTGTTTTATTAAAGTGGAATGCGAGTTAACCAATTGCTTCATTGAGGACAAGTCGTTCTTCACCTCATTCACTCCCGTATTAGTTGCCTCTACTCCTTTCAATAGTTTATCCATCATATCTTCCATTGACATATATCCAGAACCAGATGCAGTGGCGTCACGTCTTCCTGGAGGAATATACAAACCACTCCTGTCAGTCTTATCCTTCCAACTACCTTGATCACGGTCCTTATATCCTGAATTATCATAATAGTTTCGACCTTGGTTTCCTTGGGCATTGCCTCGGAAACCCCCCTGATTGTTCAAGTAGTTGGCTTCTTCCTCTGAATCAGATTCGTTTCTTCCATGTGATACCATGGCCTTAACTTTTTCGGTCTTCCCTGATAATAAATGCTTTGTAAGAAGATCCATTTGTGTTTTCATGTGCGCCATGTCTTGATCACGTTCTTCATCTCTTCTCCTTTGTTCCGCAGTCATGCCAATAGATAAAGTGGGTATTGCTACCTCAGAATCCCTGGTATGCCAAGCTCTACTTTGCTTCGTCATACGATCTAGCATATTGCTTGCTTGACCAAAGGTGAGGTCCATAAATGATCCTCCAGCCGCATTATCCACCACTGGTTTAGTTATTGAATTCAAGGCTCTGTATAGTATCTCCATTAGGTGGACATTGGTCAAGTGATGGTTTGGGCACCTCATTAGCTTCGTCTTGAACCTCTCCCATGTTTCATGAAGGGCTTCAGTTGGAAGCTGCCGAAAATTGCTGATTTCATCTCTTAATTGTGCTCTTTTGGATGGCGAAAAGAATCTTTCTAGGAAAGCGTCTTTCAATTGCCTCCAATTTGTAATAGAATCAGGAGTCAGCCCATTCAACCATAGAGTTGCCTCCCCAGACAGAGACAATGGAAATAAGCGTAGTCGAATTGCATTCTGTCCAACGCCAGGATTGTCGAATGACTTGCACGTAGAAATAAAGTTGATCAGATGCATATTCGGATCATCGCCTGCTAGTCCACCAAATAATCCCTTGAGTTGCAAAAGCTGAATCATGGTGCTAGTGATGTTGAACTTGTCTCCGGGCGCTAATGGTGGAAGAATAATGGCTCCTGTGGCACCAGCTTCGTCCAGATCATCATCATCATCATCGAACGGTATTTGCATAGCTCGGTGTTCTGGTCTAAACCTAGCTTGACGATCTCTTCTCTGCATGGGTGCCGCCATCTCAGCAGTATGTCGTGGGTTTAGTAGCTCCTCATCGCCCAGGTCCTCATCATCAGGATTTGTTGCCCGACCTGGATTATCAATATTCTGTTGATGCACTTGAGCAGCCATCCTTTCAATTTTACGTTGTGCATCCATTGATGCACTGAACAAACCTGAATAAAACAAAAACAACTAAAAATAAAAGTACGAGAATCTTTGACCAAAGGGTCTAGTAACTATCACAAACTTAGTTGACACTACTAAATCCTCGGCAACGGCACTAATTTTTGATAACGCTCAATCTACAGCTCTCGTAGGAGTGTAAAGCGGTCGTTAGCAAATATAGAACCCAACCTGGGTTGGGTGTCGATCCCACAGGGAATAGCTTGTCCAACAAGTAAGCAAGGATTACTAGACTTTTAGTGCAAGTCTCGTAAAAAGGGGGGATTGTAATGTGTAACCAAAATATTAAAGTAAAAACTGAAAATAGCAAAGTAAAAAGGAAAGAATGTTTCATAGGTTGTGAAACAATGAGAATTGCGGAGTTTGGGCTATGTCCACCTTCTGAGTTATACGTTTCTATTGGCTATGAGTGTGTTGAATTCTGACATGCATGTGCTTATAGAGAATTGTATTCGATGGTAAATCCAGGCGTCTTTCGACCTATTCGAGGATTATTTCACTTTAACTCTTTCGATCTTAAAGCGTGTCTAACGGTACGAATTCTCCAAGAGGTTAATCCAGTTACGGCACTAACTTTTTAACAGGGGATGGGACCCTACTACCTTGACATTATCTCTTTTCCAGACAGATAACCTTTCTTTCAAACAAGTTAAATGTTATACTGGCGTTATTCTATGCGTCTGCAGCCACAAGAATTTGCATTAAGATGAAGAGAATAATGATATAAGCAGCATACGTGTCACGAACTCACAAACTCACAGCAATAGTTAATATCTTATTCGGCTTCCATAACCCCAACAGAGAGGTTTAGTTACCCATGAGTGCGAAGGAAGTCACAATAAACATGATCATTGTACCCCAAGAAAGATTTGCACGTTAGGTGTAAGGGTGAGGATGGCGTGAAATCCTTTGCAAAGTAACGTCTCTCTTGTTGTGAAATTTAATAGAAGAATGGAAGAAAAATAGAATTAATGGAAGAATTAGAATTGTTGGAATAGTCAGTGAATGAATAAAAATCTCTAGCAAGATAGGGTATTTATAATACCCATATCCTATTCCTACTAAGCTAATGAAATACTTAACCAAATCCTACTAAGCTAATGAAATACTTAACCCAATTGTACTAGGTTAATGTATCATTATCCTAATCCTAATAAGCTAATGAAATACTTAACCCAATTGTACTAGGTTAATGTATCATTATCCTAATCCTAATAAATTACTGCTAGTCCCCAAAGTCTTCAAAAATGTTGTTTTAGCCCGGGACAGATTTTCCATGCATCACTTTTGGTCCTTTAGGCGTCCAAGCTCCCTTTCCTTCCTTCGTGAGCTTTCTTTGGCGTCAAGTTATCCACAAAATGCTGAATTCTACATCATTTATACCTGAAACTTTGCTAATCATGTTCTTTAGCTCACTTACAGGAAAAAGGACTAAAAGTGCATGAAATATATAATTTGTTCTCAAAACATGGCACAAATATGGGCAAAATATATTGATATAGGCGTGTAAATTCGCCTATCATCACACAACCTCCGGGATCATCGCACAATCCCCTGGATTGTCGGACAATCCCTATATACACCTATGGAGATAAAGCTTCTCGGCGTAGGAATATATCACAATACACCAATGGTACTATATTAGGCAATTCAACAACACGATATAATTATTCACATATATTCAAGGCTATCAACATTACGTAGGACCCCACACGGTCACACATACCACATAATATCTCAATTTCAACAATTACATTACATATAGGCCCCCACATGGGCACAAAATATAGATAGTAATTTTTCATGATTTGTTCCCACCCTTAACATGCATTGTGTACCATTATTTACTGCCCAGCCTGGTCTGGAAGAGTTAATCCATAACCTACCTCAAAAAACGAAATCGATCTACTATAGTTTGAACCCATGATCTTAATTTTCACGAATAATTCCAAACTCCGCTAAAAACATCAAATATGGAATCTGCGCATCAAAATAAAATCAACAACACCCATATTGACTACTTTTGGCTAGGGGTCAAAAGGGATACCCTAAAAGGATTTTCGAATAAAAAGGGACGAAATCATAAATTTACTTCAAAAATATGTGTCCCACATTCTTAGGAACCTACATATAAAAATCAAAGTTTAATCGTATCAAAAATGAGGTTCAAATCAAAGAAAAATCATTTTAAAGCTTTATCGGGAAAAAACCTTTGAAATCCGAGTTAAAATCAAGAATTAGAGTTGTTTTGAAGGTTAAATTGATGTAAACTAGTAAATATAAGATTAAAGTATTATTCAAGTGAAAAGGAGTGAAATTGGAGTTTAAAATCAAGCCCTAATATTTTTTGAAGTTTGTGAAATTAATCAAGAAATTACCAAGAAAGGGATGAATTACTACCTTAAATCTATAATAGAATTAAGAAATATATGTTAATCTAGCTTCCAAACTCCCACAATCTTCACTTTTAAGCTCTCACAGTATTTTAGGGTTTAACTCTCAAGAGATAAGATGAAAATTGAGCAAAATTGACAAAAAGGAGGGGAAAGGCTGATTTTATTCCCAAAAAACTACAATTGGACCAGATTTATCTATCTTTAAGTCCAACCCGGACTTCGACGGGGTGCCCAAAATTTATTTGGAGTCCGATATACAAAAATAAATTATGTAACCACACTAAATTTGATGCTTCGTACTCAATGAAGATATCATATTTTTGAAAAAATATTATTTGTACAAAGTTGGCCCCCAAAACTAGAAATCACAATTTTTCAAATCGAGGGTTGAAATGAGATTTCAAAGCCAAAAAATCACATCAAACATGACACCACTATAAAATCAATATTTCATATCTGCTGACGAAGCCGTATTTTCCATCCAAGGTCGTTTCCACCAAATATGGGTCCCACACCCATATTTTTAATTTTTTCAACTTTCCGACCAATAGGTTGAAATGAGTTTGAGTGTACCGAGACCCGAACCAAAGGGTTACCTAGCCTAAAATTGATATTTTGGAGTTTCTGGCGCAGTCTGTTTAGTCATCCGCCGCACGTATCAAAAGATATCTACATAAGTCCAAAATAAGGCTCTCGAAGCCTTCAAAAAAACACAATATGGCATAAATGGTACCAAAATGCATCGAAAACCATGTCAATCACCCCACCCCCCACACTCTAAAAATATGATAATGCAACTATAGAGAGGGTTAAACAGTCAAAACATACAAAAACACATAATTCATATATTTCATCAAAGATTTGATCATTACAATTTTGGTATGCTGACTGAGAACTATTAAATAGTGAACCACCTAATAATACCAATAGCTGAATCAAGGCATCTCTGAGAAATGAGGAAGAAATAAACCCTGGTGGGGCTTAAGGTGCCCATTAGCCCACCAATGGCTGGGGTGGTTTAACCTTCGAGCTACCTCTGGCTTTGGAGCAATAGCAGGATATGGTGAGGGCTTCCTATCCTGACACCTAGTTGGTATTATAGATATAGCCTTGCTTTGACCCCTGGGTCAACCTCAGGCACTAATAAGTTCCTTGGATGTAGGCTTAGAATCTCCGTCCCCTACCATCGTAGAACGGGTCCTAGCTGAGAACTTTTGAAACCAACATAGAATTAACGTACAAAATTAAACAAAAAAGTGAGGTTTCCATAAAAATATCATCTAGCCTCCTAAAGATAGGATACAAACATCATTGTACTAATGCACGCAACTCTACTAGACACTTGCTCTTGTACTAATAGTACCGGTGAACCTATGCTCTAATACCAGTTTGTCACGATCCAATTTCTCAAGTCATGATGGCACATACTTTGACCCCCAGTAAGTAAGCAAAAACACAACCCAAAATAATAAGTAATGAACTAAACAACGGGAACTTAAAGAATATAGAATTTACACAAGTAATAGAAATACTAAGCAGTGAAATATATATAAGTATGATGCTACTATACAACTAAAAAAAAGGACAAAATGTGCAAAAAAGTATCCCAAGATCTAGTTAGGTTGGTACAAGAGCCACTAAATCAAAAGTATAGTACTAAATAGTATCAGATATACATGTAATCTCAAAAAAGTAAGGACTATCCAAAAATAACAGAAGAAAAAAGGATCAGCTCTGGCTTTGAAAGCTCGCCCTCTCTCCGGATCCCCAAATAAATCATGAATGAAGAGTCAATAGTAGTAACTCATACTCTTATTTGCGTAAGAAAAAATGCATGTGTAGTGTGAGTACAAAAAAATGGGTACTCAGTAGGCATCATAGATCGATTGAGTTAAATTACAATAAAAGTATAGTAAAATGTGAGAATGTAAACTAAAGTTTGGGAAAAGGGGGCATAAATTTGAAATAATACTTCAAACCGGGATAAAAGCGATAAATGTGTAGAATAGGTGACAAACAAGAAAATACAGTTTAGTTATAACCTAACTAGCTCACATAAATCTATAAGGCACAAACATGAGAGAAATAAACTAACCGAACCCCATAAGCTTGGCGGATGCAACCAAGGAAGAATACTATAAATAGCAAGCTAATGTTGACCAATGAGTAAAATCATACCTAATATTCCCTTCTAACCATAATATCGAACTTCAACATAAACTAGAGAACAATATCATTATAATAATGTGCCACGAATAGATCATAAATATCTAACTTGAATAAAAACTAGTTAATAAGTTTCAAAGTAAAGATAACCCAAGACCATAACTTCTTTTAATACCAAATTAATCTTAAATCCCCAAATTCAATGGTCAAATCTATAAGAGGAGCGAGTTCTAACCACTAAGTCTAAGAGTGATGTTAAGGGTCAATAGCATTCTAATCCGACGAATAAAGTTCAATGTAATTTATTAAATGACCTAAGTTTCCTAGGTTTGAGATTTAGTGTAAAGTGACGAATAAAGGTCTCTTACGTCTATAAAGGGCTAATCTAGTGATTAGACCTAAGAGGAGGGCCGGCGGGGCATGCTACTAGGATAAAAATCCATACTAAGGAAATATACTTCCCCAACCTAGACTAAGTCTGTATAATTCCATCCCAAGGTCTTAACTAAACCAAAACTAGTCTTAAAGTACTATTATAACTATTATGAGGTAGTACGAGCCAATTTCTACCAAAGAGACCCCAAACGGGCCAACTTTAACCAATAAAATACTAAACTATCAACTAAATAATAAATACCCACTCAAAGCTGGCACAATACTACACTAATACCTTAATAAAGCTCAATCTATGAGGAAAGTAAGCCTAGACTACCTAGGTGCCGCAGAAAGAAAGTCCAATTCTTCGAAACTTTTCTCTTCTGAGAAGCCTCCAAATACTACCATGCTATAAAAATAATAATAAATGCATTAAGACGAGGATAATGATACCTATATTTGCATATAAATACTTTGGATCAAAAGTTGAACTAAAAATCCCATATGGAGCCCACTTGCGGAATTTCAGAATCAAAATCGTCAATGCGTCCCTCTAAGCCCTAGAATAATTTACCCCCAAGAATGTTGAAATACAAGCACAAATAGATCACAAAACATACCGCACATTATCTAGGGATTTAAAGTTAAATCAAAGATTTAAACTAAAATTTAAGTAGATACTTATGGAAATTAAGACGAGATAAAGAACACAAAGATGTATCCAACTCACTCCCGATACCTAATGATTGATCTCCCACACTATCTTAGCTTCCAAAGTATTTAATGGTGTTTTGAGACTTAAAAATATGACCTAAAATCTGGTGGGAACAAGCATTTAATTAGTCAACACTACTACCTAGGCAGCGCAATATTTGCCACAGCGGCATCGCCTAGCAATACAAGGCTGCCAAGAAGGCATTGCCTAGGCGGGCAAGGCATAACTAGGGTGATGGCATGCCAAGGAAACCTTAGTGTCAAGGCTACACCAGTGTCGCAAAGGCAAAAATACATAGGCAGCCAAGGCATCACTTGGGCGAAGGTCATTCCAAGGCAGCCTTCTCACCTAGGCGACCCTAGCCACGCTAAGGCGGAATCACCTAAATATACTAGGTATCACAAGGTCTTAATTAAACCAAAACTAATCCTAAAGTATCATAAACTAATCTTTCATGAGGTAGCTCCATCGCCTAGGCAATACAAGGCTCGTCGAGGCGGCATCGCCTAGGTAGCCAAGGTATCTCTAGGGCGATGTCATGCTAAGATAGACTTAGCACTAAGGTGACACCAGCCTCTCCAAGGAGATAATGCTTAGGTGGTCAAGGCATCGCTTGGGCGATATCCATGCCAAGGCAACCTTCTCTCCTAGGTGACCTAAGACACTCTAAGGCAAAATCGCCTAGGCAACCTGAGCATCACTAAGGTGCTGGCACCAGTTACAGTAGGCATCAACATCTGGACAAAATGCCAAGTCTCCTATCGACCCCTCAGAATTTATTTGGGATTCTATAAATGTAAACAGACTATGCGACCCCACCAAATTTGATATTTTAGACTCAGCGATGCCATTAAAATTTCCATCATAGTTCATTTTGAAAAAATATAGGCCTACACTCAAAGGGTCATTTTAACCAAAATCCACCCAATAGAACAAAATGAGTACAGAAGCCTTGGGACCAGAACCAAGGATCCCCCAGTAATAAATCAATATTTCAGAGATAACGAAACTGTTAGGATAAACATTTGGGATCATTTCCCTAAAGTATAGATCTGATACCCACTTCTTGATAGTGAAAGATCCAAAATAGGAAATTAACTCTATAAATTAAACGAACTATCCCATGACCAACTATTAGTCCAAAAAGGTAACAAATGACTTGGTGCAGCTATGGGCAAGCTCTAAACATCAAAAAGGTAAAAAGATGTCGGAAATGACTTGGAGGTTCATTTCAATTATTTATCAGGATACATAACACTATACTATATTTACTAGCACATATTATAATTATAATTCAATTCATTCAAGTGTCAACAACTTAACTATCGTCAATTAAAAGCATCTCCAAGGACCAACCAACAAGAATACAATTTAGGAACATACATATAATTAAATTAATTCTTGACTCTAATTGAACCATTACTTAACTTAATTGAAGAACCCAAACGAAAGATAGTTCGCAATAGTCTTGCCTTTCCTCAACACCTCAGAATGATCAAAGTCTAAAAATAAACAATAAAGAGTAATTAACTACTTACTCTTTCATTAAAAGCCTTAGGAATTGAATCCCACTTATTTTACCCTTGCTCATAGTCAAAATTATAGTAAGGGTCTTTCAACCATTAATTTATCCTAAATACCCAAAATTCACATGTAAGGAGAGAAATTCTAAACTAGAAAGTGTAAATTAACAAACTAGAATTATTTTTAAATTGTTTCATGCCTATCCATAGGGTTTTTGTAATCAATTATCATGAAATTAGGGCTTAAATCAAGAATTCCACCATAAACCCTCATTCAAATCATTCTACAGATTAAATAAATTAAACAATGTTCAAAAAGAGTATAATCTTATCATTTCGATGAAAATCGCCCCTAAGTAATAGAAAATTGCCTTTCTCAAGCCTAAACAAGAACCCTTCTAATTTGGGGAAATAAAACACTAAAAACCAAAAGTTGGAGCATTAAAATGCTCGAGGACCACTACAACGAGCACCTAGAAGCTACAACAGCCTTGCTATAATGGCTAAGTGGCCTGCCACAACACGCTACCTTCCTTCTCACGTGCCACCATAATGATTGGTTACCTATCACAACAACCTCATCGCAGCATTGACCTAGCTACAAAAGCGGTCGGCAACCAGTAGCTCAATTCGACATTTTCCCCATTTCGCAATACACACATGGATTTTTAATAAAAAGAGTAATCCCAATACGCAACCTCAAAAACCTGTAACAACTCAATTTCTTAGGTCATGATGGCACCTACTATAACCCACCAGTAGAACAGTCAACCTATAATCCGAAATAACTAGTAACGGATTATTAAGAGAATTGAAAGGAAATAGAAAAAATGAACCTAAATAATAGACTATTAGAATACAACCTAGTGAAATTAGTACAAGAGATTCTAATGCAATCAACGTACAAGGAAAAATATAGAATGAATATACATGTACAAACTATCCTTGAAATACAAAATAGAGATAAGTCTAATCAATATGAGGGAGAGCAGGAATACTCTAAACGTTAGGAGCTCACCCTAAATCCCTAATTCATAGCTATTTCGCACGATGCACACATCAACGATAAGATCTCGTACTATGATATGTATGCTACAGAAGTGTAATATGAGTACCAAATACGTGGTACTCAGTAGGCATCGACTGATTGAGCTCCAAAGATAAGGTAAACATAAATAATAGGTAATGCAGAATATAAACACATGCAACTATGTAAGAAACTAAACATAATTGTTATAATTCTAATGGAGCAATAAGGGTAAACTATCCTACCCTAACAGTATTTAAGAACTAAAGTGCAATACTGTATATCACTCGCCAATTTATAAATGAAAAGTGAAAGAAGAATATATAGTCATAGGATTCAAGAAATAAAGTGAACTCCTGTTTCTCACAAAAACTCTCCTACTTCTAGTTATATCAAGAAACTAAAACATAAGACTAATACATTAAGTGCAGTAAAGTGAAACCTAAGACAACTAGAAGGCACACACCATCTGACGCTCAGCGGTATCAACTCAAGGCAAGTGGTTCAACTTCTATAGATAAGGATACCATTTTTTAAAACTCCCCCCCCCCCCGATATGTAGGTTGATCATAAATGTTTTTGCCATTCTGTCAGGTTAGAACGAAGTATGTTGAAACCTCACGGGTTCCTTTATTTCCATAATGTTATTACTATCATAGCAACAAACAACTAAATATGCAGCAATTGCCTAATCTTTTCTTAGCCCAAGAGTTTTCTCTAATGACTTCCTCTTGGTAGGAACCAATAGCTTTAGGCTTCTCACACCATTGCAATATTCTTTGCCATAATTTGTTGGTAATTTCTTGAAAGATATTCCTTATTAGCCTAAACCTTTGGCACCAGTATGTATACACTATAATAGCCAAGCTGCAATAGGTAAGGCAAGAAGCATGATGTATAATGGTAAATCTGGTCAATTATGACAAAGATATAATACCATTAAAGAATTACTATCTAGTGAAATTATCATGATTGACTATGTAAGGTCAAAAAATAATATGTCAGATCTACTTACAAAAAGCCTAACTAGAGAGGAGTTAAGAGATTATCGAAGGGTATGGGTTTACGGCCTAGGATAAGTCATTATGGAGGTAATCCTACCTAGAAGACTGGATATATCAAGAGCTAGGTTCAAAGAGATCAAACAAAGTTATAACTGATGGTTCAACGTTTTCAAATTAACTCAATCCGTTCTCATGATTAAGACAATGTTCAGAAAATAAGGATAAGTAATAGACTACATATATAATTATTAAATACATCTGGGTTATTCTGTAATTAGTTATTCTTCAGTTCTCTATATATACAGTTGTAACCCCTTCAATATCAATAAGATCAATTATTATTAAATTATATCATGGTATCAAAGTCAGGGTTTCTTCTTTCGCCCAAACCCTAATCTCTCCTCTTTTTCGACGTGTGTGCGCCGCCGCCACCGTCTACACCACGCCGCACGGCCTCCCTCCTCCGCCGTAGGTCGGCGCCATGGATAAGGTTGTTGATCCTCTGTCAAATTTACCGTCTGGAGTAAAATTACTGCTCAGGAATCTCCACAATCTCATCCCCAAAAAATTATCTGACAACAACTACCCGGCCTGGGCACTTAACGTCCGCACCGCCCTCGCAGCCAACTTGCTGCTCGGATGGATTGACGGTGCGGAGAAGCCGCCGCCCGAGACAGCCGAGGAGGACGGCGTCATGCTCCCAAATCCCGACTACCTTCCGTGGATGATCGTAGACACTCAGATCCGAGACTGTCTTCTCGCCGTTATTAGCCCCTCTGTGCACAAACACGCCCGGGGTTTTCTCACATCGGCTTCACTTTGGGACGCACTAGCCACAAGGTACAACTCTGTGTCCACGGCTCATATTTTTCAGTTGCGTGACAGATTGCATACTCTTCGGAAGGGAACGAAGACGATGACTCAATACCTTGATGATGTGGCCTCAATTCTGTCTGACCTAGATGCTGTGAATGAGATTATTCCTGAATGAGACGTGGTGAATGCCGTGATACGTGGTCTTCCGTCTGGCTATTCCTCTCTCAAACAGCATATTCGCCTCTCACTTGTCGAAATCACTCTGAATCAACTGTCTGGATGGCTTAATGCAGAAGAATTGAATCTAGACATGGAACACAAATTACTGCTCGGAGAAGCCAGTTCCACCCCTGGCGTCACGGCTCTTTACTCGGCTGGCAGCGGGGGCTCGGTCAGGGGTCGCGGTGACGATCGCCGTAACCAAGGGCGAGGCAGCGGCGGCAGTGACCGTCGGAACGCCGGGCAGCAAGGCAGAGGCGGGCCTCCACCGAGGGACGGCTTCCAGTCAGGCCGCGGACAGGGACGAGGAAACCAGCGAGGGCCCACACGAGATCTTCCGACATGCCAAATTTGTGCTAAACGGGGCCATTCTGCGGCTAATTGCTGGTATCATTATGATGACTCGCAAAATGTAAATCGCCAGTCCGGCGGATCAAGGGCGATGCATGCGTCCACAAACGCTCAATCTGGCGATTGGTATCTAGACACAGGTGCTAACACCCATGTGACGTCGGATTATTCACAACTTCAATCTCCTCATCCGTATCATGGCTCAGAAACTATTACAGTAGGCAATGGTCAATCCCTTCCCATCACAAACACCGGCTCTGGGTATGTCTATACCCCAAATGGTAAATTTCATCTCTCAACCCTTTACCACGTCCCTTCCCTCACATCCAATCTTTTATCTGTTTATCGCTTTACAAAAGAAAATAACTGCACCCTCATTTTTAATGACACCAATTTCCAGATAGTGGACAATACCACGAACCGGGTGTGGTACACGGGCCGCTGTGAGCATGGGCTATACACTCTTCCATCCAGGTCTCCGTCTGTTGTGAGTCAAGCCATTCTCTCGTCCACCTGGCATCGCCGGCTTGGGCACCCATCATCCGCCATCACCAAATCCATTTTATCTTCCTTAGGTTTTAATTTTTCAGAGAAATTACATTGCGAGTCCTGTTCAGTGTCTAAATCTTGTCGTTTACCTTTTTCACTGTCTGAACACAAGGCCACTGCGCCATTTCAATTAATTCATTCTGATGTTTGGGGTCCAACCTCAGTTCCTTCTGTTCAAGGTTTTCGTTATTATATCTGTTTTGTTGATGATTACAGTAAATTCACTTGGCTTTATCCTCTGAAATTTAAATCCGAAGCTTATACTGTTTTTGTCAACTTTGACCGAATGGTTCAAAATCAATTTAATGCCAACATCAAAATTTTTCGAAGTGACAATGGCAAAGAATTTGTCAACAATGCATTTGGTGTTTTTCTTCAAAGTCTAGGGGCTTTTCATCACACTTCATGTCCATATACCCCTGAACAAAATGGCGTTGCTGAGCGCAAACACCGTCACCTAATAGAAACAGTTGTTGCGCTCCTCCATGATTCCACCTTACCTGTTTCCTTTTGGGTTGATGCCCTTGCTACTGCCAACTACCTCATAAATCGCATGCCCACTCACACTCTCTCCAACTCCACTCCATATGCCCGTCTCTACAATCATCCACCCGACTACATCCATCTCCGCCCGTTTGGGTATCTGGTTTATCCCTGGTTGCGTCCACACACTGAACATAAACTTCAACCTCGGTCCACCCCTTGTGTCTTTCTAGGCTATCATCCCACTATCAAAGGTTACAAATGTTTCGATCCTGTATCTCAGAAAACATATGTTTCCCGTCATGTTCGTTTTGTGGAGGAACAATTTCCTTACACAAGTCTTTCCTCTACTCCATACTCCCCCAATCCACTTGGCATTGTGCCATTATTTCCGTCCTTTTCACACGCTCATGCTCCGGCTCACTCGGCACCTAACCCGGTACCCCACTACACCACTACCCACCCGTACCAACCACCTAGCCACTCGAACCAACCACCCACCCACCCGAAACCCCAAACCTCCCACCCGAACACCCAGCCGACTGCCACACAACCCACCACTTCCCTACATCATACTCCTAACACACATACAGCCACCCCATCCACCGCTGTGCATCCCAGCTCCTACGACAGCCCCACCCAAACCCCGTCCACACATCATACAACTCCACCACCCCTTTCTAATCACCCTCCACTCAATACTCACCCTATGACAACCCGAGCCAAGGCCGATACCTTCAAACCCAAAGTCTACCACACTCAAATACCCTTTGATGCACATCCCATAACTGAGCCTACTACATACAACCAAGCCTCCAAAAATAGTTTCTGGTGCCAAGCTATGGATGAGGAATTTCAGGCTCTGAATGAACAACGTACATGGGATTTGGTACCTCTGCCTAGTAACCGAAAGTCTATTGGGTGCAAATGGGTGTTTCGCATCAAACGAAATTCAGATGGATCTCTTTCTCGCTATAAAGCACGTCTGGTTGCAAAAGGGTATCATCAGGAGTATGGTGTGGATTATAAGGAGACCTTCAGCCCTGTTGTTAAGCAACAGACTATTCGTCTGGTCTTGTCTCTTGCTCTTCACTATGATTGGCCGCTTCATCAGTTAGACGTCAGCAATGCCTTTCTTCATGGTCATCTTGAGGAAGACATCTATATGGTTCAGCCACCGGGATATGTTAATCCCAACCGTCCTCACTATGTTTGCAAGCTTCGCAAATCACTGTATGGCCTGAAACAGGCCCCCCGTGCCTGGTACACACGCCTCTCTACTTTTCTGCAGGGTCTTGGTTTTCGCACCTACCATCATGACAACAGCCTCTTCACCCTTCACTGTTCTCGAGGGACAGTCATCATTCTTATCTATGTGGATGATATTGTTATTACAGGCAGCTCGTCATCACTCATCACTGAAATTACTGAGGCTATGCATCGTGACTTCAAACTTAAGGACCTCAGTTCTCCGGAGTTCTTTCTTGGCCTCGAACTCATCCGTAAATCGGGAACCATATTGATGCATCAGACAAAATATACCCTTGAACTTCTAAATCGAGCTGGAATGATAGACTGCAAACCCGCGGTCACTCCCATGGCAGTCCGCCAATCCCCAGGGCCGAATACTCCCTTTGCCGATCCTACACTATATCGGAGCCTCGTCGGTGGACTTCATTATCTTGCTGTTACTCGTCCGGACATCCAATATGCAGTCAATCGAGTCTCCCAATCAATGCATGCTCCCACAGAACAACACTTTCAGGCCTTGAAACGCATTCTGCGCTATCTTAAAGGTACTCTTCAATGTGGAATTTTATTTCAAAAGGGCTCGTTTGATATATCTGTTTTTTCTGATTCGGATTGGGCTAACGACAAAGATGATCGGAAGTCCACTACTGGATATATTGTTATGATGGGACCGAATCTGATTTCCTGGTGCACCAAGAAGCAAACGCGAGTGTCCCGTTCCTCCACAGAAGCAGAATATCGTGCCATGGCTGCGGGTGTTGCTGAAGCCATGTGGTTACGATACCTTACAGATGCACTTGGCATTCCCCCGACGAAACCACAGATTTATTGTGACAATCAGTCCACTATTTGTGTTACCAAAAATCCAGTCCTTCATGATCGTATGAAGCATGTTGGGTCCGACTGTCACTTTGTTCGCGATGAGGTACTTGCAGGAACGATGGCCACGCACTATGTCCCATCTACTGACCAGCTTGCTGATATTCTCACCAAGCCTCTTCCGTTACAGCCTTTTCAGTATCTCTGCTCCAAGCTGCCCCTCGTTACCACTGATCAGCTTGCGGGGGGATAATAGACTGCATATATAATTATTAAATACATCTGGGTTATTCTGTAATTAGTTATTCTTCAGTTCTCTATATATACAGCTGTAACCCCTTCAATATCAATAAGATCAATTATTATTAAATTATATCAATAAGGCTTATAAATTTAAGCTTTTTAATGGTTTCTATGTTTGACAGGTTTGACTAAATAATTTGATTTATAGGATTAAAAGTTTAGAAATCACCTATGTGAGGGTAAAGTAGAAGTCGCTTCAAAGAGAATGATAGTAAAGGCCTATTCACTAAGCTCTCGTGAAACCAGAAAGTGTTCATCGTTAAAACAAATAGAATCGTGAGAACCATAAACGATAAAATATTGGTTGTGTGACTTGTGTCATCTTAGTATACATTAATGTTCGATGATTAAAAGATATCTCATATACCGATTTGAGTGCATTCGATGCAAGTTCACTATGAAAAGTTTAAAGAAAAACCTACTTATCCAGGTACAATTAGTTTTTATTGTAGATCACACACTTGTCCATATAATTTTTGATGAAGTTGTCATTTTGTATTCAAGTGATGGATTGTTAGATTATTAAGAGGTATGAATGAAAATGAATAGGTGTTTTTCTGAAAAGACACCAAGAGAAAGAATATAATTTGAATAGTCACTTTTTCACCTTGGATGATTATGACATTTCTAATGTGTTGTGACTTTTCTGAAGCATTACACCTTTTTCGAAGAGTTGCACCTTTATGAAGAGGTGCATCTTTCTGAACCATTGCTTCTCTTCATGAAGCTATACCTTGATGGCTATAAATACCTGATTATTTTCTCAGGTGCATACGTGAAATTTTGAAGAAAAAACACTCCTCTTTCTAGAAAAAAACTCTAGTGTGATTTGTTATCGTTGAGTACATTCGTAGTTCAATAGAGTTTGAGGTACCCCTATTTTGTCAAAGTGATTCATTTTATCCTGAAAGAATATATTCCATAACCTCGTCTACTTGAGAAAAATAATTTTCTTAAGTACACACCCTTAATTCGGTGGACTTGAATCTTCTAGTCTTTATCTATTTCTAAACGTTTTGTTTTACTATTTTTCATAAAATAGTTTGAACTTCATTTTTGGCTGTTCATAAGTTGGGTTGAACTTATTGTCAAAAGTTCAAAATTGTGAATACAGAGTTAAAAATTCATTTGATTGTTCATACTTTAGTTTGAACATATGTTTGAAGTTCTTGTTGTAAAATACAGATTTTACTAAACCCTAAAAACAACAAGTCCCACACATTATCATGCCAATTCTGCCTTGTACCTGTTCAAATCGTTCCACAACCTTTTCTTGACATCAAGTCACCTTACCATGATGTTCTTTCCTTAGCTAAGTTGTTTCCCCACACAACTTAGATATCAATCTACTTACTTAAGCCAAGATGTCTTCAAACAATTGACACTAAGTTACCTTGCCTTAGAGTCTAGAACTTTCCCACATTCGTATTGCTTTGCCCATATGTTGGTGAAGGACAAGGAGCAATGCGCCAACTCCTTGTCACTACGTGCCATGTCTTAGTGACCAAACTTGGGGTCTAACAACGGTATTCCCTGCAGAGAAGCAGGCTATAATGAGATCTCCCATATGTCCCTAACTCCTATAATGGAGCCAAATTCAAATATTTAATTCCTCCATTTATCTTTACTTGTACATGTTAAAAGATTTGGCACACCTCTTAAGAAACAAAAGATAGAAGAATAATTTTAGTATATCATCTTTATTAATTTTAAGTCATCTAAATATTGGTAAATAGATAGTATTTAATAGTAAAAGTAAAATAGATGTAAATATCCCTTGATTTTCTAAACTAAATAAATAAAGTCGAAAAACTATTGTTTAGTATACTACACAAGTAAGAATGGATGGAAAAAATACTTCCTCCATTTCTTTTTATTTGTTTCTATTATTTTTTGTTGGTCAATTTGATTAAATTTTAAAGCCAGAAATACATCTTAAAAATATTGATCAAAATTTATATTTTTTAACTATAAAAAAGGAATGGGAGGAGTAATAAGTTACTTGTAAATTACCTAAGTTGAAAAACAATAAAGAAGCAACCAACTACTAAAAATGAATCTGACGATGTCGAAGGCTCCGCGTTGTACAAATGTTTGTTTGGCACGTTTATCACCTCTCCCTCACAATTACTTTATCTCAAAATTCATTAGCACGCCAAATTAATAAATATACACAATTATTGTTAAATTAATTAATAAATATTTACTTTGTTAAATTGTTCAATTATATAAATTATATCAATTTACTATAAACACCCAATATAAATACGTATTTTACCTTATCTCAGGCCATCGAACCACTTTACACTAAAATTGGATAATTCTCTTTTATTCATCTAATAAGTTTTGGTGCTTAAAATTGCTTAATATTTGCATACTGATGGAATGTGCAAATTGTGTAGATGCTATGATTTATAGAAATAAGACTTAATATACGATTAATTTATCTAAATCTGTCAAAATATTTCGTTTAGATATTTGAAATAAGTCTTTTTCCAATTGAACATGAAGCTTCTAAAAAAATATTTTAATTAGATATTCTCGAGTCAAATTTTGCTTTTTTTAAATTATTTTATTCGGCTATTAAGTAGTTAGGTTAATGAAATTTTTTATTGTGTGCGACACATATGTCATGTATAAACCATCTATTGGTGAAAATTCCCATCTACTTTATATTCTTTGCATTCTTCATTAACTTTTTATGTACAAATTTTTTGCTGGGTTAATTTTTATTTACTTTTTTTTTCTCTATCCTTTTTTCAAATTATTCTTTTCTCCTATTTTCAATACTCTAAGAGTGTGTTTGGTATGATGGAAAACATTTTTTAGAAAATGTTTTCCAATTTTCTCATTTTGGTTCACTTAAATATTTTAAAAAATGCTTTTCAAATCAACTTATTTTCCTCAAATCTAAGGACAATGACTTCCCTTCAAAAAGTAAGAAAAATATTTTTCAAAACTTTCTTTCAACTTCACTCTTAATTTGAAATGGACAAAATGACCTTGTGGACCCTTGTATTATGTCGGTTTTGTAAGTTGTACACTTCTACTTACATATTTGTCATCTGGACCGCTGAACCCACTAAAAAATAAAATTTCAAACCCTTTGACCATTGACCAAGCTTATGTGGCATTAAAAGGGCTACTAGGACTAGGCGCGTGCAGGAACGCGCCTAGAGTGCGAGTGGGGGTCAATTTTATATTAAAATAATTTATAAAAATTAAAAATATGTCCCCCAACTATAAATATATTTTTAAAAATTAAAAATAATAAATTTAAAAAAAAAGGCCCTCCCCCAAACCCTTCCGTCGTCCAGAACCTCCCATACCCCACCCTACTGTCGTCTACCAGTCCCCCACCCCCACCATCGTCCACCAGTCCCCCACCCCCACGCCCACCCCACCGTTGCCCCCCCTCAACAATAGTCATGGCTACCAACATTTTAAATCCCTCAACAATAGCCATGGCCATCAACTTCCAAAATTCCAATCTTAAATCAAGAACAACCTTAAACAGCCATGGCCATTAACTTCCAAAATTTCAATCTTAAACAAAGAACAACCTAAAACAAAGTGTATAGAAAAATCAAAATTTTAATTTTTTTCATAATCCAACTTTAAAATTGTCAAAAACAAGATATGGGTATCAAAGAACAACCTTAAACAAAGTGTAGAAAAATATCAAAATTTCAATCTTTTAACAGCCCAACTTTGGGCACAAAGGGTAACAAGTAATGAAATTATATCTTGTTAATTTGCTCTCTAATCCAAGATGTTACCGTCTTAAATTTAAACAGAACTACGGGTAAACACTACTAAAGTTATATTACTTTTGCTATGTTTATAAGAACGGAGAAGCAGGAACATATCAAAAACAATACAAGCCAGCAAAGGTTTTTGAGCAATTTTTTCTTCACTTGTTATTGCTGGGAAGATTATATACAAACCGGTGATGCATTCCCAGCATATTAGTAGTCATATTGGATATCGATCAACTAGTAGTTGCATTAATACTTTAAGATCGACACCTTTTTAGTAGAAGGAGATGTTGTACAAGAGCTTCAGTCGGTGTTATTTCTCAAAATTATTGATGAGATCATCAATTGTTTCCTCCTAATTTTTAGTCACCTCAGCAAGTGAGAACTTGTATTGTTATTGAGAAACCAAGAAAAATTAATGGAGAAGAGAGGGTGGAGAGATGAAGAAGAGAGAAAAGGAAGAAGATCGGCCTTTTTTCTTTTATTAATTTTTAATTTAAATTTTTTATTTTATAAATTTTTAAGTGGCATTTTAAAAATGATGTGGAATTTAATATAATATTTAAAATAACGTGGAAGATGACCTGGGGCTAGTGTGTTACACTCACCAAAAAAAGTGTTTAAAATGTTGTTTTTTAGTGAGTTCAGGGGTTCAGATGACAAACATGTAAGTAGAAGTGTCCAACTTACAAAACCGACATAGTACAGGAGTCCAGAAGGTCATTTTTTCTTTGAAATATTCACACAACTCTAAAATCACTCACCCCTACTCCGACCCCCAATTACCTATCGCCACCCCACCCCCTACCACCCCCTCTCCAAAAAAAATTTTTAATTTTTTTCTTACCTTATCCCCTACCCAAAACACAAACCTCTACCCTCCCCCACCCCCTCCGAAAAGAATATTTAATTTTGTAAAAAAAATTCAAACTTTTTTCTTACTCCCCGTACCCTCCCCCACCCCTACCAACCCCCACCCACCCCCTTTCAAACAAAATTAAATTTTTTAAATTTATTTTTTAAAAACATTAAATTATTTCCTTACCCTACCCCAACACGCACCCTCTACCACCACCCCTCCCCCCATTCAAAAAAATATTTCAAATTTTTTGTCTTACCTCATCTCCTACCCCAAAACTCAAATCCCTACTCCCCTCCAAATAAAATATTTAATTTTTTAAAATAAAATTCAAATATTTTTCTTGTCCCCCTCCTTCCCCTCCTCCCAAAAAAAAATTAAATTTTTTAAATTTATTTTTAAAAAAATTTAATTTTTTTTACCCCACCCTCACTCACCTACCCAACCCCTACCCCCTACTAACCCCACCCTCCCCGCAAAAAAAAATAATTTCTTGTTAAGAGAAATTAATTTTTTTTCTTATTTCACCCCTACTACCTATTTTGACAACTCCAACCCCATCTACCAACCCCCCTCCCCCCAAAAAATTATTTTTTTCAATTTATTTTTTAAAAAAAAAATCAAAACTTTTTTCTTATAACCCTTCTTATCCTTTTCGTTCTCATTGTTTTTGTTAAAACATACACAAATACTTTTAGAAAATATATACTTACCTAATTTGCAAAACAAACACAAGATTATAAGCAAGACACATCTTATTTTTCTAGAAAGTGTTTTTCATCCTTCATATCGAACACACAATAAAAAAATTATTTTTAAAATCAAAAATTATTTTTCAAAAATATATTTGTACTCTTTAGCTAAACACAAAAATATATTTTTTTAAAAATATATTTTCATTCACCAACCAAATACTAGAAAAATATTTTTCAAAAGATATTTTTCACTTACCAACCAAATATAAGAAAACAAATAAAAAATCAACTTGTTTTTCAAAAAATATTTTCCATGGAAAATATTTTCCTTTATACCAAACACACCCTAAAAGTAAATTGAAGTTCTCCTTTTATTTTTCCACTCCCTCCTCCTCCTCCACTTAATTCTTGTTTGTAGATATTGGTAAACTAATTACATTGTTTATTCAACCATGGCAGTTGTTTTATTTTTGTACTATGTTATCTTTTTAGTTGAAATGTATGCAAATTGTGTAGATGCCATGATTTATAGAAATAAGGTTTAATATATTATTAATTTTTTAAATTTATCAGAATAACTCATTTAGATATTTGAAATAAGTCTTTTTTCAACTGACTATCAAACTTCTAAAAAAAAATAAATTAATTAGGTATTCGTGATTCAAATTTTGCTCCTTTTTAATATTCTTATTCGTCTATTAAGCAGTTAGGTTAATGAAATTTTTTATTGTGCGACTCATATTTCATGTTGTATAAACCATCTACAAATTATTTGTTGGATTACTTTTTGTTTATATTTTTCTTTCTTTATCCTTTTTTCTAATTATTCTTTTCTCCTATTTTCGATATTCTAAAATTAATTGAAGTTCTTCCTTTGTTTCTCCACTCACCCTCCTCCTAATTCTTATTTGTAGATATTGGTAAACTAATTACTTTTTTTGTTTACTCAATCATGGCAGTATTTTCATTTTTGTTGAAATGTATGCAAATTGTGTAGATGCTATGATTTATAGAAATAAGGCTTAACATATTATTAATTTTTTAAATTTATCAGAATAACTCATTTAGATATTTGAAATAAGTCTTTTTTCAACTGAATATCTTCTAAAAAAATATTTTAATTAGATATTCTCGATTCAAATTTTATTTTTTTTAATATTCGTATTCGTCTATTAAGTAGTTAGGTTAATGAATTTTTTTATTGTGTGGGACTCATATATCATGTTGTATAAACCATCTATAATGAAAATTCCCATCTACTTCATATTATTTCACATTTTCAGTCATTAACTTTTTTATGTACAAATTATTTGTTGGCTTACTTTCTATTTACTTTTTTCTTTCTTTGTCCTTTTTTCAAATTATTCTTCTCTCTCATTTTTGATACTCTAAAATTAATTGAACTTCTACTTTTGTTTCTCCACTTCCTCCCCCTCCTCCTAATTCTTATTTGTAGACATTGATAAACTAATTAGATGTTTTGTTTATTCAACTATGACAGTAATTTCATTTTTGTATTATGTTATCTTTTTTGTTGGTATTGAAAAATCTAGATATCAAAATTTAAAATTTTAAAATTTTATTCAAATATCATAAATAAACTCTGATTTCAAAATAAACTTTTTAATTTGAACTTCAAACTACCTGCCCATACTTATAGTAATATTTCATTATATAAAAATATTAAGAAAAAAAGAACAAATTCTTACACAAGTAAAAGATTTTTTATTCTCATCTCGCTCTTGCTCCTAGAATTAAAAATCATTCAACATAACCTTTACCATTTGAATTACATCATGGTGTTGACTTCTTGTTTTTTGCTTTGAAATATCTCATGCATATGCGTACAGATCTTGAAAAATTTAACATATTACTGTATAAGTGAAAGTTTGTGGTACTACGAAGGGCATTATTGGTATTTCACTTACAATCTCATTTTTTCTTTTCTACCAACTCTTTAGTCTTTCAGACAGGTGTTACTTTCATGAGTCATCTTTTGCTTTATCTCCTTTTTCTACTATTTGAAAATAATTTTTAATTCTCTTCCCATCTTTCTCTTTCTGGTGAGTTTTCTCCTACATTATCTTTTTGTTTTGCACATTTTTAAAAAAATTAAATCTAAAAACTATTTAATTTCATTTTTCAGTTTTCACCTCTTTTCTTGTGGTTCTTCATCCAGTATCTTGATTGAGTTGTTTTCTGGTAAATTTTATTTTTTTTCTTTTCTAATTTCATTTTATTCGGTGTTTATAGCTTTTCACTTAGCTTTTGAGTTTGAGGTGGATATTCTACAAAGAACACTTGAAAATGTAGAGATATCAACAAAATAGCTTATTTTGCTCCTTCTCCACCATTCAAGACTTTACAAATTCATTTCATTCAGTAGAATCGGCAGCACTTTTTTTATAAGACAAATTGGGGTTTACCTAACGTTCATGTAGGTCCTGTCCATTATTGTTTTGGGGATAAATCATTTGTTTTTGACATGCTTGATAAAATTCTTCAACAAATCAAAGCATTTGATTTCTATGCAACTTTGGGAGAAATTTCTTGAATCAATTTGTCATTTTCATAAAGGATATAATTGACAAATTCATTGTGTCTGAATGGTATAAATGTATTTACGGAGTTTAGTAAGATTTGATGGTTCATTTTATGTTGTTGTTTTTGTGAAGTATTTTCATTGAATTATGGTGTTTTTACAAGGTTCAGGCAGGTCTTTGGTGACGAAAGGTATTGTCGGCTGGAATTTTCTCCCTAGAAGATCAGGTAATAGTTAATCGTAAGAGAATTATATTCATAAATTTAAATTGTGTGTTAAGTTAAACCTCATGGTGGCCATTTATTTAAGGAATACTTGCAATTTATCAATTGTATCGGGATTTCATTAGTCCATTATGTTCTATAAATATTGTTAGAATTCTTATACGCCACTCAAAATAGTGCAACACGTACGTAAAAGGTAAAAAATTCACAATATTTTTATGAGTTATATCATGCAAGGGAATCAACATGAAATTCAATTGAGGTAACTCAGTGAAACACTATTCTCTGTCCATATCCTATTTGGCAAAGCAGATTTAGCTGATCGTCAAAAAAATATCCTAAAAACTTCTTTTTTGATTTTTTTTAATGGCAGGACAAGGCAAACAAGAAAACTACTTTCATTGATTTCCATAATTCAGGAACTTTCAGCTAATTTTTTGAGTTATTTTTTATCTTATTATTTTATTGTTAGCTCATAGTTGCATGTGTGTCTTAATGCGTTTATATGTGTCAATTTATTATTTAGTCTGCTTTCTCCATCTTCTAGATATAATGTTTTTTGATTGTATCAAATTGTTAATTTTGTTGCATAGTGTACTCTTTTTTACTATGGTTCAACTTGAATACTATAAGCATGCTTTCTACTTTTGTGCTATCAGGGAATTTCTTATCAAATCCATTGATATAATTAAGAAATAAAAACCAATTGTTGTTATATCAATCAACACTCATGATCAAGAATTCAGATAAGTTCATTCTGCAGTAACTCTTTTAACAAATCTACAATAATTGATGAAAATTCTATGTCTATCCATATTTATTCCAGGTGATTTTTCTGTTGAATTTTGACTATGCATGTGATTGTGTAAAGTTCTTTTTTTGTGTGTATTTGCTATCATAAGATCAGTAAGTTCGTTTCCAGAGAAATTTTCTAGAGTAGGATTTGGAATAAGTTGTAATTGAAACTTTTTATTTTGAAGGGCCAAAAAAGGGATTCTTCCAGAATATTCAAAACTGGATTTTGGGATAAATTTAAAATCTTTGTTCAAAATTTATGAGTGGTACTTCAATTTTTATGTTTCTAGATATTGGTACTTAGTCATTGAATAAGGGTGCTTTTGATTCTGTTTTGACTATTTATTGGTGTGTGAGGAGACTTAATTTTCTTTATAAATCATTGGATCTTGTTATATTTTGTGTTAGATTAGACTATTCTATTTTTGGTCTTATTAATACATGTACCTTTAGGTATGACCGTCTTTCAGCATCTATTTTCATTATTATTTCTTCATTCACCTGATTTTGTTGATTGCATTTTTCTCTATTAGTACATATTATTAGAGTTGTTAATATGGGTCGTCCCAGCCCATCCGAACTAGTCCACATGGGCTTTGAGTTTGATGGACCAGGCGGAGTTGGCCCATCAAAATGATGGGCCAAAAAACACCAAGCCCACACCATTACTTTGTGGGTTACGGGAATCACGGTCAGCCCACTTTTTAAAAAATAATATTTTATAATTTAATTGTAGAATGTTAATAAATATAAATATTACTAGACAATAGTTTATAGCATTAATACTTGTTAGTCAAGTCTCCAACACCCCAAAAAAATACTCTTAATAGAAAAATTAAATTAACTTTTGACATGATATCCTTCGAACCAAATAAAAATCCAATAAGCAATCTAAATAGTTACATGTATTTGACTTACGAGTCAGCCCACGGGCTAGTCCAACCCACATTTTTCAAGCCCCACGGGCCATGGGCTTATCCTGGCCGGGCTAAAAAACCATGTTCTTAAATGGATTGCAAAAATTGAAGTCCAACTCCATCAAATTATAGATCGAGTCGGGACGGACCAATGGGCCTGGCCCATATTGATGGGTTTACATATTATCATCTGGAGAACTTGACATGCAAGTATTCTTTTAAACTTGAAATGAGAACTTCACATATTACTCTTTCTTCTTTTTCTAATATTTTTAGTATAAGTGGGCTATCTGTTACCTTTTACCAAAAGGTTTATTTCGTGAGGGTAAAAGTCAGGGTCTCATCTAATTTTGATGCAATTGCAGGTTTTTGTGGCTTCCAGATTGAATGTTTTTGGAGTATGAAAAATTTCCCAAGTAACATTGTTATTAATATCTTCTCTACTTTCAATACCTAATTTGATTCATTCACTATAGAAAGTACCTCATCTATCAACGTTTGTGGGAATAGAGTTATATTCTAGCCTTAATTAGTAATACAAGGATGTTATGTATTAAACTTTGAAAGTAGGACATTCATCATTATCGTATTACAGACCATCCTTTGGTGAAAGTCAATTGCCTCTATTTGTTAAAAGTAAGTTGTGGCACCAGTAGCCAAGTATATTAGCAATCTAATATTTCACTCACTATTCATAATTATGCTGGTACTGTTTAGCTTTCTTATGGTACTAATTTCTTTCTTTCTAGATTAAGGGGGCACAAAAGATGTAGAAGACCTTAACTTTGCTGCCATCAGGGAATTGCGACAGGAAACTGGAATGACATCAGCTGAAATAATTACAGATTACCCTCTGGTCCCAAAGTATTTATCCTGCAAGAAACATGAAATCTTGGTATTCAAAAGCTCAAATAATCAAATCATGTATTTATAATGGTTGCTTAATATTGTCAAAATCCACAATGGTTGACATATGACTTCCCACCAGCTGTAAAGGCTAAAGTAAACTATCTTTGGGGAGGAGAATGACATGGACAGGCACAGAAATGGTAGGTATCCTATGATTTTCTTGATATAATTATGATTTATTCTTTTAAAGCAAACTGTACCTCCAAGAAGAAGTGTGTTTCTCCATTAAAAAGTTTTTTTGGAACTTCTAATTCCAAAAAGAGAGATAAGTGGCACATTGTGTCCATATAAAATTGTCTTTTCCTCTGAGGAACCTTCTATTCTTGTTGCATCAAACTTAAAAGATTTCATATTCATACTTCACCTATGAAATAGTGTTTTAATATGCTACCATCAGTCCTCTTTCATGTATCAGTTATGCCTTATAGAAGTAGATTAGATGAGTGGATCAGAAAATAAAAGTTAAACTCTTTATTCATCACCAAAATTAAGATGTCCATCTAATTCTACTATTTTTACTCTCTTTATTTGTTTATTCACATGTATTTGTGAATATATTTGTACTTGTCCTCTTCCTCTACTGGAAAAAGATAGCATTCTTTTATTTTTCTTTAGCTGTGGGCATTAGAAATATGAAATGATGACAACATATTTCATGTTGAGAGAAGTGGTATTTTTGGAGTTAACCTACATTCGATGCATCATTCTATATTAATCATGCACCAAGAATGTATTAGAAAATTTTATCTTTCAAATTGAATTACATCTTAGACTATCCTCTATTGAATTGTGTCAACCCAACTAATGAAAACTAATGAAGAGTTAGAGCGGTATGTAGAACTTGAACACACTTGGAGACAGTGGCTCAAGTCCAATGCTTCTTGACTCCTTTTTTTCCAGGGGCTAACTGTGTTGCAACTATCCAGAAATGGGTAATTGTATTTGATAACAGTGTACAGATATTCTTTATGGGTACATGTAGTTTTTTATTATTTTTAAAATTAGAAGAACCACACGAAGTATTCATACCCGTATCAAAATCATTCGATGCAAGTATAACAACAACAACAACAACAACAAATCCAGTGTATTCCCACCTAGTGGGGTCTGGGGGAGGTAAGATGTACGCAGTCCATACCTCTACCTCTAAAGAAGTAGAAAGGTTGTTTCCGATAGACCCCCGGGTCAAGACACGAGACACCACACAAATACATAGTAAAGCACAGAACAGGATTTCATAACATAACATAAATACGGCACCCATAAGTAATAGAAAACAGAGGCAAGCACCCAGATTCGTAATAAAACCTGGAACACGGAATCATAGCAAGAAATATTACCCCCACCAAGTAATTTCCTACACTAGCGACCCAAACTGGCCCTAGTCTTCTGCCCTAATTCGCGACCTCCATACCTTCCTATCTAGGGTCATGTCCTCGGTGAGCTGTAACTGTTCCATGTCCCGCCTAATCACCTCACCCCAGTACTTTTTCGGCCTACCCCTACCCCGCCTAAAACCATCCCACGCTAGCCTCTCACACCTACGAACTGGGGCATCCATACCCCTCCTCTTCACGTGTCCGAACCATCTCAATCGGACTTTCCGCATCTTTCACTCCACTGGAGTCACACCAACCTTCTCCCTGATAGTCTCATTCCTGACTCTATCCCCTCTAGTTAGCCCACACATCCAGCGCAACATCCGCATTTCCGCCACCTTCATTTTTTGGATGTGGGAGTTCTTAACTGGCCAACACTTCGCACCATACAACATGGCCGGACGGACTACCACCCTGTAGAATTTGCCTTTAAGCTTAGGAGGCACCTTTTTATCACACAACACCCCCGACGCGAGCTTCCACTTCATCCATCCCGCCCAAATACGGTACGAGACATCCTCGTCAATCTCACCGTTACCCTGAATCACGGACTCGAGATACTTGAAACTATCCCTCTTGCATATCTCCTATGATTCCAGCTTCACTACCACCTCATTCTCCAGCCTCACTTCATTAAACTTGCATTCCAAATACTCTGTCTTGCTCCTGCTCCTGCTCCTGCTCCTGACATATTCGATGAAAGTATGTCAAGGCAAATTAAGGATCTTTGTAGCATAGAAAGCTAATGGTGTAATTATTTGTAGGTATTTAAGGTTGGGCATTCGGTTTGTTCAATTTCATAGTTTAATATCGGTTTGATTTTTCGATTTTCGTATTGATAAAAATGACAACCGTAATCAAATCGAAATAAATTCAGTTCGGTTCAATTTTTACAATTCGGTTTGATTATTTTAGATTTTTATTTTGATTTTGAAGATTAAAGTAGTGAGCCTCTCTTTGTTTGAAAGGACATTTAAAATTAATAATTTCTCTTAAAAAATAATTTTTTTCAAACCTATTTTTCATTAATATCGTGATTTATAACTCAATGGTCTGGTAAAGAAATTTTAAATCAAACACCGAACCGTTTACTCAAATTTCAAAAATTGAAAATCGAAATCGATCCAAGAAATTAAAAAACCAAATCGAAACTAAAATTTAATTTTGATTTTTTTATTTTTTCAATTTAAACCAAAATATGTCCAGCCCTCAAAGTATTGGTTATGCTAAATCAAAAACCTGCAATTGGATCTATATTTCCCGCTTCTTTTGTGAAATAAAAATTTTGCATCAATTACTTTCACACCATAACAAGTACTTGTACTAAAAGATTAGCGTCGGATGTTGCCTTTTACTTGATTATGTTTTGGTTCATCCATTAGTTGATGGAAGAAATATAATATCATTTGCACAATTGCACTCGATAAGCTTTGTCCAGTTTTCAGCCAAAATGACACATTTCTGTTCTCGCATAGAAAGTAGAAGTAGAAGCATGTTAGGCCAGGAAAACAAGGTGATTTTTTACTATTTCTGCTTGATGTTATGTGTTCTAATTTAAGGAGAGAGAGAGTGGCATTAATATAATGATTTATAACTCAATGGTCTGGTAAAGAAATTTTTATATTTACGTGATATGAAGCAAATGCTAGGCTTAATAAGTTCTCTTTGACAATAATTTTAAAATGTGGTTTGGTGTGTTCGGGTATGGAGTATTTTAGAAAACAACCTGCAAGTTTTTAATATTTGTGTTAGTTATATTTTTATTGATTTGTGTACTAAATGTTGTTATTTGAGATTTGCATTTTGAATAGTAATGAGTCTGTGTAGGTATCAGAATATCATAAAACAATGGAGCAACCCAACAATAATCAAATAGGAGCAGATATCAGAAGTTTAAATTAAACTTCTATGTGCTTTATGCTTTTTTTGCCTTCAGGTGGAGTTCCAATGAACTCGGGTTTGTGCAGGCTCAACAAAAAATATTTTAACGCCGAAAGGAGAATTACCTGTGGCTTTAGCCTTTTTCTTAATTAATTGATTCTTCTCATATATGTTCTTCAATATTTATTTTAATATATTTTTCTTATCTGAAAGGACATTATGTTGACCTGATGAATTCAGGTGAGCAGTGGAGTGTCGCATTACGGTCTATCGGTGTTTTTCCTTTTCCACTTCTACCTTTTAAGGTTTTTGACAGTGTTATTCTAACCAAGTGTCGTTGTTACTCAATTGTAGCACCATATTGTTTTTCAGTTTCTCTCTTTCTAGCAAGCTCAAGAATATAACTATATAATTTCGTTCCTCAAATAAATATAAATAATATGCAGTATATTATAAAGCAACAATGAAATTACCTTTATTAGTGTTGGATCTCTTTTGTACAATAGTGTTACAGACATGCCCGTGCCAACGGGCCATCTAGTGACTACAAAATTGATTGATTCACCCCACGAAAAAATTATTTTCTATTATTTATGCTCTCTTTTTCATTTTATTTAATTTGTATATTAAAAACAAATATTCCATTTTACTTGTTTATTTTAGAAAGTTAAAAATATTACTTTTTTTAAAATCATAATCACGTAGAAGTTAAATTTAAAATTTAAAATATTATTTATAAGATTAATTTAAAACATACACTTTTAATTAAAGTTTATGAATAAGTATGGCAAGCCAATAAAAGAAAGCAAATATACATAGTTACTCTCTTTGCTCCGTTTTACTTGATGGTAGATATTTTAATTTATTTATCTATTTTCACAAATCAAGGGTATTTTATTACTTCTTTTTCATGTTTCCATCTGTATTAATAACTAACTAAAGTAGTAATAGTTAAATTTAGAGAATCAAATTCAAAGCATCATTAATAAAATTAATTTTATAAAATATTCTTTTAATTAATACTCCCTCTGTTCGCTTTTAAATGTCACTATTTTTCTGATTGAATTTTATTTTTACTTGTCACTTTTGACATATCAAGAAAAAGTAAAAGATTTTTTTTATTTCACCCTTAGCATTAATTTATTATTCTCCAAATCATTTTTAAGACATATTACTCTAAGCACAACTATTCAATAATTAGTCATGTCAAAAAGTGACAAGAAAAAGTGAATGAATAAAATATTTTCTTAATGAATATGCAAAAGAGTTCAAGTAAAATGAAACAGAAAAAATATATCATTACCCCCTTCATTCATTTTTAATTGCTTCCTTCATTCTTCGTGATTCAATTTAACAAAGTTATAAAACTAAATTAAATTAAATTAAATTAATTTTTAAAAATTAAAATTTAGATATTCGAAAACTAAATGAAAAGTATTTATACATTTTTTTTTTCTAAATTGATTAAAAATATATCTTAAAATGTAAGTTAAAATTTGTATCATTTGATGTTTAAAAAAATTAATTGAAAAGGAACGCAGGGAGTACTATTTACTTGTAGATAATTACTACAATAAAGCGCTTTGTTCATAATGTATATATGTCGATGGTAGCAATAGTAATAGTCTATTCTTTTTATTAAGGGACAACTAGCAAACATAAACTCTTAATTATCTTATTTAGCCTAACTTTCAATTAATTATCATTCATAGTTTCTCTTGCCAAATAACTATAAGGGAACTTTAAAAAATAGCCTAGGTTTCAGCAAAATAGGAGTATTCTTAGCGCAACTTTTAAAATTACAATTTGTAGTGGTTCTTTCTCTTTTTTCTTATTTTCTTTTCTTTTTCGTTTCCTTCTTTTTTTTCTCTCTCTTCTCTCTTTTGCCTCTTCTTCTCTTTCTTCTTTTTTCCTTTTTTCTTTTTTTTTTCTTTTTTTTCTTTCTATTTTTTTCTTTTTTTGTTGTATTCTATATTTTATATTTTTTAATACTTTCAAAAAATATGGTTGTTATGTCGAATACAAGTCATAAATGATGAGGGATATATCATAATCTCTTATTGTGTGGAAGGTAGTGCTAAGATCAACCTGAGCACCTAGCTCCTTCAAAAATGTCCTACAAAAGTTATAAATGAACACATAGCCTCTATCTGAAATAATAGATATGGGTACCCCTTGATGGAGAACTATCTCACGAACATAGATATGTGTTAACCTCTCGACAATGAATGAACTCTTAATAGGGACGAAATAAGTCAATATAGTCTATCAGTCAAATATGACCCAAATATTGTTCGAACCATGAGAATTACAAGGCAAAAAACTTATGAAATCTATAGTAATTCGTCCCCCTTCCACTCAAGAATTAGTAATCTATGAAGCAATCCACCAGGTCTCAGATGCTTGGCCTTTAACCGCTGACAACATAAATATTGAACTATAAAGTCCACTGCATCCTTCTTCATACTACTCCACTAGTAATATTTTCTCAAATTCTATACATCTGAGTTGTCCTAGGATGAATAGAATATCTAGAGCTATGTGTCTTCCAAATTATCAACGTAATCAAGTCTCCAACCCTCAAAACATAAATATGGTCGTTGAATCTAAAAATACCCTTTGAATCTAAGGTAGCCCTCCTCAACTCACCTCCCAAGACCTGATCATGAATGCCACAAAGTCTACTATCCTCAAATTAACAACTCTAAATCTTCTCAAATAACGTATACCTAGCTTAACATGGGCAAGAATCCTTTTGGGGTCTAAATATCAAGTTAAACTATCAAGTTGGCAAAGGAATAAATGTCCAAAGCCAAAATATGCTTAGAAACAAAAATAAGGCCAAGCTACACATACTCACTGCCTTCTAGCTCAAAGCCTCTACTACTAAATCTGCCCTGCCCGAATAGTATAGAATAAAAAGGTCATAGCCCTTCAAAAATCAATCCACCTGTGTTGTCTCAAGTTAATCTCCCTCTGAGTCATAAAATACTAAAGACTACGATGGTTAGTAAGAATCTCACAACAAACACTATTCAAGTACTGCCTCCAAATCTTAAGAACTAAAACTATCGTTGCCAACTCCAAATCATGAATTGAGTATTTGAGATCATGCACCTTCAGTTACCTCTATGCATACATAATAACTCGACCTTGCTGCATTAAAAAACACCTTAAAAAATATAAAAAGAATCATAATACATAGTAATTCATTTTCCCTTATGTCACAACCTGAGACTACCCCCTAGTCGTAACACGGTGCCGAGAACTACAAGTGATCCTAAGCTAACTCATGACTGGCATACTTTTGAGAAACTAATTTAATATGTAAAATGAAACTTAATTTTCTGAGCAAAAGCATACTCATAAAAAGTTTGAATAAAGTTAATGTTGATACAGTTTACATCATGATAAAACTGAAGAAAGAAACTAAAATTACTTGACTAACTCTGACTGACAGCTGTGAAGCCTCTACTATACTGACTATAAATAGCTGGGATATGCCTCCAACTACCACTAATCAATACATATAGAAAATTAAAAATAAAGTACATGATCTACAACTATCTGGAGTTCTCAAAATAAGAGGACTCATCACCTGCTGGCTGAAAATTACAAATTATCTGACCCTGGTGTACGGGCTAGATATGGTACCTACATTATGAAGGATCTATCCAAAAATACATATATGTGGTCAGTATGTTGGAATATACTGAGTATATGGAGACATGCCCTAAATCATGAAAATTTTTCAAACAAGCTGTAAAATTGAGGATATAAGTTATTTGCTAAAAATATATATTTGGAACATGGCTATACGTGAAAACTATAAATTATAGAGAATTTATAAATCATGAGCTAAAAATAATTTTGTAAGCTAGGAGGTGGTAGAAATATAAATGTGGTAAGCCATTCTCTTATGCGACTAAATGTATTGTAGAGGCTATACTGAGAATGATGTATGAATACTGAGTTTGAAACTATGTGGTGAAAACAGACTTAACTGATGGATCTGAATATTTAAACATATTGTGCCTAAATGAATAAACTTACAAAACCAACACAACATGTATTAAGTAGATCTGATTAACTTAATGACAGGTGTCTGTATGACCGAACAATTTAAATCTGAGAAAAAGAGATAACTAAAATTGGTATGTTGAGTAGCGGATATATGAATACTGATTATGTAAAACTGAACTGTACTTAGTTTGAATAACTGGACTGAAACTGTGGAGTACTATGCATATGATATAAGGACTAACTGAACAACATTAGATAACTGAGCATGAATGCATGAAAACTATAATATCTGAGAATGCAAGACCAAGCATATACATATTTCTGAAATAATCTGTAAACTGAAAGAGTAAAATCTGATAACTAAATAATTGAGAATCTGTATACTTGGTCAAAAAAATCTGAACTAAAAATACACTGAATACTGTACTGAGATTGTGGGTGCTATCATGTAACTGACATATACCATGTGAGCTATCATGGAGTCCAATATTTGACCCACATTGAGGAGGGTTGTTCTATCCTTTCCATTAAAATAGAACCTAAACTATAGTGATCACTAAACTGATGTCCTGAATGATCAGGGAGTCAAGCCTAAACTGATGGATGACCCCTGAGAGGATGTCAAGCCTAAACTAATGGGTGACCTTTCATATTGATACAAGCCAAATAGCCACCATAGCTTTCGATGACATTATGCGAGGCTAACAAAAGAAGAACTCGATTGAGGTCACATTGAGGGAACGGGAACACGTATGGAGGACCCATTTTGAGCCTACAATAGAACGATCCCGTATATGGAAGGTTTCTTGAAAGCTTGCTTTAATGATATGCCCGATATCTCTAAGTGTTGAAGAATAATTGTGAAGACCAAAAAAGACACAAGGAAAGACATATGTTGAAGTGCTAAGAAGACCAAATCAAACACTCCATGATTGACCCTTCATTAAGGGTGTAATGGTCTTTTGTGCCTATTTTTTACACTCCATAGGATCCTCTTTTCATTAAGGCTATTTTCGTCTTTTATGTAATAAGCTATAAATAGACTCCTTAGGCTTATTTTTCATTTAGACTTTGATGAATATTAAAGATTTCTTCTGTCTTTGAGAGTGTATCTCCTTTAGTGTAGGGCTTGGAAAAGCCATAATTGAAACTAGGGTTAGCTTGAGTGTGGATTCACTTGAGTTGACAATCGACTTAGAGACACTGGTGTTTTAGGGTGCTTCGAGTTCCTTTTGTGTCAACGTAAGAGTGTGGTGTTGCCTTTATGGATTGTAGAGGGTTTTGGTGTTTTATACACACCTTAGTTAGTATAATTTGTAAAGGTTTATGTCTCACTAACTATCCTTTAAGTTTATGCATTTTCTCTTCTTTTTGTGCTAAATCCGAATGTGCATTTGTTTGTTCTTCTTCATCTCATCTACTTCTCTTTAGTTATGTTGTTATTTTCAGATTTTAGGTTTGTTCCTTATCATTTGGTATCAATAGACACATTTTAGAATTGTTCCTACAATTCTAAGTCTTGGATTATTGATTACCTTGAAGAAAATCAACAAAAAAGAGTGTAGAAAATCAAAAATCTCACAAAAAATTGTTAACCCATTTTTGTGTATTGGCAGTATTTTAGACCTTATATCTACTTTTTGTGTGTGTTTTTTGTGAGTTTCTAGTGCTAGATCCTTGTTCCTTAGCACTAATAGAGTCTAGATCTAAGATTTAAGCTAAATCGGAGGTGTTTTGAACCATCCACCATTGATGAGCTTGTGTTTAAAGCTATTTGAGGGTGGGTCACATTTTGGGCTATTGTGGTTGTAACATTTTTAGACTAATTTTGTGATATTTGTGTTTGGGTTGGCAAAGGGACCTTAGATCTTCAAGAAAATTTTAATTTGGAGGTCATTTGCCTTGTGGTCAAACATTGGTCAACTCTTGAATATTCTTGTTATTCTTCCTCATCTTCATATCTTGTTGGAGAAGAATATTCAAAAAGGGGTGTTTGATCTTGAAAAGTAAGGAAATATAGGGTACTACTTGTTTAAGGAAATTTCCAAGCACCTTCCTAGTCATCCAAAAGAAAAAAAACAACAAAAGGGAAGGAATAGTCAAGTACAAGAACAAGTACAATTAAAAGTATGGGGGAGGGGGCCATTTCAATTCTAATTCATTTGATCTTGAGAAAGGCTCCAAACCTTGTGTTTTCTCCTCCAAACAAATCGAAATTACACTCCCTTGGTTGAAGATTGGCTGAAACACAACTTGAAGAACAAAAAAAATAGCAAAACTAACGTCCAACTATAAGCTGCCACATCACCACTTGGGGACAACCAAATTTTAAGCTAAAATCTTGATTTCTTAGTTTCTAATTTTTTATTCTTAGTTATATTTTGTTGATTCTATCACTATTAGCAAACTAGTAATTACCTACTAGGTTGAGAATTAGTTTTAATGTCCTTTTCTTTCGTGTTATCGTTCTTGTGTGCTTTTATCATTTTGTAATTCATTGTGTTTTGTTGGTTTAAGTCTGAATGAGATTTCCATGAGTCATTCAAGCAAAAATCTATTTCGGGAAAAATTAGACTCATCCCTTAATCACTCACGAAGTACAAGCCAATTTTCAACACTTGTGAATCCAAGTGTGAGGTAAAACTGAAAGTAAGAGTGTGTGAGGTTATTTGAACTAACTTTTTTGTTGTTTTTTAGGTGTTTTATTTTAGGTACCTTGACAATGGAAGGAAAAACATCATCAACACCGGATATTTATGGTATTTATACTACCTCGGATCTTAGTGAAGATTTTTGTCGGAACCTTGAAAGTCTACGCCAATTGATTATTCAAGCATACCCTCAAAGACGAATTACCACTAACCAAGATACTAGCATTTTGCCTAGTATCAATTCTTCTTTTGTGAAGGTTTAAGATAATATACGTTCACCGGAGGATTGAAGGAGAGTTCCTCAAGAACACATGGTTGATGATCAAACGGAGTTCTTGGCTAAGAATTCCAACTTTGGGAAAAATGATAAAGAGGTGATGCAAGGGAGAATTATTGACAAACTCCCTTGTAATAAGTGCTTCCCAAAGGAGAAAATGGGCTGCCATGATCTAACCCTGGGTGAAGGCCATACCTCATGTGAGCTAAAAGGTAAAAATGCTATCTTCTATACTTCTACAAACTTAGAATGTCGTGATGTGGCTAGTATTAGCCAAGTAGATGTAGTTGATGATTTACTTGGAGGAGAATTGCATGAGTCTTCCCTTTTTGATACTCTTGGTATTGCTAGATTGAATGAAGACCAAATTTTTTTTGTAATTTTTCAAGCACTAGTTGATCATATAGATGACAAAATTGATTCTTTTTGTAAGAATGATTTGTGTCCATCTAGTGCTAGAACTTATAACTTGAATAGGGTTACATTACCAAGTTATAAGAGTATTCACACACTAGTTGACCTATGTGAAAACCAAGGTGAGTCTACGTTGGTATGTGAGTTGCCAATAACTAGTGAGGATGTGAATGATGATCAACCTACTCACGAATGCAATCCACTACTTGAGCATATGTGTGGTGTGTTTGATAAGTCTCAAGTTAGTGATGATATTGATGGATTTGATCATGGGATTGGAGATGATTCTGTAAGCATGTTGTATGATGAAAGCCATATTGATAGCTTTGCTCAAAGACACCAGTAAAAGGCACAATCGGGTGAAGGTGACCTTGAATTTCTTGAACATTTAGGAAACCCAAATTGTGATTATTCTTGTGAAAATGTTTTTGTGTATTATCCCTTTGTTGCTCATGGTGACTTATATCTATGTAGGGATTACTCTCTTAAAATAGAAAGTGGTGCATGTTTAGAAATACCATCTACTTCTTCTTTGTGTGTTTCCTATGTTGAGCATCCAAGTGGTGATAAACTTGGAACTACTGAGTACTTGCATAAGGGCACCATAGTTGAAATTGATTTGTATGACACCTTTCTCTACTCTCTATTTGCCTTTGATGATCTGTATGCTATTTTAGAGAGTATGTCTTTTAGATTAGGTGAAGCCTATGGGGAAAAAGAGTGTTGTCTAGATCTATGTGTAAGGATACTCTTTCCATTTGACCCCGGTGCCAAATGTGGATATGATGATATTGGCACACCCAAATTGTTGCTTGGTCTACATGACAAGTGAAGTATTATTCTTGAAAACCCAAGGGCAAAAGTACCATTGTTGTCTTGGGATTATGCTTCTAAATGTGCATCCTTGCTTGACACATTTGTGCTTGAATTGAGTGGATCCCAACTTGTGGATGCCAAGTTGATGTTTTACTTGTTGGGAAGAAATCATATGTGCTTAATTGCTTTAATTCCATCCTTGTGTGTCTTATGTTCTATATCTTTTGGGCCAAGTGGCCTTCTTATAGATGATATCACCTTGGGTAATGCCTTTACAGTTGATGCCTTCCTATACTACCTCTTTGCTTATAATGATATCCATGTTAGTCTTGGATTTATTTTATGTGGAGTTAGGATAGTTGTTGATTGGTCCACTTCCTTGAGTGATATTGCTATATGTTTTGCATGAACCTTAACTTCTAGTGCGATACCACTCTTGATGTGGTCTTTAAAAGAGATGATGAGGCAATTGTGTCTTATGGATCCTAAGGAAAAGGTAATCTTACCTTTTGTAACTAGTGATGCCATCATGACCATTGCCATTTCCTTACCTCTTGGCCATTTCCTTAACCAATTCCTGTGTGCATTCTTTTATAGATTTCTAATGTTTAATACAAAGGATCCTTGGTTATATTTCAAGTGTGAACCACCTTAGAATGATATTGTTATTTGTTGTCCTAACCCTAACCCTCATGCCATGAGGATGTTGTGCTTCTTTGTCCTTTCTTTGCTTTTGTATGGAATGGATTCGAGATCGAATTCTTTTCAAGAAGGGGAGGATGATACAAGTCAAATGGCCATCATAGCTTTCGATGACATCATGCGAGGCCAATAAAAGAAAAACCTGATTGTGATCACATTGAGGGCATGGTAACATGCATGGGGGACCCATTTTGATCCCACAATAGAACGATCCCATGTATGGAAGGTTTCTTGGAAGCTTGCCTTGATGAGATGCCCGAGACCTCCAAGTGTTGAAGAATAATTGTAAAGACCAAAAATACACAAAGAAAGCCATATGTTGAAATATGAAGAAAACCACATTAAACACTCTATGACCGCCCCTTCATTAAGGTGTAATGGTCTTTTTGTGCCTTTTCTTTACACTCCATAGGAGCCCCTTTTCATTAAGGGTATTTTGGTCTTTTATGTAATAAGCTATAAATAGACTCCTTAGGCTTATTTTTCATTTATACTTTGATGAATATTGAAGATTTGTTCTCTCTTTGGGAGTGTATCTCGTTTAGTGTAGGGCTTGGAAAATCCATAATTGAAACTAGGGTTAGCTTGAGTGTGGATTCACTTGAGTTGACAAAATCAAATTAGAAATATTGGTGCTTTGGGGTGCTTCGAGTCCCTTTTGTGTCAACGTAAGAGTGTGGTGTTGCCTTTGTGGATTGTAGAGGGTTTTGGTGTTTGATACACACTTTAGTTCCTATAATTTGTAAAGGTTTATGTCTCACTAACTATCCTTTAATTTTATGCATTTTCTCTTCTTTTTGTGGTAAATCCAAATATGTGTTTGTTCTTCTTCATCTCATCTTTTTCTCTTTAGTTGTATTGTTATTTTAAGATTTTAGGTTTGTTCCTTATCACATATCCTACGCTGGCTACGTAGTTCAGGAATACAAGGACTACTACTAATGACTCTGTCTGATAACTGAAATACTAACTGGTGCATACACTAATAATTGATAAGCTCAGGTCATAGTATTCTGAAAATAATAGTGCATATGGATTCTGAGGTAATCATAAACATATAAACTGATAATTCTCAACATGTTCATGGTGTTCTGAATATGATATTAAAAATGATGGTCTGACTAACCCATTACTTGAAAACAGAAATCATGTAAAAACACATAGGTATCGGGTGTTCATAACCCACCAGCATTGAATGATCATTAAAACATGACATTTAAACTCAAACTGTAGTATTGAATCATGGTTCAACTCAAGATATGCGCATTTCATCAATAATGGGGAAAACATGAATTTTAAAACAAGGAAATGTTGCTATAGTCATGAGTTTAGGATCTATCATGTAATTCACTTGAATAAAGCATAAAAAACTTAAATTCATAGCATGAGGAATTTAAAATCTTACATAGGATCACACATGGTCTGAATTAAATTAAAATCACCATGAAAGCATGAAATTCAATCTTTCTTGAACATATAAAATATCATAATGATAGAAAATTCAATCTTTAATTGAAAGAAAAGGGTTTTCGAGCTCCATGGGTGAAAGGGACACATGAATGAATACCCCACATACCTGAGTTTCTTGATTTTCTTGATTTATTAAGAAATCTTGAAATTGGAACTTGAATTCATGAGTTCTTGAAGAAGATATCTTGAATTTCTTGTTCTTGAGAATGGAGGCTTGAATTCTCTTGGGTGAGGAACCCTAATCTTGATGTTCTTGATATTTATGAATTTGAATCTTGAAACTTGGGAGATGATTTTGAGAAGAAACCCTAATATTGTTCTTGAGAGTAGAATGAAGAGTTTATGTTGCTTAATCGATGGAAATAGAGGCAAAGTAATACCCCTTGGGGGTTAAATATTGTGGTTTGGGAGTTAAAAAGGGGTAAAATAAAAATATCTTAAACTAAAATTTACAGACAATTCTCGGCAGTCCTTACGGGTCTACCATACGACTCATATGGTCTGGGTACGAGTTAGACTTGGCAAACCGTATGTGTGTGACACAGCTTGATAGGGCTTCAGTACTTCGTCCATAAATTTTTACCCCGATGTCGGATTAAGGCAAAATTGGTATCATTGGAAAGAGAATTCAATTACCTATCTGTTGGTGGGTCTTGATATAAAAAATTATTAGTAAAATAAAATTTATGGTCATTTGAATATGACTATAGTTATGTACATCCCATCCCAAGAATTTAATCGCTAAGGGAGGTTTTGACTTGTTTATGAGCTAGGATCTATTTGAGGACTTAAAATATGTCCAAGTAACTTATAAAGATTTTAAAACATGAGTCTTAATTCTTGGATAGTCCACTGTTCAGGGTACGAGTTAAATCTTACGACTCCTAACATGTCTATACGACTTATATCCACTACTCGTAAGCTGGATAGAACATTAAGAACCTATACAGTTGACAATATGACTTATATTTATACAACTCATACCTTACTTCACAACTTCTAGGTTCAAATAATAACTTGAACAAAACTCAAATCACCCCACACTGACATGGGTACTACTTGCTTCATACAACTCGTAAGAGTCTTTACAATTTGAGAGATGAGTCGTAAGTTGTCTAGAGATCAGGAACAAATATGGGGTGTTACACCTTAACTAGAAGAGTCAATATAGGAGATGTAGTGAGTAATTCCTTGATCTTCAGAAAGATCACACTCATTGGACCACTAAATAGGAATCTCTTTTTTCATCAGTCTAGTCATAGGTATTGTAATAGTAGTAAATCTCTCGACAAACTATCTATAGTAACCTGCAAAACCAATAATGCTACGAACCTCAATCGAAGATGTAGGTCAATCCCAATCATGAATAGCCTCAATCTTAACCAAATCTACCATAATCCTATCCTTAGACACCACATGTCTTAGAAATGCCACTGACTATATCCAAAACTCGCACTTTGAAAATTTGGCAAAAGCCTATAATCTCTCAAAGTTTGGAGCACAGTCCTCAAATGTTGCTCGTACTTCTCTCCACTCCTTAAATAGACAAGGATCTCATCGATAAAAATGATAACAAAGAATTCCAAATATATCCTCAAAAATTGGTTCATCAAGTCCATCAAGTTACAAGGGCATTAGTCTATCCAAAAGATATCACCAGGAACTCATAATGGCCATATCGAGTCCAAAAAGTTGTCTTTGGGATATCCTCTACCCGAATCACTAACTGATGGTAACAAGATCTTAGTTTAATCTTATAAAACACTATCTTACCCCTAAAGTTGGTCAAATAAATAATCTATATGAGGTATATGGTACTTATTATTCACAGTCACCTTATTCAACTACCTATAGTCAGTCAATACACATACACATAGAACTATCATTTTTCTTTACTAATAAAACAAGAACAACCCAAGAAGATTCACTCAACCTAATAAAGCCCCTACCCAGAATATCCTAAAGTTGAGAATTTAGCTCCTTAAGCGTCAAAGGAGTCATATAGTAAGGTGCCATAAAAATAGGTCGAGTGCCCTCTTTAAGGTCAATAGCAAATTTAATGTCACATTCAAGAAGATGTATAAGTAGATCGGTAGGGAATACATCAGAAAACTTATGAATGATAGGAACAGAATCAAGCAACGAACTCTCTGAACTAATATCATGAACAAAAGCAAGAAAAGACTTACAACCCCTCAATACCAATATCCTAGCTCAAACATAAGAAATAATCCCCATAGGTACGTGGCTACAAGAACCCTGCCATAAAATTGAGGGTATGCTAGGCAAGGCTAAGGTAATGGTCTTGGTAAAATAGTCCAAGATCGCATGATAGAAGGATAACCAATTCATGCCTAAAATTACATCAAAATTCACCATATATATCATAATAAGGTCAACCTGAGTATCATACTCTCAAATAGTCATAATATGTGACATATAAATCTGATCCACTACAAAAGAAACACCCACAGGAGTAGATACAAGTAATGGAATAGATAAATTCTCCTAATACAACTCTAAATGTAGTGCATGATAAGCAAAAACAAATGAGAAAATAGATCCCTAATAAAATAAAGCAGTGGTTGGCTGATGACAGACAGAAATTATACTTTTAATAATAGCATCTGATGATTCCACCTTAACCTACCTAGTACAACATATAAAAGACCCCATCAGCCTTTAGACTGGGTACCAAACTGATCGTCTGTCCTACCAACCCAAGGACCTTATCTAATACCATGAGGACCACCCTCTTCAACCCTGTGCACCATCTCTAGCTAGAGATGGCAATAATATGATTGGATAAACACTCTGTGTTAGAGACTGAATTATCCACATCATGGGTACTATCTAGATAAATGGTCAACAATCGCATAATCATAGCATGCCTGGGGCACTCTGCTCTGCCCAGAAGATCTGTTTAACCTAAAATGGCCACCTCAGCTTGAAAAATCTGACTGTGCACCCCTCAAAGACCACTACTCTAACTATGTTAGTCATTATAACTAGGTTAAACCCATCAGTAAGCTTAAGTACTACCTGAACGGTCCTGATAGACTAACCTTGGTGCTGATAAGATTGACACCAAAGATACTTCTTATGAAAATCTTTGTCTTTAAACTGTGAGTTGCTCTAGCTCCCACTGAAACTCCCCTACTAATGTGGGTTCTTATCATTTCCACCTAGAGCCTAGTGATGCATCTCCTACATAGTTTAAGACTGATATCCAAAAAAGATATGCCACTTGCAACTAGGGTGATGGCATGCTAAGGAATCCTTAATATCAAGGCTTGATACAAGTACGACCACGAGGATGGACGTGTGAAAGTGTAATGAACCTGAAGCTTAGAGTGTGCAAGAAAAATACTAAAGAGGGCCTAGAACACACAACAAAACTGAACCTACACTACACTCCATGGGTGGCATTTTGAGTCTTTTTATTAAAGGGCCTTTTGGTTATTTTGTATGCTAGTTGTAACCTAGTATAAATAGAACATTGTAGGTCATTTTGTCTTAGAATTTGATGATATTTGTAAGTTTTATAGCACTTTCAAAGACAATTTCTCTCTTCTCTTTAGGAGGCAACCCAAAACTAAGGTGATACTAGTGTGAAATCACTAATGTTGCATTCATGGCTTGAGACGTTGGTGTTTTGAAGAGGTAAAGTCCCTCTTGTGTCAACGTCGGAGTTAGATTAACCATTGTGTGTAGTGTTAAGGGTCCAAGAGTATCATATGTTCTTTGGTTCTTAAGATTATACCATCCAAGGTTTAACTATTTATCCTTTGTTTATTTTATTCTTATAATTATTTGTACTGGTTTGTTCTTGTTTCTAGGGAAGCTGTGAGTTGTTGTTACAATATTTTTGTGTTCTTATTGTTGTTTTGTAACTTAGTTTGGTTGTTGGCTGCCTTGGTGTGTTAAAAACCTTGTGATCTCTTCATTCTTGCTCTTATTTATTGAATCCAAGAGTGGTCATCAAAGGGGTCCTTGATTCCTAGAACTTATGGATTGTTTTGGTGTATGTTTTGTGCCTTTCCTTGTTATTCCTGTATCAAGGCTACACTAGTCTCACAAAGTAAAAATGCATAGGCAGCCAAGGCGTCACTTGGGCGATGATCATGCTATGCCAACCTTCTCACCTAGGCGACCCTAGCCATGCTAAGGCGACATTGCCTAAATAGATTAGGTGTCACAAGGTCTTAAATTAAACAAAACTAATCATAAAGTATCATTATAACCATCATAAGGGAGAATGGAGCTAATTACTACCAAAGAAACCCCCAAACCAACTAAATTTAACCAATATAATACTAAACTATACACCAGGTCGTAAGTACCTACCCAAAACTATATTTATACTACACTAATACCATAATAAAACTCAATTCATGATGAAAGTAAGCCTAGCCTACCTGAACTCTGCTGAAAGCTTGAGAAAGTCCACTACTCTAGAGTTTTTCCCTTCTGAGAAGCCTTCGAACGCTACCACACTATCAAAATAATAATCTATGCATTAAGACGAGACTAATGATACACATATTGCATATAAATACTCTGGGTCAAAACTCAAATTAAAAATCCCATGTGGGTTCTACATACAGAATCTCAAAATTAAAATTATCAATGTGTCCCTATAAGCCCTAAGATCACTTTCCCCCAAGAATGGGTGAAATCTGAGCACAATATGCCTCAAAATAGCCTGCATATGTGATGTTCTGGCTTTCAACGGAACATTTTGCATCTTTTTCTTGGGAAAGTTGTATGTTTTCAAGAAACTAAGGTTGCGTTTAATTTTGTTTTTAATGTTTTAGGGTAAGGAACTAGCTGAAGGAAAAGTCTCAAAAATGTGGCAGAAAAACACTTTTTACGATCAAAATAGTGGACCATCAGTGTTGCGACGAACCTCCAAGTTAACCATCATATCAAATCAGAACTCAGACTTTCAGAAGACCCTGCGGCGATCGAAATGGTGGACCGTTAGTCTTGCAACAGACCACCAACTTGACTGTTGGTCCTACACAGAACCCAAGACTTTAGATCTTGCAGCGGTTAACCAAATGGCGGACCATCAGTCTTACAATGGACCACCAAGTTGGCCATCAGTTTTATCTAGAACTTGGCCACTTGAAGGACTCAGCGATGGACCAAATGGTGCACCATCAGTCTTGCGACGGACCACCAAGTTGGCCTTCAGTTTTATCCAGAAAGTGACCTTCCAAGATCAGCAGCAACGGGCCAAATGATGGATCGTCAACTTTGCGATGGACCACCAATTTGGCCGTCACTTTAGACGCAGATTTTATGATTTTGAATTTTAAATCCCTTTTAAATAGGAACATATAAATACCTATTTTTTATTAGGGGATCCTTTGGATCTTTTATTAAGTTTTTTTCATCTCTAAAACTCTCTGTAACCTAGTATTTTGGGAAATTAAGCAGATTTAGAGGATTTATTCATTCCATTTCTATTAGAGATTCAAGAACTAATCCTTGTACTTTTAGTAAGTAGATTTTGAGTTTATTTATGAATGATAAAAAGATTATCTCTCATTCTTCTACAGACATGTGTGGCTAAGTTCCCATAACTAGGGTTATGGGATCCTTGATGAAAAAATGGATTTGGGTTGTGAATCTAATCGAGTTCTATGAGTAATTGACGTTGTACAAACCTTTCTTCATTTTAATGACTTTTCTTGGTTGCAAACTTGAAAAGTGTACCCTTGAACATCACTTGTCCAAAAAGAAAAGTATTTGTTAGGAAAAGAAAGGGTTTACATGAAGTCTAAAGGCTCTAAACTTTAGATTAATAGTGGATGCCTTAACAGAATTTACCTACATGAGAAAAAGGTTGAATAACCAATATATTCTTTGAGTTTGGGAGAATTAAAGGATACATTATCTTATTAGGTTGAGAAACTAATGGGTAAATAATAGGATTCAACTACTCTTACAATTGAAATTATTAATTGGAACTCAAAAGTGATTCACAACCCTAACTGTTCAAGATTCTTGGTAACCATAACTCTAGTTTGTTTAATATCATTGAATTACTACTTGCAAAGTGAATCATTAATTGGAATAACTCTATTACAATTATTTAAAACATAATTCACAAATTAAAACTCCCTTATTCAGGAACCTCTAATCAATAGTCTAATAACAGCTACACCACTTAGTGAGCATAGTATCCCTGTGGGATTCGATAGTCAACCCAGTTGGGTTCTATATTTGACAGTGACCTCTTACACTTTCTAACGAGAGTTGTAATTTGGGTATATCAAATTTTGGCACTATTGTCGGGGAATACGATTGTCAATTAAGTTTGTGTTTGTTAATTGACCTTTGGTCAAGTTTCCCAAATTTTACTTTTGTTTGTTGTTTTTGTTCTGTGTAGGGGAGTTGTTATGTATGCCAAGTACATGGAGATCGGGTGCACCATTATTACTAATATATCTAGAATTGTAATTAATTAGCAGAATGGCAGATCCTCAAGATGCTGAGAGACTAGCCGCATTGGCTTGAGCTCAACCAAATCAGCAAAAGGATGGTCAACATGCACATCATCCTAATCCTGATGATGATGATTTGGGGAATGATGACTTGTTAGATCCTGTTAATCAAAGGCATGCAGAGAATGTAGCTGCACCAGTGAACAGAAATGTAAACAGAAACCGTCCTTTCAGGGTGAGACCTGATCGCCAAGTTGTTCAATTTGATCTTAATAATGATAATGATGGAACGGACAAAGTTGGTACCACTATAGCTATTATTCCTCCACCTCGATCACCAGGAGCAAAGTTTAATATTACCAGTACAATGATTCAGCTCCTTCATCTGAAGGGGTAGTTTGGTGGACTCCTAGGAGATGATCCCAATATGCATTTAGTGAATTTTTTCACTATTTGTAAGTCCTTTAATAACCCGAGAGTGGGACAGAATGCCATCTGCCTGTGTTTATTTTGGTTGTCTTTGTCTGGGGAGGCAATATTATGGCTTAATGAGCTAACAATTGATTCTATAACTAACTAAAGGTAGTTGAGAGTGGCTTTCCTAAAAAGGTTCTTTTATCCTTCCAGGAGGGTACAATTGAGGGATTAGATCAGCAACTTTAGGTAGCTTATAATCGAAGCTCTTTACGAGACATGGGAGAAGTTAAAAAAGAAGCTGACGCAGTGTTCAAACTATAATATGATAGATATTCATCTGATGGAGACTCTTTATCTGTCTTTGAACTCTATTACAAAGCCAGTTGTTGATAATGCTGTAAGGGGGTCATTTGTGAATCTTAATTTTCAAGTTGCCTAAAAAATGCTTGATCGAATGACCAAACAAAGTAGAGCTTGGCATACCAGGGATTCTGTGGTAGCAAACCCTACTGTGTCTATTGTTATGACTGCAGAACAACATAAGAAAAAAGAAGAATGCGATCAACACATGGCACACTTGAAAACACAGATGGATTTATTGACCATGCACTTATTATCTGCAAAGACTAAAAAAGTAAAAGTTGTTGCATTCAAAGGTAGAGATGATTCTAATTCGAAATAAGAGGCAACTATTTGAATAACTAAGGGGATTTTCAAGGCAATAGCCAAGGAAATCAAGGTTGAAACTACTACAAGAAAGCTGGTTACAAGGATAGGGATCAAGGAAACTGGAAAGTAAGAATGATAGGAGTAGCTATATGTACCTCCCGGAAGTAGAGATAATGCTACAACTAGCTTCGTCAAGACGTCCATGGAGGACATAATAGAGAAATTATTAAAGAAAGTTGAAGCTACCAACTCTAGGGTGACTACCATGAAGAGAGATTTATCTTCTATGAGTCAGTTGGTAAATTTGCACTCCACCTCTATCAATCAGTTGGAGCAACAAATGATCCGACTCTCGGCAATGCTGAATCAAAGGAAGACTAGAATATTGCCAAGTGATACCATTCAGAATTTGCAAAATGATGGCTCTTGCATACTTATCACTACTAGAAGTGGTAAAGTATTTGCAATCCCTCATGTGGTCACGCTTGTGGTTGATATTACAGCGGATGATATTAAAGAAGCAGAGATTCATCATCCGTTGGAGTCTAGGAAATCGAATAAGGTTATTGATGACGCACCATCCAACAGTCAGCAGGTTGAGAAGTTGGAGAAGAATAAGGGAAAGAAGGCTGAAGTGGTGGTTACCACTCTTCCAAAACCACCCCTTCATTTCCTCATCGGTTGAAGAAGAAGGCTGACAACACAAAGTTCAGCAAATTCATGGCTATGCTTAAGCATTTGACAATTAATCTGCCAGTGGTGGAGGCATTAGAGAAAATTCCTGGGTATGCAAAGTTCATGAAAGACCTCGTCACGAAGAAATGGTCAATTAGTTTTGAGCCAATGGACAATCTTTATAATGTGGTGCTATTTCCACAAGGTCTCTAGTGCAGAAAAAGGTAGATCCGGGAGCATTTACTATCCTATTCACTATTAGACCTCTTTACTTTGCAAAATCTCTGTGCAACTTGGGAGCTAACATTAATCTGATGTCGCTAGCTGTTTACAAAAAGTTGGGTTTGGGAGTCCCCACAGCTACTAACATGCGACTTGTGATGATGGATAGGTTGGTAAAATGATCAATTGGTATTTTGTATGATGTGCTTATGAAGGTTGCTAGTTTCATATTTCCTGTGGATTTCATCATTCTAGATTGCGAGGTGGACTTCGAGGTGCCCATATTCTTGGGTTGACCTTTTCTTACAATTGAAAGTGGGTTGATTGATTTATGAGCTAATGAGCTCTTATTTAGGCTGAATGATAAAGTGGTGCGATTTGATGTGTGCCAATTAATGAAGCAGCAGAAAGAAATAAGTGTGTTTTCTATTGTGGATGTCTATTATGAAGAGGTGCAGGAAGTGCCGATTGAAGAGAAATTTGTTGTTGAGACATTAGCTGTCGTATTGATGAATTTTGATTAGGATGGTATAGAAGATTATGAGGAGACAGTGTATGCCTTAACGGGAATAGGGTCTTACTCATATGCACCCAAGAAGTTGGATTTGGACTTAAAAAATTGTCCAAGTCCACCTGCTAAGACTTCTATAGAAGAACCACCTATCCTAGTGCTGAAAGAGTTACCCAGTCATTTGAGGTATGTGTTCCTGGGCAGTGGGAATACACTACTTGTTATTATTGCGGCTGATCTAGGTTAGTAATAGGTGGAAGCCCTCATCTCTGTTCTTAAGAGATATAAGAGGGTTATTGGTTGGATGATTGCAGACATCATCGACATCCCTCCTGTTGTATGTACACATAAAATCCAGCTGGAGGAGGATTATGTCCCGACTACTGAGCACCAGTATTGCTTAAGCCCACCTATGCAAGAGGTGGTGAAGAAGGAGATCATCAAGTGACTAGATACAGGAGTGGTTTATCCTATATCAGACAGTAAGTGGGTGAGTCCTGTCCAGTGCATGCCCAAAAAAGGGAGCATGATAGTGGTGGCTAACGAGAAGAATGAGTTGATTCCACTCAGACTTATTATTGGGTGGAGGGTATGCATGGATTACCAAAAACTCAATTCATAGATATAGAAGGATCACTTTCCAATGCCCTTCATGGATCAGATGCTTAACCGACTGGCTGGAAAGGGTTGGCAATATTTCTTAGATGGATATTTTGGTTACAACTAGATTTTCATTGCTCCTAAATATCAGGATAAAACGACATTCACATACCCATATGGTACGTTTGCTTTCAAGAGAATGCCTTTTGGGTTATGTAATGCGCCTACCACTTTTCAGCGGTGCATGATGTCAATCTTTTTTTATATGGTTGAAGACACCCTAGAGGTGTTTATGGATGATTTTTTGGTTGTCGGTGATTTCTTTGAACTGTTCTTGCTAAATTTGAGTCGGTCATTACAGCGGTGTGAAGAGTTCAACCTTGTCCTTAACTGGAAAAAATGCCACTTCATGGTAAAGGAAGGCATTGTGCTCGGTCATCGAATTCCAACTTAAGTCATTGAGGTAGAGAAGGCAAAGGTTGAGGTGATTGAGAAATTACCCCCTCCTATCTCTGTCAAATGGGTACATTGTTTTCTTGGCCATGTAGGTTTTTACCGCAGATTCATAAAGGATTTCTCTAAGATTGCAAACCCGTTTTGCAAACTCTTGTAGAAGGAAGCCAAATTTGCTTTTGATGATGACCGCAGAAAAGCCTTTGAATGCCTTAAGTTGAAGCTAGTGGAAGCTCTAATTACTGTTTCTCCTAATTAGACGAAGCCGTTCGAGATTATATGTGATGCCAGTGGAGTGGCTCTTGGAGTTGTTCACAAACAAAATAAAAAGAAGTTGTTTCATCCGATATATTATGCAAGTAAGGCCCTAAATAAGGCTCAGAATAATTATACGATGACAGAGTAGGAATTTCTAGCAATGGTGTATGCTTTTGAGAAGTTTCGGGCATATTTGCTAGGTACCAAGGCAGTGGTACACACTGACCACGCTGCCTTGAGGTACCTAATGGCTAAAAAGGACACTAAACCAAGGTTGATCCGGTGGGTATTGCTACTTTAAGAATTTGACTTAGAGGTCAAGGATCGCAAGGGATGTGAGAATCAGGTGGTTGATCACCTATCAAGACTCGAAGGCAAGCAGGCAGTAAAAGATGAGCTTGAAATTGATGATTCCCTTCCGAATGAGAAAATATTAGCTGTAGTGCTCAAAAAAGTACCTTGGTATGCTGACTTCGTGAACTATGTGGTAAGTAAAGTAATGCCAGAGAATCTTTTCTTTCATCAAAGGAAAAAGTTTCTCCATGATATGAAATATTATTTCTAGGATGAGTCGTATCTTTTTCGGCAATGTGCGGATAGTATTATTAGACGGTGCATTCCAAAAGTGGAGATGTTGAGTGTACTGGAAGTGAGTCATGCTTCCCCAGTTAGAGGTCACCATGCTGGTGATCGTACTGCTAGAAAAGTGTTTCAAAGTGGCTACTACAGGCCCACTTTGTTCAAGGACGCTTACGAGTTCGTAAAGAGATGTGACCAATGTCAAAGGCAAGGGTCTATCTCAAAGTTCCATGAGATGCCAATGTCTAAGATGTTGGAGGTAGAAATATTCGATGTCTAGGGCATTGACTTTATAGGGCCCTTCGTGAGCTCATTTGGGATGAAGTTCATACTAGTTGTTGTTGACTACATGTCAAAATGGGTCGAGGCTGTGGCTCTGGCGGATAATGAAGGAAAGCGGGTTGTTGTATTTTTAAAGAGAAATATCTTCTCTCACTTTGGGGTAGCACGTACCATCATAAGCGATAGAGGATCACACTTTTGTAACAAGATATTCAGAGCCTCCTTGGAAAAATATGGAGTCAAACAGCATAAGGTGGATACTCCATACTACCGACAGACCAGTGGGTAGGTGGAGATCTCTAATCAGGAAATCAAAGCTATCCTTGCCAAGACTGTAAATGCTAGCTAGAAGGATTGTTCTTGGAATCTGGACGATGTATTATGGGCATATCGAACGACTTTCAAACACTCATTGGCATATCACCATACCAATTGGTTTATGGAAAGGTCTGCCATTTGCTGATTGAGCTAGAGCATAAAGCGTTGTGGGCACTGAAGGGTCTTAATCTGAACTGAAATGATGTAGAAAATATGAGACTGGGAAAATTGAATGAGATGGATAAATTTTGTCTCGGGGCATATAAAAGGGCATACCTATACAAGGAGAAGATGAAGAAGTATCATGATCGGAGGATTGAAAAATGATATTTCTAGATAGGTGACTTGGTGCTTTTTTTCAACTCCAAACTCAAACTATTCCAGGTAAACTTAAGTCCAAGTAGTTAGGCCAGTTTAGAGTTGGTCAAGTTTACTCATCTGGAGTAGTCGAACTTGAAAATGAAGATGGAAGCATCTTCAAACTCAATGGGCAATGAGTCAAATCTTATATCGGTCCAAAATACTCGATAAAGAGTATTGTTACTGTCTATCTCGTTGAAGTCTGAGTAATCGAGATAACTAAGTTGTGTCGCGATGATAAAGCAGGCGCTAGTGGCAGGTAACCCACAAAGTGTTATTGTAATCATAGTTAGAGTTCATTTTATGTTTTTTTACATTTTTTATGTATTTGTGGAGTGTGCAGGACCAAAAATATAGCAAAAAGAAGGAGTGATGCAATTGGAAAAAGGGGTGAAAATCTGAGTTACTGGAACAAAAGTGACGGCTAATTGACCACCAATCACTTGATGGACCACTATTTCCACCGTCGCAAAAATATAGGAAAATCTATGCACTGACTAAGTTAATGGGCAAAATGATGAACCGTCAAAAATTTGGTGGACCACCACATTGACCGTCAAAACCAGGCTGGGTGGCCTAGGTTTTGGTAAGGTATGAGGTGAAACTGGTGGACCATAAAAAATTTGGTGGACCATCCCGATGACCATTGCAATGAAGCAGGGTTGCTAATATTCTGGTATGATTCGACGTCCAATCTAGTAGACCGTCGCAGATCTGACGGAGCGTCGGGCCTGGAGTCACTGTAACCCTAATTCTAGGTCGGGTCGGGTTGAATTTGAAGCCTTGTTAAATGATCCGTACTTGACCCATAAGGTTTTAAAGTGATAAAATAAGGCGATTACATATGTTGTAACCTCTCCAAACCCTTTAATCGTTCAACTCCCTTTGGATTCAAAAAATCTGAAGGCAATTACTACCTCTAGGACTCTACATCTCTTTTCTTTTCTCCTATTTAAACACATATATTCTTCTTGTTCTCTTTATCACAATCAAGTTGAAATCACTATTGAAGAGTTGTCTGAATTAGTCTTGTTCTCTAAATTTGCAAGCTTGTCTCTCCATAAAATCAAGGTATGCGCATAATTCTATTCTTCTTTGTCTAAATGACGCGTTCAGTTGTGGGATGTATTTGGCAAGTTGTTTTGTAAAGGAATAAGCATCTTGTTATAGTTCTGTTGCCTTAAATTGTTGAAGGTCTTGAAGTAGGAGCTTGAGCATAATCTGTTTAGGTGAAGTCTGAGTAACCTACATGATTAAAATCTGAAAAGTTATGCTTGATTGTGTTATTGTTGTCAAATATTGTTAAACAAACAATGTTGCTCAGCAAATGCTCGAATATATGCCAAATTAAAAGTTGAATCTAAAGAAGGGGGTGCAACGGTTGAAATGGTGGACCGTCATATTGGCGACGAATCACCAACTTGACCGTCGCAGGTCTATGAAAATTCTAGGGCACTGGATAAGGCTCGACGGCCAAATTGGTGGACCGCCCCACCACTGGTGAACCACCATTTTGACCGCCAAGTCATAAAATTCACTAATTTGATAGATTTTTGCTATGGACTAATTTTTTACCTCTTTTTCAGGTGTTATGGCTCCCAAACTACCATTAAGTAAAGGAGGAAGATCTCAAAGGGGTGGCGACGAACCTGCATCCACATACAACACTAGACGACATAGAAGGGAAATTCCCCTACTCTTCCAGTCTGAAAAAGAGAGTGAGAGTAGTACTAGCAGTACCAGTTCGAGCCCAGACAAGGACACAGTTGCTTCTACTCAACCTAAGTCTGCTGATGTTGAAACTGAGGATGCCAATATAGAAGTACAAACTGAAGCGGATAATGTAGAAACTGAACCTGAGGATGCTAACATTGTCAGACGTAAGGATCCTCGAGTTTGGAAGGCAATTAGATGCCAGATAGAGGGAGCACGCGAGAAGTTCTATGATGGGTTGGCACCTACTGTGAGAGGGATCTAAAGTTTATTTACGAAAGAGCATTAGATTGTGACAAAGGATTTACATGAATATCCTGAGTTGGAATGTCGGTTCAACGAGTATGAACTAGCATAGATGAGCCAGCCACCAGTAGCCTATCAACTGAATTGGGTAAGAGAATTCTTTACAAATTATATTATACTAGTAGAAAAGGATTGCCTAAAGGGTACATCAATTACAAACTTGTCGAACAGAGAGTTTGTACCTGTCCGAGGAGTCACTGTTGATATTTCAGCCCGAACAATCAATAGGATGTTGTTCGAGCTAGAGTATGAGGCCCCATTTATTGTGCCTGATCTTGAGTATAGATTAAGAAATGCATCCGCTCAAAGGCCTTGAGTGGCCTCGTTCTTGGTTGATGATGGTAACCCCTCTCGGTTGACCAACTCACGGGAGCGTATTGCAAAATATTTCCTTAGCTTTAAGGCTAAATTTTGGCTGGATGTTGTTCGCTTAAGGTTAATGCCAAAAAAAGGGGATGGAAACTTAAATAAACACAGAGCCGTGTCGGTGGCAAGCTTGATCTCAGGGCTTTAAATTAATTTCGGCCAGATAATTGCAGATGAGATTTTCGTGAGGGCACACAAAATCTCTAGTTCATTGTTATTCCCGTGCTTAATCATGGCTTTATACGAACAGGCTGGTGTACCCTTGATTTGTGGAGTAGACAATAAAATGCCGACTAGACATAGACAGGATATTGAGAAGTCAAAGGACGAATCAAAGTTCGAGATGCGTGTCACCAAACCTCCAGCTTACAAGACTAAATCTGCATCTTCTCCCAATGCTACAGAAACTTCCGAAGGTATGCCTTTGCCCATTACCACTTATGTGACACCTGGGTATGTGCACCAAGGTACATCTGTAGGGTCAGGTTCTGCACAGTCTATGGGTAGAGCAGATTTTGCTGAATATTGGTTCACACCAGAAAACTTTGCTAAGTCGGTGAAGATGCAAAAGAGGTTTCAGAGACAGCTAGATAAGGGGGCTACAGACTTCAAGCCTTTTGTTGATGAAATCGTAGCTAATACGATCCATCTATTCCAAACCATTCACACTAGGATGGACACCATGGAACTTTGTATCAACAAAAGGCTCGATTTACTGTCCCTCCCTGACCATGCTAAGCTGATGGCTAAATTTGAATAAGCAAATGTGGATATTGCAGAGCTGAAGAGTAGGCAGCCACAGCAGCTTATGTTTTACCCAACCTTGGTGGAAAGTGATGTTGATGAGGGTATTATGGACCTGATGGGCAGACCAGTGAAAGACAAAGGGAAGAAGCAAATGGCAGACCGTCAGTCTTACGACGGACCACCAAGTTGGCCTTCTGTTTTATCCATAAAGTGACCTTCCACGATCAGCAGCGACGGGCCAAATGGTGGACCGTCAACTTTGTGATGGACCACTAATTTGGCCATCACTTTGGACGCAGATTTTATGATTTTGAATTTTAAATCCCTTTTAACTGGGAACATATAAATACCCAGTTTTTATTAGGGGATCCCTTGGATCTTTTATCAAGTTTTTTTTCATCTCTAAAACTCTCTGTAACGTAGTATTTTAGGAAATTAAGCAGATTTGGAGGATTTATTCATTCCATCTCTATTGAAAATTCAAGAACTAATCCTTGTACTTCTTGTAAGTAGATTCTAAGTTTATTTATGAATAATACAAAGATTCTCTCTCATTCTTCCACGGACATGAGTGGCTAAGTTCCCATAACTAGGGTTATGGGATCCTTTATGTGAAAATGGATTTGGGTTGTGAATCTAATCGAGTTCTATGAATAATTGACGTTTTATAAACCTTTCTTCATTTTAATGACTTTTCTTGGTTGCAAACTTGAAGAGTGTGCCTTTGAACATCACTTGTTCGAAAAGGAAAGTGTACATGAAGTCTAAAGGCTCTAAACTTTAGATTAATGTTGGATGCTTTAATAGGATTTACCTACATGAGAAAAAGGTTGAATAATCAATATATTCTTTAAGTTTGAGAGAATTAAAGGATACATTATCCAATTAGGTTGAGAAACTAATGGGCAACTAATAGGATTCAACTACTCTTACAATTGAAATTGTTAATTGAAACTCAAAACTGATTCACAACCCTAACTGTTCAAACTTCTTGGTAACCATAACTCTGGTTTGTTTAATATCATTGAATTACTACTTGCAAAGTGAATCATTAGCTGGAATAACTCTGTTACAATTATTTAAAACATAATTCACAAATTAAAACCCCCTTATTCAGGAACCTATGATCAACAGTCTAATAACAGCCACAACATTTAGTGAGCATAGTATTCTCTGTGGGATTCGACATCCAACCCAGTTAGGTTCTATATTTGACAACAACCGCTTACACTTTCTAACGAGCGTTGTAATTTGGGCGTATCAACATGATCTATGAATTTAAAGTTAAATTGATGATTTAAACTTAAATGATATTATGGAAATAAAGATGATGGAAAGAATACAACATCTCTAACTCACTACCGACTCCCAATGATCGATCGAGCTGTCATACAATTTAAGTTTCCAAGGTATTTAATAGTGTTTTTTGCCTTGAAAAAGTGACCTAAAATTGGGTAGGAACAATTCTTTAATGAGGCAGCACCATCACCTACGCGACCCAAGGCTCGCCAAGCGACATCGTCTAAGCAACCAAGGTATCACTAGGGCGATGTCATGCTAAGGCAACAATAGAGCTAATGCGATACCAGCCTCGCCAAGGCGACAACACTTGGGTGGCCAAGGCATCGCTTAGGCGATATACATGCGAAGGTAGCCTTCTCTCCTAGGTGACCTAAGAAACTCTAAGGAAAAATTACCTAGGTGACCTGAGCATCATTAAGGTGATGGCACAAGTAACAGCAGGCATCAGCATTTGGCCAAAATGCCAAGTCTCCGATCGACCCTTCAAAATTTGTTTGGGATTACATGAATGCAAACAGACTATGCGAACCCACCAAATTTGATATTTTAGACTCAACGACGCTATTAAAACTTCCCTCATAGTTTATTTTGATAAAATTTAGGCCCACACTCAAAGGGTCATTTTAACCAAAATCTACCCAATAAACCAAAATGAGTCTAGAAGCCTTGGGACCCGAACCATGGATCCCCAGCCTAAAATAAATATTTCAAAGCTAACAAAACTGTTAGAATTAACATTCGAGGTCGTTTACCTAAAGCTTATATCTAAACCCATTTCTTTGTAGTGAAAGTTCCAAAATAGGAAATTAACTCTACAATCAAACGAACTGCCATATGACCAACTATTAGTCCAAACAGGTCATAAATGACTTGGTGCAGCTATGGGCAAGCTCTAAACATCGAAAAAGTACAAAGAAGTATGAAATGACTTGGAGGTTCATTTCAATTATTTATCAGTATACATAACTTTGTACTACATTTACAAGCACACATTATAATTATAATTCAATTCACTCAAGTGTCAACATCCCAACTATCATCAATTACAAGCATCTCTAAGGACCAATCAACAAGAATCCAATTTAGGAACATACATATAATTAAATTAACTCTAAACCCCAATTGAACCATTGCTTAACTCAATTGAAGAACCCAAAAGCAAGATAGTTCCCAATAGTTTTGTCTTTCCTCAACACCTCAAAATGATAAAAGTCTAAAAATAAACAATAAAGAGTAATTAACTACTTAGTCACTCATTATATGCCTTAGGAATTAAACACCACTTATTTTTTCCTTGCACATAGTCAAAATTACAATGCAAGGGTCTTTCAGCCATTAATTTACCCAAAATCCCCAGAATTCACCTTTAAGGGGAGAAATTCGGTGCTAGAAAGTGTAAATTAACAAACTAGAATCAATTTAAATAGTTTCATGCCTATCCATAGGGTTTTTTAATCAATTATAATTAAATTAGGGCTTAAATCAAGAATTCCACCATAAACCTTTATTCAAATCATTCTACAAATTAAATAAATTAAACAATGTTCGAAAGGAGTATAATCTTATCGTTTCAATAAAAATTGACCCAAAGTAATATAAAAATTGTCTTTCTCAACCCTAAACACGAACCCTTTTATTTTGGGGAAATAAAATACTGAAAACCAAAAATTGGAGCATTAAAATGCTCGACGACCACTGCAGCGGGCACCTAGAAGCTTCAACAGCCCTGCTACAACAGCCTAGTGGCCCGCCATGACAATCTACCTTTCCTCCCACATGCCACCACAATGATTGATTACCTATCACAACAACCTCACCACAGCATTGAACTAGTTACAAAAGTGGTCGCCAACCAGTAGCTCAATTCGACAATTTCCCCATTTCGTAATACATACCTACATTTTTAATAAAAAAGGTAATTCCAATGTGCAAACTCAAAAACCTGTAACAACTCAATTTCTCAAGTCATGATGGCACCAACTATAACGCACCAGTAGGTAAGGTAACCCATAATCTAGAACAACTAGTAATGGATTATTAAGAGAATTGAAAGAAAATAGCAAAAATGAACCTAAATAATAGACTATTATAGAATACAACCCCCAAGATCTGGTGAAATTAGTACAAGATCTTCTAATGCAATCCAAGTACAAAGAAAAATATAGAATGAATATACTTGTACAAACTATCTCTGAAATACAAAATAGAGATAAGTCTAATCAATACGAGGGAGAGCAGGAATAGTCTAAACGTCAGGAGCTCAACCTAATCCCTAATCTATAGGTGTTTTGCATGATGCATACATCAATGGTAAGACCTCGTACTATGATATGTAGGCTATAGAAGTGTAGTATGAGTACCAACATGGTACTCAGTAGGCATAGAGCGACTGAGCTCCAAATATAAAGGTAAACATAAATAACAGGTAAGGCAAAATATAAACACAGGCAACTATGCAAAAAACAAAACATAACTATTATAATTCTAATAGAGCAATACGGGTAAACTTTTCTATCATAACAATATTCAAGAACTAAAGTGCAATATCGTATATCAGTAGCCAACATATAAATGAAGAGTGAAAGAATAATATATAGTCATAGGATTCAAGAACTAAGTGAACTCCTATTTCTCATAAAAACTCTCCTACTTGTAATTACATCAGGAAACTAAAACATAAGACTGATACATTGAGTGCAGTAAAGATTCACCTAACATAAGTAGAAGGTACATAACATATGATGCTCAACGGTACCAACTCAAGGCAAGTGGTTCAACTTCTATAGATAAGGATGCCATTTCTTGAAAATACCCCCTTTGATATATAGGTTTATCATAATCTCCTTTACCACTCTGTCAGGTTGGAATGGAGTATGTTGAAACCTCACAGGTTCCTTTCTTTCCACAATGTTATTACTACCATAGCAAACAAATAACTGAAAATGCAGCTATTGCTTGATCTTTTCTTAGCCCAAGAGGTTACTCTAATGGCTTCCTCTTGGCAGGAACCAATAGTTATAGGCTTTCCAAACCATTGCAATATTATTTTCATGAATAGGTAATTTCTTGAAAGATATTCCTTATTGGCCTAAACCTTTGGCACCAGTATGCATACACTATAATAGCCAAGCTGTAATAGGTAGTGCAGGGAGCATAGTGTATAATGGTAAATATCGTCATATAAGATGAGGATATAATACCATTAGAGAATTACTCTCTAGTGAAATTATCACGATTGACTATATAAGGTCAAAAAATAATATGTCAGATCTACTTACAAAAGCCCTAACTAGAGAGAAGTTGAGAGATTGTCAAAGAAAATAGGTTTACGGCCTAGGATAAGTCATCATGGCAGTAGCCCTACCTAGAAGACTAGAGATAACAAGAGCTATGTTCAAGGAGATCAAACAAATTTATGACTGGCGGTTCAACATTGTCAAATTAACTCAACCCATTCTCATGATGAAGATAATGTTAAGAAAATAAGGATAAGGCTTATAGATTAAAGCTTTTTAATGGTTTCTAAGTTTGACAGGTTTGACAAAATAATTTTATTTATATGATTAAAATTTTAGGAATCACCCACATGAGGGTAAAGTGAAAGTCTCTTCATGGAGAATGATAGTAAAGGCCTATTCTTTAAACTCTCATGAAACCAAAAATTATTCATTGTTGAAACAAATAGAATCGTAAGAACCATAAACGGTAAAATATTGGTTGTGTGACTTGTGTCATCTAGGTATATATTAAAGTTTGACGGTTAAATGATATCGCATCTACCAATTGACCGAGTGCATTTGATGCAAGTTCACCATGAGAAGTTCAAAGAGAAACCTACTTATCTTGATGCGATTAGTTTTTTATTGTAGATCACACACCTGTCCATATATTTTTTGATGAAATAGTCATTCTCCATTCATGTGGGGGATTGTTAGATTATTAAGAGGTGTGAATGAAAATAAATAGGTATTTTTCTGAAAAAACACTAAGAGAAAGGATGCAATTTGAATAGTCACTTTTTCACTTTGGATGGTTATGACCTTTCTAATATATTGTGACTATTCCAAAAAGTTACACCTTTTTCGAAGAGTTGCACCTTTATGAAGAGGTACATCTTTCCTAAACCATTACTTCTCTTCATGAAGCAACACCTTGATAGCTATAAATATCTGATTTTTTTTTAGGGTGCATACATGAAATTTTGAAGAAAAAACACTCTTCTTTCTTGAAAAAACTCTAGTGTGATTTGTTGTCGTTGAATATATTCGTAGTTCAACAGAGTTTGAGGTACCGCTATTTTGTCAAAGTGATTCATTTTATCCTAAGAGGATATATTCCATAACCTCGGCTACTTAAGGAAAATAATTTCCTTAAGGACACACCCTTAATTCGGTGGACTTAAATCTTTCAGTTTTCATCTATTTCGAAACATTTGATTTTGCTATCTTTCAAAAACTAGTTTGAACATCATTTTGGTTGTTCATAAGTTGGGTTGCACTTATTTTCAAAAGTTCAAAGTTGTGAATACAGAGTTACAAATTCATTTGATTGTTCATACTTTAGTTTAAACATGTGTTTGAAGTTCTTGTTGTAAAATACAGATATTATTAAACCCGAAAAACAACAAGTACCACACATAATCATGCCAATTCTACCTTGTACCTGTTCAAATCGTGCCACAACCTTTTCTTGACATCAAGTCACCTTACCATGATGTTCTTTCCTTAGCTAAGTTGTTTCCCCATACTTAACTTAGATATCAATCCGCTTACTTAAGCCAAGATGTCTTCAAACAATTAACCCTAAGTTACCTTGCCTTATAGTCTAGAACTTTTCCACATTCGTATTGCGTTGCCCATATGTTGGTCAAGGACAAGGAGAAATGATCCAACTCCGTGTCACTACGTGCCATGTCTTAGTGACCAAACTTGTGGTCTAACAACGGTATTCCCTGCAGAGAAGCAGGCTGTAATGAGATCTCCCCTATGTCCCTAACTCCTATAATGGGGCCAAATTCAAATATTTGATTCCTCCATTTATTTTTACTTGTACATGTTAAAAGACTTGGTACACCTCTTAATAAACAAAAGATAGAAGAATAATTTTAGTATATCATCTTTATTAATTTTAAGTCATCTAAATATCGGTAAATAGATAGTATTTAATAGTAAAGGTAAAATAGATATAAATATCTCTTGATTTTCTAAACTAAATAAGTAAAGTTGAGAAACTATTTTTTAGTATACTGCATAAGTAAGAATGGATGGAAAAAATACTCCCTCCATTTCTTTTTATTTGTTTCAATCATTTTTCGTAGGTCAATTTGACTAAGTTTTAAAGTCAGAAATACACCTTAAGAATATTGATCAAAATTTATATTTTTAAATTCTAAAAAAAAAAAAAAAAGGAATAGAGGGAGTAATATGTTACTTGTAAATTACCTAAGTTAAGAATCAATAGAGAAGCAACCAACTATTAAAAATGAAACTGACGATGTCGAAGGCTCCGCGTTGTACAAATGTTTGTGTGGCACGTTTATCACCTCTCCCTCACAATTACTTTATCCCTAAAAATTCATTAGCACGCTAAATTAATAAATGCATTTCATGCGAATTAACATACACAATTATTGCTTAATCGGAGAAGGTACAAATATATCCTCAAACTATAATAAATGGTATGCATATACCCTCCGTCATATTTTGGGTACACGTATGCTCCTACCAATAATAAAATGGTACGTATATGCCCCACACTAATGGTAGGGGCATATGTGTATCCCAAAGTATGACGGAAGGTATATACGTATCATTTATCATAGTTTGGGGGTATATTTGTCCCTATTTTATTTTAATTTTTTATCCTAAATAATTAACTCAAATCCACTTCCCGACTCAATAAACCCATCAAACCCGATTTCAAACCAATTCGATCCGACCTCTATTTTTTGTTCCAAATTTGATCCTCCCTCTATTTTTCTCTTAAACATAAATCCCATCAAATTGTAGTGATTGATTGTTGCTACTAGTTTGTGTTTACTAGTTGAAGAGAATGGAGATTAGGCCGGAGGTGGAGCTAGGGGTGCGACGATGGCCCGTTAGTAGGGTGTTTCTTGTTCGACAGAGATGGTGGCTATGTGGTGTTGACCGATGGTGGGTAGTGTTTTCCCGATGAAATTTCACTGAAAATAAAACATGAGGGGTTCAATTTATTTGGTGTTTTTTTTTATGTTATCGATTAATTTTATTTTTTTAAAATTGATAGTAGTAAGTGTTGTTGTATTGTCTGTGTATCTCGTTATAGGGATGAGAAAAACACGTCTATTATATAGGCGTCTCTTGGACTTTAATTGAGACCGAATTGGGTTGCGGATTTATTAGGTTGGGTAGAGGATTTGGGTTAATAATTTTAAATTAAAAAATTAAAACAAAAAAGAGATAAATATACTCTCGAACTATGATGAATGGTATGTATATGCCCTCCGTCATATTTTGGGTTACATATATGCCCCTACCGTTAGTGTGAGGGGCATATAGTACCATTTTATTAACATTAGGGGCATATGTGTACCCAAAATATGACAGAGGATATATACGTACCATTTATCATAATTCGAGGATATATTTGTACCTTTTTTGTCGCTAAATTAATTAATAAATATTTACTTTATTAAATTATTCAATTATATCAAATTAACATAAACACTCAATATAAATACGTATTTTACCTTATCTCAGGCCATCCAACCACTTTACACTAAAATGTTTGGTGTGAAGAAAAACATTTTCTAAAAATTGTTTTTCAATCTCCTCATGTTTGGTTCGCTTAAATATTTTGAAAAATATTTTTCAAATCAACTTATTTTCCTCAAATCTAAGGAAAAATGACTTTCCTTCAAAGAGTAAGGAAAATATTTTCCAAAACCCTCTTTCAACTTCACTCTTAATTTGAAATATTCATACAAATTCTCAAATCACCCACCCCTACTCCAACCCCCAATCCCCTACCCCCTCCCAACCCCCCTCCAAAAAAGTTATTTCAATTTTTTTCCTCACCTCATCCCCTACTCAAAACCCAAACCCCTACCCACCATCCCCCCTACCCCCACCCTCCGAAACAAATATTTAATTTTAAAAAAAAATTCAAATTTTTTTCTTACTACCCCCTACCAACCTCCCAACCCCGTTAAGAAAAAATTAAATTTTTTAAATTTATTTTTCAAAAAAATTAAATTTTTTTTCTTACCCCACCTTTACTCCCCTACCCCGACACGCATCCTCTACCACCCCTCATTCAAAAGAAATATTGCAATTTTTTTTCTTACCCTCATCTCCTACCCCAAAACTCAAATCCCTACTCCCTCCAAAAAAAATATTTAATTTTTTTAAAATAAAATTCAAACTTTCTTACCCCTACCCGACCCACCCCCAACTCACCCCCCCCCCAAAGAAAACTAAATTTATTTTTTTAAAATTTTAATTTTTTTATCCCAACCCTTACCTCTACTAGCCCCCTCCCCCCTCCCCCCCCCCCCCTCCCTCGAAGAAAAATTAATTTATTGTTAAAAGAAATCAAATTTTTTTCCTATTTCACCCCTACTACCTATTTTGACAACCCCAATCCGCACCTACCAACACCCTCCCCCAAAAAGAATTAAATTTTTCAATTTATTTTTAAAAAAAAAATTCAAAACTTTTTTCTTGTCCCACCCTTCTTATCCTATTCGTTCTCATTGTTTTTGTTAAAACATATACAAATACTTTTAGAAAACATATACTTACCTAATTTGCATAACAAACACAAGATTATAAGTAAGAAATAACTTATTTTTCTAGAAAGCGTTTTTCCTCCTTCATATCGAACGCACCTTAAGAAAAAGTATTTTTCGAGGTCAAAAATTATTTTTTGAAAATGTATTTTTATTCTTTAGCTAAACACTTAAATGTATTTTCTGAAAAATATTTTTTTCATTCACCAACCAAACATAAGAAAACAAGTAAGAAATCAACTTGTTTTTTCATGAAAATATTTTTGAAATATTTTTGATGAAAAACATTTTCCTTTATACCAAACACACCCTAAAAGTAAATTGAAGTTCTCCTTTTATTTTTCCACTCCCTCCTCCTCCTCCTCTTAATTCTTGTTTGTAGATATTGGTAAACTAATTACATTGTTTATTCAACCATGACAGTTATTTTATTATTGTATTATGTTATCTTTTCAGTTGAAATGTATGCAAATTGTGTAGATGCTATGATATATAGAAATAAGGCTTAGTATATAATTAATTTTTAAAATTTGTCAGAATATCTCCTCTAGATATTTGAAATAAGTCTTTTTTTTAATTAAACATCAAACTTCTATGAAAATATTTTAATTAGATATTCTCGATTCAAATTTTGCTTCTTTTTTTTAATATTCTTATTCGCCTATTAAGCAATTAGGTTAATAAAAATTTTTATCGTGTGACTCATATTTCATGTTGTATAAACCATCTACAAATTATTTGTCGGATTACTTTTTGTTTATTATTTTCTTTCTTTGTCCTGTTTTCAAATTATTCTTTTCTCCTATTTTTGATATTCTAAAATTAATTGTTCTTCTTCTTTTGTTTCTCCACTCCTCCTCCTCCTAATTCTTTTTTGTAGATATTGGTAAACTAATTACATTTTTGTTTACTCAACCATGGCAATAATTTCATTTTTGTATTATGTTATCTTTTTCGTTGAAATGTATGCAAATTATGTAGATGCTATGATTTATAGAAATACGGCTTAATATATAATAAAAATTTTAAATTTTTCAGAATAATTCGTTTAGATATTTGAAATAAGTCTTTTTTTCAACTTAATATGTTCTAAAAAATTTTAATTAGATGTTCTCGATTCAAATTTTATTTTTTTTACTATTCTTATTTGTCTATTAAGTAGTTAGGTTAATGATTTTTTTTATGTGTGGGACTCGTATATCATGTTGTATAAACCATCTATTAATGAAAATTCCCATCTACTTCATATTCTTTCACATTTTCAATCATTAACTTTTTTTATGTACAAATTATTTGTTGGGTCATTTTTTATTTACTATTTTCTTTCTTTGTCCTTTTTTCAAATTATTCTTTTCTCTTCTTTCTGATATTCTAAAATTAATTGAACTTCTCCTTTTGTTTCTCCACTCCCTCCCCCTCCCGCTAATTCTTATTTATAGATATTGATAAACTAATTAGATTTTTTGTTTATTCAACTATGGCAGTAATTTTATTTTTGTATTATGTTATCTTTTTTGTTGGTTTTGAAAAATCTGGATATCAAAATTTAAAACTTTAAAATTTTGTTCAAATATCATATATAAACTCTAATTTCAAATTAAACTTTTTAATTTGAACTTCAAACTACCTGGCCAAACTTATACTAATATTTCATTAAATAAAAATATTAAGAAAAAAAGAACAAATGCATCTTCCTTTTTCACACAAGTAATAGCTTTTTTGTTCCCATCTCGCTCTTGTTCCTTGAAAAAAAAAAATCATTCAACATAACCTTTACCATATGAATTACACCATGGTGTTGACTTCTTGTGTTTTGCTTTGAAATCTCTCTCATGCATATGCGTAAAGATATCTTGAAAAACTTAACGTATAATTACAAAATTGATTGATTCACTCCACGAATTTTTTTATTTATTTATTTATGCTCCCTTTTTCATTTTATTTAATTTGTATATTAGAAAAAAATAATCCATTTAACTTGTTTATTTTAGTAAATTAAAAAATATTACTTTTTCTAAAAACATAATTACGTAGAAGTTAAATTTAAAATTTAAAATATTATTTATAAGATTAATTTAAAACATACACTTTTAATTAAAGTTTTTGAATAAGTATGGCAAGCCAATATAAGAAAACAAATATACATAATTACTCTATTTGTTCCGTTTTACTTGATGTTAGATATTTTAATTTAACCATAGAGGTTGATGTGGTGATTCAGAACCTCACCCCTTAAGCAAGAGGTTGGGGGTTCGATCCATATATAATGAATCTATTTTATAATCTAGTTATCCGTACCCCCCTACAAATGGTATCAGAGCCCAGTAATTTAAAAAGTATAGCAGAGAGGTATATGTTAAATAAGTTAGATTTATTAGAATTTATAGATATTTATTGACTTAATTATGAGAAGACCATCTAAAAATAGAGAAGCTTTTAGAAAAATTAAAGAATCTTTAGTTAGTAATTATTCAGAATATATAAGTCTAAATAAAACAAAAGAAAATCCACAAAGATTAGCCTATCTAATTACATTAATATATAGTATTGAAGCAAAATTAATAATCCATTTAAAATCTAGAAGAATGAGACACATACCACCTAATTATGATAAAATTAGATTTAGATATCCGCCAAAATATTATGAATATAATTTAAATGAATAAAGAGCAAAAATACAAAGAATTAAAACAATTTATTTCTGAAAAACGTAAAGAATTAAAAATAAGAATAGAAAGACTACATTATAATATATTTGCCGGAGTTAGTAAAAACTCAATAAATACACAAAAAGATGAAATATCAAAATTAGAATCACAAATAGATAGTTTAGAATATATATAGCAACATGAACTATTCACAATAAAATGAACAAAGAAGAATTTATAATAGATGAAAAAATATATGAAAATCACGAAAGACTAAAAATAAAAATAGTATTTTCTAATCTAGGAAGAAGATATAAAAAAATAGGTGAACATTTATATCTAATGTTAGAAAAAGAAGAATTAAAATTAGAAGATAAATTAACAACAATGGTAAGAATAGAAAAAGAAAATGAAGAAATAGATAGAAAAAAGGAAATAGAAAAAATTATAAAACAAACAACGAAAGAAATACGAAAAATAGAAGAAACTAAAAATAGTAGAATTGCTGAATTAGAAAAAGAACTACAAATGTTAAAAGATCTTTATGAACAAAGACAAAAGGAAAAAGAAGAAAAAGATAAAGAACAGAAACTATTAAACGAGATAAATCAATTTAAGGAAAAATTAGAAATAAATAATATAGATATTGAAGAGACAGATAATTATGATTCAGAAGATAGTGAAACATATACAGAAATATTAACAAATATAAAAATTTTAGAAATCAATGAAAAACAAGAAGTAATTAATGAGGAAAACTTGGAAAGTACCAACACAGAAATAAGTACTCTTGATAAAAAAGATGAAAATATAATACCTAAAACAACAGAAATAAGAAAACCTATATATTATAAGAATAAGTTTAAAAAATATAATGAATATGACAAATGGACACCAAAACAAATAGTTAATAAAAATTATAACTTTTTAGACCTAGACTGTGTAATAGATACAGAAAAAACAATACAATTATGGATAGGATATATGACAAAACAATTATTAGATAATAATATAAACATAAAAGATGCACCAGAATATATAGAAAGAACATTAATAGGATCGGTAAAACTATGGTTTTCAAATTTAACTGAAAATAGTAAGAAAGTATTAAGAGCTAATAAATCTATAGAAGGAACATCATCAACAACAACTAAACTAACACCTTTAGAACTATTAAAAAAATATGAAACAACTATAAAAGATGAATTTGGTAGTATGACAACAATAGAAGAAGAACAAGATGAAGAAAAAGATACAAATAGGAATTTAATGTTAAAATTAGCAATATGTAATATGTGTTATATAGACGAATATACTTGCGCATTTAAAGAATATTATTACAAAGAAGCATATAGTATAGAAGAAAGTAAAAAAATAAGAAAATTATATTTTAATAAATTACCTGAACCATTTAGTTCAAAGATAATAAAAAGTTGGGAAGAAACAAAAATAGTGGATACGTTAGGAGCAAGAATAAAATTTGTACAACAATGGTATAAAAACTTATGTGAAAAATATAGAGAAGAATTAAAAATGGAAAAAACATTAATAAGAAATTTAGCATGTTGCAAAAATAAAATAGCACCCCAATTTGGATGTGAAGAAAGATACTATAAGAAAAGAAAAAGACATAAGAAATATAAGAAATATAAAAAATCAAAATATAAATACAAGAAACCAAGAAAAAGATATTATGTAAAAAATCATAAATACAAAAGACCATATAGAAAGAAGAAATCTATAAAAGAATGTACTTGTTATAATTGTGGAAAGAGATTGTAAATTACCTAAAAATCCAAAAAATAAACAAATATCAGAAATAAAAATAGATAATACAGAATATATGCAGATAGATTATATAGATTATGAATTAGAAAGTGAGGATAGTATATATGAAATTTCAGAAAACGAAACAGATACTGAAATAGATGAATCAAATGACTGAAGAAGATATAAAAATAATAACAAAGGAAGAATATTTAAATGACGAAGGAACGGAACAAAAAATAATATTTGACAGTAACATATTTGATGAAATAAAAGGAAAAGAATTAGATTTAAGTGTAGAAAAAATATTTAAAATACCAACAATAAAAAATATTTTTACTAGGAAAAAAGATGAATATTACGTAGTATGTCAAAAAGAACATGTAATAGACTGCAGATATGCAAAAAGCAAAGCTAGTATACCACTAGTGACAAAACGAATAATTAATAAAGAGATAAATGATATAAAAAGTAGAGGAGATCCAATAAAATATGTACACCTTGGAGGTACAGAAATATTAATAAAAGCATATTTTAGAGAAGGAATAGATACACCGATAGAATTATATCTAGCAGATGATAGAATTATAAAACCTATAGAAAAAAGCATAATAACTGTCGTAAAAGGAAATTTAATATACCAAAAATTCAAATTCATAATAAGTGCAAACTATTCAGGTGCGGTAATAGATAGAAATATAGATAAATCACTAGTATTATATTGGAAAATATCAGGAATAAAATTAACTCCAGGAAGTAAAATATTTACAGCAAGATGCAAAAATTTATATGTATTAACAACAAAACATAAAATAACAGGAAAAAATAAGATTAACAAGATACGAATAGAAAGCCCATTTGAACAAATTGTAAAAACAATAGATTATAATGATTATAGCTATAGAGACATAGATATAGAAGAAAATTTAGAAATAGTAAATGATAGAATAAGTACAACAAAAACAATAGTTGATGAAAAACCAGAATCATCAAGCTCATCAAAAAGAACAAGTTATGAAACAAATTCAATAAGTAATTTAAACCAATATTACATAACAGGAAAAATAAATGAAAAAGAATATTTAATACTCTTAAATACAGGACAAGAAGAAAATTATATAGCAAAATACCTAGTAAAAAATGAAGAAATAAAAACTGATAATGATATGTGCCCAGATCTACCAAGAAATTTGATAAATAATAAAAATATAGCAGCAAAAGAAATAATAATAGGAGTTAGAAAAATAAAAATAAAATTTGAAGTAAAGGAAGAAATGCAAAAAACAGATATAATAGAAAAATCGAGAATAAGTCTAAGCGAAAAGAAAGCTGAAATTATGAAAAATCAGATAGAATTTTTAGGAATACAAATAGATAAAAGTGGAGTAAAAATACAACAACATATAGTACAAAAAATAATAAATTCAAAAGAAGAATTAGATACAAAAAAGAAATTACAATCATTTTTAGAATTAGTAAACCAAGTAAGAGAATATATTTCAAAATTAGCAGAAACTTTAAAACCACTACAGAAAAAATTAAAAAAGGATGTAGAATATAACTACAATGAAGAAGATAAAAAACAAGTTCAAAAAATAAAATTACTTTGTAAAGAATTACCAAAATTACAATTTCCAGATGAAAATAGAAAATTTATATACATAGTAGAAGCAGATGCTAGTGAATATAGTTATGGAGGAGTACTTAAATATCGATATGAAGCAGAAAAAATAGAACACCATTGTAGATACTACTCAGGTACGTTCAATGAGACAGAAATAAAATGGGAAATAAATAGGAAAGAATTATGTTCATTATATAAATGTTTGTTAGCATTTGAACCATATATTGTATATAACAAATTTATTGTACGAACAGATAATACACAGGTACGCTGGTGGCTAACAAAGAAAATACAAAATTCAGTTACAACGAAAGAGATTCGGAGACTAGTTTTAAATATATTAAATTTCACATTTATAATTGAAGTGATCAGTACTAACAAAAATGTTATTGCAGATTACATATCAAGACAAAGCTACACAGACTGAAATTATAGAAGAAGATACTCTAGAAAAAATACTCAACACCCTAACTACGCTTTCATTGAAAGTGGACAGTATGGGTACTGAGATAGAAAAGCTAAAGACTAATGAAGATAAACTGAAGTCTATAGCTATAAATCAGCTAACTCAGCAGTGTGCAGAACTATGTCGATCGGAAGACAATAAAATTTCAGAGCTAGAAGGAGACGTTGGGACACTCCATAAAACCCATAACATTTATCAATCTACTTCTGCAGGTACAACCAAAGGAGTTAGTCGACCAAGATACCAAAACATGAACATGAATAAAATATTTGAAAAACCATTTACACCAAAAACACAAAAAGACCATTTATCCATACCCCCACAAATTACCACATACCGAGATAGCCTAAACCAAGACAAAAAAGTTTATAATTATACAACCCAGAAATATATAGAAAACATCTATAGAGTACAAACTTTTCTAAACCATAACCCCAGAGCTACAAACATCAAAGAACCAAACACCAACTATATAACCCAAAAATTACAAGGATATAACAAGCTAATCGCACTACCCAAAACTAACCCAAGCCTAGTAAAAACTTGTTTTGACTACGGACTACTAAACACCATATACACCCAAGACGGAGAAGAATTAACAGTTATGGAAGAATTATACAAGATATTTACCACCTACAAAAGAATAACGAAAGGCAATCTATTTTATATAAAGTGTTATACTGCACCCGCGGAGATATTATATGACGAGATAAAACCAGTTATACAGGTTGTAAAGATAGGACTAACCAGAGATATGATCATACCAGAAGATATTGCGCAGCAACCGGAGATACCTAGAATTGAGATACCCGATTTCTACGTAAATAAAAGACTTATTGGACTAGCTACGATTATACAAGAACTAACAAATAATTATACTAATGAAAACCCGATATGGAGCTACTATTCGAGAGATTATCAAATGATTTGCTCAAATTCAAAAGAGCTACGACCAGCAGATATGGAGGATGTCAGACAATGGATAATGACACTACTCAACCCAGAGAAACAATCTACCGCAAGAGCTATTAAAAAAGGATTTATTTCAGACGGACTACTAACAAGATATTGTAAAATAATTGAACATAAATATCCAGATCACCAATGTTCAAGGTGTAATGGAGAAGATAATATTATTCCAGAAGTACATCTAGAATAAAAATCAAGAAGACAAAATGCCAGCTGGAAAGATAAGATAAGAAGCAATAATGGAGATATAACAGATACGACAACAACGGGAGACAAGATATCAAGATATTGGACCATATATTGTATAGATTTTTAGTATTTACATAAGCTTGATAAGATGGCAGGTTAGCATTATTGTAAAACATTAAATGTAGTTTGGACTTTTCTTAGCCTTTAAAGGCTATGTAGACTTTTTAGGTACTAGCCTAGGTAATAGACTTTTTGACTTCTTTAGTAGTTTTTTTTTAGCATTTCAAAAAACGTGTAAGAAATGAGGATTGTAAAGTTTGTAAAGTTCGTTCTATAAATAAAGAGAGCTGAAGGCATTGCAAAGCAAGCCTTCTCACGTTAAAGCAAATACTCTCTCCATTCCACAAAAAATATTTTGTTCAGTTAGTTAAAAAACATACGTACTTCAATGGAAAAAGCTATGGAGAAACAAACTTCAGAAATATCAAAGTTACCCGAACAGGTATATCTATTTATGATTATGACTAGCTAAATTCATAGTTCCCAACAATCATGATATGATAAAATAAATTCATATTAGTTACTTTATAGTAGAATTATTCGAAGAATAATATGTTAAGAAGTTTATTAGCAAAGCGGAAACGGAGAAAAATCCCTAAGAACTATGTCATCCTAAAGGTGAAACCAATGAGGCAAGAAGCCGTGGCGGGAAGTAACCAGAGTAGAGGCGATGTTTAAGGGAAAAAGTATCCAAATTACCATGCTAATAGTGACCGAAGAACATATTATTTAAGAATAATCTAGTATATAGTAATCTAAGATGACCATAATTTGTTATGTACATGGTTGAAGGGAATATTTTGAAAAAAGCAATTTTATGAAAATGAATGATAATTTATCTGATGTGATGGTAGATAAATTTAAAACACTTATTTTGTATGCACTTAGAGATATAAAAGTAGTAGATATAAGAAAAATCATATTAGAAAAAGCATTCGGTGAATATTACATGACTAGAGTAAATTATATACCATGCCTACCTAACTACTCTTACAAAATACTTATCATGATAAATTACATAAAATTTTTAACATATATGAGAAACATACAGTAACTAGAAAAATGGATGAAAATAAATATAGACAAATACATGGAAAATAAAAATATGCAAAAACTACTAAGGCTAAAACAAACAACTATAAAATATCAATTTTAAAAAATAGATCATCTAGACTATCTTAAAGTTTTAATCTTATATATACTTAAAGATATAGAAATTATAGATATTAAGAAAATAATATTAGAAAAAGTAATAGACTATGAAATTGAAACCATAAATTGGCTAGAACAGTTATACGAAGAAATTTACCCAGAAGAATATTATTCAGATCAAGGATGTTAGAATATATTAGAAAAACTAGGAAAAATCAAGATAATCTAAATAATGAAATTAATTATAGAAACCGAATCAGAAAAATAATGGAAAATCTAAAAGAAAAATTAATATGGATAGAAGAAACCTTAGAAAATTTAGAAAAAAGTACATGTGATAGTTTATATAATTTAAAAAACTCACTACGAGAAGAACAACACAAGATAATAAATAACATTGAAAATCTAGAATTAGATATACATTACAGTACAGTTAGGATAAATTATTATACAAAAATTTGTAACTCCGTAGTTACTACAGGATAAAATAATAAACCAGACAAATTAATGAATACATCTTACGAAAAGAATAAATCATTAAAAAATATTGAAACAAAATCTAAGAAATATCCACGCACAAAAAAGAATAGATTCATTAGTCTAATGAATCTATTCTTTTTTGTGCGTGGATATTTCTTAGATTTTGTTTCAATATTTTTTAATGATTTATTCTTTTCGTAAGATGTATTCATTAATTTGTCTGGTTTATTATTTTATCCTGTAGTAACTACGGAGTTACAAATTTTTGTATAATAATTTATCCTAACTGTACTGTAATGTATATCTAATTCTAGATTTTCAATGTTATTTATTATCTTGTGTTGTTCTTCTCGTAGTGAGTTTTTTAAATTATATAAACTATCACATGTACTTTTTTCTAAATTTTCTAAGGTTTCTTCTATCCATATTAATTTTTCTTTTAGATTTTCCATTATTTTTCTGATTCGGTTTCTATAATTAATTTTATTATTTATATTATCTTGATTTTCCCTAGTTTTTCTAATATATTCTAACATCCTTGATCTGAATAATATCCTTCTAGGTAAATTTCTTCGTATAACTGTTCTAGCCAATTTATGGTTTCAATTTCATAGTCTATTACTTTTTCTAATATTATTTTCTTAATATCTATAATTTCTATATCTTTAAGTATATATAAGATTAAAACTTTAAGATAGTCTAGATGATCTATTTTTTAAAATTGATATTTTATAGTTGTTTGTTTTAGCCTTAGTAGTTTTTGCATATTTTTATTTTCCATGTATTTGTCGATATTTATTTTCATCCATTTTTCTAGTAACTATATGTTTCTCATATATGTTAAAAATTTTATGTAATTTATCATGATAAGTATTTGTAAGAGTAGTTAGGTAGGCATGGTATATAATTTACTCTAGTCATGTAATATTCACCGAATGCTTTTTCTAATATGATTTTTCTTATATCTACTACTTTTATATCTCTAAGTGTATACAAAATAAGTATTTTAAATTTATCTACCATCACATCAGATAAATTATTATTCATTTTCATAAAATTGTTTTTTTCAAAATATTCCCTTCAACCATGTACATAACAAAATATGGTCATCTTAGATTACTATATACTAGATTATTCTTAAATAATATGTTCTTCGGTCACTATTAGCATGGTAATTTGGATACTTTTCCCTTAAACAGCGCCTCTACTCTGGTTACTCCCCGCCATGGCTTCTTGCCTCATTGGTTTCACCTTTAGGATGGCATAGTTCTTAGGGATTTTTCTCCGTTTTCGTTTTGCTAATAAACTTCTTAACATATTATTCTTCGAATAATTCTACTATAAAGTAACTAATATGAATTTATTTTATCATATCATGATTGTTGGGAACTATGAATTTAGCTAGTCATAATCATAAATAGATATACCTGTTCGGGTAGCTTTGATATTTCTGAAGTTTGTTTCTCCATAGCTTTTTCCATTGAAGTATGTATGTTTTTTAACTAACTGAGCAAAATATTTTTTGTGGAATGGAGAGAGTATTTGCTTTAACGTGAGAAGGCTTGCTTTGCAATGCCTTCTGCTTTCTTTATTTATAGAACGAAAGAAAGAACTCTACATTTGTTTACACGTTTTTTAAATGTCTACTAAATGCTAAAAAAGAACTAAAAAGGTCAAAAAGCCTATAAGCTACCTAGGCCTAAAAAGTCTACAAAGTCCAAACTACATTTAATGCTTTACAATAATGCTAACCTATCTTTTCAAACTTTACGTAAATACTAAACACTTATACAAATCTATACAATATATGGTTAAATATCTTGATATCTTGTCTCCCGTTGGTGTTGTCGTATCTGTTATATCTCTATTATTGCTTCTTATCTTATCTTTCCAGCTGGCATTTTGTCTTCTTGATTTTTATTCTAGATGTACTTCTGGAATAATATTATCTTCTCCATTACACCTTGAACATTGGTGATCTGGATATTTATGTCCAATTATTTTACAATATCTTGTTAGTAGTCCGTCTGTAGTGGTTTTAAAGTTTCTGCTAATTTTGGAATATATTCTCTTACTTGGTTTACTAATCCTAAAAATGATTGTAATTTCTTTTTTGTATCTAATTCTTCTTTTGAATTTATTATTTTTTGTACTATATGTTATTGCATTTTTACTCCACTTTTATCTATTTGTATTCCTAAAAATTCTATCTGATTTTTCATAATTTCAGCTTTCTTTTCGCTTAGACTTATTCCCGATTTTCTATTATATCTGTAAACTGTTCCAATAATTTTAAATGTTCTTCTTTAGTTTTTGTATATAATAATATATCATCTATGTACACTATACAATTAGATAATTGTTTAAAATAATTATCCATAAAATGTTAATATCTACCTGGTGTATTTTTATATCCAAATGGTAATACATTCCATTCATAAAATCCTTGTGATACCGTAAATGCGGTTAATTCTTTAGATTCTTCTTCTAACTTTAGATGGTAAAATCTTGATTTACAATCGAATTTGCTAAAATAATTATATCCTTGTATTTGCCTTATTTTTAATATCTTATTTGGTATTGGATAATTATATGTTATAGTTTTTGCATTTAAATTTCTATAATCAATAACAATATACCACTAGTGACAAAAAGAATAATTAATAAAGAGATAAATGATATAAAAAGTAGAGGAGATCCAATAAAATATGTACACCTTGGAGGTACAGAAATATTAATAAAAGCATGTTTTAGAGAAGGAATAGATACACCGATAGAATTATATCTAGCAGATGATAGAATTATAAAACCTATAGAAAAAAGTATAATAACTGCCGTAAAAGGAAATTTAATATACCAAAAATTCAAATTCATAATAAGTGCAAACTAGTCAGGTACGGTAACAGATAGAAATATAGATAAATCACTAGTATTATATTGGAAAATATCAGGAATAGAATTAACTCCAGGAAGTAAAATATTTACAGCAAGATGCAAAAATTTATATGTATTAACAACAAAACATAAAATAACAGGAAAAAATAAGATTAACAAGATACGAATAGAAAGCCCATTTGAACAAATTGTAAAAACAATAGATTATAATGATTATAGCTATAGAGACATAGATATAGAAGAAAATTTAGAAATAGTAAATGATAGAATAAGTACAACAAAAACAATAGCTGATGAAAAAACAGAATCATCAAGCTCATCAAAAAGAACAAGTTATGAAATAAATTCAATAAGAAATTTAAACCAATATTACATAACAGGAAAAATAAATGAAAAAGAATATTTAATACTCTTAAATAAAGGACAAGAAGAAAATTATATAGCAAAATACCTAGTAAAAAATAAAGAAATAAAAACTGATAATGATATGTGCCCAGATCTACCAAGAAGTTTGATAAATAATAAAAATATAGTAGAAAAAGAAATAATAATAGGAGTTAGAAAAATAAAAATAAAATTTGAAATAAAGGAAGAAATGCAAAAAACAGATATAATATTAGGAATAAAATGGTTAGAACAAGTAAAACCATATAATATAGACATACACAATTAACCTTAACATATAATAAAGAAAAATTATTCTTAAAAAGAGTCTTAACATAAAATGAAAATATATGTATTAATGAAGATAGTAGTGGAAGGATATTACAGTAGATATTATACGCCTATGATAGATACAGGAGCAGAAGCTAATTTATGTAGATATAATTGCTTACCAGAAAGTAAATGGGATAAATTAAAAACACCAATAATAGTTGAAGGATTTAATAATGAAGGAAGCTTAATTACTTATAAAGCTAGAAATGTAAAAGTACAAATATGGGATAAGATATTAACAATAGAAGAAATTTATAATTATGAACTAACGTCAAAAGATATACTTTTAGGAACACCATTTTTAGATAAATTATACCCACATATAATAACTAGAAACGACTGGTGGTTTACAACACCATGCAAACAAAAAGTAAGAGCAAAAAGAGTTAATAATAAAATAAGAAAGAAAACTGATTGGATAAAAGGAAGTGAAAAAATTACACAAAAGTTAGAAAATATAAAAAATACTGAGGATACAATAGAACTAGTAGTATTTTCGATAAATAAAACAGAAATAACTATATTTTCAATAAATAAGATAGAAATAATTAAGAAAAAATTAGAACAATTATATAGTGAAGATCCATTAAAAGGATGGGAAAAACATAAAACTACTATAAAAATTGAATTAATAGATAAAAATAGTATAATAACACAAAAACCATTAAACTATAATTTTGACGATTTAAAAGAATTTAAAATGCATATAGATGAATTATTAGAAAAACAATATATACAAAAAAGTAATAGTAAGCATAATAGTCCAGCATTTATAGTAAATAAACATAGTGAACAAAAAAGAGGAAAAAGTAGGATGGTTATTGATTATATCATTTATCTCTTTATTAATTATTCTTTTAGTTACTAGTGGTATACTAGCTTTACCTTTTGCATATCTACAGTCTATTACATGTTCTTTTTGGCATACTACATAATATTCATCCTTTTTTCTAGTAAAAATATTTTTTATTGTTGGTATTTTAAATATTTTTTTTACACTTAAATCTAATTCTTTTCCTTTTATTTCATCAAATATATTACTGTCAAATATTATTTTTTGTTCCGTTCCTTCATCGTTTAAATATTCTTCCTTTGTTATTATTTTTATATCTTCTTCAGTCATTTAATTCATCTATTTCACTATCTATTTCAGTATCTGTTTCGTTTTCTGAAATTTCATATATATTATCCTCACTTTCTAATTCATAATCTATATAATCTATCTGCATATATTCTGTATTATCTATTTTTATTTCTGATATTTGTTTATTTTTTTGGATTTTTAGGTAATTTACAATCTCTAGCTAAATGTCCTAACTTTCCACAATTATAACAAGTACATTCTTTTATAGATTTCTTCTTTCTATATGGTCTTTTGTATTTATGATTTTTTACATAATATCTTTTTCTTGGTTTCTTGTATTTATATTTTGATTTTTTATATTTCTTATGTCTTTTCCTTTTTTTATAATATCTTTCTTCACATCCAAATTGGGGTGCTATTTTATTTTTGCAACATGCTAAATTTCTTATTAATGTTTTTTCCATTTTTAATTCTTCTCTATATTTTTCACATAAATTTCTATACCATTGTTGTAAAAATTTTATTCTTGCTCCTAACGTATCTACTATTTTTGCTTATTCCCAACTTTTTATTATCTTTGAACTAAATGGTTCAGGTAGTTTATTAAAATATAATTTTCTTATTTCTTTACTTTCTTTTATACTATATGCTCCTTTATAATAATATTCTTAAAATGTGCAAGTATATTCATCTATATAACACATATTACATATTGTTAATTTTAACATTAAATTCCTATTAGTATCTTTTTCTTCATCTTGTTCTTCTTCTATTGTTGTCATACTACCAAATTCATCTTTTATAGCTGTTTCATATTTTTTTAATAATTCTATAGGTGTTAATTTAGTTGTTGTTGATGATGTTCCTTCTATAGGTTTATTAGCTCTTAATACTTTCTTGCTATTTTCAGTTAAATTTGAAAACCATAGTTTTACCGATCCTATTAATGTTCTTTCTATATATTCTGGTGCATCTGTTATGTTTATATTATTATCTAATAGTTGTTTTGTCATATATTCTATCCATAATTGTATTGTTTTTTCTGTATCTATTACACAGTCTAGGTCTAAAAAGTTATAATTTTTATTAACTATCTGTTTTGGTGTCCATTTGTCATATTCATTATATTTTTTAAACTTATTCTTATAATATATAGGTTTTCTTATTTCTGTTGTTTTAGGTATTATATTTTCATCTTTTTTATCAAGAGTATTTATTTCTGTGTTGGTACTTTCCAAGTTTTCCTCATTAATTACTTCTTGTTTTTCATTGATTTCTAAATTTTTATATTTGTCAATATTTCTGTATATGTTTCACTATCTTCTGAATCATAATTATCTCTCTCTTCAATATCTATATTATTTATTTCTAATTTTTTCTTAAATTGATTTATCTCATTTAGTAATTTTTGTTCTCTATCTTTTTCTTCTTTTTCCTTTTGTCTTTGTTCATACAGATCTTTTAACATTTGTAGTTTTGGCTGCGGTTGTGGGGATACCTTGAAAAAATAAAAATAAAAGATATTTTAATTTATTTGTCTATTTTCACTAATCAAGGACATTTTATTACTTCTTTTTCATGCTACCCTCTGTATTAATAACTAAAAAAAGTAGTAATAGATAAATTTAGAGTACCAAAGAATTATTAATAAAATTAATTTTATAAAATATACTTTTAATTAATACTCCCTCTGTTCGCTTTTAAATGTCACTATTGTCCTGAATTTTTATTTTTACGTGTCACTTTTGACATATCAAGAAAAAAGAAAGGAGTTTTTTTATTTCACCCTTAGCATTAATTGCTTATTCTCCAAATCATTTTTAAGACATATTACTCTAAGCACGACTATTCAATAATTGTTTACTTAATGGGTATGTCATGTCAAAAAGTGACAAGTAAAAGTGAATAAATAAAATATTTTCTTAATGAATATGCAAAAGAGGTCAAGTAAAATGAAATAGAGAAAATATATCATTACCCCCTTCATTCATTTTTAATTGTTTCCCTCGTTCTTCGTGAACTAATTTAATTAAGTTATAAAACTAAATTAAATTAAATTAATTTTATTTTTTAAAATTAAAATGATATTCAAAAAGTATATGAAAAGTACTTAAAAAATTTCTTCTTTTTTTCTGAATTAATTAAAAATGTATCTTAAAATGTAAGTTAAAATTTGTATCATTTGACTTTAGAAAAAAATAATTAAAAAGAAATGCAGGGAGTATTATTTACTTGTAGATAATTACTAGAATAAAGTGTTTTGTTCATATGTATATATGTTGATGATAGCAATAGTAATAGACTGTCCTTTTTACAAGGGATAACTAGCAAGCATAGATTCTTAATTATCCTATTTAGCCTAACTTTCAATTAATTATCATTCATAGCTTCTCTTGTCAATTACATATAAGGAAACTTTCAAAAATAGCCTAGGTTTCAGGAAAATATGAGTGTTCTTAGCCCAACTTTTAAAATTACAACATATAGTCTTTTTTTCTCTTTTTTCGTATTGTTTTTTCTTTTTCGTTTCCTTTTTTTTTCACTCTTCTATCTATTGCCTCTACGTCTCTTTCTTCCTTTTTTTTCTTTTTTTCTTTTTTTTTTCTTTCTCATTTTTTCTTTTTTTGTTGTATTTTATATTTTTTTATACTTTCAAAAAACATGGTTGTTACATCGAATACAAGTCATGGATGATGACAGATACATCATAATCACTAATTGTGTTTGTATTCATCATAAAATTTTTTTGTTTTTTGTTTTTTATTTTTTTTTTACTGTTTGATTTTTTTCTGTTTTCATTTTTCGTTCTTTCGTTTCATTTTTTCTCTCTTCTATCTATAACTTCTATTTCTCTTTCTTCTTTTTTGCCTTTTTCCTTTTTCCTTTTTTTTCTTTTTGTTTTGTTTTTCATTTTTATGCATCTTCTTTTTTTCTTTTTCTTTTTTCTTTTTGTTTTGTATTTGTTTTCTCCTTTTTTTTCTTTTTCGTATTTTTCCCAATTTTGGTTCTTTTCTTATTTTTGTTTTTTCTTTTTATTTGTAGTTTATTTCTTATTTGTTTAGAGAAAAGACATCTTTTTCCCCCTGAACTTGTCCTCTAAAATCACTTTAACACTTAAACTTAACTTTCGTTTATTTACCCTCCTTAACATCTTTAACGTGTATTTATTTCACCGCTTAATATATAATACCACTCTCACACGGAGAGTGTGTTACACTCGCCCACACATCAGCACCACGTCAGAGCCACACAAGCAAAATATTTATTAAATATATATATAGTATATATAAATATATATACATATTATATATATATATATATATTTAAATATATATATGTAAAATATTTTTAAATAAAGAAAATACCCCCCCCCCCCAATTCTCCATCTTCTTCAAACCACCCCACCTTCAGCCCACCCCGTCCACTCCCGTCCCTGTAAACATGTTTTTTCCCTTTACTTTGGCCCCCCCAGCCCCCCTCCTTCTTGTTCAAATCTTCCCCACCCTATCCCCTGTCGGTCCAGCCTCCACCCCTGCAAACTCTCAATGCAAAGCATAATTTTATAGCCAAAGTTTATTTTCGTTTTTAATTAATTATTTTTGGGGATAGTTTGATGTGAAAGTTGTAAAGATTTTTTCTTTAACATATGAATCTTAGTGAGGTGAGGAAAAGATTATGTTGAGTGTTTTTTAACAAATGAATTTAAGAAATTTGAATGAAAAGTGGATACTTTATCTTCAAGATGAAAGTTGGGTGTTTAATGGAGGAAATTTTTTAATCTAGTGTCTTAGTGGTTATTTTTTGGTAGTTTTAATGGAGGAATATGAAAATATTGAAGGAGAAAAGTGGTGAAGAATGTATTAGAGGTTGTTAATGGAGGAATTTGAGTATTGTTGTTGATGATGTTTTGAAGAAGAAAAGAAGAAGAAGAAGAAGAAGAAGAAAAAGAAGAAGAAGAAGAAGAAGAAGAAGAAGAAAGTGTCTATTTTTAATTTTTTTATTTTATTTTAAATATAATATTACTAAAATTAATTTTTTTAATAAATAAACGCGCCCTTTTTTTAAAGAAAATGTCACGTCAGCATTAGGGGTGAAATAAATACACTCTAAAGATGTTAAGGGGGATAAATAAACGGAAGTTAAGTTTAAGTGCTAAAGTGAGTTTGGAGGACAAGTTCAGGAGGGAAAATATGTTTTTTCTCATTTTTTTATTTACACAAGTCATGGGTGATAACGACAATACCACAATCGCTTATTATATTTATATTCGCACTATTATTTATATTTTTGTATTCATTGATAAAATTGTATTTGTACTTTATAGTTCACGTTTATATTTGTATTTGTATTTTATAGTCCGAATTTATTTTTATTTTATAATTCACACTTGTATTTGTATTTTATAGTTCACACCATCATTATATTTTTGTATTTGTTCATAGAATTGCATTTGTTTTATAGTTCGCACATGTATTTGTATTTATAATTTATAATTTATATTTGTATTTGTATTTTATAGTTTACCTTTGTATTTGTATTGTATAGTTCTCACCATCATTTATATTTTATAAAATTTGCACGTGTATTTTAAAGAACTATTTTGTATTTATATTTTATAGTTGACTGTATATTATATTTGTATTTTGTTATTTTATTTTATTTGTATTTGTATTCTATTTTCGTCGATGCACTTGTATTTGTAAAAGAACTTTTTTGTATTTGTATTTGTAATTTCACTTATTTCATTTGTTTGTATTTGAATTTGTATTTATATTCTATTTTCGTGGATGCACTTGTATTTTTAATAGAACTATTTTGTATATATATTTGTAAATTAATCACATATTGTATTTGTATTTGTAATTTCACTTGTTTTATTTATTTGTATTTTGAATTTGTAGTTGACAACATCATTTGTATTTTAAATTATTGAAAAAGAATTATATTTTTTTCTTTCAATGAATACTTGTATTTATATTCATTGATACGAATTATATTTTATTAATGCAAATTATTGAATAATACAAATAGAAATGGTAAATTATAAAAATAAAAATACTAAATTTTATTAATACAAATGTTACATGAGAAAATTGAAGGAAAGGAGTCATTTAAGTCTTGAATGAAATATTGGTTACATTGACCAACTTAAAGGGTCAAACATAATTAGAAAATTTGATTAAGTTAATTGTGGACTTGATTAATATTTTTCAAACTTTCTAATCTTTTCAAAATACAAAACAACCCACACCCCTCTCCTCTCTAAATCAACTGTTTTTCTCATCTCTCCTCCCTCTCTATCTCGACTGTTTCTCTCAAATTTCTCCCAACCAACAGTTCTGTAAATTAATCCCTTCAATCTCCGACGACTTCAACCTTTCGATGACAAATAGTTGGGCTTCGAGTTACTTTTGAACTTTTAACCGTCAATCGACGTCTCAGCATTGCTCTCCGGCGAAAACAAATTCGAGTTCTTCATTGTCCCATTTCTTCTTTCACAGGTAAAAAATTAGGGCTTTTTAGTTATTAAGAAAAAGAGGAACTTGGGCCAACTTCTTTTCTAGTATTGGTTAACAATTTTAAATTTTTGTTGCTCTAATTTGAAATGCGATCTGATTTCTGATATTTTTTATCTTCTCTTCTCTTTTTGGAGTAAATTATGATTTTTAGTTGTTTGTTGTGTTTTATAAAGTTTGGTTTTTGTTGTTCGTGTTGCGCTCGTTGCTGGGTTGATTTGTTCTTGTTCTTGGTAAAAATGGTGATATTGTTGTTGTTTTATTGAACAAAATCATGCTACTATTTTTTCTACAATAGATTAACCTTCTGATGTAATAGATTAACCTTTCGGTGCAATAGATTATACATCTAATACAACAGATTTACTATCTGATGTCTGATGTGAAAGATTAACCATCTGATGCAACAGATTAACTATTTGATGCAACAGATTAACCATCTAATGCAATATATTTACCATCGAATTAAAAATATAATGCAACAGAGGAACCATCTGAAGCAACAAATTTGCCATCGGATTAAAAATCTAATGCAACAGATTAATCATCTGATGCAACAGAGAAACTTTATGTTGGATAAAATCCTATCAACTATCCAACAAGACATGTCCAAGACTTGATTTTTCCAATTGATCATTCATCTGTTATAATAGATGACCCTTCTGTTGGAAGAAATCAAAATAATATTGAGCGTTAATAATAGTTCCAATAGATCACTCATATGTTGCAACAGATGTGTGATCCATTGCACAGACCAGTTATTTGTTTCAATAGATGAGTGATCTATTTTTATTAGTGCAACAGATGTGTGATCTTTTGGAACTGTTATTTTACTATTATGCATGTTAGATTTACTGTTATCCCTTTTTAACAATGCATTAATCAATTATAATCTATTTTATGTTCCTGTTAATTATGGCTCCCAAAAGAAAAGAAACGCAATCAAGTCCAAGTAAAGGAACAAGTGAAGCAACTAGGCTACATCCACCACTCTATAATCTTTCTTTACAAGCATTATCTCAATCAGGAGCATAAGATGATGAACATGGAGAGGAGGAATATTTTAAAATAGATGATCCAAATGCTAATATCTCCTCCACCGAAAAGTTGGTCAAAACCTTATGCACTGATAGTTATCCTGTGAGAATGTAGTATGATGGTGGCACAAATTTAACAAGTGATTTCGTGGTTAAGTCAGCCATGGGAAAATCTTTCGATGCCTTTAGAAAATACTTCGAGAACAAAATTTAGATGCTTATTTTAGGGACATCTTCTTTGGTAAATATCTTGATTTTCCGAAGGACAACAATGCTTGTTTCTAAATGAAAGTGGTATATGATCTTCTCAAGTGTAGGTTTATGTATGAAAAAAAGATAAGGTGGATGAGGTGTAGATAAATTACTGTGGCATTCCTATTTGTTTTGGTTGGAAGGAGTTTGTCATAGTTACTGGACTAAAATATTATCCTTCTCCTCCGTATCAAAATATACCTATTCTAACCCAAAAATGCACCTCGCATACTCAAAAAAAGGCAAATACAAGTCGAGTGATCGTGAAAACTTGGTGTCCCTTGTTGGTCCAAGTTTCAAAAACAAAAATTTGATAGAAGCGTTGAAAGGTAAAAGACTTTCAAAGAAGCACAAGCAATCATTGTTCTTGGTTTGGTTTGTACATAATATTCTTTGGGAGAGAGACATTAACAACAATATACCACTTGTTTAGTAAAGCTCTCTAAGGATCTTGAGGCATTTAACAATTATCCTTGGGGTTATGAAAGCTTCAAAATGACTGTCAAATATTTGTTAACTCCTTTAAAGCCAAATAAATTCAACTTATATGGATTTTCATGGGCTTTCATGGTAAATATTTCTTTTATTATGATATGATTCATTTTTTTATTCAATAATGCTTTTGATTTATTGACATTATTTTATAGTCTTGGGCATTTGAAGTCATTCCTTGTTTGAGACAACAAGTGAACTACCAGGAAAAGGCTTCATGTCTAAGAATCCTGAGATAATTGTGGCCAAAAGTGATAAAAATACAAAATTTCTTGATCTCCTCAACCCCCCGAAGGAAGCAGTAAGTCTAATTCTAATTAAGTTATATTTTTAATTAATAATTTTTCTAAATGATTTCATCATCATTCTAATATATGTACTGATTTATTTTAGATTGTTCATCCGTGGTTTGTTCTGACCAATCGAGATTTGAAGATGCCATTTTTCTTACTTTATGACTTGTGCATACTTTATCGGACCCTAAGGTCATTGATAGAATAAAAAAGGAATTGTTTAGAGCAACAACCATCATAAGAAAAATAATTTTGAAGGGTGGGCTTATTGTTGTTGATGATAGTAGTGGTAGTGGTGCTGCTGTTGGGGCTAATGATACTCCTCAGTTTTTGAAACAACAAACCATTATGATTATAATCATACTGGTTGTATAGATTTTGCCCCTTCTAGCGAATGTTGTGCATGTAAATGTCAAGACTGAAAGAAGAAATATGATGGAGTAATTAATACTATTAATACATTAACTACTTCTGTAAAAGAATTAACATCTAAGAGGGGTGTCATTCCATCAAAGAGAATTTCATATCAATACACTCCACTAGAGATTAAGGTGGCTAAGAGGAGAAGGAAATAAATTTCCAAGGCATCATCAAGCATCGAAAAAAGCAAATTGCAATTCCTCTGTCTTTGTCTTGCACCTTTGATCAATGTACAAGGGACACAGGAGAGCAGCATGAGCTGAAGAAGGTGAATGTATATAATCTATTCCAACAAACAAACAGACACATATATGTTTCAACAGATGATACATCTACTATAAATTATCAAATAGATATATTCATCTGTTGCAATAGTTGTCTAACCCGTTGCATCAGATATGTTATTTGTTGCAACGGTTGTCGCTTGTGTTTCAGAAAATCAAATAGGTCTTCGTACTATTTTAATTTGTACCAATAATAGAGTCATATGTTTCAATAGATGGGTCATCTGTTCGAAATTACCATAGAACGTCTCCTTACCTATTCTAATTTATCCTAACAAATGATCCATCTATTGCAACAGATATGTAATCTATTATATATCTGTGATTGGCATTGATAATTTTGGCTTTCCAGGTGAATGTCACAGTAGAAGCTACCACTGAACAATATAATATCACAACTGATAATCCATCAATTGCTTCTAAAGAAGAAGAAAAAGTAGAGCCTATCAGTTCGGGAGAACGGAAGAATTATCCGTTTGAAGGGTTCAACATCTCAGATGAGGCTCCAAAAAAACTAACAAATTTGATCAATATTTTTTCAGAATGAATTCTTGATAGGCTGTTAAAGCACCATACCGGCAGGTACATAAATCATTTTTAAAGATATTGATTTATATAATTCTTGTTGTAAAAATACGACATTAATATATATAAATCATATAGAAAACAAAATGATGAACACTAAAAAGTGAACGAATTGGGTCTTAGTTTTTATATGTTCGACTCTGTTGTTGCACATCTCCGAACGACGGATTGGTTCTATTTGATGTCACAACTTCAAACTTACTAAAATGATGAGGTTTAAATGTCATACATATTACTATTAATTAACACTATATTTAATTATATATGTGTATTAATTTTATCATCACGTAATATAAATGTTTGATAATATGTGCAGCACATCCATATCATTTTTACTACTTTCGAAAGAAGGTCAATTTGTGAATACAAGAACAATACAGATACCCGACAGGAAATTGTTTGTACAAAGTTTACATCAATAATGCCTATGATAGTTATTGTCAACAACAGCTGGAAGTTTCCCAAATTGAGGAATGCTTAATCAACATCATCAAAGGTTTTAGCATTCTAGCTGGCTTACCTTGGCATTTGTTCGATGAAGTATACATCCTAATCAATTGTGGTGATGAATTCCATTGGGTGTTGGCTGTAGTCGTTCTAAAAGAGATGCACATCCGAGTTTATGACTCGATGTCAGGAAGGAGACGTTCTGCACCATCATCAGAGATACAAAAGCTGGACAAAATATTGCCTACTTACCTTGATATAAGTGGCTTTTTGGACCAAATATTTTGTACTGATTGATCGACGATTGAAGCATACCGGGATAAAATGGGTAATCCATTTGATGTAGAATATTTTGAAGGAATTTCTCAACAACCCATTGGTATCCTTAAGTATCATGATTTATTTTTATTTCATAAATTTCATAACTCTTACATTAATTGCAAGATATGGATTATCCATTTTTTAAAACGCATGAATTGCGATCTTTTTGTTGCCGCTTACGCCAAGTATTTGAGAGATGGATTACAAGTACCAAAAGATGTACTTAAAGTTGAATTAATCCACAAAAGATATGCTGCTCTTTTATGAAAACACGGAGAAACAAAAGCACAAAAACCATATGCAAGCGACATTAAAAATCCACGACAATCAAAGCTGAATTTCATAGTACCGGGTGAAGAACAACTTGTCCATATTAAGTGGATCTTTATAGATTGAGTCTGTCAAAGTAATAACCTCTCCTTGTAAATTGTTAACACCAAAGGTTAAATTGTTGATTTGTTTGTAGAATAGATCATTTGTACCCATAATAATATTTTTGTTGAGTTTTTTCATGTAATTTCTGTAGGCTTCAATTTATTTTATATTGTCTATGAATATAATTTAATCCTTAGTTTTGAACTTATTAATTGAAATGGAATACTGATTCAAATATCGCAACAGATAATACATCGATTGTAACAAACGACAAATCTGATGGAAATTTAATATTTTGACTTTGAACGGAACATTTTACATCTTTTACAAAAGGTAATTGTGCATTTTTAAGCAACCAATGGTGTATTTAATGCTGATTTTTAATGTTTTTTGGATAAGGACTTAGCCAAAGAAATAACTTAAAAATGGAAAAAATAGGAACAAAAAGGGAAATGATGGCCAAACAGACGGGCCGTCAACCATGTGATGAACCATCAGAGTGTCCGTCAAACTTAAGCAGGATGGGCAGAATGGCTAACCCAAATGACGGTCCAAGTGACGGACCGTTAGACCTCTGATGGTCCATCAACCTGGACGTCAGTATGAAGCAGAAAGAGATCTCTCAAGTGATCAAGCGACTGTCCAAATGACAGACTGTCAGACCATTGAAGGTCCATAAAACTAGCCATCAATACTTAAATAGAATGAAGCATTTTTGGTCCCTTAGCGACGGTCCAAGTGATGGACCGTCAGGCCACTGACGGGCCATCAACTTGGTCGTCAACCATGACGCGACAATACTGAAGTTTGAATTTTAAATCCCCAATACTTGGAAGCATATAAATACCCAGTCTAGGTTTAGATTAGGTATCTTTCATTCATCTTTTATCTTTTTTCAACTTTTGAGCAACTTGTAACCTACTATTCTCTGAGAAATAGCTGAAATTGTGGATCCGAACATTTTATTCACTATTCTTCTTTGGATATCAAGAACAATTCTTTGGATCTTTTTGTATGTAATTTTCTAAATTATTTATGAGAAATATAAAGAAATCTTCTTCTCTTTTTATGATGCGTGACTAAAGATCCCATAACTAGGGTTATGAGAGCCTTGATGTGATTGGTTGTTTAGGGTTGAGAGACTGCCTAAGTTCTGTAACTAATTAAAATTTCATAAACTCCTCTTCATTATTATGACCTTTCTTGGTTGCAAACTTGAAGGGTGAGCCCAAGAATACCACTTGTTTGAGTGAAAAGGTGTTGGGAAAAAAAGGAGATTTACAAGGATCTCAAAGGTCTTAATCTTTGGGTTAAGGGTTGATGCCTTAAAAGGATTAACACACTTGTGAAATCAATATAACATATAAATATATTCTTTAAGTTCGAGAGAATTAAAGGGTAATCATCTATTAAGGTTAAGAAATTAATAGATGAACTTTAGAGTTCAATAATTCTTGCAATTGGAATTTGTTACATATGAATTTGGGATAACTGAAAACCTTGACTATTGTAAGATCTTGGTGAACATAATCCTAGTTTCTTCATTCTCATTAAACAAAACCTTATAAGCATACTTATTAGTTGGAACACGGTTACTACAATCATACTTTACTGTTAGCAAACAACCTCTCTTTTACTCCAGAACCTTCAATCAACCATCCATTAATAATCATAACACTTAATTTACATATTATTCTCTATGGGATTCGACCCCAAACTAGTTGGGTTCTATATTTGACAACGACTATTTATGCTTTCTAACGAGACTTGTAATTTGGGTGTATCAAATTTTAGTGTCATTGTTGGGGAATACGGTTGTCAATTAAGTTTATGAGAGTTAAATGACATTTGGTCAAGTTTCCTAATATTAGTTTTATTTATTATTTTTGTGTGTTACAGGATCTTTATTTTGCATTCCACGTACGAGGAGGTAAGGAGAACCATTATTACCATATCACCCAGAACCTCAATTAATTAGCGGAATGGAAGATGTGCGAGAAGCAAATAGACAAGCTTCCTTGGCTAGAGCTTAATTGAATCAACAAAACTATGGTCAACCAGCTCGTGATCCTAACCCAATTGATAAGGACCTAGGAGATGATGATCTGATTAAGCCTGCAAATAGGAGGCGTGCTGAGAATGTAACTTCACCAGTGAATAGGAATCGACCTATTAGAGGAAGAGCAAACTGTCAACCTACTTTTTAGTTTAGAGTTGATGAGGAAGATGACACAAATTTGGATGAAGTTGGTACTACAGGAGCAATTATTCCACCACCATTATCACTAGGAGTGTCGTTCAACATCAGAAGTACCATAATACAACTGCTGAACCTTAAGGGGTTGTTTGGTAGACTTCCAGGGGACGACCCAAATATGCACCTGGTGAACTTTGTCAACATCTGCAAAACTTTTGACAACCCTGGAGTTGGACAGAATATAATTCATTTGCTATTTTCCCATTGTATCTATCTGGAGAGGCAATAATATGGTTGAATGAGTCTACTCCTGATTTTATAACAAACTGAAAGCAATTGAAGGGAGCTTTCCTAGAAAGGCTCTTTCCTTCTTCCAGGATGTTCCAGTTGAGGGACGAGATTAGCAACTTCAGGAAGTTACCAAATGAAGCATTCCATAAGACTTGGATGAGATTCAATAAGAAGTAGACACAGTGTCCTAATCACAAAATGACTAATGAGCATTTGATGGAGATATTCTATAGATCTTTAAACTCCATCACTAAACCATGGACAATGTCGTATGGGGAATTCATAGAGGTTACTTTCACTAAGGCTGCAGATATATTGGAGAGATTGACTAAGAAAAGTAGAGCTTGGCAAACCAAGGATTCTGTGGGAGTAAGACTCACTGTGTCTAGTGGTATGATAGCTGAACAATGAAGAAGAGAGGAAGAACAAGATCAAGATATGGACCATATAAAGATCCAGATGTCTTTGCTTACTAAGCATTTGATATCATGAAAGACAGAAAAGGTGAAGGTCATAGGGTCAAAAAGTAGAAGAGCCGAGTATGATTCTAAGGAGAAGGTTAACTATCTGAATAATCAGGGGGGTTCCGAGGTAATAGCCAAAGGAATCAAGGTCGAAAATACTATGACAAAGCTAGTTACATAGATCGTGATCAAGGGAGTTGCAAAAATAAGAACAACAGGAATGGATTTTATATGCCTCCTAGAAATCGTGATAATGCTGCTACTAGATCGGGTAAGATGTCCATGGAAGACATGATGGATAATTTATTAAAAGGGATGGAGTCAACTAATACCGGTGTAACAACAATGAAGAGTGACTTTTCATCCATGAGTTAGTTAGTTGAATCGTATTCAACCGCTATAAAATCATTGGAGCAGCAGATGAACCAATTTTTAGTGGCATTAAAATCAGAGGAAGAGTGGTACATTGTAAAGTGACACGGTGCAAAATGATAACGCCCAAACTACAGCTCTCGTAAGAGTGTAAGCGGTCGCTGTCAAATATAGAACCCAACTGGGTTGGGTGTCGAATCCCACAGGGAATACTTGGTCACTAAGTTTTGCGACTATTAGTAGACTGTTGGTCGAAAATTCTACGGAAAGGGGGGATTTTGGGTTATGGCGTGAACAAAAGAATATTAAAGTAACAATGGAATGCTTTATTTAGTAAGATTTAATCACAGAGAATAATAAGTTAGGGTTATGTCCACCTTATGAGTTCTACGTATCTATTAACTATGAGTAATGCGGAATTTAGACATGCATGCACTTATAGAGGTTCGTATTCTAATGGTAAATCCTAGTGTCTCTCGACCATCCAGGATTATTTCACTTTAACTCTCTCGAGCTTAAAGTGTATAACTAACGGTACAAACTCTCCAAGAGGTTAATCCGGTTAAGGCATTAACGTGTAAACAGGGGTTGGTAGCCCTATTTCCTTGTCACACTCTCTTTTCCAAACATGTAACTTTTCTCTCGAACAAGTTAATGCTATAATGGCGTATTCTATATGTTTGCAACCACAAGAATTTAATTAAAACAAAGAGAGTAATGATATAAGTAGCATGCGCATCAAGAATTCACAAACTTATAGTAATAGATAGTATATCAAAAGGCTTCCATAACCCTAACAGAGAAGTTTAGCTACTCATGAATACAACAGAGATCAACGAAGACATCATCATCATACCAAAGTTAGAATAATCTCACGTTGGGGATGAGAATGGCGTCAAGTAGTGTTTGACTTTTTTCCTCTATTCATCCTCAAGTAGCGTGTTTCTCTGTTGTACTTACAGAATCTGTGAACTGAATAATACTAAAAGTTGAATGAATAGAAAAATCGGATCAATAATAATGCTTGCTTAAAAATTCAGCAAATAAGGTTTTTATAACATCCTTGTCCTAGTCCTACTTGGTTACTGCTGCACCCCTAAGTATTAAGAAATACTGATTTTACCCAGGACAGATTCTCCATGTATCACATTCAGTCCACAAGCTTCCAAAAGCTGCCTTCCTTCTTACGTGAAGTTTTCCTTTGCTGCCCAAAGGTCCACAAAGTGTTGAAATCTTCATCATTAATACCTGAAAACATGCTAATCACGTTGGTTAGCTCACTTACAGGAAAATGGACTAAAAGTGTAGGAATTATATATTTTATCCTCTAAACTTAGCTATAACATGGGTGAATTATGGTGCTTAGGCGTGTAAATACGCCCAACATCACCACCCCACACTTAAAGCTTTGTTCGTCCTCGAACAAAATATTACGTCCATGCAAACATCTTCTTAGAATTTCACAGTAACAACATAAAATGTTCAACAAGACATGCACGACAATCATTAACAAAGAGTAGTTTTCTTGATCACTACTAGAAACAATTCAACCTCCAACATAGACTCGTGATGATGGTTAATTCGTATCCACAAGTTAAGGCACAAAGAATCATACAAAACTACCAAACAATCATCAACCATGTGTATCTCACACAATATATCACCCATAATCACTCACAGTTTTGCATTTTTCGAAACATGGGTATAAGATTCTCCTTGCTCTCACTCTTACAAAGAATTCTTATGTTGCAACTGATGACCATAGGCTTGCCCTTAGTGTAAGCTCCACTAATATCAGAATGCTAAGCTTAGGATCAACTAGGTCTTTACAGGTTGTAATGTAGGCTAAGGGACAGGTAGGACTATTTTTGCCAGAAATAGTGACTATGTTCCCTAAGCGCTTTAATACATCACATTATGCCATTAACACTCTCTTTTAAACACCCCCTCTACTTTCCTTTCATCTACCACCCCTTTTCACCTATTTTGTTATTCAATTATAAACAGAACTATCTTTTTATTATTTTTTTTTATTTCTTTATATTTTTTTTCCATTTTTTTTATAAAACACCTCTATGATAGCCACTCTTTTTCATAACAATTTCCAGTACCAATACACTCTGAGGCATCACTCTCACCCAATTTCCTCTTATTTTGTCACATGACTTTACACTTTAAAGCGCTTAGAAATTTGGATCAAATTATGGTCTTGAAAAAAATGGATTAGGCTACATATGAGGCTGTCAAAGAAAATAGCTAAAGGCTCAAAGGGGGTTAACTAGGATAATGTACAAAGGTAGGTAAAAAGAAGGTAAACACTTACAGGCTGCCAAAGAAATTCCTAAATCATCTCCTAAACTCACACTCTTTATTTCGCTTTACACACACACCAGGCAAGTTCTAGCATCAGTCACAACACAGAATATACTATAACCTCACACACACAAGGCACATGGTCAACTTTATTAGGAGCAGTATAGACTCTTGACCCAACAGATGAATGAATTAAACCACACAATTATCACACAGTGAGTCACACTTGGAGCCTAAACGTCTCAATAGTAATGATTTTAGCACAAACTCTTGTCATAATACCACGTCGCCTATCAGAACAATTTCATGCACTTCATGCAAAATCTAAACTAACTAATTACGACTAATTCAAACAAACAAACATAAATAAATATAGGCAAAGAAGTACAGCATACAAATACCAGCACCCCAGACTTAGATGGGACACACTGCCCTCAGTGGAAAATAAATAAGGAAAACCTGATTAGTCGGACTCCTCCTCTATGTCTGGGGTCATACTCCTTGCATCGGAATCATCATCAGAGTCGTCGTCATCAGAGTTCTACTCCACATCTGAGTCTGGCATTTGGCGATCATCATCAGTCGACATGTCATCATCGAGAGGTTCCTCAAAATGTACCCTTACTCTGCACATAGCCCGCGCATGCTCATTCATCGGGTAGTCATAATCCAACTGTTGGAGCTCTGCATCAGTTGGAATACAACCCCCACTCATTATGGTAAACCTCGTCATGCCATATAAATGGCGGAAGAAGCTTTCATCCCGAGCATGTCTTTCTACAGTGGTCAGGTTGACGCCATGCATAGTTTCAGAATCTTTAACCCTTGTCAGATCAACCTTCTTCGGGTTGTGCGGAAGCTTATGATCTGTAGGTTCCTCTTCAATGTCTTCCTTTCTTAATATCGCAGTCAATAGATTGCCAAAGATGAAGTGGGACCTTTTGTGTAGCCTAGCCTTACGCATTGACGATCGTATAACCGCACCAATGTTGATGGGAATATTAGTCATCAGAGCGTACACCAAGCATACTCCATCACATGTGATCTTTGTGTACTGTGTCCCAGGAATGAGTCAAGAGTTGACTATCCTCAACCATATACGAGCTTCTCTGTTTAGGGAAGCATACGGGAAGGTATTGTGCCGACCGGTATCCTTGTGACGATTCCAACGTGCCATTGATCTAGTTCCGCATAGTGTGTGTTTGATTGCCCTGTACGGAGGTCTTTGTTGAAGCTCCTTGAGCGGTGATGGATCGACAGAGGGAAGACCTAGAAAAGTGTTGAAAAACTCCGCATTCAGTTGTAAGACTTGGCCCCGAATCTTCACTTCACTTCCGGTAGTCTTTGGGGACCAATTGGCATAGAACTCTCGCGTTAGATCAAGATTGCATTCTCCCATATCTCAGAAAATGAAATCAAGATTTAGCGCCATGATTTTAGCTAAAATGCAATGTTCTCTCTTCGCTAGACTTTCCTTTTGTATCAAATCCACATGTTCATATTTTTTCACTTTGTTGTTCTTGTACCACTCCTTTCCTTCCTCCTCTAGGACCCACTTTATCCCAAAAGTGCGTCGAGGTATTTGCAGCGAGGAGGATTCAGCTTGCTCTTTTCTTCCCCTTTTCTGACCTTTCTGTGAGGTGGACGCTTTTTCTTTTCCTTGTCATCCTTTTAGTGTCATTCTACCTAAGATTAAAATAGATTCTTGTTAGCTCATCTCGGAAGATTTAATCGACAAACAACCAATAGTGGCACCATCCCACACTTAATTTGTTGGTACAAACTAATTAAGTGAGTGATGTCGATTACTCAGACTTCATCGACATACAGATAGGCGATATGTTCCAACAACATGTTTAGCACAGTCATACTTTCATGTCATCTTAACTATCCTTTCCAACTCTATTTCATGTAATCTTGACTATACTTTCATGTTTGAATTGATGCACTTTTTGAACAAGACTACTACATAAAGATCGTATCAAGTTATTGCAGAGAAATAATCACAACATCTCATGCTTGTATTCAATCATGATCTTTATCTCGATGAACGAGTCATTCAAACATTCAAGCTTTCAATTTTGAAGATTATGCGATTAACTTCACCATGTCGATTCCACAAAAGTATGACAGTGTATCAAAATCAAATACAAGTCAGAACAAAGTCAAGAACACCCACACGTATTCTTTCACTCAACTAGATATATCATGACAAACCAACCACATTCCAATCACCAACACCACTTCAACATCTAACAAATCATTATAAACGTAGCATTTCAATAACTACGGAATATAAAAGAAATACTTACTTGGTGATGGATTCGGAAGATGATCTTGCAAGGTTAGATGAGAAAAAAAAAAGTTTTGAGAGATTTGGGAAGGTTAGGCGGCGCCTTGGTTGAGCAAATAAGTGCATTTTGTCTTAAGGTTGAAGTTCTATTTATAGACCAAGGCTTGGATCGGTTTTGATCCATGAAAAATCGGGTTAGGGGACAAAAATAATAAGTAGGCGGTGCCTAATGCTTTGCCTATGCTTGGCATAGGCGGCGCCTAATGCTTTTCCTAGTTGGGCATAGGCGGCGCCTATGCTATCGCCTAGTTTAGCATACGCGGCACCTATGCTAGGGCATTGTCGATTCAGAGAGCAAAGGCAATGGCATAGGCGGTGCCTAATGCTTTGCCTAGTTGAGCATAGGCGGCGCCTATGCTATAGCCTTGTCGATTCAGAAGGCATTGTCGATTCAGAGAGCAAAGGCAATGGCATAGGTGGCGCCTAATGCTTTGCCTAGTTGAGCATAGGCGGCGCCTATGCTATAGCCTTGTCGATTTAGAGAACATAGTCCATAGCATAGGCCTTGCCTTGTCCGTTGCCTAGATTTACATAGGCCTTGCCTTATTCGTTGCCTAGATTTGCATAGGCAATTCCTTGTCTATTGACTTTGCTCCTTCATTCCTAACTTACCACCTTTAACATGACTTCCTTTCAAATCAAAATTTGAGACCAATCTCCTCTTTTATACGTCTTGCACCTACACTTACTCAGAAACAACAAAAACGATAAGAATGATGGGTCGCCTCCCACCAAGCGCCTTAGTTTTGATCGTGGATCGACTCTTCTTTTTGGATTTTTATTTAACAGACACAAACTCCTAGGAAAAAAAACGATTAAAAACAATGGGTTGCCTCCCATGTTGCGCTTGATTTATTGTCGCGGCATAACATAGTTATCTCGATTACTTAGACTTCATCGAGATATATGGTGCATCATTTTCTGAATGGATTCAGACGACGCTGATGCTTAATTGTGGGCACGCAATCTTCTTCGAGATAAATCTTGTGCATACATATCCCATGAGGGATACCAATTATATCATCAATGGTCCAACCAATAGCTCTCTTGTACCTCTTCAGAGCAGAGATGAGAGACTCTACTTGTTGTTCACCTAAATCGGCCATAACAATCACCGGAAGTGTATTTCCACTTCCCAAGAACGCATACCTTAGATGACTGGGGAGCTCTTTCAATTTTAGCACTGGTGACTCTTCAATGGACGGTTTTGCTGGTGGTGAAGAATGATTCTTAAGATCAAGGTCCAGCTTATTAGGAGCATGAGAATAGGACTTTATTCCTGTTTGAGCATAAACAGTTTCTTCATATTCTTCAACCTCCTCACACTCAAATTCAACAGCACAACAGACCATGGCTCAACAATAAGTTGCTTTTCTACAGATAATTCTTTCTCCTCTTCATAATAAACATCAGCTACAGAGAACACATCCATATCTCTAGGCTGCTTCATCGTTTTGCATACATCAAAATGGAACACTTCGTCATTCAGCCGAAATAAAAGCTCATTAGCTCTTAAATCAATAAGCACACTTCCAGTTGCGAGGAAAGGGCATCCCAAGATTATGGGAACTTCAGAATCCACCTTGCAATCCAAAATAACAAAGTCTACAGGAAAAATAAATGTAGAAACCTTTACCAATACATCATATAAGATACCAACAGGTCATTTTACCAACCTATCTACCATCACAAGTCGCATATTGGTTGGTGTAGGATCGCCCAACCCCAACTTTCTATAAATGGATAGCGGCATCAAATTGATGCTAGCTCCCAAATCGCACAATGCCTTAGCAAAATTCATAGATCCAAATGTGCAAGGAATAGTGAAAGCACCAGGATCTGCCTTCTTCTGTACTAAAGACCTCGTGGCAATTGCACTGCAATGGTGAACATTATCTGCCAGCTCATAGCTTACTGGCCGCTTCTTTGTCAAAAGGTCCTTCATGAATTTAGCGTACCCAGGCATCTGTTCCAGCGCCTCCACCAAAGGAGCATTAATAGTCAGCTGCTTCAACATAGTCATGAATTTACTGAACCTGGTGTCATCAGCTTTCTTCTTCAATCTCTGAGGAAAAGGTGGTGGTGGAAGGGGAATAGTTTTCACCACTACTTTCTTTTTATCTTGCTTTCGATTATCAACCTTTTCCGGAGTGTCATCAACCTTCTTCTTCAGTCTCTGAGGAAAAGGTGGTGGTGGAAGGGGAATAGTTTTCTCATGAACGCTCTCATTCTGATTTTCAGCTTCTACATTATCACAATCTGCTTCAATAACATTCTTTGCTATATCATCAACCACCTGCTTGACTTTGGGTGAATTTTCCAACATTTTACCACTTCGGGTAGTAATATCCATACACGATCCATCATTCCTTGGATTTTGCACAGTGTCGCTAGGTAAGGTGCCAGCTTTTCTTTGATTGAATGCCGCTGATAGTTGACTCAATTGTTGTTCCAGCTATTTTATTGAAGTGGAATGCGAGTCAACCAATTGATTTATTGATGACAAATCATTCTTTACCTCATTTACTCCCGTATTGGTTGCCTCCACTCCTTTCAACAGCTTAGCCATCATATCTTCCATGGACATCTTCCCAGAGCCAGATGCCACGGCCTCACAGTTTCTAGGAGGAACATACAAACCACTTCTGTCAGTCTTATTCTTCCAATTACCTTGATCACGGTCCTTGTTTCTAGATTTATCATAATAGTTCTGACCTTAGTTTCCTTGGGCATTGCCTCGGAAACCCCCCTGATTATTCAAGTAGTTAGATTCTTCCTCAGAATCAGATTCATCTCTTCCCTGTGACAAAACAGCTTTGACTTTTTTGGTCTTCCCTAATAATAAGTGCTTGGTAAGAAGATCCATCTGCGTTTTCATGTGCGCCATATCTTGATCACGTTTCTCCTCTCTTCGCCTTTGTTCTACAGTCATGCCAATAGATACAGTAGAGCTTGATACCTCAGAATCCCTGGTATCCCAAGCTCTACTATGCTTTGTCATACGATCTAGCATATCACTTGCCTGAATAAAAGTAAGATCCATGAATGACCCTCCTGCAGCATTATCAACCACTGGCTTTGTCACTGAGTTCAAAGCCCTATATAATATTTCCATCAAGTGGATATTGGTCATCTGATGATTTGGGCACCGCATAAGCTTCTTCTTGAACCTCTCCCATGTTTTGTGGAGAACTTCAGTTGGAAGCTGTCGAAAATTGTTGATCTCATCTCTCAATTGTGCTCTCTTGGATGGCGGAAAGAATCTTTCTAGGAAAGCGTCTTTCAATTGCCTCCAATTAGTAATAGAATCAGGAGTTAGCCCGTTCAACCATAGAGTTGCCTCTCCAGAAAGAGATAATGGAAATAAGCGCATCCTGATCACATTCTGCCCAACCCCTGGATTGTCAAATGCCTTGTATGTTGAGATAAATTAATCAGATGCATATTCGAATCGTCTCCTGCAAGACCACCAAATAACCCTTTGAGTTGAAATAGCTGAACCATGGTGCTAGTGATATTGAACTTGGCTCCGGGAGCCAAGGGCGGAGGAATAATCGCCCCTGTGGCACCAGCTCCATCCAGATCATCATCATCATCATCAAAAGGAACCTGCACAGCTCGGCGGTCAGGTCTCATCCTAGCTTGACGATCTCTTCTATTCACAGGAGCTGCCACCTCATCTGCACGCCTTGGATTTAGTAGCTCATCATCACCCAGGTCCTCATCATCAAGATTTGTTGCTCGCCCTGGGTTATCAATATTCTGTTGATGCACTTGAGCAGCTACCAATGCAGCTAATCTAGCCTGCTCCTGTTGAGCAGCCCTTCTTTCGATTTCTAGTTGTGCATCCATTCTGCCAATAAGATGTGGTTCAGGATTGATAGGTAATAACGGTTGACCTGAACTTTGAGTGTTTGTCATGCACTCTGCAAACCTGAATAAAACAAAAACAACAACTAAAAGTAAAATACGAGAATCTTTGACCAAAGGGTCTAGTAACTATCACAAACTTAGTTGACAACTGTATTCCCTGGCAACGGTGCCAAAATTTGATAACGCCCAAACTACAGCTCTCGTAAGAGTGTAAGCGGTCGCTGTCAAATATAGAACCCAACTGGGTTGGGTGTCGAATCCCACAGGGAATACTTGGTCACTAAGTGTTGCAACTATTAGTAGACTGTTGGTCGAAAATTCTACGGAAAGAGGGGATTTTGGGTTATGGCGTGAACAAAAGAATATTAAAGTAACAATGGAATGCTTTATTTAGTAAGATTTAATCACAGAGAATAATAAGTTAGGGTTATGTCCACCTTTTGAGTTCTACGTATCTATTAACTATGAGTAATGTGGAATTTAGACATGCATGCACTTATAGAGGCTCGTATTCTAATGGTAAATCCTAGTGTCTCTTGACCATCCAGGATTATTTCACTTTAACTCTCTCGAACTTAAAGGTATAACTAACGGTACAAACTCTCCAAGAGGTTAATCCGGTTAAGGCATTAACGTGTAAACAGGGGTTGGTAGCCCTATTTCCTTGTCACACTCTCTTTTCCAAACATGTAACTTTTCTCTCGAACAAGTTAATGCTATAATGGCGTATTCTATATGTTTGCAACCATAAGAATTTAATTAAAACAAAGAGAGTAATGATATAAGTAGCATGCGCATCAAGAATTCACAAACTTATAGTAATAGATAGTATATCAAAAGGCTTCCATAAACCTAACAGAGAAGTTTAGCTACTCATGAATACAACAGAGATCAACGAAGACATCATCATCATACCAAAGTTAGAATAATCTCACGTTGGGGATGAGAATGGCGTCAAGTAGTGTTTGACTTTTTTCCTCTATCCATCCTCAAGTAGCATGTTTCTCTGTTGTACTTACAGAATCTGTGAACTGAATAATACTAAAAGTCGAATGAATAGAAAAATCGGATCAATAATAATGCTTGCTGAAAAATTCAGCAAATAAGGTTTTTATAACATCCTTGTCCTAGTCCTACTTGGTTACTGCTGCACCCCTAAGTATTAAGAAATACTGATTTTACCCAGGACAGATTCTCCATGTATCACATTCAGTCCACAAGCTTCCAAAAGCTACCTTCCTTCTTACGTGAAGTTTTCCTTTGCTGCCCAAAGGTCCACAAAGTGTTGAAATCTTCATCATTAATACCTGAAAACATGCTAATCATGTTGGTTAGCTCACTTACAGGAAAATGGACTAAAAGTGCAGGAATTATATATTTTATCCTCTAAACTTAGCTATAACATGGGTGAATTATGGTGTTTGGGCGTGTAAATACGCCCAACATCACAAAACCCTTGGAAAGAAAGGTTTTGTATGGCGATTACTACCTACAGTGGTAAAATATTACTGAGCCTTTCTGTGGGTAAGCCTGTAATTAATGATATGGTAGAGTTAGATGAGGAAGAAGAAGAAGACTGTCCAGTAGAGTTTGAGAAGCTGGACAAAGATGATACTCCATCTAACAATCAACAGCCTGATAAGTTAAAAAAAAGATAAGGAAAAGGATAGAGAAGCAGTGGTTAAAGTAATGCCAAAACCACTCCCTCCGTTTCCTCATCAATTGAAGAAAAAAGTTGATGACACAAAATTTAGCAAGTTCATGGCAATGCTAAAATAGTTAACTGTGAATGTGCCTTTCGTAGAGGCACTGGAACAAATGCCTAGCTACGCTAAATTCATGAAGGATCTTATTACAAAGAAGAGGACGGTGAGCTATGAACCGGTGTACAATCTTTACCATTGTAGTGTTATTTCTACAAGATCCTTAGTGCAAAAGAAAGCGGATGCTGGAGCATTTACGATCCCATGTACTATTGGATCACTGGATTTTTCTAAGGCCCTGTGTGATTTTGGGGCAATTATTATTCTGATGCCACTTACAGTTAATAAGAATTTGGGTTTGGGAGATCCCACGCCCACTAACATGAGACATGTGATAGAAGACAGATCAGTGAAGTGGCCCGTTGTTATATTATATGATGTGCATGTGAAAGTGGCCAGTTTTATTTTTTCTACCACTTTGTGATCCTGGATTGCGAGGTGGACTTTGAGGTACCCATAATCTTGGGTAGACCTTTTCTCGCAACTGGAGGTGTGTTGATTGACTTGTGGGAAAATGAGCTGCAGTTTAGGCTAAATGATGAGGTAGTCCAATTTGATGTTTGTCAGTCAATGAAAGAAACACAAGGAGATGAGTGTATTCTCCATTGTAGATGTATATTATGAAAATAAGCAAGAGGTGCTGATAGAAGAAAAATTATTGTTGAAACTTTGGTTGCGGTATTGATAAACTTTTATAGTAAGGATATTGATGAATATGAGGAGATAATATATGCCTTAGAAGGAATAGTCATATTCATATGCTCCCAAGAAGCTGGATTTGGACCTTAAAAATCACCCAACACCATCGGCTAAGCCATCTATTGAAGAGCCACTGGTGTTGAAGTTGAAGAAGCTATCGGGCCATCTACGGTTTGTATTTCTAGGTAGTGGAAACACCTTACCTATGATCATTTCAGTAGACTTGGGTGAGCAGTAGGTTGACGCCCTTATCTTTGTTCTTAGGAGATAAAAAAAAGGCTATAAGGTGGATGATTACTGATATTATTGGTATTTCACTGGGTATCTGCACCCAAAAAATTTAGCTAGAGGATGAGTGCACGCTAATTACTGAGCATCAATACAGATTAAACCCACCTATGCAAGAAGTGGTCTAAAAGGAGATTATCAATTGGCTTGATGCAGGGGTAGTGTACCCCATCTCTGATAGTGAGTTAGTTAGTCTCATGCAATATATACCCAAGAAAGGAGGTATACCGATAGTTACTAATGAGAAGAATGAGTTGATTTCGCTTAGGCGAGTGACTAGGTGGCGAGTGTATATGGACTATCAGAAGTTGAACTCGTAGATATTGAAAGATCACTTCCCAATGCCCTTCATGGATCAGATGCTTGATTTTTTGGCAGGAAGGGATTGGTATTTCTTCTTGGATGGGTAATCGGGATACAATTAGATCTCGATTTCCCTAGAAGATCAAGATAAAATAACATTTACATACCCGTATGGAATGTTTGCATTTAAGAGAATATCATTCGGTTTATGTTATGCACCTGCAATATTCCAATGGTGCATAATGTCTATCTTCTCCGACATGGTGGAGAACGCCTTAGAGGTATTCATGGATGGATTTTTTGTAGTGGATGATTCATTTGAGCTATTTTGAGTTGAGAGCTACAGAGATGCGAGGAATTCAATCTCATGCAGAACAGGGAGAAATGCCACTTTATGGTGAATGAGGGCATTGTGCTTAGACATCGAATTTTAGCTAAGGGGATTGAGGTTGACCTGACGAAGGTAGAGGTGATAGAGAAATTACCCCATCCTATCTCAGTAAAAGGAGTTCATAGTTTCTTGGGGAATGCTGGATTCTACCACCGGTTTATTAAAGACTTCTCCAAAATTGCAAATCCATTGTGCAAGTTGTTAGAGAAGGAGGCCAAGTTTGTATTTGATGATGATTGCAGGAAGGCATTTGAATTCCTTAAAAAGAAACTGGTGGTTTCCCCAATTATTGTAGCTCCAAACTGATCTAGGCCATTCGAAATCATGTGTAACGCAAGTGGAGTGGAACTTGGGGTTGTGCTTGGCCAGAAGAAAGAAAAATTGTTTCACCCCATTTACTATGCGAGTAAGGCATTGAATGGGGCGTAGAAAAGTTACACTGTTACTGAGCAGGAACTTCTCGCGGTTGTCTATGCATTTGAGAAGTTTCGTGCTTACTTGTTGGGAACCAAGGTAGTGGTTCATACAAACCACGCTGCCTTGAGATATTTGATGGAGAAGAAGGATGCTAAGCCAAGGGTAATCAGATGGGTGTTGCTTCTGCAAGAGTTTGACTTTGAGGTCAAAGACAGGAAAGGATGTGAAAATCAGGTCGCAGACCACCTTTCCAGGCTGGAGGGAAATCAGCAGTCACAGATAAATATGAAATTTTAATGCATTCCCTAATGAGAAAATCCTTGTTGTTGTGATTGAAGGTGCCTTGGTACGCAGACTTTGCCAACTATGTGGTAAGCGCTCTTATTCCTGAAGATCTTTCCTTCCATCAGAAAAGAAAATTCCTCCATGATGCCATAAGGTACTTCTTTAATAAGCCATATCTATTCAGGCATTGTGTGGATAATATTATCAAAAGATGAATCCCAAAAGTTGGTATGCAGAATATACTGGAAGTCTGCCATGCTTCTCCAGTTGGGGGACACTATGCAAGTGATCGTACTATAAGAAAGGTGCTGCAAAGTGGCTATTATTGGCCCACCCTGTTCAAAGATGCATACGAATTTGTGAAGAGATGTGACTAGTGTCAGAGACAGGGCTCTATTTTAAAGCACCATGATATGCCCATAACAAAAATGTTGGAGGTCAAATTATTCGACATCTGGGGTATTGATTTCATAGGGCCCTTCGTCAGTTCCTTTAGGTTGAAGTACATCTTGATTATTGTAGATTATGTATCCAAATGGGTAGAAGTTGTTGCTCTGGATAACAACGAAGGTAAGAGAGTGGTTGCTTTTCTAAAAAAGAACATCTTCTCTTGCTTTGGAGTACCACGTACTATTATAAGTAATGGAGGATCCCATTTTTGAAACAAAGTGTTTCGGGCTTCCTTTGAAAAATATGGGGTAAAATAGCATAAAGTAGAAACTCCATATCACCCATAGAGAAGTGGGCAAGTGGAGATTTCAAACCGGGAGATAAAGGCAATTCTAGCCAAAACGGTGAACGCAAGTAGACAGGATTGGTCTCGAAAGCTTGATAATGCCTTGTGGGCATATCAAACAGCCTTCAAGACACCTATTGGGATGTCTCCATATCAGCTAGTCTATGAAAAAGCATGCCATTTACCAATTGAGGTGGAACATAAGGTTTTATGGGCACTCAAGAGGTTAAATCTGAATTGGAAGGAGGCAACGGAGCTAAGACTGGGATAGCTGAATGAAATGGATGAATTCTGTCTAGGGGATTATGAAAGAGCAGACCTGTACAAGGAAAGAATGAAGAAATACCACGATCAGAGGATTGAAAAGCGAGATTTTCAAAAAGGCAATTGGGTATTACTCTTCAACTCCAGACTGAAGCTCTTTCCAGGTAAACTTATGTCTAAGTGGTCTGGCCTATTTAAAGTTACATAAGTCTACTCATCTGGAGTATTCAAACTTGAGAACAAAGATGGAAGTGTCTTCAAAGTCAACGGGCAATGAGTCAAGCTATATATTGATCCAATGGACTCGGTTAAATGCTTAAGTACTATTTTTCTTGATGAAGTCTTAGTAATTAATATAACTGAGTCATACTGTGATAATAAATCAGGTGCTAGTAGGAGGCAACCCACAATGTGTTGTTGTAAGTGTAGTTAGAGTTATTTGTTTCTTTTGGTGCAATTTGATGTGTTTGTTGAAGTGTGCAGGGATAAAAATGCAGGAAAACAAGATTTGATCAAGTTGAGGGAGGTTGACAAGAATGTTAACAGACCTTCAATATCCTGATGGACCATTGCTGAAATTGTCGAAGCCACTGTAAACAAATGGATATTCTGGATTAGGCTTGACAGCTAAGTCAATGGACTATCACATGCCCGACGGACCGTCAAAGCCACCATCAACATGGAGCGAAAAAATTCAAAGTTCTGGATAAGAGCTGACGGACACCACGATGGACCATAAACCATCTGGCAGACCATCACATTTCACCATCACAAAAAAGCAAGATAAATCAAGTTCTGGTAAAGCTTGACAGGGGAACCAACAAATCGTCAGATACCTGACAGACCGTCATGTTTTCGTCAGAAAAACCCTAGTTTTTAAATGAGCGGGTCGGGTTACCAAAGGGCTATTTAGTCATTTTTATGCGATCCAAATAATATTTAATGGATAATGGGAGTCAGTTACACACACATTCCCTGTTCTTTAACTCCCAAAACCGTTTAAATTCATGTACATTCATTGTAGAATTCAAATACATCCCACCTTAGGACTCTTCATCTCTTCTCTTCTCCTATATAAACCATCACTCTCTTCTGTTATTCTCATCAGAATCAAAAAGTCACTTACTGAGAAAATGAATAGTATAGTCTGTTCTAAGTTTGCAAGTCAGAGCATTGAAGAGTACTTTAAGGATAAGGTATGATCAAAACTCTACTTTTCTTTTCGGAATGAAGAACATCAATAATACGAGTATAAATATGTTTGAAAGAACTTTATCTTTTCTTGTTGTTGATGTTGTTCCTCTGATTAAATCAAACTCTGGCAAATACTGTGTTAGGTGAATTCTGAGTAACCCATAGCCAAAAATGGTGAAATTAGTATTTAAAGGTTGAATAAATATGGTTTTTTTGTGTTTAGTGATAAAATTCTTACTAGATGTTCACAAAATTGCCAAAGAGAAAGAAGAAATTGAAAATCCCAGTTGACGGCCAAACTGATGGACCGTCAGGCTCCTAACAAACCATCAGACTGTCCGTCAACTGACTTCGGAACAACTGTCTCACCGGTTAAGCCACGATGGACTTCTTGACGGACCATCATCCCCATGACGTACCATCAACTTGACCATCAAAATGCTTCTGAACAAAGACTTCACTGGTTAAGCTATGACGGACAGCTCAACAGACCGTCAGACCCTTGACGGACCATCAGACTGTCTGTCAACATAACTCTGAACCTTATTTTATTCTAATTATGATACAATATTGATGGGTTGTTCTCTATTCAGAAAAAAGGCAAAGAAACTACCACCACACAGAGGAGGTGGGAGATCTCAAGAAGTAAGGGGTAGAGGTGAATCGACACGCAGTGAAAAAGCACCTGCCATCAACACTCGTCAGTGAGCGACTCAAGTAATCTCCCCATATAAGGAAGGGGTTAACACATCAAACCCTGACCGAATTAAGGCATAAAAAATTGAAGACGCTAATATGATTAAAAGCAAAGACCCTAAAATATGGGAAAAAATTTGATGGAATATTGAAGAAGCATGGGAGATCTACCTTGATGGGCTTGAACCAACAGAAAATAGGCAAATAAAGAGTCCCATCTCAGAGGAGCACCAGATTATTACTTTCGAGTTGCATAAGTACCCAGATCTTGAGCAATAATTTAATGAGTATGAGTTGGGGTGGATGAGAAAACCTCCAGGGACATACTATCCCAATATTGTATGAGATTTTTTTGCCAACTATTTGGCACTGGTAGAAAAGTATTGTCCCAAGGGTACAAAAGTTTCAGACTTGCCAAATAGAGAATCAGTTCTTGTGAAAGGGGTCACCATTGATATCTTTTCCCTCACGCTGAAAAAAATGCTATTTGGGCCTAACTATAAGGCACCAGCGGCCATACCAAAACTTAAACATCACCTGCCGACAGCCTCCACCCAAAGGCCTTGGTTATCTAGGCTCCTTACTGACAATGGTAAGCCATCATGGGCACATAATACCAAAGAGCGGATTGCTAAATTGTTCCTCAGCTTTTGGGCTAAGTTTTGGTGGGTTATTTTTAGACTACGATTTATGCCGACAGGGCGAGATGCAAACTTGGAAAGTCATAGGGCAGTGTTAGTTGCTAATCTGGTTGATGATGTTTTGGCATTTGACAGAATATTTTAGTCCTTTTACTTAGGATAATTGTGTGTTTTCAAGAAACCATGATTGTATTTAATATGGTATTTTAGTGCTTTCAGGGTAAAGACTGAGATTGAAGGATAACTTGGACAATCTGAGCAAAACAACGCCGAATTGAGCAGCGACAGCTCAGGCGATAAACCATCGGTCTTACGATGATTCGTCGATCTAAACCATCAATAAAAAGTAGAAAGAATAGATGATGGATGGCCTGCGATGATCCAGGCAACGGACTGTCGGCCCTGCGATGAATCATTGGTGTGAACCGTCGCCATAATACAGAAGGCATCATCATTGGAAGTCCTACAATGATGCAGGCGACGAACCGTTGACCTTACGATGGGATGTTGCACTACCCATCATTAAGAAGCAGAACATGGAGTCACTGGACACCCTACGACGATGTAGGCAATGGAACATCGAAACTACGACGGACCGTCGCTTGACCCGTCGACCAAAACGTGGAGAATCTGAATTTGAATTTTAAAACCCCAGTTCTAGAATCATATAAATACCAAGTATTAGGATTTATTCCAAATCTTTTGTCTTCAATTTTGTACTTTCTCCTCTATTGAAACCTTTGTACTACTTTTCATTGAGATTTGAACCTAGAGATTGAGACGTGATTATTAGTTTTCATATTTTCCATCGAAGATTGAGAAGATCAATATTGTGACTTTTGTAAGTACTCTTCAAAAGTTATTTATTAACATCAATATAACTTTGTTTTATGACATGGAGATGAGTAGCTAAACTACTATAACTAGGGTTATGAGAGCCTTGATGCAGAGAACTACTTTGGGGTTGTGAATGGGTTTGTTTTCTAACATCTATTGGAATTGCATGAATCTTTCTTTATTTTTAATGACATCTCTTGGTTGCAACTTGAGAAGTGAGCCCATGGACTCCACTTGTCAGACAAGAAAGTGGATGTTGGGAATAGAAGTGATTCACATGAACTCCATAGGTTTACCCTTTAGGTTAACGGATTGATGTCGTAACAGGAATAACCCTCATAAGACTTTTATTGAATAATGAATGAACCCTTTAAGTTTGACATAAGTAAAGGGTGAAATACTCATTAGGTTGAGAAACACATGGGTAATCTTTAGAATTCAATAATTCTTGCAGATTGGATACATAAGTTAGAATTCGAACATAAACTTACAACCCCAATTGTTTGAACATCTTGGTGAGCATAAATCTAGTTAATTCATTCTCATTGGAATTACATCTACATTAACTCTCAGTAGCTGGGTTTTTGTGTAACACAAATACAAAAGAGCACTGTTAACATTTCCAAACCCCTTTTTATTTTGAAGCCTTAGATCAATAGTCTAATAACAATCACAATACTTAGTGAACACGGTATTCCCTGTGGGATTCAACACCCAACCCAGTTTGGTTCTATATTTGACAGTGACTGCTTGCTCTCTCGTAAGAGATTTTTAATTTGGGAGTATCAAATTTTGGTGTCGTTGTCGGAGAATATAGTTGTCAATTAAGTTTGTGTTTGTTAATTGACCTTTGGTCAAGTTTCCTAAATTTTAATTTTGTTTGATGTTTTTGTTTATGTAGGGGAATTGTTATGTATGCTAAGTACATGGAGATCGAGTGCACCGTTATTACCAATACATCTAGAATCGTAACTTATTGGCAGAATGATAGAACCCCAAGATGCTGAGAGACTAGACGCATTGGCTAGAGCTCAACTAAATTAGCTGAATGATAGCCATCAGGTACATCATCCTAACCCTGATGATGATGATTTAGGTGATGATGACTTGTTAGATCCTACTAATCGAAGGCGTGCAGAGAATATAGCTGCACTAGTGAACAGAAATGTGAATAGAAACCGTCCTTTCAGGGTGAGACCTGATCGTCAAGCTGTTTAATTTGATCTTAATGATGATGAAGATGTAATACACAGAGTTGGTGACACTGGAGCTATTATTCCTCCACCACTAGCACCAGGAGAAAAGTTCAATATTACTAGTACAATAATCCAACTCCTTCACCTGAAGGGGTTGTTTGGTGGACTCCCGGGAGATGATCCCAATATGCATTTAGTGAATTTTATCACTATTTGGAAGTCCTTTGATAACCCGAGAGTGGGACAGAATGCCATCCGCCTACATTTATTTCCATTGTCTCTGTTTGGAGAGGTAACATTGTGGCTTAATGAGTTGACGCCTGATTCGATAACCAACTGGAAGCAATTGATAGAGGATTTCCTTAAAAGGTTCTTTCTACCTTCTAAAAGGGTACAGTTGAGGGACGAGATCAGAAACTTTAGGCAGCTCCCAATCGAAGCCCTTCATGAGATAAGAGGGAGGTTTAAAAAGAAACTAACACAGTGTCTGAACTATAATATGATAGATATTTATCTGATAGGGACTCTTTATTGGGCTTTGAAATCTATTACAAAGCCAGTTATTGATAATACTGGAGGGGAATCATTTGTGGATCTTACTTTTCAGAAGGCTTCAGAGATGCTTGATCAGATGACCAAACAAAGTAGAGCTTGGCATACCAGGGATTCTGTGGTAGCATGCCCTACTATGTCTGTTGGTATGACTGCAGAACAACATAAGAAAGGGGAAGACTGTGATCAAGACATGGAACACTTGAAGACGCAGATGGATCTATTAACCTAGCATCTATTATCTGCAAAAACTAAAAAAGTAAAGGTTATTGCAGCTAAAGGTAGAGATGATTCTGATTCGGAAGAAGAGGCTAACTATTTGAATAATCAAAAGGGTTTTCGAGGTAATAACCAAGGAAATCAAGGTCGGAACTACTACGACAAGCCTGGTTATAAGGATAGGGAGCAAGTAAATTAGAAAGGTAAGAATGATAGAAATGGACTATATGTACCTTCCAGAAGCAAAGATAGTACTGCAACTAGCCCTGAAAAGATGTCCATGGAGGACATGATGGAGAAATTATTAAAGGGAGTTGAAGATACCAACTCTAGAGTGACTACCATGAAGAGCGATTTATCTTCTATGAGTCAGTTGGTGAACTCGGACTCTACCTCTATTAAGCAGTTGGAGTAACAAATGAATCAGCTCTCGGCAGCTTTGAATTAGAGAAAGACTAGAACATTGCCAAGTGACACCATTTAGAACCCTCAAAATGAAGGCTCTTGCATGGCTATCACTACTAGAAGTGGTAAGGTATTGGCAAGCCTTCCTGTGGGTAAGACTGCGGTTGATTTTGTAGTCGATGATATTGAAAAAACAGATATTTATCATCCGGTGGAATCTGGGAAATCGAATGAGGTTATTAATGACACATCATCCAATAGTCAGCAGGTTGATGAGTTGTAGAAGAATAATAGAAAGGAGGCGGAAGTGGTGGTTACCACTATTCCAAAGCCACCTCCTCCATTTCCTCATCAGTTGAAGAAGAAAGTCGATGACACAAAGTTCAGCAAATTCATGGCTATGCTGAAGCAGTTGACGATTAATCTACTACTGGTGAAGGCATTAGAGCAAATGCCCGGGTACGCAAAGTTCATGATATACCTCGTCATAAAGAAGCGGTCGGTAAGTTTTGAGCTGATGGATAATTTTTATCATTGTGGTGATATTTCCACAAGGTCTCTGGTTCAGAAAAAGGTGGATCCAGGAGCATTTACTATCCCATGTACTATTGGGCCTCTTGACTTTACTAAAGCTCAGTGCAACTTGGGGGCTAGCATCAATCTGATACCGCTAGCTGTATACAAAAAGTTAGGTTTGGGAGACCCCACACCCACCAACATGCGACTGATGATGGAGGATAGGTCGGTAAAATAACCTGTTGGTATTTTGTATGATATGCTGGTAAAGGTTTCTAGTTTTATATTCCCTGTGGATTTTGTTATTCTGGATTGCGAAGTGGATTTCGAGGTACCCATAATCTTGGGTCGACCTTTTCTCATAACCAAAAGTGTGTTGATTGATTTGCAAGCTAATAAGATCTTATTCAGGCTGAATGATGAAGTGGTGCAATTTGATGTGTGCCAATCAATGAAGCAGTAGAAATAAATAAGTGTGTTTTCCATTGTAGATGTCTATTATGAGGAGGAGCAGGAAGTACGCAAGAAGTGCCGATAAAAGAGAAATATACTGTTGAAACCTTGGCTACAATATTGATGAATTTTGATCAGGATGGTATAGAAGATAATGATGAGACTGTTTGTAACTTAACGGTCATGGGGTCTTACTCATATGCCCCCAAGAAGTTGGACTTGGACTTTGAAAATCATCCTATTCCACCTGTTAAGCCCTCTATAGAAGAACCACTTGTCTTGGTGCTGAACAATTACCCATTCATTTGAGGTATGTGCTTTTAGGCAGTGGGAATACACTACCAATTATTATTATGGCTGACCTGGGAGAGAAGTAGGTGGAAGCACTTATTTTGGTGCTTCAAAGATACAAAAGAGCAATAGGCTGGACTATTGCTGATATTATTGGCATTCCTCCTGGCATCTGTACTCAAAAGATACAACTTGAAGAAGAATGTACTTCTACCATTGAGCATTAATGCCAACTTAACCCACCAATGCAAGAGGTGGTTAAGAAGGAAATTATTAAGTGGCTAGATGCAGGAGTGGTTTATACTATTTTCGACAGTAAATGGGTGAGTCCGATTCAATGTATGCCTAAGAAAGGGGGCATGACTGTTGTTCCAAATGAAAAGAATGAGTTAATTACTCTCAGGCTTATGACTGGTTGGAGAGTTTGCATGGACTACCGCAAACTAAAATCATGTACTTTAAAGGACCACTTCTCAATGCCCTTCATGGATTAAATGCTTGATCGGTTGGCGGGAAGGGGGTGGTATTGCTTTTTGGATGGATATTCTAGCTATAATCAAATATGTATTGCTCCTGAATATTAGGAGAAGACAACGTTCACATGTCCGTATGACACTTTTGCATTCAAGTGGATGCCATTTGGGTTATGTAATGCACCTTCTACCTTTCAAAGGTGTATGATGTCTATTTTCTCAGATATGGTTGAGGATACCTTGGAGGTGTTTATGGATGATTTTTCTGTGATTGGAGATTCATTTGGGCTGTGTCTGGAAAACTTAAGTAAGGCTTTGCAGAGATATGTGGAATTCAATCTTGTGCTTAATTAGGAGAAATGTCACTTCATGGTGAAGGAGGGCATTGTTCTTGGGCACAAAATTTCAGCAAAAGGTATAGAGGTCGATCGAGACAAGGTAGAGGTTATTGAGAAGTTACCACCTCCCATCTCAGTGAAAGGGGTGCGTAGTTTCCTCGAATATGCTGGCTTTTACCGGAGGTTTATACAAGACTTCTCTAAAATTGCAAATCCACTTTGCAAACTTTTAGAGAAGAAAACTAAGTTCTTCTTTGAAACTGATTGCATTAAGGCATTTAAATGCCTTAAGAGGAAGCTGGTTGAGGCCCCTATTATTGTAGCACCGTACTAGTCGAAATCGTTTGAGCTAATGTGTGATACAAGAGGTGTTGCCCTCAGAGTTGTGTTGGGGCAAAAGAAGGACAAATTATTTCATCCAATTTATTATGCCAGCAAAGCACTAAATGAAGCTCAAAAAAACTACACCATCACAGAGCAGGAACTTCTGCAGTGGTGTATGGTTTTGAGAAGTTTCGGGCATATTTGCTTGGTACCAAGGTAGTGGTACACACTGACCATACTACCTTGAGGTACCTAATGGCGAAGAAAGATGCTAAACTAAGGTTGATCCAGTGGGTATTGCTACTTCAAGAATTTGACTTCGAGGTTAAGAATCGTAAGGGATGTAAGAATCAAGTGGCTGATCACTTATCTAGACTCGAAGACGAGCAAGCAGTAAAAGATGGGATTGAGATTAATGATTCCTTTCCTGATGAGAAAGTATTGGTTGCAGTTCTCAAAAAAGTCCCTTGGTATGCTGACTTCGCAAATTATCTGGTAAGTGAGGTGGTACCAGAAAATCTTTCCTTTCATCAAAGGAAAGAGTTTCTTCATGATGTGACCCATTACTTCTGGGATGAACCCTATTTTTTTCGGCGATGTGCAGATGGTATTATTAGATGATGCACCCCAGAAGTAGAAATGTTGAGTGTATTGGAAGCAAGCCATGCTTCCCCAATTGGAGGTCACCACACAGGTGATCGAACTGCAAGAAAAGTGCTTCAGAGTGGCTATTATTGGCCCTCTTTGTTCAAGAAAGCTTACGAGTTCGTGAAAAGATGTGACCAATGTCAAATTCAAGGGTACATCTCAAAGCACAATGAGATACCAATGTCTAAAGTAGAAGCAACAATGAATAACAAAAATCATGAAGAGAGAGAAAACAACAACAGATGAGAATAGAGAGAAACACGTCTTTTTTCCCTCCGTTCCTGTTATATTAACAAATATTTAGAACAAAGTGTAAATTTAAAAACTTGTAGGTTATTTTCAAAAAATTTCAACTTTTTTAATGCATAATAAAGTAATTGTCACCTTCATTCAGTTATTTAGACTTGATTCACCTACACCTCATTTTCAAACTCTTTTGTCACTTTTAGCTCTAAGCCTCATGTTATATTTGTATCAAATGATACATGTTTATACAACTTGAACCATACGCATACAAATGGTACTTATTTATATACAAAAACTTATGATAAACTTGAAATAAAAATATTAACGATACATTTGCATAGAATGAAACATTTCCTATTTATATATTTTAAACTCAAGTAAATACAATTAATTCATATATTTATTTGTATACAGATACAAATAATAAATTGTATTCGCGGCTGAACTATTCAAATATAAATAATAAATTTATTTAAAATATATAGTATGATAATAATAAATATAAAATATAAAAAATATATAAAATACGACAACACCAACAAAAAATGAGAGAAAAGAAAAAGAAAATAGAAAAAAGGAAAAATGAGAAAAAAAAATGACAATGAAAAACAATTGTTATTTTTCTTTAAACAGTTAAAAAAAGTTTTGCTATTTTACTTTTAGGTTAAAAAAGAATCGCACTTTTTAAATAATTGAAAAAGAATTGTTATTTTTCTTTCTATCAACACTTGTATTTATATTCATTGATCTAATTTGTATTTTATTGATGCAAGTTGAACAATAAAAATAAAAATGATAAATTATACAAATACAAATGCTACATTTGTATGAAATGATGCATGTTTATATAACTTGAACCATACGCATACAAAATGATACTTGTTTATATACAAATATAAATAAAAAATTTGAAATACAAATACCAACGATATATTTGCATTGAATGACACATTGTAAATTTATATATTTTAGTCTCAAGCAAATACAATTAATCAATATACTTATTTGTACACAAATATAAATGATAAATTGTACATATTCACGACTAAATTATTAACTATAAATAATAAAATTATTTAAAATATATACTATGATACAAATAAATATAAAATATAAAAAAAATATAAAAATAGAAAATACAACAACAACAACAACAACAAAAATATGAGAAAAAACTATTTTTTAAAAAAAATGACCCACAAAACGTAAAAGAATGAAAAATGAATCAAAGAAAATACTATAAAAAGAGTCCGCAAAGAAAAAAGAAATTGCAAAAAGACGACAAAATAGAAAGGAAATTTAAAAAAAAAAAAAAGAACAAAAGATGAAAAAGAAAAAACTAAAAAAGAAAAAAAATAAGAAAATTAAAAGAAAAATTGGAAAAAAGAAAAAAGAAAGAGAAAAGGAAAAGAAGAAGAAGAAGAAGAAGAACAAGAAGAAAAACTGAAAAAGAAAAAAAGAAGTAAAACGAGAAATAAAAGGTAGAGAAAGAAAAAAAATAAAGAGAGAGACTATAAATTATATTTAAATGACAAGATAGGCTATAGTGATAATTAATTGAAATTTAGACTAAATAGGATAATTAAAAGTCTGTTTGCTAATCCATATAGTTATCCCATAAAAAAATAGAAAAGTTTCAAAAATAGCAATAGTTTGATACAAAATTAACCTTTTATAGCCACACTTCACAATATTATCATTTATAGTCGCTTTATTAATTTCACATCCGTTGTATTCGCTTTTAGTCAATAAATTGTATTCATATAAAACATAAATTCACTAATTACATTTTATATTTTTTGATTTTTGGAAAAAATGACTACATCGAATACAAGCCATAGATGATGACGGAAACATCATAACCGGCATTGTATTTGTACTTACCATCATTTTTTTATTTTTTTATTTTCTCTTTTTAAATTTTTTTCTATTTTTGTTTTCTTTTTTCTTTTTCGATTCTTTCTTTCATTTTTTGTATTTTATTCTTTTTTCGTGTTTTTTCTTTTTTTCTTCCTTTCTTTTTTTTTCTTTTTTTTCTTTTTTTTCTTTCTTTTTCTTTTTTCTATCTCTACCTTCTATTTTTCTTTCTTTTTTTATGTTCTTTTTTATTTTTTTGATTTTCTTTTTTGTACCTTTTTTCTTCTTTTTTTCTATCTTATAATTTTTATATTTTCAAAAAATATGCCTACTTGAGTACAAATCACGAATAATAACAAAAATATCATAATTACTTATCGTATTTGTATTCACATCATTATTTACATTTTTGTATTCGTTGATATAACTATATTTGTATTTGCATTTTATAGTTCGTGCATGTTTTTGTATATATATTATAGTTCACATTTGTACTTGTATTTTATAGTTCTTATTTGTATTTGTATGTTATAGTTCACATTTGTATTTGCATCTTATAGTTCGCACTTGTATTTGTATATTATAGTTTGCATTTATATTTATATTTTATAGTTCGCACTTGTATTTGTGTTTGCTAGTTCGCACCATCATTTATATTTTATACAATTCACATTTATATTTTAAAGAATTATTTTGTATTTGTATTTTATAATTGACTGGACATTGTATTTATATTTTGGGGTTTCATTTTATTTGTATTTGTGTATTTTTTTTATCGATGCACTTATATTTTTAAGGAACCATTTTGTATTTATATTTGAAAGTTGACCACATATTGTATTTTTATTTGTAATTTAATTTGTTTCATTTGTTTGTATTTGAATTTATAGTTGACAAGATCATTTGTATTTTAAACAGTTGTAAAAGAATTTTTATTGTTTTTCTAAGAATACTTGTGTTTATAAAATGACTAGTTTCATGAGGCTCCTGCTAAGCCTGGGCCCAAATTTAAAGTATAAAAATAATAATTTATATCATATTTTTTTATTTTATAATTAGTATATCGAATGATCTATTAAATAAGTCTTGTTGATATGTTTTTTATAATTACAGATTTTTTAATCACATAATTGGATAATTATAAAGAAAAACACTATTTATGAGGAAGAAGATATTATTAGAGAATTAGAATATATCAAAAAATTGCAAGTAATTCGATATTTTATATAATGACATAATTTAAAATATTTAATAATTATGCTTCGATGAGGATCATAAATAGAAAAAAATATTGATATTTTTATAAAATTTGCATATATTTATTTTGTAAGTTATAGCTAAAATTAAATTTATTTTGATATTTATTGAGTCTTAGTTTCCCTCATAATTTTAGTGGCAATAGTTTTTGCTAATTACAATTTTTTCATCTTATAGAATCATCTGAAAAAAGTCAATACTTTCAAGTTTATATTGTAATAATTATAACCTCAATTAAGAGTCTTCATATAAATTAGCTTAATAAGAATATACAAGGATTTTAAATGATAATTAAACTACATTAATAGATTGTTTCATTCGGTCTATTTACTTATTATGTTTATGTTTTACATGCTCCTTACAAGAGTAATCTATTTGTCCCATTTTATTTATTATTTTATACTTTTTCATGTTTACTACGAGAAACAATAAATACAAAATATTATTTACTATACTATAATATCAAAAAGAACTATGAGGTTGTAGTCGATATCTTTGAAAACTTTAATTTTGTAGGGAAAGTTAGCTTGAATATTGTTGATTTAAAATAAAAGGAGTTTTAATTAAAAAGTAATCTAATATGTGGTAAGAAGGAACCAATTATAAAAATTCAAGTGGAAAGATATTAACAAAAAGAATAAAGACGAAAATGAAAATATGCAATAAAAAATACTATTAATTATTGTGTGTAATAATTTCATTTTACCAAAAAATTAAAATATCAAAAAAGGCCTTGCGAGCACTACCAAAATCTCAAGATCCTCTATGCTTTAGTGGTAAGAAAAGATTGTCTTCAAAAGTTGTTCAAATTTTATCATTTTATTTTTTAAAAGATAATTTGACATATTTTTTAGCTAAACTGTGTTATATTAATTCAACAAAATTAGAAACTAGATATTCGAAACTATATGAAAATCAAATATGATAAATTGCAATGGTTATATCAATGTAATAATATTTTTTTCTTTAAAACATTGATTGAAGTTCATAATTTGACCCTCAAAAGTGAAATGTAACAAATATTTTAAGATGAAGAAGAAAATAATTTAATAAAACCAAAAAGAAATTCAACCAATTACAAAGGTTCATGTGAAAAATCGTAAAAGGAGAATTATGCCAAAGAAATGTCACATGTAAGACTTTTAAACATACCCCGTATATTCCCATCAAGTGGGGTTTGGGGAGGCTAAGTGTACGCAGTCCATACCACTACTTCAAATGTGAAATAGAGAGATTGTTTTCGATTAGCCCCCGGCTCAAAATAAAATAATCTAGATAAGAAATAGTAAAAGAACAAGATAAAATAGAGATTAACATATCTGATAATACCATACACAAAATACTCCAAGTAACACATCAAAAGATACAACATCCTAAACTCAAGCTAACCTTCTACCCTAATCCGCCTCCTTCACAATTTTCTATCCAGGGTTATGTCCTCGGTAAGTTGGAGTTGCTCCATGTCATGTCTAATTACTTCCCTCCAATATTTGTTAGGTCTACCTCTATCTCGCTTGAAATCATGAATTTTAACGTGAGGACTACCAAAACTTTTATTCTTCCTTATATATAAATTATTAATGATTAATACTAAGAAATAAGAAAAAAAGTGTTGAATTATTCATGCAACAGAAAAAAGTTCTCCGTGATAAAATATTTTTTTCTTAAACTACTTTAAATAAAAGTTCATATAAAATATTAATTCTTTTAAGGCTATTTTCATTTATAAAAATTAATTAAATAATTAATTTTGATTAAAAAATTAACAAAAAAAAGTCAAATTAAAGCTTTTTGGTCTTGTGAGCGGCAAATGGAAAGATTAAAGATTTTTGGTCTTGCACTTCATAAATCATAAAGTACAAGTAATTTAATAAATAAATAAATAAACAATATTTGACGTTTATATTTTGAAATTGACTTAATTAAATAATATATAAGTATGAGGAACAAAACATTATAATGAAAGATTCTAAAAATAATTTATCGATTAGTTAAACAATATGAGAATTTGAATGACTCAATTGCTTAACTACCTAAACTCCACTTTATTGGTAAATATTTAATTTTTTGCTTTGTAATCCCCTTCCTAATTCCCCTTGCCCTACTCCAATTTTTTTAAAAAAATAATTAATTAAATAATTGAAATTACAAGAAAAAATTAATAATAGCTTCTCATATTATGACACATGCACCAAGTACAAAAATTCATTTAACAAGAAAGAAGACAAAGTAACTTCATCAATATCAACCAAATGTCACAATATTATAAGATTAAGAAATTAATTAAATTACTATAAAAGATAAAATCATGACATAAAAGTGATTAATTGAAAAGATTAAAATTAAGTTTAAAACTTTTATGAGGACTACCAAAGTCCTTGGATTGTCTCTTACATATAATAATAATTATTATACAAATGTTACATTTGCATCAAATAATACATGTTTATACAACTTGAACAATACGCAGACAAAATGATACTTGCTTATATACAAATACAAATGATAAATTTGAAATACAAATACTAACGATACATTTGCATTGAATGACACATTGCATATTTATATATTTAAGACTCAAACAAATACAATTAATCCATATACTTTTTTGTATACAAATACAAATGATAAATTGTACATATTTACTATTAAACTATTTAACTACAAATAATAAATTTATTTAAAACATATAGTATGATATAAATAAATATAAAATATAAAAAATATAGAAAATATAAAATAATACAACAACAACAACAAATGAGAGGAAAAAAAAACAAAAAATAAAACAACAAAAAGGAGAAAAAAAGATTTTTTGTTGTTGTATTTTATTTGTTTTTTATATTTTATATTTATTTGTATCATACTACATATTTTAAATAAATTTATTATTTGTAATTGAATAGTTTAGTCGTGAGTATGTACAATTTATCATTTCTATTTGTACACAAATAAGTCTATTGATTAATTGTATTTGCTTGAGATTAAAATATATAAATTTATAATGTGTTATTCAATGCAAATAATCATTGGTATTTGTATTTCAATATTTTTTCATTTATATTGTATATAAACAAGTATCATTTTGCATGCGTATGGTTCAAGTTATATAAATGTATCGTTTATACAAATGTAACATTTATATTTATATAATTTATCATTTTTATTTTTATTGTTCAATTTGCATCAATAAAATACAAATTATATCAATGAATATAAATACAAGTGTATAGAAAGAAAAATAGCAATTCATTTTGAATTGCTTAAAAATACAAATGATGTTGTCAACTACAAATTCAAATACAAACAAATGAAACAAATAAAATTACAAATCCAGATACAATATGTGGTCAACTTACAAATATAAATACAAAATACAAGTGCGGACTATAAAATATAAATACAAATGTGAACTATAAAATACAAATACAAACGTGAACTTTAAAATACAACTATAATTGTATCAACGAATACAAAAATATAAATGATGGTGCCAATACAAATACGATAAGCAATTGTGGTATTTACATTATCATCCATGACTTGTGCTCGAGTAGCCATATTTTTCAAAAATACAAAAAAATGATAAAGAAAATAAGTACAAAAAGAAAATTAAAAAAAAATAGAAGCTAGAAATAGAAGAGAGAGAAAACAAAAATAAAGACACGGAAAAAGGGGGGAAAAGGAGAAAAACAACATCACCTATTTTTTTTTTGTTTTTATTTCTTTTTACGGCCTTTTTTTGTTTTCGTTCTTGTTTCATTTTTCTTTTTTTTTTCCTTTCATTTTTCTCCTTTTTTTTATTTTCTTGTATTTTCTTTTCTTTTCTCTCATTTTTTGTTGGTGTTGTCGTATTTTATATTTTTTATATTTTATATTTATTCATATCATACTATATATTTTAAATAAATTTATTATTTGTATTTGAATAGTTCTGTTGTGAATACAATTTATCATTTGTATTTGTATACAAATAAATATATGGATTAATTGTATTTACTTGAGTCTAAAGTATATCTATATCTATAATCTATAATATATTAAAAGTGTGAAGACCCTTAGAAAAGTAATTTGAACTTTTTGTTATTCATTAAAAGACCCTTCTTTAGACAAAACTATTTTTTCACTATTTTCTTCAATTTATTGTGTAATTATTTTTATTTTATTAACTAGACTCTTAAAATATATGAGACTCCTAAAATATATGGAAGATGAATCAATTAATATTTTTCTTTGTACTGATCAATTGAAAAAATACTCCTAAAATAGGGTAGAAAAATACTCCTAAAATAGGACTCTATTAAAAAACTACTTCTATAAATATTGAGATACACGTTAAACTAGAGAAGAAACCGATTTACATATTGAAAAAATAAGGTTGATGCTCATCTAACTTGATTCGGTTGCATGTATAAATTGGTGGACGCTTAATTTCTAACCCTCAACTTCTTCACTGTTTTTGTCAACATAATAGAATTCAACATGTGCACATATTGGAGCTGTTTTAAAAACAGGGTGAATATGAGTTTAGACAATTAGTCAGTATAATAACCATCATCATATTCATAAGGCCAATAATCGTTATCATCAGAGTATGGCCAGAAATCATCTTCATTAGAATCTTTGTAAGAATAATCATGAATAGACCATTGTTCCAGCATAATATGATCTATGATTTTATTTAGGATTTTTTCTGTAAGTCTTTATTTAATTTTCTCACTTTTAAAATAGTGATTAATGTTTTTTCATCTAAGAAATAAGTATAATAACTCATTAAGCTATAAACAGAGTCGTTTTTATTATCTTATTTTAATATTTTTTTAACAGAGTAATCTGTGTCATTTTTAGATTATGATTTTCATTTATGGCTGCAACTACTAGTATTCTGAATCTGTTGATTTGAGAGTTATTTAAATAATTTTTTAACCAATACATTCTTCGAGAATAATTTTTTAAATTTTTTATATTATTATTAAGTCTTCTGATATTTATTTTGGTTTTCCAATACCAATTGTGATATTCTTTTAATAGTGGTTGTATTACTTTTATATGGATTAAAATTCCCTATAGGTACTTGGTAATAATTAGTATGTAAGATAGTATAAGTGGATATGAAAACTAATTTTTCTTATGCTAATAAGTTAAAGAAATAACAAAAATTATTTATATACCTTTACTCTACTCTTTGTTGGTTTTATCAGCACCACAGTGCTTCTCCTTCAGGCTATGAAGAACTGTTTTAGCCTATTGTGATAAACTATCTTCAGGATACTTCTTCCGTCGTCCTTCCTCCATTTAGGCTGAAGATCGCAACCTTTATTTTTGACCAGCATAAAAAATTGACAAAGGATATATGAACAAACTTTTTATTTCTCAAACTGATTACAACATAAGAAAAATCTTTAATTAAATCTTCCTTATACTTACATACACACTCTTTATTACCTTTCCCAGATGGGAGAGGTATCACTCACTTATTTAAGAAGATACCTAGCAATTTTCTAAGAGAGAACATTTTTCAGAAAGATTGTGGTGTCTCCTCTTGATTTCTATCCCTCCTTTTATAGATCCAAGGAGTGGTAGATTTACAATATCTATATGTTACAGGGGCATCCCTTTACAATTTTTTATTTATCTTTTGATCCCTTATCAGGATAAGATTAGAGATAAGATAAGATTTTCTTTTCTTCTGATTGCCTCTTTTTTGGACCATGGGGTCCAGTCTCTGTTATCTAGGGTTTACATCTTTTCTTCTTTTGTCATTTGGTGTCGATAATTTTGACCTTATTGCTTTTGCTTTACATCTTCTTATTTTCAGGACAACTGTAATTGTTTTCAATCAGATGAGTTGTCATCATTATTATTCTTAAGGTGCTCATGCTCTAAAAATTTACAGGCCATTGCCCATGTTGCTGTTGTAGCTTGGAACTGATGAGTTTCGAATTTCGTGATCTTGTCTCTTAATACTGCCAAATTTGATTTTCCTTTTGCCATTAACATCCAATATGTATCTCTGTTTAGGACTTTGTAATTTTTCTCATATTTATGTTTAAAGATGTGATATAGTGCTTTAATCCCTAATGCTCATCTGGTCTGAATCCATTTTTTACTGAAATAAGGAATTTTTTTATCAACTCTTGTGGCGCTGATATTGAAATCTCTTAATTTTTCCACTATTATGTAATTAACTATGGGAAAATAAACTTGATCATCTTTAGATTCCATGGTTATGCTATAAAATCTGCAGTAAACTGCTTTTTCTTCGGCGTAGTTCTTGATTGAATTATACAAATGTATAGGCAATCCTTCTAGTTCAGATAGATCTGATTTGGAATAGATACGGTCTAAATAACCAAATTCCAATAATTTGGCTGTGAATTTAGGTGATCCTCCTGGAAATATAGAAATTCTTAGATATAAACTCTTGTTTTCAAGGACTTCAAAAGTTTCTCCACAACTATCTGGGAGATTGTAGAATCTTCTTGTGAAAGCAAGATATTCTTCTTCCTTTGGGTGAATTTTCCCTACCTGAAAAATGCCAAACTTTTTTAAAGAGGGATTAGTTATTTTTTCTGATGGTTCAGAAATTTTTTCAGTTTCTACTGATTTTATAACTTTAGAGAATTTTCTCTGAGTGTTTGCTCGGCTTTTGGCTTTGTCTAGAGACTCAGTCGTCGGCATATCCGAGCTTACCATCAAGATATTTTTGGCGCTATGTGCTAGTGGGACATCTCCTATCATTTTGTTATCAGAGAATTTTCCCTGTATCCGACGTTTAGCTTCATCTGAAGATTCTGCTATCGGCATATCTGGTTTTACCGTTGAGATATTTTTTGCACTATGTGCTAGTGGGACATCTCCTGCCACTTTGTTACCCTTGGGTCTGGTGTCTAGATGTTTGTAGAGTAATTGAAATTCTGCCATATTATCTTTTTGTTCTGTGTTGATCCTGCTTAGCTCAAATTGTAATTTCCTTGTCTGTTTGGTCATGGATACCAATTCGTCTCTAATTTTGAACATGTTGCTCTTTTTTTTTATGGCATCGTCGATGTCATTCATCTTTTGCCATATCCTGTTGGTTAATGTTTTTGTTCTATCGTCCATACTGAACGTTTCTTGAAAGGAAATCTGCAAAAAACATTATCAGAACCTTTAATATTTTTAATTTTAAAAGTATAAAATGACAATATTACCTGCCATCTATGTAGTCTTCTGTATTGTGGTTCTGAAGGTAGCTTATTAAATATCAATTCTGATCTCTGAGTATTATCTATTCTAACCACAAATGATTTAGGAAATAGAAACGCTGAAAATTTTCTTATTCCTTTTACTACAGCTAGTAATTCTTTTTCATTAGTAGAATAGTTAATTTCAGCTTCAATGAACGTTCCACTGGTATATCTACAAATTTCATTTAAATCTGTTTGCAATAATGCTCCCCAATGATAATCGGAGGCAGTTTGTAAAACTAAATTATCTTCTGGTTCTGGTAATCTCAATTTTAGTAGTTTAGAACATTCTTCTTTTAATTTTTGAACACATATGGTATGTTCATTGGTCCATCCTAGTCGATTTGACTTTCGAATGAGTTTTTGCAAAGGATTTCTTTTCTTTGCAAGGTCTGGAATAAAATCTCCTGCATAATTAAGACAACCAAGAAATTTTTGTATTTCTTGTTTCGTTGTTAGTTTATCAGAAAATTCTGTTATTTTCTTTGAAATATGAGCTTGTAACTCTATTCTATTTTTGAAATTATCATTCCTAAGAATTCTATTTTATTTTTGTTTATTTCTGCCTTTTTTTTGGCTCAATATAATTCCGTTTTTAACACAAATATTTGAAAATTCTTTCAAATGTTTTAAATGTTCCTGATAGTTTTCTGAACAGACTAAAATATCGTCTATATAAACAATCAGAAAATTCTTATCAGAGAATATTTTATCCATTTTTCGTTGAAAAATTTGTGGTGCATTCTTTAATCCAAATGGCATTACCACCCATTCATAATGACCATTAGGAGTACTAAATGCTGTTAAAGGGACTGGTTCTTCTGATAGTTTAATTTGCCAAAAACCGCTTTTACAATCAAATTTTGAAAAGTAGTTTTTTCCTTTGGCAGGATTGATTAAATTGTTTTTGTTTGGAATAAAATATCCATCAAAAATACAATTTTTATTTAATTCTTTATAATTTATAACCATTCGAGATTTTCCTCTTTTCTGTTCCACATGGTTTCTTACCATAAAAGCGGGACTGCTATGCGGGCTTTTACTTCCTCTAATTAATTTAAGACTGAAGAGTTCTTGTATCTGAATTTTAAACTCAGCTTTATCTTCTTCATTATAAAGCATTGGTTTAACTCTTATAATGATACTAGGGTCTTTGAGAGTTAGAACTGCTTTTTCATGACTATTATTCCATTTTTCTAATGGATTTTCTCCATAATAGGCTTGTAAATCTTGTTTTATTTTTTCAAGATTAAGATTTTTACAAGAATGGTTTTTAGGTTTATCTAAAAATTTTCTCTTAAAGGTTTCTCTTTCTTTTATTAAAACATAAGGATTATGTTTTCTTGGGATTTTTATGAAATGATTACATGGGGTTTTAAAACTAACCATGTAGATTGATTGTTGATCATTTTGAAATTGTTGTACAAAATCATTTCCTAAAAGTAAGTCAGTGTCAAGATTGTCATAAGCAAAAACATGTTTTATAGTAACAATTTTAGATCCTAAAATTCTTTCAACGTTTTCCTTTTATTTCGTTAATTTTTCTTTATCTCTGGTAATGCCTATTAAAATGATATTTCTATTGTTATTAATCTCCCAATTTTTTATTAAAAAAGATTTTGCTAAACAAGTTTCTGACCCATTATCTATTTGGAAACAAGAGGTTAGTTTTGTTTCGTAGATTTTAAATTCTACGAATACTGATATATTAAAAGAGGCTTCTTTTGACATTTAAATTTTTGGGATAAAACGGGTTTTATCTCCTAGGGTTATTTGAATTTCTTCTTTTTGGATGTTATATTGTCTAAATTATTTAGAAATGTTCCTCCTAAAATTATATTATAATCATTTTCATGATTACTAATATAACAAGGAACTTCTGTTCTGACCGTTCCTAGTTGTATTGGTAGTTTTACCATTTTTGAGCATTCAAAGCTATTTTCCTCAAATGTTTTGTAAATGTAAGGCTTACCTTCATAGCTAACTAATCCGTCAAAGATACTTTCCTTGACGTGATTTGTCGATGATCCTGACTGTATCAGGATTGTCTGTTTATTCCAGTCGCTTCCATTAAAGAATCTTCCTGTGATTTCTATAACTCAGTTAGGATTTTCAATATGAAATCTTCTAGAATTACCTCTGCGAATGGAATTTCTCCCGTATTCTATCTAGAGTCTTAGATTTGAAGTTGTGGTGCTTCCTATTTCTATAGCTTTTCCCACATGAATTTCATATTCAATAGGAATATTTGGTTGTTGAATTTCTGCTTCAACTATTCTAGCTATACCTATACATTCTTGGTCGATTTCGACTAAAATTTTATTTTTATAGATACTTCCATAGTTTGAATTGGTAACTGTATATAGAGCCTGATAATATATACTCATTATATGATTACCTGGTTTGAATAAGTCTTTTTTTTTACCTGAAAGTGTAAACTCAAAGCTTCGTTAAAATTTTTATCTTTTAAGGATATACAATACCTGGGATAGTAGGTAAATAGTAATTTGATGTAAGCCAAATTTCCTTCAGCAATACCTAAATTCCCTTCTCTAGTATTAATGAATCTTTCATCTGAAAGGTTTATTACTATAGGACAGTCTATTCCTTCTTTAAAAGTGGATTTAACCATTATTTGGATTCCTCCAAGATGAACATAATTCATCTTTTTCCTATTTCTTTCTAGGATTTTTCTCAAGATTTGGTCGATCATGGATTTTGTTAATAGGTTAAGTTTATGTTTTCTAGTAGTTTGAGTAACTTCTATTACCTTTTCAATTTCCTGATATTCGTGATAGGAAATTTTACTTCTTGAAAAGGTTCTTTGGAGTTTATTGAATATGCTATCTTCTGTTCGAAGATTAAATTTAAATCCTTGGATTTTTCTTAGCAATTCTCTATCAAATGTTGCCTTTAATGCGTATCCACGTTGGTCTTCTTCAGATTTTATAACTTGAGTTGATTCTTCAAGTTTTTCTATTTCTTGATTCATTCTTCTGAATCAGTACTAGATTTTGAAAATTGTTCATAGAGTTCTTCATAACAATCATTACTTTATATTGATGAAATTGACTCCAAGTCTAACTCAATTTCTTCTCTATCCATTTTGGATATTTTTACTCTTTTCTTATTGCATTCATAACTTTTGTGACCTTCTTCTCCACAGTTATAACATTTACACTTGCTTGTAGGTTTCTTTTTGAAATCTCTACGTTTTTTATAGTATTTTTTTCTTGGCACATAGTTTTTCTTTGAAATATTTTTTCTCTTAATTAATCCTTTGTTGTTTTTTTTTCATTTTGAAGGATTTCTGTTATGACATCCCCATTGAGATGCTGCTTCTGTGTCTTCACAGTAAATTTGGGTACCTATTCTATTAGCTTTTCTTTGCATGTTATGTAGCATACAAAGTTGACTAAGTCTTTGGTTAAGGAAGGTAATTATTTTTCCTAAAGAATCATCAGTTTGATCTTCTTTAGCGTATTCTCTTCTAAAATAACTAGCCCAATATCCTGGTAATTTTTGAAAATATTTATCCATAAATGGAGTTAGATTTTTACTACTATCAAACAACTGGTAGTAGTAGGTTTCAAATTCGTAAGTATATTCCTGAATGTATTTTATTTTACAAATTTGAAGTTTTTCTAGCCATTCAGTTGCTAGTAACCCCTATTTTTCTTTTCCTTTAGAGATATCTGATTGACTTTCTAAGAATTCAGCTCCTATATATCTTACTAAGTGATTTATTCCTTCTCGCGTTGATTTTTCAAAATCTGGGATTACTTCTGTTCTGAAAACTTTTTCAGTTTCTACAGATACTCTTCTAAACCAATTGTCTACTTTTCCTGTAAAGGTGTTTATAACTATTAAATATTTTTCTTCATTTGTATAATTACTTCCTATTCCTAGGATGAAAAATAATTCTAAGTTTTTTGCCCACAAATCTAAAAATTTTGCAGGCTCTCTTTTACAGTCTAAATCAAGAAACTGAGCTGCTCCAGCATCACCTATTGGTAACCTATTTGGCATGAATTTAGCTTTAGAATTTATATGGTATTGACTGTTGTAGTCTTTCCATTTTTTGGATCATGGTAAGAAACTACTTGTTTGTGCAGGCTCATCAAATGAGCTTTCTTCATTTTTAGGGGTTTCAAAGGTACCCTGAGGTCCTCATGTGTCTCCTTTATTCATATACACACGATAATTTTGATCGTTTAGATCAAGTTCTTCAAGAGCATAGACTAATTCGTCTAGTTCATTCATTCTCCTTTGTTTTAGTAAGCTCTTCGATTTTTGTTTTAGAAGTAGAGGCTTCCTCTTTATCTTTAGAGGCTTTTGAAATTTCTTCTAATTTTTCTAAATCTTGTCTATGTCTTTTTTCTAAAAATTTTGATATAATCTTTTCATCTAATCTTCCTTCTTGATAGTTTCCTTTATTTGAAATTCTTGAGGTAAAAATTTTATTTCTAATTCTTTTTTCTAATTCTTTATTAAAAACTTCAGTTTTTTCAATAGGTTTACCCATAATGGCTGGTAAATTATTTTTAAGGGTTTTAATTTCCTCTTCTATTAGATTTATCTTAAGGTTTATATGTTTTTGCATAGCTAAAAGATCGTCTAACTTATTTAGAACTCTTTCTATAAATTCTTTGTCATTCATTTTGTAAACAAATCATTTTCTAGTTTAAATTCTAGATGCCAGATTTCTAGTTCTAGCTCAAAAATAATTTTCTTTTGATAAAACAAAGATTTTTTGCAGACTCCTGCAAATTGATTATAAGCATGTCTTTTCTTTCGGATACCAAGTTCTTGTTTTAATTCTGGTAACATTTGTAAAGCTTGTTCTTTATCCATAGCATTTAAGTAAATTTATTATCCTAAAGTACTTGTAATTTTATAGATTTTTATATAATATTTTAATCTACTTATGTTGTATGTAATATCAAGTTCTATATCTTTGATTTCTTTTGTTATCAAATCTCGTTCTTTTATTAACATATTGTTAATGATTAACTAATTATTGCTTTTTGCTATAATGCTTTCTATCCAAGCTAAACTTTCTTTACGATATTTTAATATCTCTTTAAGCTCTCTTCTGTAATTAATTTTGGCGTATAACCAACTTTGTCTTAATCTAATTCTACTTACGTATTCTACAGGCATATTTTAAGTGAAAAGAATGTCTGGATTTTAAATGAATTATTAACTTTGCTTCTAAATTAGAGATCAAAGTGATTAAATAATCCAATCTTTGGGGATCATTTTTTGTTTCATTCAATTGTTTATATTCTAAATAATTACTATTTAGAGACTTCTTGACTTTTTTAAAAGTTTCTCTATTTTTGAATGGTCTTCTCATCAAATATATTTAGCAACTAGGCTTTGATACCAAAAAATGGAGTTGTTTTAAAAACAGGATGAATATGAGAACTATTTAGACAATTAGTCAGTATAATAACCATCATCGTATTCATAAGGCCAATAATCGTTATCATCAGAGTATGGCCAGAAATCATCTTCATCAGAATCTTTGTAAGAATAATCATGAATAGACCATTGTTCCAGCATAATATGATCTATGATTTTATCTAGGATTTTTTCCTGTAAGTCTTTATTTAATTTTCTCACTTTTAAAATAGTGATTAATGTTTTTTCATCTAAGAAATAAGTATAATAACTCATTAAGCTGTAAACAGAGTCGCTTTTATTATCTTATTTTTATATTTTTTTAACAGAGTAATCTGTATCATTTTTAGATTATGATTTTCATTTATGGCTGCAACTACTAGTATTCTTAATCTGTTTATTTAGAGTTATTTAAATAATTTTTTAACTGATATATTCTTCGAGAATAATTTTTTAAATTGTTTATATTATTGGTAAGTCTTTTGATATTTATTTTGGTTTTCCAATACCAATTGTGGTATACCAATTGTGATATTCTTTTAATAGTGGTTGTATTACTTTCATATGGATTAGAATTTCCTATAGGTACTTGGTAATAATTAGTATGTAAGATAGTATAAGTGGATATGAAAACTAATTTTTTTTATGCTAATAAGTTAAAGAAATAACAAAATTTATTTATATACCTTTACCCTCCTCTATTTTGGTTTTATCAGCATCGTAGTGTTTCTCCTTCCGGCTATGAAGAACTGTTTTAGCCTATTGTGATAAACTATCTTCAGGCTACTTGTTCCGTCGTCCTTCCTCCGTTTAGGCTGAAAATCGCAACCTTCATTTGTGACCAACATAAAAATTTGACAAAGGATATATGAACAAACTAGGCAGTTCTAACTCTCAAAGACCCTAGTATCATTATAAGAGTTAAACCAATGCTTTATAATGAAGAAGATAAATCTGAGTTTAAAATTCAGATACAAGAACTCCTCAGTCTTAAATTAATTAGAGGGAGTAAAAGCCCGCATAGCAGTCCCGCTTTTATGGTAAGAAACCATGCGGAACAAAAAAGAGGAAAAGCTCTAATGGTTATAAATTATAAAGAATTAAATAAAAATTGTGTTTTTGATGGATATTTTATTCCAAACAAAAATAATTTAATCAATCTTGCCAAAGGAAAAAACTACTTTTCAAAATTTGATTGTAAAAGCGGTTTTTGGCAAATTAAACTATCAGAAGAATCAGTCCCTCTAACAGCATTTAGTATTCCTAATGGTCATTATGAATGGTTAGTAATGCCATTTGGATTAAAGAATGCACCACAAATTTTACAACAAAAAATGGATAAAATATTCTCTGATAAGAATTTTCTAATTGTTTATATAGACGATATTTTAGTCTGTTCAGAAAACTATCAGGAGCATTTAAAACATTTGAAAGAATTTTCAAATATTTGTGTTAAAAATGAAATTATTTTTCTTATGTTGTAATCAGTTTGAGAAATAAAAAGTTTGTCCATATATCCTTTGTTAATTTTGTATGCTGGTCACAAATAAAGGTTGCGATCTTCAGCCTAAATGGAGGAAGGACGACGGAACAAGTAGCCTGGAGATAGTTTATGATAATAGGCTAAACCAGTTCTTCATAATCGGAAGGAGAAGCACTGCGGTGCTGATAAAACCAACATAGAGGAGAGTAAAGGTATATAAATAAATTTTGTTATTTTTTTAACTTATTAGCATAAGAAAAAATAATTTTCATATCCATTTATACTATCTTACATACTAATTATTACCAAGTACCTATAGGAAATTCTAATCCATATGAAAGTAATACAACCACTATTAAAAGAATATCACAATTGGTATTGGGAAACCAAAATAAATAGAGCTTACTGAAACAGAAGAGAATGAATGAACTAGACGAATTAGTCTATGCTCTTGAAGAACTTGATCTAAACGATCAAAATTATTATATGTATATGAATAAAGGAGACACAGGAGAACCTCAGGGTACCTTTGAAACCCCTAAAAAAGAAGAAAGCTCATTTGATGAGCCTGCACAAAGAAGTAGTTTTTTACCAAGATCCAAAAAATGAAAAGACTACAATAGTTAATACCATATAAATTCTAAAGCTAAATTCATGCCAAATAGGTTACCAATAGGTGATGCTGGAGCAGCTCAGTTTATTGATTTAGACTGTAAAAGAGAGCCCGGAGAATTTTTAGATTTGTGGGCAAAAAATTTAGAATTATTTTTCATCCTAGGAATAGGAAGTAATTATACAAATGAAGAAAAATATTTAATAGCTATAAACACATTTACTATATATATTCTTTGTTCTCATTCAAGTCATTCTTTAAGGTCAAATTTTTTGCTTTGGCAAGAATTATTTTCATTAAAATTGAAGTTTTGTGATCACTATTATATTATTTTGATGTAGTTGAGAGGTCATAAATGAATTTACAGGTGGTAGATGACTGTCAGTCGACTTTGAAATTTTTCTTAGATAAAAGTTAGGTTTAATTGTATTGTATTTATATCTCTGTTTTGAGAATATTTTTGTGTAAAGGTTAAGTTTAGTTGTATTATTTTGATATCTCTGTTATCGTATTATTTTGTTACAATTTACAGGTGGTAGATGAATGTCGATCGGCTTAACAAATTTTTTGATAAAGGTTAGGTTTAATTAAATAAATTCTCCAAAAGATGTCGAATTTAATTATTGTATTCAACTTTATTATTTAAACAAATATCCTATTTAGTGTAACATTTGAACTCAATAAAGTAAGCTACACCTGCGAGGTACGTACACCTGAACTAGTAAATATGAAATATGTCATTCTATGCAAATGTATCGTTAGTATTTGTATGTCAAGTTTATCATTTATATTTGCATATAAATAAGTATCATTTGTAAATATATGGTTCAAGTTGTATAAACATGTATCATTTGATACCAACATGGGTCGTGAGGCAGTGGTGGGACTACTCCACCCTTAATCAGAGGTCTCGAGTTCAAGCCCTGGGTATGGAGAAAATTTTGTTAGGAGTGCTACCCCTAAAATGGACCCTACAACGCGCAAACCGAATTAGTCGGGTGTAACGACCTAAAAATTTGATGAAATATGTAAAATTTGTGATTTTGTATAATTTGACTGTTTTACCCTTCTCCGTAGTTGCATCATGGTATTTCTGGGGTATGGGAGTGGTTGACATAATTTTTTATGCATTTTGGTATCATTTATGCAATATTGTGGTTTTTGATGGCTTCGAGAGCCTTATTTTGGACTTATGTGGTTATATTTTGATCCGTGCTATGGATGACCGAACGGACTGTGCTAGCAGCTCCGAAATATCGATTTTAGGCTAGGTATACCTTTGGTTCAGGTCCTAGTTCACCCGAGTTCATTTTGACCTATTGATCAAAAAGTTGGAAAATTGAAAATATGAGTGTGGGACCCACATTAGATCGAAACAACCTCGGATGGAAAATCCAAAGATTGATTTGAGGTCTAGTTATCATCAGTTGAGGATTAGAGCTTCGTATATTCCAAAAACTGATTTTCAAACTTGATATGGTCATTATGAGTTCTTGGTCATGTCCTTCGGGTTGACCAATGCCCCTGCCGCGTTCATGGAGTTGATGAATCGAGTGTTTCGACCGTATCTTGACTCTTTTGTTATTGTATTTATAGATGATATCTTAGTTTATTCCAAGAGTGAGGTTGAGCATGAGGAGCATTTGCGAATTGTGCTTCAAAGATTGAGGGAAGAGAAGTTGTGTATGCTAAGTTCTCTAAGTGCGAGTTTTGGTTGGAGTCTGTTTCTTTCTTGGGTCATGTGGTGACTAAGGAAGGTATTATGGTTGATCAAGCTAAGGTTGCAGCGGTTCGTGATTTGGGCTAAACCTACTTTGCCCATCAAGATTCGGAGTGTTATTGGCTTGGGTGAGTATTATCGACGTTTTGTTGAGGGTTTTTCATCCATTGCAGCTCCATTGACCAAGTTGACCCAGAAGAAGATTTCTTTTCAGTGGTCCGAAGCTTGTGAGGCGAGCTTTCTAAAGCTCAAGGATTTGTTGACTTCAGCTCCTATATTAGCTTTGCCTAAGGAGGGCGTGGGCTTTACTGTCTTTGGTGATGCTTCAGGTGTTGGGTTAGGTGTTGTGTTGATGCAGGAGGGCAAGGTAATTGCTTATGCATTTCGTCAATTGAATCCTCATAAGAGGAATTATCCTACCCATGATTTGGAGTTGTGCGCAGTTGTGTTTCCCTTGAAGTTTTGGAGGCACTACTTGTATGGATTCCATTGTGAGATCTTCTTAGATCATCGTAGCCTTTTGTACTTCTTTATCAGCGAGATCTTCTTAGGAGGCAGCGTCGTTGGCTTGAGTTGCTTAAGGATTATGACCTGACTATTCTTTACCATTAGGGAAAGGCTAATGTGGTTGTGGATACCTTGAGCTAGAAGTCGGCTAGCATGGGTAGCTTGGGGTATCTTTTGACTCAGGAGAGGTCGTTGGCCTTGGAGGTTCAGTCTTTAGCTAATATAATGGTCAGGCTTGATATTTCAACACCAGGGCGTGCTTTGGCACTTGTAGATGCTAGACCCTCTTTGATGGAGAAGATTCAAGCTCAATAGTTTGACGATGTTAGGTTGAGGTTGATTCAAGATAAGATATTGAGTGGAGAGTCTAAGGAAGCCTTACCTAATTCAGATGAAGTTTTGAGGATTGAGGCTGAGTTTGTATGCTGAGAGTGGTGATCAAATTAGGTTGATCTTGGAGGAGGCCCATTGTTCAAGATATTCCATCCATCCAGGTGTGACTAAGATGTATCATGATTTGAGGAAGCACTACTGGTGGGGTGGTATGAGGCTAGATATAGCAGATTTTGTATCTCGTTGCCTATGTTGTCAGCAGGTGAAGGCCGAGCATATGAGATTTGGTGGTTTACTTCAGAGGTTACCCATTCCTGAGTAGAAGTGGGAATGCATCACTATGGACTTTGTGATTGGTTTACCGCGTACATCTCATGGTTCTGACAATGTTTGGGTCATCGTGGATCGATCGACTAAGTCAGCTCATTTTATTTCAGTTCAGGTCTCGTTTAGTGCTGAGAGGTTGGCCCATATCTACATTCGTGAGATTGTGCATCTGCATGGTATGCCAGTGTCCATTATTTCAGATCGAGGTCCTGTGTTCACATCTCACTTTTGGAAGACTTTTTAGGATGAGTTAGGTACTCGAGTGGATCTTAGTTCAGCGTTACACCCCAGACTGATTTCCATTCAGAATGGACTATCCAGGTTTTGGAGTATGCTCCCTGCGTGCGTGATGGATTTTGGTGGCCAATGGGAGCAGGATTTGGCTTTAGCATAGTTTGCACATAGTAATAGCTACCATTCCAGTATTGATGTGGCTCCTTTTGAGGCATTGTATGGTAGGCGTTCCCGCTCTCCAGTAGGTTGGTTTGATTTTTTAGAGGTGAGACCTCGAGGTACGGACTTGCTTCGTGAGTCTTTGGATAGGGTCCGGGTCATTCAGGATAGACTTAGAGCGGCCCAAAGTAGACTTCGTGTCTCAAATTTTGGTGTTGGTAATCGTGTTTTCCTTCGAGTTTCACCTATGAAGGGTGTGATGATGTTTGGGAAGAGGGGCAAGCTTAGCCCCAGGTATATTGATCCGTTTGAGATTCTTCGGACTATTGGTGGTGTGGCTTATGAGTTGGCTTTGCCCCTTGATCTATCTGTTGTTCATCCAGTTTTCATGTTTTTATGCTTCATTGCTATATTCTTGACAAGTATCATGTCATTCGTTGGGATTCAGTTCAGTTAGATGAGCGGTTGTCCTTTGTTGAGGAGCCAGTTTCCTTTTTGGCTAGGGATGTTAGGCAGTTGCGCTCTAAAGTAATACTTGTGGTTCAGGTCCAGTGGCAACTTTGACCTGTAGATGTGACTACTTTGGAGATTGAGTCTGATATACTTAGTTCCTATCCCCATCTTTTCAGTGATTCAGATATTTCCTTGCCTTAGTTCGAGGACGAACTAGATTTTTAGTGGTGGATGATGAACGATCTAAAAATTTGATGAAATATATGAAATTTGTGATTTTGTATGATTTGACTATTTTACCCCTCCCCGTAGTTGCATTATGGTATTTCTGGGGTGTGGGAGTGGTTGACATAATTTTTGATGCATTTTGGTATCATTTATGTAATATTGTAGTTTTTTATGGCTTCGAGAGCCTTATTTTGGACTTATGTGGTTATATTTTGATTCGTGCAATGGATAACCGAACGGACTGCGCTAGTAGCTCCAAAATAACGATTTTAGGCTAGGTAGACCTTTGGTTCAGGTCCTGGTTCACCCGAGCTCATTTCGACCTATTGATCGGAAAGTTGGAAAATTGGAAATATGGGTGTGGGACCCACATTTGATCGAAACGACCTCGGATGGAAAATCTGACTTCTCCAGCAGATCCAGAATATTGATTTCAATGTGTTAGCATGTTTGTTATGATTTTATAGCTTTTAAATCTCATTTCGACCCTCGGTTTGGAAAATTATGATTTCGGATTTCGGGGGCCAATTTTGTGAAAATAACTTTTTCTGGAAAATTTGGTATCACCATCACATCCGGAACATCGAATTTAGTATGGTTGCATAGTTCGTTTGTATAAATCGGACTCTGAATGAATCCCGAACTCCCCGTCAAAGTCCGGGGTGAGCTTGAAAGGAAAATCTGGTGCAAAAACCAGAAAAATCTGCAATATATATAACAGCTTTTTCACATTTTTGGCCCATTTTGCTCATTTTTCATCTTGTCTCCTGAGAATTAAACCCTAAATATTTTGGGAGCTTAAAAGTGAAGTTTGTGAGAGCTTGGGAAACTAGATTAACACCTATTTCTTGATTTTAATTACGGATTTAAAGTAAGAATTCACCCTTTTCTTAAAAATTTCTTGATAAATTTCTCAAAAACCTAAAAATTTTAGGGCATGATTTTAAATCCAAATTTCATCCCCTTTCACTTGAATAATATTTTTATCTTATAATTACTAGTTTTTCATCAATTTAACCTTCAAAACAACTCCGATTCTTGATTTTAACCCGAATTTCAAGAATTTTACCCGATAAAGCTCAAAAATGGTTTTTCTTCTATTTGAACCCCGTTTTTCACTCGATTTAACTTGAGTTTTCAGCTGTAGGTTCCTAAAGATATGGGGAATAGATTTCTGAAGTAAAGTTCCAATTTTGCCCTTCTTTTTTAAAAACCTATTTTGGGGGTCCGTTTTGACCCCGAACCAAAAGTAGTCAATATGGGTGTCGTTGGTTTTGTTTTGACGCGAAGATTTCATATTTGATATTTTTAGTAGAGTTCGGGATTATTCGTGAAAAGTAAGATCACGGATTCAAGTGTAGCGGACCGGCTTCGGCTTTCGAGGTAGGTTATGACTTAACTCTTCAGACTGGGTTGGGTAGTAAATGATGGTAGAAAATGCATGTTAAGGGTGGAAACTAATCATGAAAAATGTCTATCTACGTGTTGTGCCCGTGTGGGGGCCTATATGTGATGTAATTGTCAAAATTGAAATATTATGTGATATGTTTAACCGTGTGGGGTCCTATGTGACATTGATAGCCTTGAATACATGTGAGTAATTATATTGTATTGTTTAATGTGGTACCATGGGTGTATTGTGATTATATTCATACTTTACTGGCATATGATACATGTGGAAATTCATGGATGAAATGAAAATAATGAGTGAATATTGGCTCATGTGGTTGTGAAAATGTATCATTGTGGTTGGTTGTGGAAATATATCATGTGTTTGGTTGTGGAAATACTTATTGTGATTGGTTGTGAGTATTACATCTTCATACTATACTCATTCATGAAACATTGGTACCACCGTGACAACATCTGAGAAACACTGGCAATACTTTTTTAAAAATATTGTAAGACCTTACAAAACCCTTTCCGAGGGATGTGCCGGAAAGGAGATATAAGATCTGTGGATTGTATATGGGTTGACGAACCCCCCATGGGTCCTACATCGAAAAACTTTAGCTCTGTAGGTGTATACGGGGATTGTGTGACAATCCCGGAGGTTGTGCGACAACCTCGTGCATCATCATCATCATCATCATTATCATATACATTGCACTTACTTTATTGTGTTTATGTTGTGTTGTGTTGTGCTGTATTGCCTTATTGACTTTTCATCTATATGTTTGTCTTACTTTCCTTTACTTGTATTTGATGATCTTGTATCTACATGTTCTTTCTTGTTATATTATATGTGACATAATGTATACTTGTGTTTTGTATCTTGGTGTGTTTTTGTAATATATATGAGATATACTAGAACTGTTACTGCAAACGGTGTGGGCTACCGTTGTGGGACATTATCTGATTGCAGGTGACGTGCCCTTAGTGTATATTTTGTATGCTTTATTTACCACTTTGCTTGGTTGGCCTATGATACCTACTGAGTACAAGTGGACCGTACTCATGCCTATTGCGCCCTTTCGGTACAGGTCCTAGCTCGAGTGCGCCTCATCTTACTTGATTCGGGTGATTGTTGGAGTTCCAAGGTAGCGGTTGGACATTCATGCGTCAAAGTTCACCTCTATCTTTCTATACTAGTTATGTCTTTATTAGTATTCGGAGACAGTTATTATTCCTTTATGGTTATTTTTCCGATGTATTTGACTCTTGGATTGTATTAGTAGTTCTTACACTATTGACACCTAGTTTTGAGCATGATTGGTGTTTTGGATAAGTTCTTTCTGCATTGTTATGATTATTTATATGGTTCGGCTTCATTCTAGAAGCCTTAACTTGGGTATTTTTGTCTTTTTCTCTATTCGTATCAGTTTGGGTGATAGACTTACTTGTCAAGGTACGCCGCGACAAGTGCCATCATGACCCTCGTTTTTAGGTCGTGACATCGGGGCTCCAATGTGGGCACCAGACACCGAATGGAACCCCCCCCCCCCCAAAAAAAAAAAAAAATATATATATATATATATATATATATATATATATATATATATATCATTTGATATAAATATAACATTTGTATTTATATAATTTAACATTTGTATTTTTATAATTTATCATTATATTTGTATTGTTCAATTTGCATTAATAAGATACAATTTCTATCAATAAATATAAAAACAAGTGTTCATAGAAAGAAAAAATTATAATTCTTTTCAATTATTTAAAAATACCAATGAAGCTAACCACAAATTCAAATACAAACAAATAAAATAAGTGAAATTATAAATACAAATATAATATATGGTCAATTTATAAATACAAATACAAAATCTTATTAAAAAATACAAGTGCATCAACGAAAATAGAATACAAATAAAATGATATCACAAAACACAAATATAATATGCAGTCAACTATAACATTCAGATACAAAATAGTTCTTTAAAATGCACGTGCAAATTCTATAAAATATAAATGATGACAAGAATTATAAAATATAAATACAAGTATGAACTATAAAATACAAATACGAACTTTAAATATAAATACAAATAAATGCGTGAACTATAATACAAATATAATTGTGTCAACAAATACAAAAATATAAACGATGGCGTGAACTATAAAATACAAATATAAGTGCGAGTTATAAAATACAAATATAAATGAAAACTATAAAATACAAATACAAATATAAATATAAGTGTGAACTATAAAATACAAATACAACTTTATCAATGAATACAATAATATAAATAATAGTGTAAATACAAATAAATAAGTGATTATGATATTTTTGTTATCACCCATAACTTGTTTTTGGCATAGCCATATTTATCAAAAATATAAAAAATATAAAATAAAATTTAAAAAAATAGAGATAAAAAAAATACAAAAAAAACAAAAAAAAAAACTAGAAGTTATAGATAGAAAAAAAAAGAAAAAAGGAAAAAGAAAGAAAGAAATGAAAAATAAAAATAGCAAAAAGACAAAAAACAAAATAAGAAAAAGAAAAAGAAGAAAAAAAACAAAAAAAAGGAAAAAATACAAAAAAGAAAAAAACCACGAAAGCAAATACAAAAAAGGAAAAAAGAAAAAAAACAAATAAATAAAAAAGAAAAAAAAAGAAACAAAAGTTATAGATAAAAGAGAGAAAAAAAATGAAAAGAAAGAAGAAGTGAGAATAGAATAAAAAATAAAAAAAATAATGGTGAATACAAATACAATGAATGATTATAATGTATTCATCATCATTCATGATTTATATTCGATAATTATATTTTTTAAAAATATAAAAAAATATAAAATATAAATTATAATAAAAATGAGAAAGAAAAAAAAAAGAGAAATAGAGGCAAGAGACAGGGTGCGTTTGGTATGATGGAAAATATTTTCCTGAAAAATAAGTTGATTTTCTATTTATTTTCTCATGTTTGGTCGATGAGTGGAAAATATTTTATGGTGTTTGGTTGGTGAGTAAAGAATATATTTTAGAAAAATATTTTCTAATATTTGATTGATGAGTAAAAAAATATTTTTTAGAAAATATCATTGACTGTTAACTAGTATATCAATGCCTCTAGCAACTCAACAATTTGTAAGAACTAATTTAAGCATAATAAATATTATCAATATCGAATACTAAAATATTACAATCACTAAATTTAAGCAACTATTAATTAGCAAATATAAGAGACATTTTTCAACATTTTGTCAGGACAATCTCAAAATACTACAATCAATAGAAATATAATGGAACGACAAGCTTATTCAACCTCATGAAACAAATTACATCGATGACAAAATGAATAATGCAATTAGCAAAAGTAACATAGGTAAGTCTTGCTCTATGCATATGAAAATAATAATAATTTAACAAGCATTGGAAATGGGAAAACTTTGGGCTTCACTATTTTTTATTTCAAGCAGTGAAGAATTGAAGCAAAGCATAGTGAAAAATATTTTCGAGTAATGTAAATTTTTTGAGTCATGTGAATATGAGTGTTGTTGGGATAGGGAAGAGGGATGAGGTGGGGTCATATGTCACATTTGTCATTTTCTAGAAAATGACTTCCCTTGGCCCATGAGGGAAGTTATTTTCCTTCAAATTGAGAAAAATGAGTTGTTGTGGAAAATATTTTCCAACATTTTATTACAACCAGGGGAAAATAGGAAAACATTTTTAAAATACCAAACACACCCATAGTGCTTGTGCACTGGCTAGCCCACACATAATCTCCCTATAATACGTTAAAAACTTTTATAATACTAGTTTAATTGCATGTGCCTCGCATGTGTAATGTTTGATTATTTAAAATTAAATAATTTTATCTATTACGGAGATATTTAATGAAGTGTAAAAAGTTCAAATTACCTTTCAAAAATCCTTCACACTTCAATATAATAATGTAAACATAAACATATATTTTAGTATGAGCACATATATATTTTACCACCATAAGTTTCAAGTTATAAATAGAATTGTACAAATTTCTTTTTTATATAAATTAAAATTCTAATTGATCTAAAAATGTTAAATATTATAATCTCTTACCAACTTTTATTTTTTCACAAGCAACTTAATTGTCCAAAACTCACCGCAATATATCAACCAAAAGCTTGTAAAAACAAAAACAAAAATCAAAAGCTATAACAATTTTTATTTTTTCTAAGAGAAACATTTATTACTAAAAAAGAAAAAAAACTACCAAATTTGTAATACTAACGTTATAAATAATTTAATTGACTTTAATAAAGATGTAATCAATGTATAAGTTCTTTTATGATATATATAATTCAAAAAAGGAAATGTTTAAGGACTAAATTTAATTGAATTCAAATAAGGAAAGATTTTATTATAAATATATTTTATTAATTTTTAACTCTTAAATATTAAAAAGAAAAAGTAAAAAGATGATTTTATCTAAAACAAATACTTTTAACGAAGGGCAAAAAGTTCAAACAATATTTGCCTTCACACTTTTAATATACTATATATATATATATATAGATAGATAGATAGATATATTATGTCCTGATTATACAAAAAAAAAAAAAAGAGAAAAGAGAAAAAAAAAAGTAAAAAACAGGAAAAAAGAAGAAAAAAATATTATAAATTATAATTTTGAAAAATTGGCCGTGATTAATTTCACTGTGAAACCATTGTGAAAGCTAAGCTAGTTTTGAAAATCCCCCTTCTATTAATACTTAAAATCACAAAGCAACAACACAAAATCACAAACTGGGGAGATGCAATTATAAGGGACAACACAACCCAATCTGACATTGATCATCATTAGATTCCTTTTATTTACTTTTTTTGCCCTTTACTCCGTTGTGTTTTCTTGAATTCCTTCCAATTTCAATTTTTGGGAGAAAATTCAATTTTCAATCCAGCCCTCAGAAAACCCTAAACTCCAAATCCCCCTCTTTCCATAAATAAATCCCAGAATCTAGTTTTATTTGCATAAAGTTTGAATCTTTTTTCTTATTTTTTCCAGAATCTTGATTTTTGTAAGGAGGTATGAGTATTGATAATGATGAGGGTAGAAGAGGAGAATTTTTATACGTGTCAGATGAATTCTTGGGGACAATTGTGCCAATAGTGGTGTATTGGGTATATGCAGGATTGTATTGTATGCTTAGTGGTATGGATAATTATAGATTGCATACAAAGAAAGATGAAGATGAGAAGAATTTGGTTTCTAAGAAAGAGGTTGTTAAAGGGGTTCTTCTTCAACAACTTGTTCAAGGTGTTGTTGCTACAGTTCTCTTTGCGGTTCGTAACCCTCCATCACCCCTTTATATTGCAAATTTTTGTTTTTTATTTTGCAAAAAATTATGATTGAGTTTACCATATTTGGAGTTTGATGATTGTTGTAGTGTTAATTCTTGAAGCAGGTTAATTAGTTTTTGTTGTTGTTTAATTGCCACAGTTCTTATTGTATTGTTACCTCTTGATAATGAGGAAAGTTGTGGTAAGTTGATTGTGAAAACAAAAATAAAACAGCAACATCAACAACTTACCCAGGCCAGTATAGTCCCACATGTGGGGTCTGGAGAGGGCGGGGAGGGTAGAGTACCCTTGCCCTTGCCTTGACGAATAAGAAGCTTTCTCCGGCAGACCCTTGGCTCAAGGAAAACAAAAATAGGATAACTATAACAAATACTTGGAATTGGATACAGGGGCTTCATATAACCAACCATCTAATTTGATATTGAAGCATACTTGATGGATGGATAGAGTGGTTGACATTTACTAGTGGCTACCTATTGGGTTTTGATCAAAGTTCAGAATTTCTTTTGATATTCGAATTTAGGTTTAAAATATGTAGATTGGTGCAAGCGACGTGCAATTTATACTTGCAGTGTGTTCATACCCTGTGGTAGGCATAGAAGAGGGATTTGAGGAATCTGTTGTTTTATTTTGAATTTGGCTAAGCATAATCTGATTCAATGGAGGAAGGTTCTTGTAAATTCACTGTAAAAACAAAAATAGTTTAGCTATAAAAGATACTTTGAATTGGCTTCGGAGCATTCATTTATTTGGTCAGTTGTATACAGAGGGTTTATATAACCATCTAGTTTGAGATTGAAGCGTCCATGGTTGATGATAGATGGGTAGAACTTTACTGGTGGCTGCTGTTTGCTTTCGATCAAAAATTTGGATTTCCTTTTGACCCTTGAATTTAGGTTTAAAATATGTAGATTGGTGCAAACGCTGTGTAATTATACTTGCACGGTGTGTTCATAACCTGTGGTCGGCATGGAAGAGGAACTTGAGGAAGCTGTTATGAAAGTGAATATTTTACTATTTTAGAATTTGGCACTGTTGGATGATTCCTTATTTGAGTATGTTGAGGATCTTTAGGGGGGTTTTGAAGCATTTATTAGTCTTTTGTTGCTGCATAATTGTGTAGTCATTTGCAGGACAATGGAGTTTTTATTGCAAAGTTCGGTCTTTTCAAATTTCTATCTGGTATTTCTTATATTCGCATATGTAGAGAAGTGGTGATTAATATTGTTACATTTGAACATGTTTATTAGCTTTATTTCTTTTTTGGAAATTTCTTAGCAACTCCTTGTATAATTAATCACCTTCTGTCGGTGGTTATTTGCCTTAAAAAGATATCAATTATTATTGGAATGAAATAGGTCCAGATAAGGCAGAATGCACATAGATAACTCATACTGTTTACCCCATACATTTTAGGTTGAGGCCCTATTGTTTATAGATTTTGGTTGATACAGGATAGAGATATCACTTGTCAATGTAGCTGGTATAGATAGTTATTGGGATTATTTTTTATGAAGTACCCAAAAATTTTATAAACCTATGTAACGCGCTGCTTTCTTTTGTCTGAACTTATATATTTAAGTTTCTTTATATATTCTAAAGTGCTGAGATCGGCAGATCATTGCCTTAATTTGAAGGGAAAGGGAAGACAGACCAGGAATTTTGTGTAACTACCAGAAGCAAAATGTGCCGAATAGTTTCTGCTGTTGGTTGAGTTACAAGTTTGTTTGTATCTGGAATAAAAAGTAGCTCAATATCACTTGTTCGTCTTTTGATATGTGATATTGCTTGGAAGGGGAAGAATTGCTTTTATGTTCTGTGAATAGTTCATGTTAGGTTATAGAGGTTATGATTCCTTCTTGTTTCCGTAGAAGTGATGTTTCCTCTCTCTTCTCGTAGTGCATGTGCCCAGAGGTTTTGGGGTGCTCAACTTGTTATAATTCCATGTTAAAGAAGCACTTACAAATTGATCATACTTGCTCAATCTATTAAAAGATAGTGGCTTTGGGGATAAATAGATTGGGTGAATCAGTCAGGGAAGCGTGATGCAGAAAAAAGTGATAAGGCTCCGGCATCACGCATTACGCGATGCGAACGCATCATTGAAGTGAATTGCAATTTAAAGGAAAAAAGACCTAATAGCATCCCAACAGTAAGTCACAACTGAAAAAACCACAACAACTATGAAGAAGAAAAGAGATCGCAACAGTGAGGTCGCGACTCTCTTCAGAGCTAACCCTAAAAATTCGCAGAAGTGAATGCAACAGTGGTCCGACTCTTTTTTAATTTTAAAATTGACCCAACTCTTTTATGCTTAATTTAAAAATGGCCCTACAAATAAAATCAACACGATGCGCATCGGCTCGCATCTCGCATCACAGCGCATCTCGCATACAGGGTTATGTGCCCGCATTTGTTAAATAGCCTCGCATCAGTTACTCGCAGCGGGAAAGCCTCGCATCGCATCGCATCACCGCATAATGCGATGATGCGCTCGCATTCCAGATGTATTTGTGTGGTTCCCTGTGATTATCAGCAGGACAGCAGAAGTTTTTTTCCTTAACATACCAGGGCTTGAGACAAGAGGTTCTTTCCCCTTTCTTATTCATCTTGGCAATGGAAGGAATTAGTTTACTGTGGAGCAATGCCATGTCTACTGAATTGGATAAAAGGTTTTAGTGTTGGGACACAAGGTTCTAATAGATTAGAGGCTTCTCACGTCCTTTATTCTAATGATACACTAACCCTTTGGGGGGACGAGGGGGTTCAGTTGAGATATTGAAGAGTCATTCACCTGTTATTTGAAGCTGTATCTGGGCTGGAATTTAACATGGGGAAAAGCTCAACTTTCCCTATTGATGAGGTGGAAAACTTGGGTTGTCAGGCAGAAAAGTTTCCTACATCTTATTTGGGAATGCCTTTAGGTGTCAAATACATGCCTAAGCAAGTGTGGCATAGGATTGAGGATAGATTTGAAAGAAGCTTGCGACTTGGAACAACATGCTCGACTCACTCCCTACCTATCTCATGCCCTTGTTTCCTATATCTATCAATGTATTAAAGAAGCTGGATAAAATCAAAAAGAAATTTCCTGTGGAGTGCAAGTAAGGAAATAAGGGCCTTTCACCTGGTTAAGTGGGACTTGGTAGCGAGAGGGAATAAAGGGGTAGATTGGGAATCAGGAACTTGGAGGCATACAGTCCGGCTAATTAATCAAATGGGTGTGGAATCGGTAAGGAGGAAAGAAGCCTACGGATAAGAGTAATCACTTCCAAATACGGGGTGTAGACACGTAATTTTTACCTTCTCCGAGTTTACACTGTTTTTATTATTAAATATATATTTTTTAGTTTAATATTTATTTTAGCTTTTATTTGTATTTTACTTGAGAAAATTGAAAGCTACAAAAATAGTTATGTTTGTAAATACAATAATTTTGATTTCGATTTTCGAGGAAAAATAATTTTTTTTTTTAGAAAAATGGGTTTTTCTGAATTTTCTTATATTTTATTTTGGTAGTATTCTATTTAAGATTATTTTTTAGAAAAACAATTCAAATCTCCGTGACTTGTTTTTTTTCATTTCTATCCACATCCATAGCATATTTTCTTGGAATATCCTCAAACTTTATCCGCAAGTCACTCGATCTTATCCTTGGGCATTTTTGGGAGGAAAAACAAAAATAGACACACACAATTTACCCTAATACTACACTATAAATAGAAACTTGTAAGGATAAGAGAGGAAGGAATTCAATCAGGAGAAAAAAGTCAGTTGCTGAGCACATTTTGTGCATCTTCCTAGGAGCTCTAGACACAAAAAAATACAAAATCCGCTTCAGCTACTTTGGATGAGAACTGAGCAGCTCACTCCATTTTTTAGAATTAGCAGTAATTTTATTCCCTTACATTTCTTGCTAAAAATTCACCATTGAAACGTGCAAAAAGCCATAGCTTCACCATGACGCCACCTAGGAAATTACCTCTGTTCCCCTGCTTCTTCCATCAGTGATTCAAATATTTTTTTTCATGTCTAAACAGAGCTTTGAGGTCGTTTATTCAAAATAGGGGAACGGAGTTAAGTTCCTATTTATAGTGTAGTATTATGGTAAATTGTGGCATCTATTTTCGTCTTTCCTCCCAAAAATGTCCCTATGGATAAGATTGAGGGACTTAGGGATAAAAGTTTGGGAATAATCCAAGAGAATATGCTATGGATGTGGATAGAAATGAAATTAGTCAAGTGGCTGACTTTCATTGGTTCCAGATCTTTTTGATTTGAGTCTTTTTTTTGAAAATAATCTTAAATAGAATACTACCTAAATTAAATATGAGAAATAATGGAGAAAATATTACATTATTACATTGAGGCCCTATTTATACATACTACGTTCCGATTCTTTTTTAAATAGGATTTTATATGCTATTTCTATTCCTATTCAAATTCTAATACTCCTCTCAAACTGGTGCATACAAGTCATATGTATCTAGTTTGTTACAAATGTAATTAAGGCAAGGATCGATGAGGGACTTAGTGAAGATATTTGTAAGTTGATCACTTGACTTTTACAAAATTTGTAACAATATCTCCTGAGTCTTTTCTCTGAAAAAGTGACAATCAATCTCTCTGTGCTTAGTTCTCTCATGAAACACTGGATTTGATGCGATATGAAGGGCTGCTTGATTATCACACAGAAGTTCCATCTTGCCGGTTCTCCAAATTTTAGTTCTCTTAGCAACTGTTTGATCCAAACTAGCTCACAAGTTTCTACATCCATTGCTCGATATTCTACTTCTGCATTAGATTGAGCAACCACGCACTGTTTCTTACTCTTTCAGGACACCAAATTACCTCCTACTAAAGCACAATATCCGGATGTAGAACGTCTATTAGAGGGTGATCTCGCTCAATCAGAATCATAAAAAATAGTTAATACTACAATGAAGGACACGTGTCAAACGACTAACAGGTGGAAGATTAAAAGGACAACTAGGGACATAAAGAACAGAGTCTAAAGCGACAGAAGATAGGGGTTTGGTTTGTCCAACTCCTTTTGGTATTTGTTCGGATCCCATTGGCTAATTAGAAGAGATTGTGAATAAACAATATCAAACCAGAAATGATTTGTTACCAGAAATATGATCAGAAACACCCAAGTCCACAACCCATGATCCAAAGGTAGGAGATTGTGCAGTTGAGACTATTGGTAGGGATATATGCTTACTTGCTCGATGCTGAAAATACTCATTATATTCCTTGTCGGATAAATATACCCATTGATCACCTGTGGTGTTAGACTGAGCAACATTAGACTACGCAACTTAAGCATTTTTAGGTGGTCGACCATGCAAAGAATAGCATATTCCAGAGTATGTCCAAGCCTATTACAATAACCACACTTTGGTCAAGAATAACATGTCACGAGTATGTTTAAGCCTTTCACAATAACTACACCTAGACCTAGGTCGAGATCTTCCAAATCAACCTTCCCCTTGTCGATTCTTCATGGACTGTGACATTTGATTTTTCGATCTCCTCATTAAGGGTTCAAATTTAATCATGAAAAAGAAATATTGTCGGAAATTGGTCGAAAAAAAAAAGAGTTCGCCGGATATTAGATCTGATGTCCGAAAGTTGCTCGGAGTCAGAGAATAATCAAATGATCAGCCTCTGAACAAAGACGCGAGGCTATTGAAAAAAAGAAACTGTCGGAAAAGTTGCCGGAAGATGCTGCACGCGCCGGCACGAGGACTGACGCGCTCGCCCGAGAATACCTTCTAGCGCTGCGTGAGGGCGCGTGTGACACCTATTCTCGGCGAGTCTGACTGGGTTTGCTCGCTGAGAAGTTTCGAATCTGATGGTGGTGTTGGTTTGTTTTGAAATACACCGAAAAAATATATTTTTTTGGACAACAACTTCTGTCACTGGAAAACGACACAGTGATGCCGAAATGATACTCACAAATGCTTTGATACCATGTGAGAAATAATGGAGAAAATATTATTATTGAATTGTGTAATTACGATATTACATTAAGGCCTTATTTATAGACACTACATTCCAATCCTTTTTCTAGTAGAATTTTATATGCTACTCCTACTCATATTCTAACATTAAGTATAAGGAAATTCAAAAGACCATTTTTTGTAAAATTTTCGTTTTACTTGAAAAGAAAGTATTGTATTTAAAAAGATGACTATTTTTTTGGTCTTCAATTTTCTCACGTAAAATCTGCTAAAAATGAAATCTAAGATAAATGCTAAAAACTGTTAATCTCAGGAGGGTAAAATATTACGTGTCTACACGGGGACCGCTGATTTTGGTATTTGGTATGGATACAAACATAGCATGGCTTGGGCGTATGGAAACACATATGTAGATTTTAAAGTGGGAGATGGCAGGAGAACAAATTCTTACGAAATGCAGGGATTGGTTTACACACTTATACTCCAAAATCACGGCATACAATGATTTTTACAATTTTTCCTCTAATACCAATAGTTCATTCTGTTTTATGATGTGTCTGTATTCTGTTCAACTTCCATGACCACAAATGAGGCAGTTGACTTGTACTTTTATGTCCGTGTGATTTGAAGCTAAACTTTGGAGTTATTGATCCTAGTTTTCATTTTCATTAGTTACCCAGTTACAGCTAAATGCATACTTACTACAGCCAATTGGTGGTTGTTATGCTTTGGAGATTGTTATTGGACCTTGGCTTTTAGAATGTTCCTTACCTGACTGCAAAACTGAAACTGTTTGTGGTTGTGCCACAGCCAAGTGTTTTTTCTCGTGTAGTTTTAGGTGCACTTAATAGCTTGTTGCACCTCTTCTCTCTTTTCCAAACTTTCTCATTGTTTGGGTTTATATGTCAATTCATTTCTGGAAGTTCAAATTTGATCATATTTTCATTTCACTGAACTTTAATTTTTCGAACAGGTCACAGGTAATGATGGCGACTCTGATGGAAATCAACAGGCTAGCTACCTTGTTCTTGCTAAACAGTTGTTTGTTGCCATGTTCATTTTAGATACTTGGCAATACTTTATGCATCGCTACATGCATCAAAACAAGTTCTTATACAAGCACATCCATTCTCAGCATCACCGGCTGGTTGTTCCATATGCATTTGGAGCTCTATACAATCACCCTTTGGAGGGTCTGATACTTGACACCATCGGTGGGGCCCTAGCTTTCCTTTTCTCAGGCATGTCTCCTCGAACTTCCATCTTCTTTTTCTCGTTTGCTACCATCAAGACAGTCGATGATCATTGTGGACTATGGCTACCTGGAAACCTGTTCCATATCGTCTTTAAAAACAACTCAGCGTACCATGATATTCATCACCAACTTTATGGAAGCAAGTATAACTTTTCACAGCCTTTCTTTGTTACCTGGGATAGGATACTAGGTACGTATATGCCTTATGCACTCGTGGAAAGACCAGAAGGGGGTTATGAAGCTAGGCCTGATAAAGATTGCAAGGATGAGTGAGAAAACTGTTAGTAAATGTTTAAAGTATGTTACCACTGCAATTTTACCCAGTATTTGCCTTTCTCAGTAATCTGTATATATTATGTGCTACTGCATATATTGTTGTATCACTGGTTTTCTTTTTTGAGGTAATAATGTCTCTTCTTTTTTAAGTCGATCTGGTTTCCCATAATTAGCTGTAGGTAGATGACTAGAGGTTAAAGATTGTCTGGCAAGTCGTTTGTATATCAATCAATTGATATCTTATTTTAGTGCTCTCTACCATAGCTATGTTTTGTCTTCTGATAGCATATTGAGTTGGTTGAAATCTAGTATGAAAATTTCATGGGTACCTTATTTGGACACCGTTATTTAACCGGTACTAAGTTTTTTGAAATTTTTCTGCATCTATCCGCTTCAGAAGACTTTAGACATGCGGTGTCTGAAGTTAAGCTTAACAAAAGCCAATGTCGGTTAAGATGTTTTGTCAAACGGGGCGGTTTGACCCAGCCCGACCCACTGAAACAGCTCGGCCCGGTCAGCCTTCGAGCTGTAGGGTTGCGGGTTCTGGGTTGGGCTAATTTTTTTCGGGCCCGATTAACCCGTTCCGGATCAAATCCAGTCCAGGCTCGCCGGTTAACTAGCCCGGATATATATATATATATATATGTATGTATGTATGTATGTATGTATTTTAATTAAAAATGGCATTTGACCGGCCAATATAGTCATTGGGCCCAACGGATATATAGCTGTTTGGACCCAAAACACGGCTATTTGGCCCTTTTAATTATTTTTTTTTTCATTTAAAATAAAATTCCTATAAATACCCTACACTTTCAAATCTCAATTCTCAAATATTCTATATATTTTCTAAAGTGCTCAATTTAATTTTTTAATTTTGCGATTACAAAGTATGAGTGAAAGTTTCTAGAGTCGCAATTTTCGGATAATTTCAAAATTTGTTATTATCATTCCAGCTTTTACTTTTGATTTTTAATTAGTGTATTAATTGTTGAATATTTAATTTTATTATATATGTGTATTTAATTTTTTTTTTAGTTTGATTTATATTATGGATAAATTAAGAAACCTCGCCACTAAAAGTGTAAAAAAATTTGTCCCAGAAGTGGAAGTGGTAGTAAAAAGCGAATTACTGGCGGTAGAGGTAGTGCGAGTAGTAAATATACCCGTGTGTCTCCGGTATCGCTTAGTCAACTTTTTAAGGAAGAAGTAGGCGTAGGTGCTCACGATATGAATTATGTAGAAGCTAAGAAAAATTACGGTATAGAAGAAGAAAATATAGTAGATGCAGTTGATTTAGATGAAGATGATGAAAATATTGGTAAGACACCCGCAGTACAAAATGCTAATATTAGATCTGAATCGGTTAATCTCCCTCCCCGTCCTCCCCGTGCCCCAAGAGCTCGTAAAATAACTAGTATTGCATGACAATTCTTTACACGTATATTAGATACTGAGGTTCAATGCAATATTTGTCAACCAATAAAAGAGGAGGCAAGCAAGAAGAGGATACAAGTACATTAATGAGACATATAAGTGATAATCACGAAAGAGAGTTATTTATTGCAAAAGGTGGTGAGAATGTTGGTGGGCCAACACAAGCTAGAATAGACCCATCAACCGGTCAAGTAATTAAGAAGTATAATAAATTGAGGGACCGGAAAGAAATAACAAAAATGGTAGCTGTGAGTTGTTTGTCTTTCAGTTTTCCTTCTTCGGATGCTTTTTCGTAGAAGTACTTGTCGGGCCGATATTTTTAGACTTCATTCACAATATGTTTTTTATTTATCTACATTGTTAAAAAATATTCAATGTAGAATGACTCTAACTTTTGATCTTGATCGTCCTGTTAATAAAAATAATTATTTAACTATTATTTGTCACTAGACAAATAGTAATTTTGTTATGTAAAAACGTATTCTAGATTTTTTGTATGATGAAAATCGTAAACATATTGAAGAATTTATTGCTGAATCGATTGGTAAAGTTGCAGAATTTTATGGTATTGAAAATAAAGTCTTATGTATTGCTTTTGATAATACTTCTAACAACAAGACTGCTATTACAAAGTTAAAAGTTAGGCTTTCTCCGCCGTTACCTGAAATATTTCATGTTAAGTGTGCTTGTCATATATATAATTTAATTGTAAGAGATGGTCTTGTATTTTTTGAGCTTTATATTGAAAAAATTCGGCTTGCTGTTGGTTTTATTCAAGGAAATAATCGAAGAAAAAGAATTAGAGAATTTAAAGTTAAATGTGAACAAAATGGACTTGCACCGATATTGATGCCTGAAGAATGTTATACTAGATGGAATGTTACGTATGAATTTTCAAAAACTTGTCATACTTATAGAGTTTCTATTACACTAACTTTTAACCAACATTGTGGTTCATTTGCCGATTCGGCTGAATGTATGCTACATGATTCTGATTGAACTGTAATTGATGATCTTGTGAAGTTTTTGGAAAATTTTTATATAGCTACAGTTGAATTTTTTGGTGCTTATTATCCTACTGTTTGTAATATTTTAGCATATATAGCCGATATTTCTGGTTTGCTCAAAAAATATAAGAATAAAGAAGGTTACAAAGAAGCTGTTGGTGCTATGTTTGCTAAATTTAAAAAATATTTTTTTCAATATTCCCTATTTACTTGGTTGGTGCAATGCTAAAGCAGTGTATGAAATATACTTATGTGCCACTTTAATACTCTTATTTATTCTAACTTAGAGATAAATATTAACAATGATTCTAATGATGGAGAACAAGAACAACCAGATTTGTGGACGGCTATGGGTGATGCGAACGGTTACATAGATAAATTATATAACCATTATGCTGATTTACTTGATTTAGCTTTATCGACAAATATCACTCCAACTGTCGCTCCTCATCTTCCTGAGGAGCCATCATCTTCTAAAAGACCGGCACATAGTGGTTTCCTGATCACTTTTATGATTTAAATTGTTGGAACAGTGTTGAGGCGGGAATTTACACAACAACTTATCGGGAAAAGCTTAAGTATTATCTTCGAACGCCGCTAGAGGATCGTAGACGACGGATCAACGCATTGGATTGGTGGAAGAATAATGAAACACAATATCCTTTGCTTTCAAGATTAGCTAGAGATATATTGAATGTTTCAATGTCAATCAAGAGTTTATGAAATAACCAGAATTATGTTCACTAGGGCTTGTATATGACATATGCTAGAAGTGGTTCAAGATTCTCATGGTGGGTAGGATAACAAGCTATCTTTATCGATGTTATGCTTAAATGTCTCTCGACCTACTTAAGCGTTTAATTCCCTAATCCTTTCGAACTTAGGGAATTTCTATTTCTTGCTCAGATTTTACCTCAGGTTAACCAACCTTGTTACAACGCTGATTATTAAACGAAGTATTTCCGAGTCCCTGTTGATAATTCACTTCCTACTATATTTGATTTCTTTCTCAAGCAAATCAAAGCAGGTATGTCTACTGTTTGCAACCAATAGACGTTAATTAAAACTTCAGAATTATTAAGAAATCCTACCACCTTTTGAATCTTGAATACTTAGCACCTCATCAAGACCTAACCCTAGATCCCATAACTCAGATTAATGGAGTTTAGCCACTCATGATGTAACGAACGAAACACATAATTGAATTCATGATTTGAAAGATAAACTTACAGAGATGAATAATAACAAGTGAATCGTAGATTAGATCATAAAGGAAAAATCCCAAAATAATGATAATAATCTCTCCATAATAGTTGTATTGTTAAAGTGAAGAAGTAAAGAGAGAAAATATTAAAATATTTTGTCCACAAACTCAAAGTGTCGACCTTGTGCGGAATAATAATAATCATGACAATGTTTAGAAAACCCTCAAACAAAGCTTTAAATAGTTTACCCTAAATAAGGAAACAAAATCAAGGTTACAGCTTTTTCTCGAAATAGACGACGACTATTGGTGACGCCTTATCAGGATCCTAACGACTTATCAAGAATGTCGTTAGGTTTTCTTCAAATCTGCACCAGTCCTGTCTTAGTTTGACGGCAACTTCTGACGGCTTATCAGGACTGTGATGACTTATCAGAAATGTCGCCACACTTTTGCTCCAATTCTCATGTCCTGCCTAAGTCTGACGGTATTCCTGACGACTTATCACCATTATGACGGCCTATCACAAAAAGTCGTCGATTCTACCAGCTAGAACTCATTCCTTGTTTATGGTTGACAATGGCCTTGATAGCCTATCGCCGGGCTGACGACCTATTATGAATGTCGTTAGTTGCACTTGTCTTTTAATTGCTTCAGATTTCAGCCTTTTTGCTTCCATTATTGTTGGTTCTCTATCATATCAGCTTCTACTGAAAAATCAAACATAAAACAATCAAAAATGACAAAAGTTGCTTAAGACTTTGCAATTATTCTTAGTGAAAAGCCTCCAATGTGTTAGCATCTGTTCACACATCAACACCCTCAACTTAAAATAATTGCTTGTCCTCAAGCAACCAAAACATAACTAAGAGAATACAAAGTACAATTTGGCAGCTAACTACTCATATTAGTTCAAAATAATTTCACCATCTCCAAGGTCAGTCAATTTAAAACTCACTGTTGATGTTTTGAAGAACAACCATGCAACTCACAAGCATCAAGATACGGAAAAAATTCAGGAATAACAATCATGCCATACCAAGATCACACTATCTGAACAAGTCAGTGACTTAGCAACATACCCAATGTTCCCTCACAACAAAGAAATCCCTTTTTCACTCATATCAGAATTCACATACATAAACATAGGGATAATCACAAGTCTCACTCTCAGAATGAAGTTCCAAACACTGCATGTCAAATGCCATAGGCTTGCCCTTATAGTCAGTACCCAAATCTTCAGGTAGGTCAGTTAGGATTACTTTAGGGCTTTTCTTAGGCTTGTAATGTAGGCTAGGGGCTGGTATGATATTCATCGATATTTTAGAGTGACTATGCCTCCTTGACACTACACTAAACTCTTAGGGTTTCACTTCTCAGCCTTCTTTTCTTCCTCTTCTTTTATTGATCACACATGCTCAAGATGGATGCGGTCTTTTCAATCATCATATTATCTTTTTATCATCTTTAACACAACTTTCTCTTCTCTTATTTCTTTTTACCGCACCCAACTTTTTATTCTTTTCTCTTATTCTACCTCTCTTCATGCTCATTTTGCATCACACACCTCTATGATAGCCACCCTCAACTTAGGTTGTTTGCCTAAGTCAAGGTGCACAGTGTCCAAGGAGGACCAGGGCCAAAACAGGTTCATTGTGAGGTAAACGGGAAGGTGAGAGGTTTCACAGAAAGAAACAGGCATATAGGCTCAAATCAGGGATCAAGGGATATTATTCACATTGGGAAGGTCATTTAGGCTGAAAGTGGGTTACAATAAAAAATGACCTATGATCTTTTTCTAACCCCTATCCTATAACCTAGGCAGGATTAACGGGGCAAGTTCTAGATTCGGCACACAACAAGAGCTGAGTAAGACCTCACACACACATGACACACAAGTATATCGCATATCACTACTTATCCAATTTATGCAATTTGTTCAGCAAAAATTGTTAAGTCGCCAGACTAATGCCACAAAAAGATGCACCGCAGTCACAGATGAATCCAATTCACGCAGTTATAAACTCAGATCAATGGAGAGGTGCTCAAAAGTCACAAAACAAGCTAACTGACTCAAGTACCTGTATTACTCCTAATTATCTACCAAAAATTATTACAACAACATCCTATCCTACACCCTTAACTTAAAATTGAAAATAAAGCTAAACTAAGGGTTAGAGTATACCTGGAATGGATCAATCCCGGGGCTCATGGGTTGCCTCCCATGCAGCGCTTGATTTAACATCGCGGCACGACTCAGGTATCTCGATTACTTCAGACTTCATTGAGATAGATAATGGTGATACTTTTCATTGATTCTTTCGGACCAATGTAAAGCTTGACACGTTGCCCATTTACCCTGAAGGTACTGCCGTCATCGTTTTCAAGTTCCACTACTCCAGATGAGTAGACTTGGCTAACTTTAAAAGGGTCTGACCACTTAGATTTCAGCTTACCTGGGAACAATTTGAGTCTGGAATTGAACAGAAGCACAATGTCACCCTTTTGGAAGTCTCGTTTCTCTATCCTCCAATCGTGGTATTTTTTTATCTTTTCTTTATATAGTTCTGCTCATTCATATGCCCTGAGACGAAATTCATCCATCTCATTCAGTTGCCCCAATCTTAGCTCTGCTGCCTTCTTCCAATTCAAATTCAGCCTTTTGAGTGCCCATAAGGCTTTGTGCTCCAGCTCTATTGGTAGGTGGCAAGCTTTTCCATAGACCAGCTGAATGACATGCCAATGGGTGTCTTGAATGTAGTCCGATATGCCCACAGGGCATCATCGAGCTTTCGATACCAATCTTTCTGGCTAGCGTTCACCGTTTTGGCTAGGATGGCTTTAATCTCTCAATTTGACACCTCCACTTGCCCACTGGTTTGTGGGTGGTATGGAGTAGCCACTCGGTGCTACTTCACCCCATATTTTGCTAAAGCTGCTCGAAACAGTTTGTTGCAAAAGTGAGAGAAGATATTCTTCTTGGGAAAAACAACAACCCTCTTTCCTTCATTATCAGACAATGCTACAGCTTCGACCCATTTCGAGACGTAGTCAACAACAACTAAAATATACTTCATCCCATACGAGCTTACAAAAGGACCCATGAAATCAATGCCCCAGACATCAAACAATTCCACTTCAAGCATCTTAGTCACGAGCATCTCGTGTCTTTTGGAGATTGACCCCTGCCTCTGGCATTGGTCACAGTTCAGCATAAACTCGTGGGCATCCTTAAACAATGTTGGCCAGTAATAGCCACTCTGCAACACCTTCTTAGCCGTTCGGTTGCCTGCATAGTGACCCCCAACTGGGGAAGCATGACATGCTTTCACTATGCACAATACATCCACTTTCGATGCGTATCTCCTTATAATACTGTCCGTACATCGTCGAAAAAGATACGATTCATCCCAGAAGTAATGAGTCACATCATGCAAGAATTTCATCCTTTGATGGAAAGAAAGGTTTTTTGGATGACCTCACTCACAACATAATTTACGTAATTCGCATACCAAGGCAATTTTTTCATAGCGGCAGCCAGGATTTCCTCATCAGGAAATGCATCATTTATCTTCGTTTCATCACTAATTTCCTATTCACCTTCCATTCTAGACAGATGATCTGCAACCTGGTTTTCACAACTTTTCCTATCTTTGACCTCAAAGTCAAATTCTTACAGCAGCAATACCCATCTAATCAACCTTGGTTTTGCATCCTTCTTAGCCATCAGATACCTCAAGGCAGCATGGTTGGTGTGGACCACCACTTTGGTCCCAAGCAGATAAGCCCTGAACTTCTTAAAAGCATATACTACGGCCAGAAGTTCCTGTTCAGTGACGGTGTAATTCTTTTGCGCTCCATTCAGTGCTTTGCTGGCGTAATATATCGGATGAAATAGTTTGTCCCTCTTTTGTCCCAATACAGCTCCAAGGGCAACACCACCGGCATCACACATGATCTCAAATGGTTTTGACCAGTCAGGTGCAACAACAATAGGGGCCTGAACCAGCTTCTTTTTAAGGCATTCAAATGCCTTCAAGCACTCATCATCGAAGGAAAACTTCACTTCTTTCTCCAAAAGTTTGCAAAGTGGATTTGCAACCTTTGAGAAGTCTTTTATAAATCTCTGATAAAAGCCAACATGTCCAAGAAAACTACGCTCTCCCTTCACTGAAATGGGAGGTGGTAGTTTCTCAATAACTTCCACTTTTGCTCGATCAACTTCTATCCCTTTTTCAAAAATTTTGTGGCCGAGAACGATGCCCTCCTTTACCATGAAATGACATTTTCCCCAGTTAAGCACCAAATTGAATTCAACACATCTCTGCAAGGCTAGATTCAGATTTGCCAAACACATCTCGAATGAATCACCCACCACAGAGAAATCATCCATGAATACCTCTATGTTATCCTCCGGCATGTCTAAAAAGATAGACATCATATACCGTTGAAAAGTAGCGGGCGCATTGCATAGCCTAAATGGCATCCTCTTAAATGCAGAGGTGTCATATGGGCATGCGAATGTCGTCTTCTCCTGATCTTCAGGAGCAATGCAGATTTGGTTGTATCCGGAATAACCATCCAAGAAATAATACCACCCCATTCCAGCCAAACGATCTAGCATTTGGTCCATAAAGGGCATCGGGAAGTGGCTTTTTAGAGTCCAAGAATTCAGCTTGCGGTGGTCCATGCAAACTCTCCACCCAGTTACAGGCCTGAGTGGAATCAACTCATTCCTTTTATTAGCAACCACCGTCATGCCCTCTTTTTTTGGGCACGCATTGAACTGGGCTCACCCACTTGCTGTTAGAAATAGGGTAAACCAATCCTGCATCCAACCACTTAATAATCTCTTTCTTAACCACCTCTTGCATTGGTGGGTTAAGACGGCGTTGATGCTCTATGGTTGGAATACAATCTTCCTCAAGTTAAATTTTATGCGTGCAGATGCCCGGGGAAATGCCAATAATATATGCGATGGTCCAGCCTATAGCTCTCTTGTGCCTCTGAAGTACTGCTGTTGATTATCTAAATCAGCCGCAATAATAATAGGTAGCGTCTTCTCGTTGCCCAAAAACATGTACCGTAAGTGTCCAGGCAGTTCTTTCAATTCCAACACCGGAGGTTCCTCAATAGATGGCCTGGCTGGTGGTGTTGGTCGATTAACAAGGTCAAGGTCTAGCTTTTTAGGAGCATAAAGGTATGAACCCATTCCTGTCAAAGCACAAACAATCTCTTCATACTGTCCGACGCCTTCACTATCATAATTCATCATAATTGCGACCAAAGGTTCTATAACAAGTTGCTCAGCTATGGACAATTACTGTTTGTCCTCATAATACACATCAACTACTGAGAACATACTCATTTCTTCATGTTGCTTCATTGACTTACCCACATCAAATCGGACCACTTCATCATTCATCCTGAATAAGAGCTCATTCGCTCTCAAATCAATCAACACACTTCCGGTTGCGAGGAAAGGTCGACCCAAAATTATGGGCGCCTCGAAGTCCACCTCGCAATCCAAAATGACGAAGTCTGCAGGGAATATAAAGTTGGACACCTTCACCAACACATCATACAGAATGCCAACAGGTCGCTTTACTGACCTATCCGCCATCACGAGTCGCACGTTGGTGAGTGTGGGATTTCCCAGACCCAACTTTCTATAAATAGTCAGTGGCATCAAATTCACGCTTGCTCCCAGATCACATAATGCCTTGGCGAATTCCATAGTCCCAATTGTACAGGGGATAGTGAATGCGCCCGGGTCTGGCTTTTTCTGCACCAAGGTCCTTATAAAAATAGCGCTACAATAGTGGAGATTTTTCTCTAATTCATAGCTCACAACTCTTTTCTTAGTCACAAGGTCCTTCATGAATTTCACATATCCTGGCATTTGCTCAAGTGCCTCAACCAAAGGCACATTTATTGTCAATTGCTTGAGCATTTCCATGAATTTGCTGTATTTTGCATCATCAACCTTCTTTTTTCAATCGTTGAGGAAAGGGAGGTGGTGGTCTTGGGATAGTTTTCAACACCGCTTCCTCTTCCTTCTCTCTTTCCTTCTCCGAAGCATCAACAGAACAATCCAACTTCTCAGACTCCATTGGATTGCTTTCTTCGGATTCATCAACAACAACCTCTCCATCTATAGATTTGCCCATAAAAGGGCCAGGTAATATCTTACCACTCCTAGTGGTAATCATCATACATGAGCCATCATTCCGCGAATTCTGAACTGTATCGCTTGGTAACATTCTGCTTTTTCTCTGGTTGAATGCAGCGGAAAGTTGGTTCATCTGCTGCTCCAACTGTTTGATGGCAGTGGAGTGTGAGTGCACCAACTGACTGATGGATATCAGATCGGTCTTCATGGTGGTTACACCAGAGTTGGTGGCCTAAACTCCCTTCAATAATTTCTTCATTATGTCCTCCATGGACATCTTTCCAGAGTCAGTTGCAGCAGCTTCCCAATTTCCAGGAGGAACATATAAACCAATCCTGTCATTATTGCTTCTCCGGTTTCCTTGCTCCTTGTTTTTGTAACCAGGCTTTTCATAAACGTTCCGACCTTGATTCCCTTGGCTATTGCCTCATAAACCCCCCTGATTATTAACATAATTCACCTCTTCTTCAGGCTCCACAACCATCGGTCTTGAGACGTTATAGCTTTCACTTTCTCAGTCTTCCTTGACAATAAGTGCTTAGTGAGCAAGTCCATCTGAGTTTTTAGATGGGCCATGTCTTGATCCCGCTCCTCATCTCTCCTACATTGTTCAGCAGACATACCAACAGAAATAGTGGGGCTTGCTACCACAGACTCCCTGGTATGCCAAGCCTGATTCTGTTAGGTCATTCTATTTAGCATATCTGAGGCATCTTAAAAAGACAGATCAACAAACGAACCACCACCAACATTATCTACAATCGGCTTCGTTACAGAGTTGAGGGCCCTGTATAAAGTCTCCATCAAGTGTAGGTCCGTCATATTGTGATCGGACACTGTGTTAGCTTCTTCTTGAATCTCTCCCAAGTCTCATGCAAAGCTTTAGTAGGAGCTGTCTAAAATTTTTGATTTCGTCCCTCAACCGTACCCTCCTAGAGGGTGGAAAAAACCATTCTAGGAACGTTTCTTTCGATTGCCTCCAGTGGGTGATGAAATCTGGCATAAGCTCATTCAGCCACAATGTTGCCTCCCCAGACAGAGACAACGGGAACAACCTCAACCGGATAGCGTTTTGGCCCACTCCTGGGTTATCAAAAGATTTGCAAATGGTGACAAAATTCACCAGATGCAGGTTTGGATCATCCCCAGGAAGGCCATCAAATAACCCCTTCAGATTGAGGAGTTGGATCATAGTACTCGTAATGTTGAACTTGGCTCGAGGTGCCAACGGTGGAGGAATAATTACACCCGTTGCACCTGCCCCATCCATGCCATCATCATCATTCAGATTATACTGGACCGGCTGGGACGTTTGTCTTCTTTGGAACGAACGATTCCAGTTAACATTACGTGGCACTTGTGCTGCTATCTGCTCTGCACACCTTAGGTTACCAGGGTTCAATAACTCCTCGTCCCCCAAATCTTCGTCCTCAGGGTTTGGATGTCGTTGTTCGTCCTCGAACAAAATATCATGTCCTTTTAAGCATCAACTTAGGGTTTTTACAGCAACAACACAAAACATTCTTCAAGACAAGCACAAAAATTATCAACAAAGAGTAGCTTCCCGATTATAAGTAGAAACAGTTTAACCTCTAGCGTAGACTAGTGATGGTGATCAACTCGCATGCAAATGTTAAGGTACATAGAATCATATACAACTATCCAAAGCTCATCAACCATGTGTGTCTCACAATATAGTACCCATAATTACTCACAAATATAGCATATTTTTCAAACATGGGTATCAAAATGTCCTTGCTCTCACTCTCACAAAGAATTCATATGTAGCAACTGATGACCATAGGCTTGCCTTTAATGTAGTACTCTACTAAATGTCAGAATGCTAAGCTTAGGATCAAGTAGGTCTTTTGATGGTTGTAATGTAGGCTAAGGGACGGGTAGGATCAGCTATTTTGGCCAGAAATAGTGACTAAGTTCCTAAGCACTTTAATACATCACATTGTATCATTGACACTTTTTTCTTTCAACCTTTCTTTATTTTATTCTTCCACCCTTGTTCTCATCTTTTGTTTTTCAATTTTAAGCACAACTCACTTTTCAGCTTTCTTTTCCTTTTTCTTTTCACAACATACCTCTTATGATAGCACTTTCTTTTTCATAACACATTCAAGCACCATTACAATTTAAAGCATCATACTCACCCAATTTCCTCTTATGTTGTCACATGACTTTTTCACTTTAAAGCACTTAGGAATTTGGATCAAATTACGGTCTTGAAAAAAATGGATTAGGCTTACATACAAGGTTGTCAAAGAAATAGGCTAAAGGCTCAAAAGGGTTTAACTAGGATGATGTCCATGGGTAGGTAAAACAAAGGTAAACATGTATAGGTTGCCAAAGAAATGCCTAAATCATCTCCTAAACTTACACTCCTTATTTTCGCTTTGCATACATACCAGGCAAGTTCTAGCATCAGCCACAAACATAGAATATACTGTTACCTCACACACACAAGACACATGGTTGACTTGATTGGAAGTAATATAGACTCTCGACCCAACAAGTGAAAGAATTGAACCACTCAATATCACATAATGAGTCACAACTAGAGCCTAAACGTCTCAATAGTCACAATTGTAGCACATACTCTTGTTATAATCTCATGCAGCCTATCAAAATAATTTCATGCGAAGCTAGAAAAATTTAACTCCTAAAAAAAACTAAAAAAAACGTCAAACGAAAAACAACAACAACAAAAAAAAAACGGGCTCCAAAAAAACAAAGTAAACAAACAAACATAAAAACATACAAACATAGCTGCAAACAAAGAAGTGTAGCATGCGATTCTGCCACCCCACACTTAGACGGGGCACACTGTCCTCAGTGGAAAATAAATAAGAAGAACCTGGTTAGTCGGACTCATTCTCTATGTCTGGGGTCATACCCCTTGCATCGGAATCATCATCAGAGTCATCATCCTTAGAAGTTCCTCATAAGTATCCCACTTAATTCCAAGCGTGAGTCAAGGTGTTTGCAGCGGGGAGGGTTCTCCTTGCTCCTTGCGGCCTCTTTTCTTGCCCTTTCGGGAAGTGGTAGCCTTCTCCTTGCCTTGTCTCTCTTTAGGTGCCATTGTACCTGAGACTTGAAATAGTGTTAATGGTAGCACAATCTCAATGGATACAATCTATACATAAGCAGTAGGGGTACCACCCCACACTTAGTTTTGTTAACACAAATCAGTGAAGCGAAAGTGCTCGATTACTCAGATTTCGTCGACATACGTTTTAGGATTGTATTCCGACAAGAAAATCAGCAATGCATCACTTACTTGCAGCCATTGGACTACTTTCATGGTAGATATAGCAACACTACTACATAGGGGTTACCACATGGAATAGTTATTCTTACAACAATCACAACCTCTTATGTCGGTAGGCACTATAAGTCTTATCTCGATGGACGGGATAGTCTAACATGTAAGTATCCAAACAACAATCTTAAGCACTATTCATAGCCATAGTAATTCCGCAAATAGTATAACCATGCTATTAAAACCAATTTCAAGTCGGAAACAAGTCAAGATTTTCCTACGTACATGTTCACTCACATGATTTTGTATCAACAATCCAAACACATGAACATCACCAACAATCTTATACGATTTAGCAATTCATAATAGACATAGCAACGTAGTACTTACGAGAAATAAATGAAGAATAAGAGAGTACTTACTTGCTTGAAGCTTGTGGAGATGGTTTTGTGAATTGGAAGAGCAAAAGAAGAAAATTTTGAGAGGATTTGGATGTATATGCGGCGCCCTTAGGTCAATTTTTAGTGTGGTTGTGTTGTAAAACTAAGTCCCCTTTATATAGGAAGAGAATGGGTCGGGTTTTGACCCATTTACAATCGGTTTTGGAGACACAAATTCCACTTATGCGGCGCATAACACTCGGCATAGCAATGACATATGCGGCGCATTGTCTATAGCATAATAGGACATATGCGCCGCATAGTCTATGGCATTTGTAGACATATGCACCGCATAGTCTATGGCATATGAGATACTGAGACCAAATGCCATAGCATAGGCGGCGCATAGTCAAAAGCATACCTAGGAATAGGCGGCACATAGTGTATAGCAGACTAGATTCCGAGACCTTAGGCTATAGGATAGGTTGTGCATCGTTCGTGGCCTAGTTTTACCAAGGCCTAGCCTTCCTCGAAGCCTATTTTGGTGTGAGAAATGCTCAATCCATAGCCTTGTGCATGACCATTCCTAACTTACCAACTTTACCATACAATGCGTCCAAATCGTCAATTGAAATCAATCTCCTCGTTGAATACTTCTTGCACCTATATTTGCTCAAAACAAATGAAAACGATTAGTACGATGGGTTGCCTCCCACCAAGCGCCTTATTTTTGTTCGTGGCACGACTCTTATTTTTGGATTTTCATTTATCAAGAACAAAACATGTACTAGAATGAAAGAAAAAATGATAAAATGATAAAACGATAAAATGATGGGTTGCCTCCCATCTAGCGCCTTATTTATTGTCGTGGCTCGACATAGTTACCTCGAGTACTCAGACTTCGTCGAGGTAAATGATGGATCATTTTCTGAAAGGATTTAGACGACGATGAGGCTTACCTGTGGGTATGTGATCTTCTTCGAGAGGGCTCTTACATTTTCCCAGAGAATCTCCAATTATATCATCAATAGTCCAACCCATAGCTCTCTTGTACCTCATCAGAGCAGAGATGAGAGCCTCCACGTGCTGTTTACTTAAATCATCCACCACACTTATCGGAAGTATACTTCCACTTTCCAAGAACACATACCTTAGATAATCGGGAAGCTCTTGCGATTCTAGCATTGGTGGCTCGTCAATGTGAGTCTTCGCTGTTGGTTGTTTCTTGGGATCACAATCTGGTTGCTTAGGAGTATAAGGCTCTATTTCTGTTAGAGCACTCATAAGTTCTTCATAACCTTCATTATCTTCATGCTTAACTTTCAGTGGCACAGCAGACAATGGCTCAACAGTAGGCTGTTTCTCTATAGATAATTCTTTCGTATCCTCATGATGAACATATAACTCATTCATATCGCTGGGCTGCTTCATTGTTTTGCATATATCAAACCGTACCACTTCGTCATTAATTCGAAACAAAAGCTCATTATCTTTTATGTCAATAAGCATACTTCCAGTTGCAAGGAAGGGACGTCCCAAGATGATGGGAACTTCAGAATCCTCCTTACAATCCAGAATAACGAAGTCTGCAGGAAAGATGAATGAAGAAACCTTCACCAACACATCATTCAAGATACCCACAGGTCGTTTTACCGACCTATCAGCCATCACGAGCCTCATATTGGTTGGTGTAGGGTCTCCCAACCCCAACTTTCTGTAGATAGATAATGGCATCAAGTTGATGCTGGCTCCTAAGTCACATAGTGCTTTGGTAAAGTTCAAAGATCCGACGGTGCAAGGAATAGTGAAAGCTCCGGGGTCGGCCTTCTTCTGAACTATCGATCGGGTAGCAATTGCACTACAATGATGTACATCATCCTTCAGCTCATAACTTGCTGCCCTCTTCTTTGTCAAAAGATCTTTCATAAACTTCGCATACCCAGACATTTGTTCAAGTGCCTCCACTAATGGAACATTGATGGTCAGCTGCTTCAATATAGTCATAAATTTGCTGAACTTAGTGTCTTCCGCCACCTTCTTCAATCTTTGCGGAAAAGGTGGTGGTGGGTATGGAAGTGTTCTCTCCGTTGCTTTCTTCTCCTCTTGCTTTCGTTTTTCCACTTTTTCAGTTTGCACGTCGTTGGGAGTGACGTTAGTAACGTCATCCGCGGACTCCTCACGTTTTGCGTTGTTATCCTTGTCCGCAACTTCGTCAACCACTTGCTTGTCTTTTGCTGAAGTTTCCAACACCTTACCACTTCTGGTAGTGATGGCCATGCATGACCCATCATTCTTTGGGTTTTGCACAGTATCGCTTGGTAAGGTGCCAGCTTTTCTTTGATTGAATACTGCTGAAAGTTGGCTCAATTGCTGCTCTATTTGCCTGATAGAAGTGGAATGAGAATCAACTAGTTGCTTCATGGAGGACAAATCATCAATCACCTCCTTAACTCCTGCGCTCGTTGCTTCCACTTCTTTCAATAACTTAGCCATCATGTCTTCCATACTTCCAGAATTAGATGTGGTGGTATCATGTCTACCAGGGGGAACGTACAAACCACTCTTTTCATTATTTTTCTTCCAACTACCTTGGTCTTTGCTTCCAGATTTATCATAATAGTTCCGACCTTGGTTTCCTTGGGCATTCCCACGGAAACCCCCCTGATTGTTCAAGTAGTTGGCCTCCTCTTCAGAATCAGATTCGTCTCTTCCTTTTAGCGCTACAGCTTTCACTTTTTTGGTCTTCCCTGATAATAAGTGCTTTGTCAGAAGATCCAATTGTGTTTTCATGTGCGCCATGTCTTGCTCACGTTCTTCTTCTCTTCTTCTTTGGTCTGCAGACATGCCAATAGATAAAGTGGGGCTTGCTACCTCAGAATCCCTGGTATGCCAAGCTCTACTTTGTTTTGTCATCCGGTCTAGCATATTGCTTGCCTGAACAAAGGTGAGGTCCATAAATGATCCTCCAGCCGCATTATCAACCACTGGCTTAGTCCCCGAATTCAAAGCTCTGTATAATATCTCCATCAAGTGGACATTGGTCCTATGATGGTTTGGGCACTGCATTAGCTTCGTCTTGAACCTCTCCCATGTAACGTGGAGAGCTTCAGTTGGAAGCTGTCGAAAATTGGCGCCGTTGCCGGGGAATACGAGTGTCAATCAAGTTCGTGATAATTACTAGACCCTTTGGTCAAAGATTCTCGTACTTTTACTTTTAGTTGTTGTTTTTGTTTTACTTTTACTTTTACTTATATCAAAAATCTACAGCTCTCGTGGGAGTGTAAAGCGGTCGTTAGCAAATATAGAACCCAACCTGGGTTGGGTGTCGATCCCACAGGGAATAGCTTGGTCAACAAGTAAGCAAAATTAATAGACTTTTGGTGCAAGTCTCGTAAGAAGGGGGGATTGTAATAAGTAACCAAAGTAATGAAATAAAAGCTGAAAATAGCAAAGTAAAAAGAGAAAGATTGTTACGTAAGTTGTAAACAATGAGAATTGGAGCGTTGGGGTTATGTCCACCTTCTGAGGTATACGTCTCTATTGGCTATGAGTGTGTAGAGTCTTGACATGTAATTGCTTATAGAGAATTGTAGTCGATGGTAAATCCAAGCGTCTCGCGACCTAAACAAGGACTATTTCACTTTAACTCTCGCGAGCTTAAAGTGTGTCTAACGGTACGAATTCTCCAAGAGGTTAGTCCAGTTACGGCACTAGCTTTTTAATAGGAAAGGGTGTCCTACTACCTTGACATTATCTCTTTTCCAGACAAATAACCTTTCTCTCGAACAAGTTAAATGTTAGACTGGCGTTATTCTATGCGTCTGCAGCCACAAGAATTTGCATTAAGATGAAGAGAATAATGATATAAGCAATATACGTGTCTCGAACTGACAAACTCACAGCAATAGATAGTATCTCATTCGGCTTCCATAACCCCAACAGAGAAGTTTAGTTACCCATGAGTGCGAAGGAGATCACGATTTGCATTGTTATTGTTGAGTAATGGCGTGTGGATTAGGTGATAGGCGTGTGGCGTGATTCCTTAGCAAGTAACGATTCTCTTGTTGTGGAATTTAAGAATAGAATTAATGGAAAGATTAGAAGAGTTGTAATTGAGAAGTAGAATGTGTCTCTCCACTAAGGGAGGACTTGCCTCTCCACTAAGGGAGGACTTCCTTCTCCACTAAGGGAGGACTTGCCTCTCCACTAAGGGAGGACTTTTTTCAAAATCTCTAGCATGATAGGGTATTTATAATACTCCTATCCTACTCCTACTATGCTAATGAAATAAATAACCAAATCCTACTAAACTAAGGAAATACTTAACCCATTTGTACTAGGTTAATGTAACATTCTCCTAATCCAAATAAACTAATGAAATACATAACCCAATTGTACTAGGTTAATGTATCATTGTCAAAATCCAGCTTTGTATCTGTAAGTCCCCAAAGTCTTCAGAAATGTTGTTTTAGCCCGGGACAGATTTTCCATGCAGCAGTTTTGGTCCTTAGGCGTGTAGACTTCCTTCCCTTCCTTTGTGAGCTTTCTTTTGCGTCAAGTAAGCCATAAAATGCTGTATTTTGCATCATTTATGCCTGAAACTTTCCTAATCATGTTCGTTAGCTCATTTACAGGAAAAAGGACTAAAAGTGCATGAAATATATAATTTGTTCTCAAAACTAGGCTAAAATATGGGCAAAATATATTGATATAGGCGTGTAAATTCGCCTATCATCAGTCGTGCATGTTGCCCGACATTTTGCACATTCACCTGAGCTCTATCTAAGGCTGCCAGCCTGTCAGCCTCTTGCTGTTCTGTCATTCTTCCTATTCGTTGCGGTTTCGGATTTAGTGGTAATAATGTTTCTCTGAAACTTCTGGTGCTTGGCATACACTATAAAATCCTGGAAATAAACAAAAACAACAAATAAACATAAATCTAGGAAACTTAACAACAGTCAATTAGCGCATACAAACTTCAGCTTACAACCATATTCCCCAGCAACGACGCCATTTTTTATAACGCTCAAATTACACTCTTGAATGGGCGTAAGCGATCGTTGTCAATATAAAATCCAACTAGGTTGGGGTCGAATCCCACATGGAATATGGTGTGAACTCAAGTTGTTTGCGATTTAATCCACTGATAGTTTAATGTTTTCTGAAATAGGGGGTTTAGGTTTAACAAGTTGTTTTTCCCTTTACTTTCGGTGTTTGTAACTCAAGAGTTTATGAAATAACCAGAATTATGTTCACTAGGGCTTCCGGTACATGACAGATTATAGAAGTGGTTCAAGATTCTCACGGTGGGTCACAAGCTATCTTTATCGATGTTATGCTTAATGTCTCTCGACCTACTTAAGCGTTTAATTCACTAATCCTCTCGGACTTAGGAAATTTCTATTTACTGCCTAGATTTTACCTCAGGTTAACCAACCTTGTTACAACGCTGATTATTAAACGAAGTATTTTCGAGTCCCTGTTGATAATTCACTTCCTACTATATTTGATTTCTTTCTCAAGTAAATCAAAGTAGGTGTGTCTACTGTTTGCAACCAACAGACGTTAATTAAAACTTCAAAATTATCAAGAAATCCTACCACCTTTTGAATCTTGAATACTTAGCACCTCATCAAGACCTAACCTTAGATCCCATAACTCAGATTAATAGAGTTTAGCCACTCATGATGTAACGAACAAAACACATAATTGAATTCATGATTTGAAAGATAAACTTACAGAGATGAATAATAACTAGTGAATCGCAGATTAGATCACAAAGGAAAAATCCCAAAATACTGATAATAATCTCTCCCAAATAGTTGTATTGTTGAAGTCAAGAAGTAAAGAGAGAAAATATCAAAATATGTTGTCCACAAACTCAAGGTGTCGACCTTGTGCGGAATAATAATAATCATGACAATGTCTAGAAAACCCTCAAACAAAGCTTTAAATATTTTACCCTAAATAAGGAAACAAAATCAAGGTTACAGCTTTTTCTCAAAGTAGACGACGACTATTGGTGACGCCTTATCAGGATCTTGACGTCTTATCAAGAATATCGTCAGGTCTTCTTCAAATCTGCACTAGTCCTGTCTTAGGTTGACGGCAACTTCTGATGGCTTATCAGGACTGTGACGACTTATCAGAAATGTTGTCATACTTTTGCTCCAATTCTCATATCCTGCCTAAGTATGACGGCATTCCTAATGACTTATCACCATTATGACGGCCTATCACAAAATGTCGTCGATTCTACCAGCTGGAACTCATTCCCTGTTTAAGGCTGACGATGGCCTTGATAGCCTATCACCGGGCTGGCGACCTATCATGAATGTTGTCAGTTGCACTTGTCTTTTAATTGCTTCAGATTTCAGCCTTTTTGCTTCCATTATTGTTGGTTCTCTACCATATCAGCTTCTACTGCAAAATCAAACATAAAGCAATCAAAAATGACAAAAGTTGCTTAAGACTTTGCAATTATTCTTAGTTAAAAGCCTCAAATGTATTAGCATCTGCTCACACATCAAGCACTTTTTGTCAGGGACGACAACAGCTTGGAGACAACCGACACTCATTGAGAAACAATGCTATGAATGTTCTAGTTTGCCTTAGAGATTGAATTAGAGCGGAACGAAGAAATTAAGAAATGGAGGTGGAGCCGAAAGACGAACAAAAATTTGAAGAAATTATGACTTCAAGGGAGAACTCAGCAGAATAAGTCCAATGCATGATTTTGCCCCCATTGATTTTGACTATCCTATGCCAGTTCTCGTTAATGTTAACATGGATGTGTTGAAAAAAATGATGAAAACTTTGTAGATTTTTCATTCATGTACATTATAAATTTTGAATCATTTTACAATCAATAAAATATAACATTCATTCACTCCTTACTTTGTAATTTTTTTCATTTAATGATTTAAATTGAATTTCTAGTTTAAATTAAATACTTAGTTTTAATATATTACTAATTTACTATCAAGTTTACACTAAGTAATAAACAATTAAACAGAACAAACTTATAACCATATATACACATAATGAAAAAATAAATTTCTTTTAAGTTCAAAACCTCAAGTATTATTGATTTATTATATTAAGTAGCATATTATTTAAAGTAGTACATATATTGAATGGTACGTATATATGTGTATATAGAGAGTATAAACTCTAAAGTAGTATATATTTAAGGTATACATGTGTATATTTTTTATAAATTAATATATATATTGTAGTATATATCTTGAAGTATATGTTTTATTTAAAGTAGTACATATATTGAATGGTACGTATATATGTGTATATATAAAATATAGACTCTATACATGTGTATATATTTTATAAATTAGTATGTAACTATATATATAGTGTGTGTATATATTGTAGTATATATACTAAGTAGTACATATATTGAATGGTACGTATATATGTGTATATATAGAATATAAATTCTAAAGTAGTATATATTTAATGTATACATGTGTATATGTTTTATAAATTAGTATATAACTATATATATAGTGTGTGTATGTATTGTAGTATATATAAATTAGTATATATCTTATAGTATATGTTTTATTTAAAGTAGTACATATGTCATCGTTTCCACTCCAAACTATATACGAAAAGTTTAGGTCACACCTAAACTATAGTAGTGACCTATATTACACACCTAAACTATAAAAAAGTGAAACTATTACCTCCCCGCGACTCCCATGCCCAAGTTCAATAAGTGATGTGTACTCCACTCGCCCCATGTCACTTTCCAAATCACTTTTCACATCAAAAAACAATTTTAAACATTTTTAAACAAAAATTTTCAAGTCATCTTCCTTATCCCATTCATCTCTCCCATCACCTCTAAACGGGAACTTCACCAACAAACAAATACAATAACAGAGCATCAAGCAAATCAAGATTCAAAGGCTTCTCTATAAGGATGAGTCATGAGATAGATAGTAACAAAGAAAAAAATGAATGTCATCGAAATTTTATTTTTCGATGAAAGTAAAAATTTTCAATCGATACTCTTAGATCTTGGGATGAAATTACAAGGAGAAAGATTTGAGGAAGGTGTTTTTCTATGTGCTTTGGAGGCCGAACAAATTTCGTGGTGCATCAATTGTTTCTATGTGAATCTTGTGGTGTATCAACTGTTTGTATTTTTCGAAGAAGTGGCTTATGTGTTGAAAGATGAAATTTTGCGGTGGCAGGTGCAAGAAGAGGAAGACAAAAGGGAAAGGGAAAGTTTCATTGCCAATTGTAAGGCGTCATTAGAATTTAGTAGTGTTGCAGGTGCGAATTTGTAGTGATTTTTTTAACTTTGGATGTTAACAATGGTGATATTGTGATTCCGATGATAATTTTAGTAGTGGATGTTGAATTTTATGGTGGTTGTTTGTGACACTAATGGTTGTATTGTAATTCCAATAATGAAATCTATGGTGGATTCTTAAAATTATTGTGGTGAAGATTTGAGTTTGATGATGATGGTGTCAATGGTGGTGTTGTAATGGTGATTTTGGTGAAGAAGAAGCAATTGAAGAAGGTGGGACCCATATATTAAAATGAATAAATAAATTTTTTTAATTTTATTAACATTTTTTCAATTGATAAAATAAAAAAAATTAATTTTATTAACATTTAGTTACCAATTCTTCAAACAAATGATCTTCAATTTCAATTTTGAAAAACATTTGGGAATTAGGATTCTTAGTTTTGGAGCCCCAAATTGGCTTAAATAGGAATTAGGGTTCAATAGATCCATTGGAAATTAAAAGTGTTGTAGTTTTAATGTTTTTAGCCATTTATTTTTGTTATTCAAAAGGCTGGACACGCCTAAAACGAGTGTAAGAAACGCGTCTTAGAATGGGTGTCGCGGAGAGGTAATATTTTTACTTTTTTTATAGTTTAAATGTGTAATAGGTCACTACTATAGTTTAGGTGTGACCTAGACTTTTCGTGTATAGTTTGGGGTGGAAACGATGACTTTTTCATTTATAAATTAGTATATAACTATATATATAGTGTGTGTATATATTGTAGTATATATCTAGTAGTATATGTTTTATTTAAAGTAGTACATATATTGAATGGTCCGTATATATGTGTATATATAGAATATAGATTCTAAAGTAGTATATATTTAACGTATACATGTATATATATTTTATAAATTAGTATATATCTTGTAGTATATATTTTATTTAAAGTAGTACATATATTGAATGATACGTATATATGTGTACAGAATTTTTATAGATTCTAAAGTAGTATATATTTAAGGTATACATGTGTATATGTTTTATAAATTAGTATATATATTGTAGTATATATCTTGCAGTATATGTTTTATTTAAAGTAGTATATACATTTAACTAACGTATAGTCATATATATGATTACATGTGTAATTGTGTATATGTGTATGTGTTTTTTAAATTCTAATGTAGTATATACTATATATATAGTGTATATATATTGTGTGTATATTGTTTAACGTATTTAAAATATATATAGGTGGATATATATAGTGTATATTGGAGAAAAAATATTTAATTTTTTTGTAAGTTTTGATCGGTTTTGATCCAATTTTTGATCGGGTTTACACGGGTTGGACTGGGTTAGGTTTATTGGGTCAGTCCTGGATTGTTTTTAAAAATATTATTATTGGGTTCGGAACCAAACCGGCCCATTAAACCTAGCCCGGATCCTAACCGGCTCACAACCCGATTAAAAGTGACGGGCTTTCGGGTTGACCGGCCAAGCCCAGTTAACAGGCTTAGTTTGAGGCCAAGCAAAAGTAGATTTCGGATAAGATGTTTTGAGTTCAAGCAGAAATAGTTAAATTTTAGCTATATGTAATTGATACATTGCAAAGTTCTATTATTAATTAATTTTAAAATAGAAACCACAATGAAAGAGTTCGAAATAAACTCTTATATTTCATAAACTTATTTATATCAAATATAATGATAAATATATTATTATTATTATTATTGATAAATATAAATAATATATATTTGTGGTGTTTATCTAAAACTTATCATTACTTGTGATTATTTTAAAATTTAATACTGCAAATTCAATGTATATATCTACTTGAAATACATTTATATATCTAAATTGTCAAATTATTTTATAAAAAAAAATTAACAAACAAACAAACGGAAAAAAAAAAGAAAGGAAATAAAAGAAAAGAAAATTATAAAAACGTGCAAAAAAAAAAAGTAGTAGTATCAACTAGAGAATGAGTCAAATGAAAGTAGAGAAGATAATTAAGAAAAAGAGAAAAAATAAAATAAAATAAAATAGTAAGGATAAGGGTGAGTAACAAACTGGTCATTTTTTATTTATTATTGATAACTATACAAAATATTCGGATAAATCTTATTGATTTCAAATATTTCTTCCAATTTAAATACATAGATTATTAAAAAAATATATGTACATTGTATATTAAAAATCAAGGATAAGGAAGAGTAAAAAAAAGATTTTTTTTTGAAAAAAAAAAGATTTGATATTTGAATTCGAATTTAAATAAAATTTGAGTTGAAATGAAATTCTAACTTCTTAACCTCTTTTATATATAGTTCTATAATGATATACAATGTTAAGCTAGCTTCTCTATTTTTTTTCTTTGTTATTAAACATTTTTACTGCTTTCTTTGGATTAAAGATTATGTGATAATAAGTATTTCTCCATATTTAATTAGGAATTTTCTATACCTAATTAACTTATACAATATCTTCTCAAAGATAAACTTATATTTAAAAAAAAATAGATGTGTTTATTTCGTAGTCATGCTACACAATTAGCTGTCACAAAATGTGAATAATCATTACTATCAAAATGTATTATAATTGTAAGATAAACATTATAAATTTGAATTTAAAATAGAAGTAGTAGCAATTAAAGTATGAATTGGATAATAAGTATTTGAATTTTAAGTACATTATCCTTTAAAAAAAATTATTATCTTAAAAATAGAAACCCATAATTAAGAATTCTAATAGACATTTATTATTTCAAACTTATCTCTTTTAAAGTTTGAATGCTATAAAATATATTTATAATAATAATTAGTAGTAATGGTAGATATTAGTACATTTTATAGATTTAATAATATGAATTAGTAGTAGTGGTAGATATTAGTATGTATGTAGTATGTAGAAGTAGGATAATAATTAATTCAACAATAACCACAACCACAACCACAACAACAACAACAACAACAACAACAACAACAACAACAACCACCACCACCATCTCATTGCTTTTAAATTATCATCTCAATTCAAATAAATAAATTATTAGGTAAATACACTTACATTTGAAAAAGAGTAAGGATAAGAAACAATAACAAACTAAGGATAAGAAGAACAACAAAATATATTTTTTAGCAAATTAATATGATATTTGAAATTTGAATTTGAATTAAAATAGGGCGCTAGCTTCTTAGCCTCTCTTATATATACCCCAATATCATAAGTTTTATTGGTTACGTAAATAAAAAGGTTTTGATAAGTAAGAGATTCATAGGTGAATCAATTAGGAGTTTATTGTAATTTTTAGTAATAATTTTTTTGCTATTATTAGGAGGATTACAAAATAAGTTTATATACGTTGAGATATTTTAATTTATTTATCCTCTTTTAATTTTACTTGCAAATTTACATTTTTTTTAGTGATTTTGAGCGTCATTTAATTTCATAATATAGAGGAAGAAAGTAAAAAAGCACAAAAATAAATCATAGCCTAAGAAATTTTTTTTTTAATATAATATCTTAAAGTATAATTAAACATGATGTACGCAGATTACATATTTATATTTTTTTATATATAAATAAATTTATTATTTTACTACTGTCCTTTAAATTTACATTCAAGAAATTTTCTTACCTTATTTGATTTCTTATAACTCTTGGAACAAAGTCAATAAATTTTTTTAAATTGAATAAAATAATTTAAATTTAAAATCTGAGATAAAATTATATTTGATAGAAGTGAAAGTGTTATACTTGAATTTTAAATCATAATCATTTATAACATATTGGACTATATTAGAGTCTTCTTCTAATCTATAATTCATTTATCATTCTATGTATGAAAAAATTATCAATTTTAATTTCGTGTTGCACAAAAATTATTAATTCTAAAAATGTAAGTTAATAAATGCGTAACCAATATTTTTATTTATCTATTTCAGTAATATAAAATCACAATTTAAATAAATCTCACTATCGCTATTTATATTTATATTGATATTAAACTATAATTTAAAGTAAAATACAATAGATAAATCTAAACAATGAAAAAATCACGGGCGATGAAATAGAAGTTAAGAAATAAATTAAATTTTTAAAAGAATTTTCTTAGCTATGATGAGTAAATACTTATGTTTTCATGAATTTATGATTCTACTTTTTTCTTTAACATTAATATTCAAGAAATTTTACATACAGTATGGAATTCCTTTTAATTCTTAGAAAAAGTTAATAATCTTTTCTAAATTTGAGTTAAAAATGAATTAAAATTAAATATGAGATAAAACTTATATTTTGATAGATGTGAAAGCGTAACTAAATTTTAAATAGAGACAAATTCTTAAAAAAATAGATTATTTTGGAGTTTTCTTCTAATTTTTATTTTATTTATTTTACCATGCATAACAAAATTTATCTATTCTACTTTTTATATTTTGAGATAAAAGATAAAAAAAACTTAACTGCTTATGTGTGTAATACAAAAAAATAATTTAAAAATATACATCGATATATATATATATATTTGGGGGGGGGGGGGGGGGAGGGGGGAGGGAGGCGTTGTAGATTTAAATGATAAATAATGTAAGAAAAAAATATAAAATATAATTTTTTTTTTATGATTAATGACTTTTTTTTTTTGGTGTAGATTTGGTTAGAGGTAGGGGATTGGAGGGGGGGGGGTAGGTAGAATTTTTTATTTTTTGAAAAAATTGAGGGCGGGTGGGGTGTGTGGGATGGATATGGACGTGGAGGTTACGGTATGGGTGGGGGTATAGTTTCCCCTCTCCTTTTATTTAAGAAATAATATGATAGTTGATTTTTTTTTAAAAGGTAATCTGATTTAGTAACATATTTGAACAATCCATTTCAATATGAAATGATTAAAAATAATATTTTAATATTATTCGCGCATCGCACGGGTACGTATACTAGTTATGTTGATAAGGATAAAGTTTTATCTATGTAAGTTGTAACAACTTTTTCTCAAAAAAATACGGCTAACTATATCAAATTTAAATTTTAGTTCAAAATTTAAAATTTTAATTAAAATTTATTCTCCAGCTGTAATAGTTGATAAATATCTGTAAACATATAATAACATTATATACATAAACCACACGCTATATAATAATTTTATACACATTATACACCATATATATGTTTAGTAATAACAATTTAAAAATGAACATTTATATTATATACGGTGTATAGTTTGAACAACAAAGGTGTTTCACCAAAAAAAAAAAAAAAGTTTGAACAACAAAGGTGAGGAGCTAACCTAAGCAATAAAGAAAATAGTTTGAATGAAAATAAAGTATATAATAATAAGTATACTCTATTAAACAGCGCAAATAGATAAACGGATAAATAGTAAAAGCACTACAGAGGAAAAAATACAAAATAATATATATATATATATATATATATATATATATATATATATATATATATATATATATATATATAAAGCAGAAGACAAAGCATATAGCAGAAGCCATGTGGTAAGCTATTGTTAAGCCACGTGGCAATTCTTAGGACAACTATTAAGATTTGTAATAAAAGCTTAGTATTAAAGAACATTATAAACTTGAATTTGAAAATAAAAGAGGGGAAAAAAAAAGAGTCTTAACTAAGCTTTTAACTTACCCGTACAACACACATTCTGCAAGTAAAAAGAGGCGTAACTTCCAACAATTTTCTAAAAGCTTTTTAATCCAAATAACCCCAAACTTTAAGCAACTTAAAATATATATCAAAAAACATTATGTTCAAATATTGACAAATATTTTATAATTGGCACAATAAATTTATGTTATATGAAGAATTAAAAAGACAAAGTTAATGGGACAATGCAATTGTCATCAATTATCAAATTAAATTAAAAACTGACAGTAATAATAATAATTATTATTATTATTATTTAAAAAGTTACACAGGTCCTATTACACATTTTTCATCAGCTATCAAATTAAATTAAAAATTACCAATAATAATAATAATAATAATAATAATTTTAAAAGTTACAGGTTTTGAGATCTAATGTTTTGACTACACAGATTCTATTATAAAACTAAAAGCACATCCAATCCACAATAAATTTGAATTTAATTTTATTATAATTTTCTCCCTAATTTTAAATTTTTATGGTTATCTCAACTCTTAATGTTTATCCACAATAATTTAAATTTGAATTTTAAATTATTCTATTCAACCCTTTATCTCAACAATGTAGTTCAAAACGCTAATTATAAATAGATACGATATTTGCAAATTTATCCCAAGAAATACACAGTTGTACAGTTGTCAATATCCAGTAAAAAATGTTACACAAATCCTATTACACATTTTGTCATCAATTATCAAATTAAATTAAAAACTGACAATAATAATAATAATAATAATAATAAATTAAAAAGTTACACGTTTTGAGGTCTGATATATTTTATTTACACAGATCCTATTACACGTTTTGTCATCAATTATCAAATTAAATTAAAAACTGCCAATAATAATAATAATAATAATAATAATAATAATAATAATAATAATAATAATTTAAAAAGTTACACGTTTTGAGCTCTATTATGTTTTGACTACACAGATCCTGTTATAAAACTAAAAGCACATCCTATCCACAATAAATTTGAATTTAATTTTATTATAACTTTCTCCCTAATTATAGATTTTTATGGTTATCTCATTTCTTAATGTTTATCCACAATAATTTGAATTTGAATTTGAATTTTAAATTATGCTATTCAACTCATTATTTCAATTATGCAATTCAAAATACTAACTATAAATACATACACGATAATTGCAAATTCATCCCAAGAAATACATAGTTGTCAACATCCAGTAAAAAGTGTGTACAAAAATTAACTTCGTTCATGAAATTTTAAATACTAAAATGCAATGGAACTTGAAAGTTTGCATAGTACGATTGTGGCATATTTCCAAACACGAAAATCCCGATAAGCTGTTATCAATAGAATTGCTTTTGCAAGACGAAAAGGTATACATACGTTATGCACATTTTATTATAATTTTTTATTTACTTTAGAATACACTAATTATGGATGATTATTTGTTTGTAGGGTGATCGTATTCAAGCATCCGTTGGAACCTCTGTTTTCACTAAGCTTACCGAGAAAATTCAGGAACAAGGATTATATTTTATAAGAAATTTTATTGTTGTACCAAACAAGTCGAAAATCAAAACCAACAATCACACAATGAACTTGTTGTTTACCCACCGAACAAGCATCCAGAAAACAGACTATCCACGATTTGATCAAACAATCTTCAAATTTCGTCCATTTGAAGATTTTATCAACCAAGTCATTGTTGATGAAAATAAATTGTACGGTAATTATTCTTCTCAAAAATTATATAATCAGAATATTTCATCAACTCTATCTCATACTATCTTTTATTTTTGAAAATATGTCAATGGGGAGATCGTTGCTTATGGACCTATACAAGAATACAAATAAGGCGATAAGTCGAGTGTCTTCATGAATGTGGAACTACAGGATTATGAATAAGACAACAAACATAATTATATGAGTTGGTGATATATGAAGCTGTCTTATTTTTATATTATTAAATTATATTTTTTTTTACAAGAATAAAATGATTGAAGGTACATTCTGGGGGGAGTTTGTTCTTCAAAGTCGTCCGCACTTAGAGGGATCTACCAATAAACTTGTCATTGTGGTGATGCAATTGATACAGGAACATAAATTTAAAGGTTTTCAACTTTTTCTGTACCTTTGAAATATTTATAACGAATATATTTAGCATCATGTGATAACAAATATACTCACAAATACCACAAATGCAGGCAAATATTATGTGCACAATTCTTGGACTGCTTCAAAATTATAGATTAATCCAGAACTGCCTGAAGTCACCGAATTTATCCCCAGGTTTATATAATTCTATACTCCATTTCTTTTTATTAAGTTGGATAATTTATTATATGATATAGATTTTAACAAATTTCAACACATATAGAATGGAAGATGTGCGTGGAGATAGATCCGAGAGGATTAGTTAAATGTCCTCCCAAAATAACTCTTCTGGAGCAATTGAAGTTAAGACTATCAAGAAATTAATTGAGTGCATGGATGTGAGTTGAACTATTTCATTAATAATTTATATTTTGACAGGATATTTTTTAAATTATGCTATTTTATATTTTAATAAAATATAGGAAGGGATCTTCTGTGTTGTTGCCACCATAATACACATAGACCTTGATAAAAAGTGGTCATATCTGAGTTGCAAGGACTGTAATAGAAAGGTTGAAAAACTTGACAATAAGTTTTACTGCAAAACGTGTCAAAATCTTGAGAATTCTGCAAATCACAAGTATGATGAATATCATAGTTACATTTGATTATAGTTGCAACATGAAATATAAAATTTAAAAAAAAAATGCCTTGCAGGTATAAATTATTTCTGAGAATCACATATGACACTGGCTTTATTTCTTTGTTGCTTTGGGATCAACATGCAATGAAAATTATAGGAAAAACATCCAATGAATTAATAAAAGAATTACTCAAGGTAAAAAAATGTATATATTTGAATCTTTTTATTTATTATGTCATTTCTAATATCACCACTTATTTTAGAATATTGGTGTTGTTGGTGTGCCCTCATATCCATTGGAGTTGGATTATATTTTGGATAGAGAGGTTATATTTAAAGAGGATGTCAAGAAAGACAACATCGACAAACATGATGAGGTTTACACAGTTCTTAAATTTAGTGATGATAAAAATCTCATCAAGCAATCTCATCCTCCACCAAGTGAAGATACATGCACTGCATGTTATATTCACATGAATTTCAAACAAACTTAAATTATTTTATAAATGTTTAAATTTATCACCTTGAAATATAAACTGTTGTTGACATTATTATTTTTCTTACGTAATTTCCATAGTTCAACCATGAACATGTTGCATCTAGAGATGACAAATTAACAATGATATCATGCACTTATTTATATGTGTGTGTGTGTGTAAAACTCATAAATATAACTGATTTCATTTTCTTTTAACTGAATTTTTAGGACTCTGTAGCTGAGAACGATATGATCTCTATTTCAAATACCCCAGCAAAGAGAAGTATATCCAAGAGTGAATCATCTGTTGTAAAAGTTGATGATGATCCCAAGGCACAACTTTCAAGCAGTAAGGTCAAAAGAGTCACAAAAGAATGAGAAAATCACATAAGTCTCAGCTTATTTAGGAAACTTGAATAAGATACATTCAGTGGGATGTCATATTTTCTCTTTTAATTTCAGTATTTGAGTTTTATTATGGACTAAATGTTCTGATGGTGCCAATTACAAGTTATTCAAGTTTTCATGTTTTAATATTCTCTTATTGCGATACATTTTCTCTATTCAATAACCATAATGTTTTATTGCAATAATTTTCAACCAAGACACTACTTAAAGCTCATGATTCAGTATCAGTCTCCCAGATAGTGGACACTAAGAACAATAATATAGACTAAGCTTACCATTTGAAAGAAATAAATATTAAACTTACAAGTTCAAGCTATCGGATGCTGCGAATATATGACAGAAGATATACTTCATAATTCAAATTATTCTTTTACCATTTGCAAATCTTCAATTATGAACATAGTATCTACTAATCAGCAGGTTCATCGACAACCTGCAAAACATCAGAATTTGGGGGCAAAAGGTATCAATAGGCAGCCAGCAATGCTTCAGGATTATCAAAGTAGCAAGACATTTTAACTCACCTTCGCAGCAGGATTAGAAGCATACGTTGATCTTCTTGTACAACCTGCTCTTACCAATTCCTGCAAGTACATCATCTCTGGAGAAATAAAGGAAGAAGAATATAACCCAACTGCATATTGAAACATGAGAATTGAAAAAAGATTTTATAAGAAGATTCAAATCATGAACATGAAGCATGTAAAAGGTATTGATATTGTCAAAGATCTATGCGCCCAAATTTTTAACCCACGGTGAAAATATATAATGAAATAGGGTATTAACATGTTAGCATAAGCTCGCTTGGGTTTCCCTTATGTAAGGGAAACACAAATAACGCCCAATCATTTCAGACTTTCAGAAAATTAACAAAAAGAGTGGAATAGTCAAGGTGTGAACAAGTTGGACACCATTGTAAATTTTAAAAAATAGGGTGCAGGGATAAAGTTAGGATACATTATTGATACATCGGAGGAAAGATGTCAGAGGTGCTTTGAAGGCAGAATACAACTCCAACATAACTTGAAATACTTTTATCTTAACACTTTAGCTTTTCGGCGCAGTCTACAGTTTGTAAATGATAAAAATAGAGTGCTATACTCCATCAGGTGAATACAGGAGAATATCTGTGTGTGAAGGAAGGATTTTTTACAGTTCAAAAATTGATGCATCAGTAAAATTTTACTTACTGATTCAAACATGAAGGAGCTTCATCACATAATTAAGCAATCGTTTAAGACTAAGATCTTAAACGTCAATCATATTTAATGTGCATTTTTCTCACAAGGTAAATTATTTTATTAATGAGTAGACCAGCCAAAAGAAAATCATTGGAATAATAGAGAGGAGCAACCCCCCTTAACAGAAAACCCCTTCTCTCCATTAACCTCATTTGTCCGTCTGGGCTAATACTTTTTTTTAGGAAAATACTTGAATCTCACCTGAAAATTTTCCAACTTGAGACACCCTTTTAGAATATCAATACAATACAATAGGTAACAACCATTTCTAAAGAAGAGTTGCAAGAGTAAAATATAATCTTTGATGTGTTGGAAAAATAAAGAGAATGAAGACAACGCCATGGCTGCAAACCTGAGATTACTTTGTGTGTTACCCCGCCACGATACAGGTCAGTTAATTTTTCTTGTCAAGTATAAATTGCCACCTTAGATTCTCTCAATCACTCTTCTTTGTGAGATGAACTTAGTTCAACCTAAAAAGAAAAAAAAACATGCATATGCAGGATAAATATAGAATTTTATTAGCCTCCGACAGCATGTAAAACAACTTAAAAATATGTAATACTCTGTATTGTTATCGATGGAAATAATCTTGAAATTTCTCAACGAGTCTTCTTTAATACTTGATGAAAAGGCAAACAACTTTTGCAAGATAATGACGACAGAAGGTTGATTATCGAGAATTCATTCCACACCAATTGATGATTCATGTACTCAAAGCTCACAGTTTTGTTCATATTTGGGCTCCCATAACCAAGTCTAGCTCTTAAAACTCTTTCAATAAGATTCCTGTACCTGTACATAGTTGATACATATAGAAAAACATTAATTTAAGAAGTTTTCATGTGTTAATTTGTTGGCAAGATCACATACAAGGGATATTTATTAGAATTAAGTAATGCTCTGTTCATACAAAAAAAACTATATAGAGTTGTTGGGTTACGTTCATTGATGAAAAATGGAACAATAATTAGTGATTGAGGAAGACTTAAGCACACATACACAACATTGAGAAGAATAACATTAAGGCTGAAGATAAGAAGGCCCCGACTTTATGGTACTTAACTGAACTTTGGGCAATATAACATATCAATATTTTAGGGGTTATCATGCATTACCATAGCAGTGAAGTGATACGTCAGTATACAAGCAAACATACAGATAAACAATATGGAAAATTCTGTACTCCAAAATATGGGGATACCTTAGTCTTGCAAAATTCAGTCATGCGCAAGAAGTCCTTATAATTGTTAATGGGCATTATACCCGGGACAATGGGACAATTAATTTTAATTTTACGATAATCATTAGCAAATTTGAGGGAAATATTAGTATCATACAAAAGTTGAGTTATAATAAGATGAAGAATAGAATTAAATAGAGAAATTGTAGTATTATTCCATAACAAATCACTTCATATTATTCTATTGAATAATACACTTGAGGTACAAGTACATGCAGTAGATATATGAAATACAATAAAGGCAAAACGAAATATAGGCATATGTGTAATTTCTGCTTAATTATAGGTGCAATACAACAACAACAACATCATACCCAATGTATTCCAATGAAGTAGGGTCTGAGGAGGGTAAAGTGTATGCAGTCCATACCACTACCTCAGATGAAGTAGAGAGGTTGTTTCTGATCGACCCCCGGCTCTGGATAGATAACAACAGTATAACAAAAAAAAACATAAAAGCACAAAACAAAATGTGATAACGCACTGCTAGATAATAAAGAAAACAAGACACCCACAAGGTAATACTATAAACTAATCTATTCAACATCATAGACATCACCAAAACACTTCGAACAAGAAACTCCAGGTGAGTATATAGAAATCCAATATTTTATTCAAATGCCTCATTTTACTGGCAAAAAAAAAATAGCGATAAATTATGAGTGAAAGCATTGAAACTACAGATCAAAAGGGCGTTGGTTCAATATCTTCCGTATTAATCATGGATAAGATATTACCCCTTATTCATATAAAGGGGTAAAATTACCCTTTTCCCTATTTTCTTTAGCAAATTGAGGCTCAGATTTATGTTATGATAAGGCAAAGAAGAAGCCAACCACATCATTGTTGCAATGCATGATTGCATGTGTGAGAATGCATCTGAATCACTGGCCATACAGGGTTGTCAACCAAAATACGGGTTGGTTATCTCCATGCCCAAATCAGTTAGCCCAGAAATAGAGAAAAAATTATCATTACTACCACTTTAATAATTTTCAAAGCCATAATAGAGACACGGATTGAAATTAGAAGGTCAAGCAGTTGTCATTGTAGTATAGTTGTGTGTATTACATTTTGAGAATACATTTGAGGGTGTAAAAATGCAAAGAAAATCTGAAACTCAGATGTACTCTTTGTCTCTTTCTTTTTAAGGGTTGTTGGTTTGTTAGAAGACAGAGAATCACATGCAAAGCAGAGAGAAGGACAATCACCTTTGAAAGAAATCCAGATTTATGTTATGATAAGGCAAAGGAGAAGCCAACCACATCATTGTTGCAATACATGATTGCATGTGTAAGAATGCATCTGAATCACTGGCCATACAGGATTTTCAAACCAAAATACGGGTTGGTTATCTCCATGCCCAAATCAGTTAGCCCATAAATAGAGAAAAAATTATCATTACTGCCACTTTAATAATTTTCAAAGCCATAATAGAGACATGAACTGGAAATTAGAAGGTCAAGCAGTTGTCATTGTAGTATAGTTGTATGTATTGCATTTTGAGCATACATTTGAGGGTGTAAAAATGCAAAGAAAATTAGAAACTCAAATGTACTCTCTTTCTTTTTCTTTTTAAGCGCTGCTGGTTTGTTAGAAGACAAAGAATCACAGGCAAAGCAGAGAAAAGGGCAATCACCTTTGAAAGAAATCTCATACCCTTTCTGTTGCCTTATTCTTGTCATTTCTGGGCTAATCTAACAAAAGGGAACTTGTAAAACTTGAAGGGTTCATTTGGCCATGAATTATTTTTAATTTTTTTTGGAGTTGAACTCCGAAAAACACGTTTAGCATAAAATTCCAAAAAAAAAAATGTTTTTACATTTATCAAGAATTTTCAAAAATTCAAAAAAACAAGAAAAAGTTGTTTTCAATTTTCACTCCAAATTACACAAAAAAAAAAAATCAAAAACAACTCCAATTTATTATGTGGCCAAACACAACTCCAACATCCGAATATCATTTTCCACTTTTAAAACAAAAATAATTTTTTATCTATTTTCCCAAAGAAATATGGCCAACTGCTTACAAAGGTTCTTCTCACCCAATTCTTTGGTCTTGAGCTCAGATCCGTGAGAGAAAATCACGCAAAAAGAGACAAACAAACCACCGTGACTGCAGATCGTGGTTGCAAAATGAGATGCCTTATCGGGTTTCCCTGCCAAGATTCGTTAAGCTCCAATACCCTGCGTCCCGACCAACTCTAGAACTTCACTTGTCATCATCACAGCCTCATCATGTAATTAAAAGGTAGTATATCGAAATATATTTTCCATTAACAGATCTGAGCTCAAACACCCGTAAAATAATAAGCACAACTTGGAGATAGCTCCATTCGAATCTAAATACATAGTATCTGGTAAGAGTTTAAGGTGACTTAAATTATATTTGGTTAAAAGTTGTTTATTTTAAAGTTTTAATTGTTTGAAGCTCAAGATCGAACAAGAGAGAAAAACAACAAGATAACTCAGAAATTATGAAATATTACCTGATTAGATACGATAGTTGACAAAATCGGAATAATATAGAGTGATGACAACAGATCAGAGATGTGAAGAAGAAGAAGAAGAAGAATAACGGTGTACGCTTTTCATTTTTCATTTTTGCCTTTAGGATTAGAAAGAATAGACTTGCCATTTTATTTCTAGATATTTCTTACACGAAAAATTGGGCTTGGGTCCTTAACATTGATAATTGGGCTTGAGTCTTGCTGTCTAAGTGCTTTGAATAATTATTTTAATTTTTAATGGCCCAAATGGTTGCATTAATTATTTAAAAAAAATACATAAAGTAGCATATTTAAGTATTAAATTACAAAAAATAACAACAATTTTATCAAATTACATTTTGTAGCATATGTATTTGTACATATTTGTATTTTTGTAGCAACAGTTTGCAAAAATACAAAATACATATCGATCATAAGGGGTGTAAAAATCATATGTATTTGTATTTTTGTAGCAACAATTTGCAAAAATATAAAACACAACTTGCTATGTTATGTAATTATGAAACTCATAATTAAGGAGATAAGTATGTTATTTCTGAATTTTGCCCTAATTATTTTATACGTCTAAAATTTGATTTTTAATAAATTATTTCCTATAATTTTTACTCACTTCTTTTCAATTTATTATATGAAATATTTGAAATAGGTATGAATTTTAAATATTTAAGAAGACTTTTAAAATTTATGATATAAATAATTATACACGTTTATACTAGCACTAAATAATTTCTTTGTGGGTGAAATTATTATTTTATAGTTGTTTTTACTTAATATATAAATGTTTCATTCTTTTGGTGACTTGCTGAATCGAAAAGTATATTATATAAATAAAAATAAAAATAGTTTAATATTATAGATCAAAATTTCAATGAGAAACGAGATATTTTAATTTGAAATAATTAGAAATAATATTTTAATATTATTCGCGCATTAGAGTGTATTAGAATTAGAAGTTTTGTAATTGACAAAGTTGAATATTTTTAGTGTTTAAAATGAAACTGAAAGATGAAATTTTATTTTAAAAAATGTAGATGAAGTTGAATTAATAGATTAAGAAAATGAAATGGATGGTAAGGGATATAATTAAAAAATTTAATTGATTAAAAATATAAAGTTAAAAGTCCAGTGACAGAATTAATGATTACTTAATATATTAACATTTATTATTTTTTAAAAATTAAGCAATATCGATATTGTTCTTTTTGTATCAAAACATGTAAACAATTAAAATTATAGTTTGTTATTAAGTATGAATTGTAATTTCACTACTAATAATCATTTTTAACATTTCATTGACTTTGAACTATATTAATTTTATCCACTAGAAATTAATTAATTTTATATGAACAAGTTAATATTTTTTTAATCATAAAAAATATCTAAAAACTACACAAATACACAACTTATATTTCTAATATTACAAAAAAATCTCAACTCCCTAAATATATTACAAAAATTTCAACATATACACAGAATGTTATGTATATGTCGGTTATGTTATGTATATTAATAGGGAGAGAGTAAAGTAATTAAAAAGTGGGAGAGAGTGTAATTATTTTCAAAAGGATTGGTATTTATGTTATTTATACAAAAAATATTCCGCGCATCGTGCGAGTACGTATACTAGTATATATATAAAGAAATCATTGTAGGCTGCAGATGTGGCCTGCCTCAATAATCAATTTTTGTATTTATCTATTTTCTTAGAGTTTTGCCCTTTTAAAATGTTATTTATGTGCTTAACTAAATAAAATAAATGAAAAATCAAAAGTCAAAACTATTAAATTCTTTGTGCCTAAAATTTTCGTTAATAAACAAAACATCATAAGTCACAACTATTAAATCCTCTGTACTAAAAAAATCCTGTTACAATTCTAATAAAACTTGGAGGCTTCTTGAACTTGTTCATATGCAATTATAAATAAGATGATAAAATTTAACACGGTACATGAGGAGAGGAGCATAGCAGGAAGGACATTCACATTATTTGGTCAAGTGTAAATGATCAACTGTTTGATAGACAATGTGGATGTTTTCTTTTTCCTTCTGTCCAAATTTTCACCTTAAAACCAATAAACAATGGCTTGTTTAATTTACGTTTGTATTGTCTTTGTTAATAAAAAAAAAAAAAAAAAAAGGAGAGCTGGTGGTTATATGTTTTGTATCATGAAGTTTTGTGGACATAATGGATAACAACAATAACATATTTTGTATTATTTCATAAATTACGTCTGAATATGATGGATCTTCTGAAATTAAAGACGAGATCTTGATCGATAACTCATCAAAACGCACACCATGAGCCATATAATACATGCCACTAACTTTGAAGTCGAATAGTGCTAGAATCAGTTTACCCCAAGGATGATCGTAGTCCGTAGATGATTAGACAAATAAATTTATGATCTTTGATATAAAATTTTAAGCACTTCCTTCACCAGCTTACCTCCATTTCATTATTTTCATTTCTTTTGTTATTCTATACTTTATCTCTTTCTTTATTTTATTAATTATTTAACCGTTAATCCTTTAACAATTTAATTCTCTTATAAAATAATTATTAATTGATGAATATTTATTTTGCTTTAGGCATTTTGAAGTGGAAGATTTGAAATGGATTATCAAAGAACTAATCACTTGCTCTTAAATAAATGCAATCTATTTGTTTTCTTTTCTTTCTGATGTCTTTGGAGTCTGCTTTATTTCTTTTTTGAAAAAATTACATATATACACAAGGTAACTTTATCTTATTACATAAAATTCCATATTGAAAAAGAAATTACAAAAATTCTAAAATAATTACTTAAATTCCTTTAATTCACTCTTTCTCTCTCATCCCTCTCATACATATCAATATATCATATTTTGCTCCTATTTTAGTGCACCGACTTTTGCTCCATATATGTGATTCTTTATTTATGCCTACAATCAAGCTAATGTAATGTTATAATAGCACTTGAATATTCAAAATACGATTGATGTACACTTTCAATTCACGTAATAAAGAAAATTCTATCATTCTTTTTTCTTATTATCGTATAGCCAATGTAATGTTACAATAACATTAATTTTTAATTTACACTTGACCAAATAATGTATAAGGTGAATATTTTATATGTATAGTGTAATGTATTTTACATTTTGGAAGATTATATTTTAATGTAAGGCTGTCTAACGGGCCGGGCCGGGTCAACCCGGAACCGGCCCCCTCTCTCTTACCGGGTTCCGGGCCGGTTACGGGCCGGTTTTGGCCTTAACCGGGCCGGGCCGGGCCGGGCCGCACAGTAAAAAAAATAAAACCCACCCGGAACCGGCCCACTTAACCCAATCCGGTCAAACCCGCTAAAACCCGGTCAAAACCGGTCAAAACCGGATAAAAACCGGTCAAATATACACTATATATACGCTATATACACAATCTATACATTAAATATACACTTCTATAGAAGATATATACACATGTATAGGTTAAATATACACTTCTATAGAAGATATATACACATGTATACGCACCATTCAATGTATATATACTACTACTTATAAAATATACTACATTATATATACATTACAATATGTATAGATATACTTATATACTAATTTATAAAACATATACACATGTATAGGTTAAATATACACTTCCATAGAAAATATATACACATGTATACGCACCATTCAATGTATATATACTACTACTTATAAAATATACTACATTATATATACATTACAATATGTATAGATATACTTATATACTAATTTATAAAACATATACACATGTATAGGTTAAATATACACTTCCATAGAAGATATATACACGTGTATACACACTATTCAATGTATATACACTACTACTTATAAAATATACTACATTATATATACATTACAATATTTATAGATATACTTATATACTAATTTATAAAACATATACACATGTATACATTAAATATACACTTCTGTAGAAGATATATACACGTGTATACATTAAATATACACTTCTGTAGAAGATATATACAAATGTATACATTAAGTATACACTTCTATAGAAGATATATATAATGTATACATTAAATATACACTTCTATAGAAGATATATATAATGTATACATTAAATATACACTTCTATAAAAGATATATACACATGTATACATTAAATATACACTTCTATAGAAGATATATATAATGTATACATTAAATATACACTTCTATAGAAGATATTAAAACTTTAAATTGATAAATAAAAAAAAAAATAAAAAACAACAACTAAGGAGTGAATGAATTTGTGGAATTTTATTGATTGCAAAATGATCCAAAATTTATAATTTACATGAATGAAAAATCTATAAATTATGCATCATTTTTTCCAACTCATGCATGTTAATATTAATTGGAATTTGCATAGGATAGTCGAAGTCAACGGGGGCAAACCCATGCATTGGACTTGATTCTGTTGAGTTCTCCCGTGAAGTCATTATTTCTTCAAGTTTGAGGTCGTCGCTTGGCTCTGGTTCCATTCCTTGGTTTCTTCTTTCTGCTCTAATCCAGTCTCTAAGGCAAACTAAAACATTCATTGCGTTGCTTCCCAATGAGTGTCGGTTGTCTCCAAGCTGCTGTCGTCCCTGACTGAAGGCGCTCTCTGATGCAACGGTTGACATTGGAACATTCAAGATATCTCTGGCTAATCTTGAAAGTACAGGATATTGTGATTCATTATTTCTCCACCAATCCAGCGAGTTGATCCGTCGTCTGCGATCCTCTGGTGGCGTCCGCAGATAATATTTCAGCTCCTCCCGATAAGTTGATGTGTAAGCTCTGTCATCCACACTGTTCCAACAAGATAAATCATAAAACGAATCAGGAAAACCACTATGTGCCGACCTTTTAGAAGATGATGGCTCCTCGGGAGGATGAGGAGCGACAGTTGGACTGATATTTGTAGGTACGGCTGAATCAAATAAATCAGCATAGTGATTATATAATTTGTCTATATAATCTTTTGCATCAGCCGTAGCCGTCCACAAATCAGGCTGCTCTTGTTCAGACTCACGGTTAGTATTTATTTCTAAGTTAGTATAAATAAGCGTACTAAAGTGACACATATGATTAAATTTCATGCAAGGATTTAAAATAGCACCAATCATGTAAATAGGGGGAATCGGGAAGAAATATTTTTTAAATTTCGTAAACATAGCGCCAACAGCTTCTTTATAACCTTCTTTATTTTTATATTGTTGGAGCAAACCAGAAATATCGGCTATATATGCCAAAATATTACAAACAGTAGGATAGTATGCACCGGAAAATTCAACCGTAGCTACATAAAATTTTTCTAAAAATTTAACAAGATCATTAATTATAACCCAATCAGAATTATGTAACATGCAATCAGCAGAATCAGCAAAAGAACCACAGTGTTGGTTAAAAGTTAGTGTAATAGGAATTCTATATTTATAACAAGTTTTTAAAAATTCATACGTAGAATTCCATCTAATATCAATTTCCTCAGGCATTAAAATCGGTGTAAGTCCATTTTCTTGACATTTAACTTTAAATTCTTTAATTCTCGCTCTACGATTATTTCCTTGAATGAAACCTACGGCAAGACGAATTTTTTCAATATAAACCTCAAAAAAGTCAAGACCATCTTTTACAATTAAATTATAGATATGACATGCACACTTAATATGGAAAATTTCAGGAAAGGGTGGAGATAACGTAGATTTTATTTTTGTTATAGCATTCTTGTTGTTAGAAGCATTATCAAAAGCAATACATAAAATTTTATTTTCTATACCATAATATCCGGCAATTTTAATAATAGAATCAGAAATAAATTGTCCAGTATGCTTGCGATCTTCATCATATAAAAAAGCAAGAATACGTTTTTGCATTATGAAATTACTATCCATCCAATGACAAGTAACAGTTAAATAATCATTTTTATTAACAGCACGACCAAGATCAGAAGTTAGGGACAATCTACATTGAATATTTTTTAAGAATGTTGATAAATAAAAACAATATTGTGAATGGAGTTTAAAAATATCAGACCGACAAGTAGTTCTAGGAATACCATTAAACATAGGATTATAAATTGCTTGTATATAACGGATAAAAGCATCAGAAGAAGGAAAAGTAAAAGGCAAACAACCCACAGCTACCATTTTAGCTATTTCTTCCCGGTCCCTCAATTTATTATACTTTTTCGCTACTTGACCGGTTGTTGGGTCCATTCTAGTTTGCGTTGACCCACCAACATCCCCACCACCTTTTGCAATATTTAACTCTCTTTTGTGATCTTCAGCTATATGTCTCATTAACGTACCCGTACCCCCTTGCTTACCGCCACTTCTATGCTTATATATTTGTTGACAAATATTGCACTGCACCTCACTATCTGATATACGTTCAAAAAATTGCCATGCAATACTAGTTCTTTTACGGGGTTTTGGGGCACTGGGAGGACGGGAAGGGAGATTAACTGATTCAGATCTAACGTTAGCATGTCCTACTGCGGGTGTTTCAGCAATATTTTCATCATCTTCGTCTACATTAACTGCATCTACTTCATTTTCTTCTTCTATACCGTAATTTTCTTGAAATTCTACATAATCCATATCGTGAGCACCTACACCTATTTCTTCCTCAAAAGGTGTACCAAGCGGTACCGGAGGCGAAGGCACACGGGTATATCTACTACTTGAACTACCTCTACCGCTAATAATTCGCTTTTTACTACCACTACCGCTTCCGGGACAAAAATTTTTAACACCTTTAGCAGCGAGGTTTTTTAATTTATCCATAATATAAATTAAATTAAACTAAAAATATTCAAAATACACAAATATAACAAAATTAAATATTAAACAATTAATACAATAAATAAAAATTAAACGTAAGAGATGGAACGACAATACCAAATTTGGGAAGTATCCGAAGATTGCGACTTTAGAAACTTCCGCTCTTACTTTGTAAACGAAAAAATAAAAAATTAAAGTGAACACTTTAAGAAATTAAATATATTGAATATTTGAGAATTGAGAATTGAGATTTGAGAGAGAATGAGATTTGAGAGATTGGAAAATTGTGTGAGAAATGATTTGAAGTAGTAGGGTATTTATAGATTTATTTTGAGGATTAAAAAATATTTTATATATTTTTTTTTTTTTTTTTTTAATGAAATGGGCCCAAACTAGCCGTTTGGACCCAAAAACGGTAATATTACCGTTGGGCCAACGGCTAGTTTGGCCCAACAGAATTTTTTTTTTTTTTTTTTTTTTTTTTATTTTTTTCGGTTACCGGGCCGGGCCGGGCCGGTTAACCGGCGGGCCTGGACCGGGTTGGTCCGGGCCGGGTTAACCGGGCCCAATTTTTTTAAAAAACCGGACCGGGACCCGGTACCCTAAAGCCCTAGGGCTTTCCGGGCCGGGTCAAACCGGTCCGGTTTATAGATACGGGCCGGGTCGGGCCGGGCCGGGCCGGGTCAGCCCGGCCCGTTTGACACCTTTATTTTAATGTATAAGTTATAATATATCAAACATTATACATTAGTTATTTTGGAAGACTAATGTATAATATAATTCTTCTGCTATATATTTCATTATGTTACACATTAAGAAGTTCTGATTACATTTAAAAGGCATTTTATATATTATTTGGTATTATACAATTAGAAAGTATTACTATTGTATAAAGTTACATTATATCTTCTGATAAGGATACAAAAGTATACATGTTTAATGTTAAATGTATAGTATGACATTATACATTACTGCAGATTATTTTTTAAATGTATAACCCATATACATGTGCAACTGTTGTATAATATTATCTTTAATACATATCAATTTGCTGCTATCTTTTTCTCTCTTAATTTGAGTCTGCTTTTATTTTTTTAGGGCATGAAATACCGTATTGACAAATCCCAAAAATTATTTCTTCAACTCCATGTAAACTCTCACTCCATTGTCATTTCTTATGATAATTGGAGAATAATTACCTTCAACAATGTATTTTACTTCAATTTTTTTACAAATTTCGTCAATATTCAATTCCATCGCGATCGTAGCAACCAATTTCAAGAAGGTTATACTTTCCGAAATAGTAATTGCATCATTTTTGTAGGATTGATAAATAATTTTCGACTCCCAAACACCAGAATGACGCAACAATATGAGGATGTTCATAATGATATTTTTGAGAATCGAAGAAAGCAGTTGATGACCCCCTTTTTTGTCAAAGCAGAATTCAACAAAGAAGAAAACTTACTGTGATGTTTTAGAATTTTTTTAAATTTGAATTTCAGTTACTATATTTAATCATATACTACATAATGATAGGTAATTAATAGCATTAATTAAGGAAGAGAACAATAGTATTAGATTTCTCTTTCCATGAATATAGGCTAATCAATTTTCAGTGTATGAGGGACAACCTAATGTATAAGTATATTTCTCAATTTCGAAAAAGAGAAAGGCAATCGGGATTTTAAGTAATTACTTTCTCTTGGGAAGGGATTTATGTGGTTTATACAATTTTTTTTGTTTTTCTCTAATCACGACATTTGTACTGTTTAGAAGTCAAAAAATATTTTCATGTGTTACTGATTCAATAATAAGGGGAAAAAAAAATTCTTTTCTCAATATTTAGTTCTTATTTGGCCATAAATTTTGAAGTTATGACTTTTAAAACTTAAAATTGTGTTTGCAATGCTTTTTACTTGAAAATAAATTGAAGTATTGTGACCGGAAATGAAATATTTCTCTGCAATAGATTTGAGCCCGTTTTTATAACTTGAAAGTATTTTGAAGATAAATTTTTAAAATTTAATTCAAGTTTTTGGCCCAACACCAACTTCTTGATTTTTATTTTTTTTCCTTAAGCCGTTATTAGTCTCTTCTAATGCTTGAAAAAGTGTTGAGGAGGATAATATTTTAAAATTCTTGAGATAAAAATATTTATCAGCATGTAATACTTTAATCACCCTATGTTTCCCCATCTAATACTAATTTCATGTCATCGGTGTGATGTTATAAATTCTTTTACAGTTTTCTTTAAATTAGGATAAAAGGTTTTCAATATTTTTTAGTTCTTATCAAAAAAAACTTTTTAATATTCATGTATTAGTAAAAATCATTAATTCATAAATTTAATAGATATTTCGCGCGATCAAATTACCTAGTATGAGTAATAAGAAAAGAAATTGGGACTCTTGATCACTAATTAGAAGTTTATTTGAGCTTATCGGTTAAATATTTTCAAGAAAATGGACAAACAAATTCATCGGGTGGATTAATTGACTTAAAGATAGGTTATCGAAAGATTGAATTTGAAGGTTTCAATTCAAGTTTTTTAGAGTAGACAAACACTACATACCTTAATTGGTGGCTTCTAACAAGTAATCATCGTTTTCAAACTTAAAATTCATTGTTCTCTGAAACTTTCTTTCAATTCATCCATCGCTTGAACAATCGATAATAGTCCTCCTCCGTCATCTTTGGTGGTTTTCCCCCTTCGTGGCTTTTTTGAAGAATGCTATGGAATTAAAGAATTTTAACAGTAAAAAATTGCAATAGACGATAAAATTTAAAAGCATGCACCAATTAAATTAAAGTTTAAAAAAGGAGGATGTAAATATATAGCCAAGCTTGGGTAGTTATTACTCATGACAATCTAAGTGATATTGTAATTTAACATTTATGTGGAAGAAAATATATTTTTGTTGAACAATCGTCACCTTATCTAGGTAGTCTGATAACTTTTTAGGGCCCGTTTGGTCATGAAATTTTTATTTTTTTTCAAAAAAAAATTTCGGAGTTGGAAATTGTGATGTTTGGGCATGAAAATTTGAAAAATAGTTTTGAAAATTTTTTCTGAAAAGGAAAAGCAGATTTTTGTTGTTTTCACAAATTTCCAACTCCAATTCCAACTTTTATTATTACTACATATAACGTCAATCTTTTAAATTTTTACATAAAATTCTCCTTATAACATTATTTTTTCAATATTACGTATATAACAGTTTTAAAGAATAAGATAATTATAATTTCAAACTTAATGTTATCCTAATTAATATATATCTCTTTTTCTTTCTCATAATTATTTTTATCTCTTATTTAACTTTCTCCCTTATTTAAGACATTATTTTACTGCTAATTTATATTTATACCCATAAATATATAAAGTATTATATTTATAATAGAATATACAAAGTATGTTATATATGAAGTCTATACCATGTATATACCATGTACACACATATATAAATATATAAAGTATTAAGAAACATACTAAGCATATTTATAATATAAATATACAAAGTATGTTATATATGAAGTCTATACCACGTATATACCATATACACATATATATAAAAATACAAAGTATAAAGAAACATACTAAGCATATTTATATATTTATGGTATATGATATAATATACCATAAATATGCAAAGCATGTTTTACATAGAAATAATTTATTTACACACAGTAAAATCTTTCATGTATAAGAAAATTAAAGAAATAAATTAGCGGCACCCTAAAATTTAATAACAACTCATTATTTTCTATTTTTTAGGAACGGAAAATGAAGGAAATAAATTAAATAAATTTCTACAAAAATAAATTTGTTTGAAAGATAATATTTGTTAGTGATCTGTTAATATAACATCCATATTTAAAATTTTCAAATATGAGAAAACGGTTATTAATATAAATATTATATATGTCATAATTGAAATTCATTAAATATGACCATGTATATGTAATTATTTTTATAATAGTGGCTAATTGTGTTCTTTTTCCATTAGTAGGTAAATTTTAGTTGAGTGATTTTGATAGTTTGTAAAAGTTATGGCATAAAATCATATTTAAAAAAGTTTTTTCAAAAGTCAAAAAAAAAATTCAAAAAAGACATGGTCAAACACAACTCCAATTTCAACTCCAACTTTAACTCCAACTTTAACTCCAACTCCAAAAAATTTTAGTTTTCATAGTCAAACGGCTACTTAATATGAACTATGTAATTTGTAACTCTAGCCTTCAATGCAAAAAGTTATAACATTGTGTCAGCATCAAAGCCATCAAAATGAAGGGAACATGAATTTCTGTTAGTATTATCCAACAAAAAAATTATTCATTTTTCCCCAATAATCTGATCAAAAGAAAAAGACAAATGAGATCCAATGGCAGGGAAAAAGTATATCAATTAATTAGATACAACAAATTAATAGTGTAAAAATATGACGAGAGGAGCAAAATATATTTGTATTCCTAAACTGCACAAAAAATACAATCTTCACAACATTATTTGACTCTTCGAAACTCAAAAGCAAATATTTGTATTCTTAAAATGCACAATAAAGGTAGTTTTATTTTTTATTTACGTAATTGAATGTATTTATTTTTCTCAAAAATCAAACGAACAAAATCATAATAAAAAATATTACTTACTTGAATTTATGTTTAAATATGATAGAAAAATAGATTATCATGTAATATTATAACTCATATGCATATAAAAAATGATAATGTTAAAACAAACAAAGATTCTAAAAAACTGAAGAATATAAATAATGCAGTAAATAAATTAATGAATAAAGTTAATGATTAGTAATCAATAAAAAGGAGAGAAGAAAGCTTAACCTTATATATCACTATTTAAATCTATATAGGAGAAGTTAAGAAGTTAGAACTCCATTACAACTCAAATTTCATTTAAATTTAAAATAAGACATTGATTTGAATAAGCATAACTTATAATTGGTAATAAAGAGAAACCTAAAAGAAATTACAATTTTTCTGTCATAAAATATACTACAAAAAAGGAACACACAGCAAAATAATTGATTTTTAATTTAAATTCAATCACAATCTTTATTTGTTGTTGTTGATGTTGTTGTTGCTAATGCTGTTGTTGCTGATGTCGTTATTGCTGCTGCTCCTCCTCCTCCTCCTTCCGCTTTTGCTATTATTACTACTGCAATTATTTATTTATTTATTTGTTTATTATTATTATTATTATTATATTTTATTTTTTATTTGATATTTAAAATTGTCATTATTGTTAATGTATCTTATTATTATAAATATATGAGAGGTTAAGAAGTTAGAATTCAATTCCAATACTAGAATTCAATTCCAATACAAATTCTATTTATGTTCAACTTTAAATATCATATAATATCATATCAAACTTTTTATAAGAAGATCAATTTTGTTATTCTATTATTATTTTATTATTATTGCTACAACTATTACTTACCAGTACTACAACGTATTACTACTGCTAGTACTACAATTTTTTTTAATTATTATTGTTAGTATTATTAACTATCATTTAAAATTCAAATAAGTCAACTATATTACCATGACCATTATTACATCTATTTATTAATACTAGATAGTTATGCCCGTACTATGCACGAGCCCAACATACTTGTCAAAATATTTTAGAGAAATCATAAGCATGGGCGCACTAAAATTAAGGAGAACAGATTACACATACTCATAATCCCACTAAACCAGTTAACAAATTGCACTAACCAAACGTTTGTTTTCTGCTCAAAAATCACAAAGTTTGTTTTTTGTACAAATATAGGGGGGAAATGTGACCTACCGCAAGTCAAATAATATCCACCAAGAAAGAACAAAAAATAATGAAAGTCTGTTCAACGAAGCTCTCAGGTATTTGAATTAACAGGTGGACATTAGTCCTTAGAATAGCTGATGTATTTGAACCTTGACCTGCAATAACGAAGTAGCAAATTTAGAGGAAAAAGAAAGTCATCTAATGAAATACAAAGAAAGTGGAATTCGGGTGGAGCCTATCCTTAATGATATCCTCTCATAAAATGAATGAAATACTATTATATATAAGTAGAGAAACGGAGGAACATGTCACTGCATGCCTCATGTACAAAATGCAACTTGAAGTACAAGCACAATAACTTGAACATCAAAAGCCATAAGCCATAAAACCTTAGAACTTCTGCTAAAACATCTTTAGTTTTCTCCATTCCATAAAGTGTATCTAGCGAAAGATTTTCCAAGTCTTGTTTCAAATGAATATATTCAAGTTTCTTGTATATTTGGAGAAAAGTGTAGTTTAATCAAGTAAATTTGCTACACTAAGTTGAGTTGGACAAAACCAGGAGTGTGAAATTAGTGATCACAACCTGAAAGGAGCTGGACAGTTTAAGGTACCGCAAACATCAGAAGGAACAATTGACAAGAATAAAAGACACCAATTACGCCACCAATCTTAGCCACACTACATAGTATCAAGGCTGTAGTAGCACTTAAAGGGTCCTTTTCCTCTTCTCTCCATTCATTCAAGAGGAACACACTAGCAAAACTATGACTCTTTAGTGAACTCTCTTATCCTACATATAGGCTACAAACCAGTCATTATTTTGTTACAAATGTAATTTATCAAGAAAACTAACACACTCGATGTGAGGCAATTCCACAGTCATCCTGGCACGTTGCAGAAGCAATTGCTGTCTCACTATACACTATATTACTGTACAAGATATAGAAATGTTGCAGGTCTTATGTTTCATCAAGGGCTCACAGTTTCCTCAGAGCTTGCGCAAATCATAGGCATGTTGGCAGTTCCTATTCATATTTGCATGTTGTAGAATTCACCCCAATTACACTATACCTCAAGCCGTGACTCTTTTAGGGCCGTCCCTAGGATCCAAACCAGAAACCTGCTCAACTAAACTGCAAAATACAAATTAAGAAAACTTAGCATAGTACAATCATCATCAACGAATTAAAAATGGCATAATATTTTCAGTATATTATAGATTAAAAAAAAGTACACACTTGGGATATCCAGCTCTTTTAGCAGCGGTTCTAGCAGATAGATTGTAGTAGAATTGTTGAATAATGAAACTATTCGACCTTGATCCACTTGGTTGAGTGGAATCATGGGAACTCACAACTGAACTTCCAAAGGACATCCCAGCAACAATTTGGTGTATGTCCTAAATCATCAGATAATTGGTTTATTGAAAACAAATCTAGCAACAAAGAGTTTGCAATAGAAAGAAAAACAAGGGCTAACAACACCAACAAAATACCCAGTGTAGTTGGATCTGGGAAGGTTAAGTATACACGGACCTTACCCCTACCTCGTAGAGGTAGAGAGACTGCTTCCAGAGAAAAAGGTTAATCAATCGCAAATATATGATTTCAGTAACACTGTCACTTGCAGAAAATGAAAAATCCTTCTACATACACAGATTATATTCCCTCATTTTTTTGCATCATCATCTTGGCATGGAGATGCTCAGATAATGTGCACAAGTATTCATGTCAAGGCAAGAATGATGTTGGTGTCTAGCCAATGCATAAACAGGTCACACACAATAGTTTAAGAGGATGCGGGAAACTGCCTCTATGATGTTGCTCACATAATGTCGGATGAATCACAAGTTAAAGATAAGCCCGTAAAATTTAACATCTTCAATGAAACACCTTAATTATTCCTAATGCAATAGTTTAAACAGGACAAATGAGGATGGGTCCGTGCATAAAAGAAAAATAACTACACTTTAGGAATTAACACTACCCGGCATGATTCCTAAAACAATTACACTAACAAATTGTTATATAAAAGATACATGGAAAATGCAAAATTAAATAACTACCTTGGAAACATAGGATGAGAAAGAAGAGGACAGAAAAGAGAAAAGCAAGGACATTGCCCGTGGATGATGATGAAGTGGAAGATGCTTTTGCTGCTTTCATTTTCTTTAACGCCTTGATTCGCTCAATTCACGCACGTTTGATCATTGCGAGTTCGATGATCTCTTTGATAAGCTTTTGGTCAGCAGCATCCAAGGATAATCCTCTTGGAGGTCTGGGAGGCTTTTGGCCACCGGTGGATTTATGCTAATCGTTCACTTTTTTATTGTCTATGCGGTTTTCAGCCGTCACATTCCCTGGACCCAGAGAGAGCTAATTGGTAAGACGGTTAAACAAGCATTGAAGCTGAACTTCTCACTTTCCAAATGGACATACTTTCTAAATGGACATAAAAGAATCACATCAAGTCATAAATGGATTGAAATTTGAACACGTTTGAACCATAGAAACCTCTCGTAAAATTTTATGCTTCAATAACAACAACAAGAAGAACAACCTTTGAAGTCACCGGTATTTTCTTCAACCTACATTGACATAAACTCTACCACAAATCCAACATTTTTTTAAGTAATACTAACCTGCCTAGTTGTCTTGCAGAAAAGATAGATAAGACTATGGACATTATAACAATTCTACCATGACCTGAATTTCCATAACTAATTAATCAGTTCCTGATTTATGCTAACACTTTAGGTTCTCTTGCATCAAAAGCTTTTGGTATTGAATCTTCTCTTCATTTTTGGCAAATCTGCTGCCAAGTTAAGTAGACATTTGTACTATTTTCATAATTCTTATTGAAAAGAGTAAGCCTTTCTCGTGAGTGCAGACCTCATTGATGCCATTTCACTCCTCAACTCATCTACTTGTTCACGTAGTATGTTAGTTTCACTTCTCAGGTATTCAATCATTTCATTGGTAGCTGGAAGAAACAAAGCTGTATGTCAAGCCTTCAACCAAGCTTATAGCTAACGTAATTAAAAATGGCAACTATGAGTTCTCCATGTATCGATTTAATCTAGAAATATTATTGCATACTTTCAAGAGAGACTCAATGTTCAGGATGTATAAGAAGATGACAGAAATTACTACTGCTAATTATAGCAAATTTTCTCTATGACTTTAGCTTTGGCGTGGTATTGGCAATGAGTTCAAGAGAGAATTTAATGATGTTGGTAGACATTACTAAAAAAACTGTTATATTGAAAGAACACTAATTTCATGTGGAAATGTTGCTTCTCTCTTTGAGGTAACATGTCATACATATCTAAGAACTTGTTAAATTTACAGCAAATCAATTGTATGTCATTAAGTTATTTATCGCCTAATCGTGATTGAGGCGTCTCTTTTTTTTCCTGTTTTGACGAAAGGTCGTTTGCATTCTCTTTCACAATCCAATGGGGCTACAACAACACAACATAGGCAATTACCTCAGGAAAACACGGGCTTCACCTTTGTGGGATGCAAGATCACCGGAGTGAAGAGTGCAATTCTTAGGAAGCCATGGGGTACCTATGCTAGGGTAGTATTTGTTCAAACTTACACGTCAAGCGTCATACTTCCCAATGGTTGGGAAGATATTAGGCTTGACTAAGAAAATGTATGAAGTCAATGAAAGTGAAACCAGTCCCTGTAAGTTTACAACAATTAATTTCAAATCTTAGTATCTAATAATGTAAGAAAGATTTCAAGATATTTTAATTTCTGGAATGAAAAAATTGAAAATCACTTACAGCCGCAAAAATGGATTGGAAAATAGCACACGTCTTGTATCTTCCCTAGTAGGAATCACTGAGGAAAGCTCCCAAGAGGGAGAAGATATAAACTGTCCCTGTCCACTTGCTCACATTGTTGGCTGCTTCAGCATTGTCTTGCCCCATAACTCTGGTCAGAAATAGTACTAAATTGACTCCAACCCCAAAGAAGGCTAGTGTAGCTAGACCTTGATTCACTGAAATTAAAATTCTTATGAGATAAAAAAAAACATACGCTTAATTAATGAACCTAAAGTATCAATATGAGAAAATACTATCAAATAAGTAGTAAGAAAATAAATTTATAGTAGACTGGCCAAGTAAGAGAACACCAGCAAACCACCTTCTGGTCCTTGCATGCACGGCAGGTTGACCGTGGTTATCCACAGTTCCATCAAGGGTGTATTCGTCTTTTTCATTTTCCATCTTCTCCCCCTGACACTAAAAATATATGCCGGAGAACATTTGTTAGTCACCACCGCAATACTCCGCAAGTGTCAGTTTATGTAACATGGTTCTAAGTACAAGAGTCAAATTACTGAAATTCTTTATGCCATTTTGGACATGAATAATTTTTTCAAGTTAGTCCTTTATGCAGCCCCTACCATTAGTCCTTTATGGAGATATGAAATTCAACGTTGTATCAATAGTGCATTTCATGCCATTAATCAATCAAGCAGAAGCCCTTGAACACTTAAACAACAAATAGCACAAGTGTAAAACACTCTGCAGTATCAAAAGCCCCAAAAACCCAGCCACTGAGTGTGCATTACTAAAATCTAATGGAGTAATAAAATTGGAAACATGTTAAAAGATAGCAAAGCCATCCACATTTAATTAAAAAAAAAAGAAGAGGGGGGTGTGAACATGTAATATTAACTGCGACAACCACTATAAAGAAAAAGAGAAATTTAAATGGCTTCATCCATAAAGGTCCAAAAATCCCAAAAAACTATGGGTGTGTTTGATATGATGGAAAATATTTTCTGGAAAACGTTTTCCTATTTTACCTTGTTTGGTTGCAATAAAATGTTTGGAAAACATTTTCCACAACAACTCATTTTCCTCAATTTGAGGAAAAATGACTTCCCTCATGGGCCAAGGAAAGTCATTTTTCAGAAAATGACAAATGTGACTTATGATCCACCCCATCCCTCTTCCCCACCCCAACAACGCTCATATTCACATGACTCAAAAAATTCACATTTCTAAAAAATTTACATTACTTGAAAATATTTTTCACTGTTCTTTGCGTCAATTTTTCACAGCTTGAAATAAAAAAAATAGTGAAGCCTGATTTTTTCCCATTTCCAATGTTCATTGAATGGATTGTTATTTTCATGTGTAGAGGAAGACTTACCTATGTTACTTTTGCTAATTGCATATTTCATCTTGTCATCGATGTAACTTGTTTCATGAGATTGAATAAGCTTGTCGTTCCGTTATATTTCTATTGATTGTAGTATTTTGAGATTGTCCTGACAAAATATTGAAAAGTGTCTTCTATATTTGCTAATTAATAGCTGCTTAAATTTAGTGATTGTAATATTTTAGTATTCGCTATTGATATTATTTGTTATGCTTAAATTAGTTCTTACAAATTGTTGAGTTGCTAAAGGCACTGATATACTAGTTAACAGTTAGTAGTATTTTCTAAAAAAATATTTTTTCACTCACCAATCAAACACTAGAAAATATTTTTCTAAAAAATAGTCTCTACTCGCCAACCAAATACCATAAAATATTTTTCGAAAAATATTTTTCACTCACCAACCAAACATGAAAAAATAAGTAGAAAACCAACTTATTTTCCAGGAAAACATTTTCCATGGAAAATATTTTTCATCATACCAAACACACCCTATATGTTTTATGTATCAACACTTGAATACCTACTGACAGTTGTATTTATGCATAATCAAATATTTTTGTCAATGTTGGATTACATTTACTTACGGCATCTGCTAAAAAGAAGTGATAAAAAAGGAATACATTATTAACGGGCGATGGATATTTCATTCAAGCTGACTTCAAAATGCAATGTAAGACTCACCTGAGAAGCTGTGAATAAGAATGTTAACAATCTAGATATTTTAGCCACAAGAGACATATAAGAGGTGTTGCCTATTACCTGTAAGATTTAAAAGAAATTACATGATGTAGACATCACTAAATGGAGCAAACAGTGTGAACCATTGAACCACTTATAAAAATATAACTCTAAACTCTTCAGGAGCTGAATTACGAACAATCTACAACAACAACAACAACAAACTCAGTGTATTCCCACCTAGTGGGATCTGGGGGGTAAGATGTACGCAGTCCATACCTCTACCTCTAAAGAGGTAGAAAGGCTATTTCCGATAGACCCCTGGCTCAAGACACGAGATACCGCACAAATACATAGTAAAGCACAGAACAAGATTTCATAACATAAATACGTCACCCATAAGTAATAAAAACAGAGAAAAGCACACAGATTCGTAATAAAACATGGAACAAGGTACCATAACAAGAATAATACCCCCACCAAGTAATTCCCTGCACTAGCGACCCAAACTGACCCTAGCCTTCTGCCCTAATTCGCGTCCTCCAGATCTTCCTATCTAGGGTCATGTCCTCGGTGAGCTGTAACTGCTCCATGTCCCGCCTAATCACCTCACCCCAGTACTACTTCGGCCTACCCCTACCCCGCCTAAAACCATCCAACGCTAGCCTCTCACACCTACGAACCGGGGCATCCATGCCCCTCCTCATCACGTGTCCGAACCATGTCAATCGGACCTTCCGCATCTTATACTCCACTGGGGTCACACCAACCTTCTCCCTGATAATCTCATTCCGAACTCTATCCCCTCTAGTCAGCCCACACATCCAACGCAACATCCGCATTTCTGCCACCTTCATTTTTTGGATGTGGGAGTTCTTAACTGGCCAACACTCCGCTCCATACAACATGGCCGGATGGACTACCGCCCTGTAGAATTTGCCTTTAAGCTTGGGAGGCACCTTCTTATCACACAACACCCCCGACGCGAGCTTCCACTTCATCCATCCTGCCCCAATACGGTGCGAGACATCCTCGTCAATCTCGCCGTTACCCTGGATCACGGACCCGAGATACTTGAAACTATCCCTCTTACATACCTCCTGTGATTCCAACTTCACTACCACCTTATTCTCCAGCCTCACGTCATTAAACTTGCATTCCAAATACTCTGTCTTGCTTCTGCTCAACCTGAACCCTTTAGACTCAAGCGTTTGTCTCCACACCTCTAATTTGTCATTCACACCCCTCGCGTCTCATCAATCAAAACTACATCATTTGCGAAAAGCATACACCAAGGAACCTCCCCTTGAATATGCCGCGTCAACACATCCAGCACCAAAGCAAACAAAAAGGGACTAAGAGTAGATCTCTGATGCAATCCTGTCAAGACAGTGAAATAAAAACAATCTAATTTACGAACAATCTAATTTACATAAATTGACACATATAAAATTAATAAGAACAAAATATAAAGAGTAATATTGAAATGAGTAGCAAAAGCTAACAGTGGGAAGGACACATAATGTTGTATAAAAAGAACCTTACTTGTGAGGGAGTATTTCTACTGTACTTGTTAGGGAGTTTCTCCATTGTTGAAGAGAGAAACTAAAAACTGATTCTTCTAGCTATATGGAGAAAAGTGAAATAGCATACCGGTTGTTTGTGTGGACCGAGTATAAGGAAAAAGCGTCGCATTCATGTGGAGAGGGGAGGGCAGCCCGGTGCACTAAAGCTACCGCTATGCGCGTTGCATTCATGTGTAGAAAAATTATCTGAAACATAACTCACGCAGTCATGCAAGGTGTAAAAACTACATGTTTTATCTTCTAAACTTTGAGATTTTCCCCTTACCCCCTAATCTTGTTTAAGTGAAGCTAATCCTAATGTTTTGTTCCTAAAAACAAGACTTGTAATTGAAGTTTGGTTTTCAAATCAAACATGGGTTGTTGCTTTTTTTTTATATGGACAAACGTAGCAGAAAGATTAATAAAAAAAAGACAAATTAATTTTGGATATGCATACAGAAATGTAAAGTGATGTTGTGTACAATAAACTCTTGTAGTTCAACTCTTAGCCGTTCTTGCACATAGAGAAAACTTTAGTGTATCGTGCTGGCTTTCTCAATGCAAGTACTTTATATATGCAAATTATAAAATGAAAAAGGGGAAGGGATATTTTAATTTGTATTTATACTAACTATATTATTTATTGGCAAAGAGATTACCTTATCCATATCCATATGACTGCAGAGAGGACCACCAGCTGTGGTATCAAAACCAGAAATGATATTTAGAATAACTTCAGGCAGCCCAGCCTACTAGAGATAACTGCATACTAGCGATACCCCGCATCATAGATAACATGTAGGAAGTGGCAACAACAATGTATAAGAAAGAAAATAAGTTGTGCCATATCCTCATTAACAAGTAGATGCTTCAATTACTGATTATTATTAACACCATAAACTCATGAAACTATAGTGACTTAGGTATAAGAAGTTATGAATAATTCATACTCTGATATCATCTGTTAGGGATTAGTTTCAAAAAAATTGAAAAGGAAAAACTGATGATTTCGGTCAAGATAGGGTGCCAATAAGATGAAACTTTGTGTACTTGCAGAGGGTGTGATATAAAAGAGGAAATTTGAATGCTACCTCCTGCAGAAGATTTGCTACATAGAATGCAGATAATGGGTGCTCAGCTGTCTTTAGCACGATTGTGTTGCCACAAGCTAAAGCAGGGCCAACCTTCCATGAAAGAATGAGGAGAGGAAAATTCCATGGGATAATCTGACCAGCAACCCCAATTGGTTCATGCAATATTTGAATATGCTATGGTCCATCAGCGGGAACGGTAATACCATGAATTTTATCTGCCCAGCCTGCACAACCAAAAGGTGAACATTAGGTGCTTAAAAATATTTTCAGGAACCAACATGAAAGAAGTGGAAAAAAACAATTCACTTATTGTTTCTTTCCATGCAAGAATGGCGCCATGTAACCTGTTAACAACTTCAAGCGCGTTGGTTTCAGATGTCAAGTTCAACGAACTGAACATTTCCTCAGCGGAGGTTGATTTTGCAGTCAGGATTCTATACAGGTCTTCCCCGAGGCTTGTCCTGCCAGACTGCAGGAATGAAAGGATCAAATCAAGCAACTTCTGCAAATTAAATACTCCATAACACAAAGGATATGAGTTATATACATCGATGGTGTAAAGTTAGCTTAATTTGTGATATTACGCCAGTTACCATATTCGGTAATAGATGTTTATCAAGAGATCTACGGGTAATTACCTTATAAGTAACATGATTGTGAATATGTTATACGGTATCAGTACATAGAACTTAAACTCAAAAGCAAATAGCTTTAGTAAGAATTCTCTTGCCTTAGGAAGTGCATCCTTGATAACTATTGGAATAGCCATTTCAGACAAGACATTTTCGTTTATAGGTTTTGCTGCCTTAAATATTTGATTCACCAATTTTTGCTGATTCAGTAATTTCTTTCTATTGATGTCAGATAGCCCGGCTACTGGTATCTTGGGTGAAGGAAGACTCCACTTTGTGTTCTTTTCTTCTGCTCGACTACTCACTTCCGATAGCAAAACTTAGTATTACTCATTGAATCTAGAGTTTCCTATCGAGTAAAGAAAGAAACTTATGAGAAAGTGGACTAAGTCGATGCAGAAACTAAGTAGTCGAAATTATTAGGATTTATTCATTCCCAAAACAAAGCCAACACATAAGATAACCCAGAAAATACCAATACAACAAGATAAAATTACAACATCAGAAGTAAAGAACCAACACCCAAATGATCAAATCAAGTCAACAACCAAAAAAACTCATCAAAATCTCATTTTTCAAAAGCTCCTAACAAAATCTAAGAATCCATACGAGTCAAATCCCCAAGCTCCCACTTGCACATGTCAGTCTCAGCGATATCATGAAGATAAATCCAGCGCCCCTATTCCCCTCACCATAAAATTGAATCAATAACTAAAAAGTTTTTATTGTTTAATTATTATAGGGAAAGAAAACTTACATCATAGCCCTAACAGAGGAAAACACTGAAGAAGCATGATAGCATGGATGACTTCAAGAAATGTTTGGACTTGAGAGTATTTCTACTGTACTTGTTAAGGAGTTTCTCCTTTGTTGAAGAGGAACTTCAGAAATAGCATGACGATTGTCTGTGGAGACTGAGTATGAGAAAGATGGATGGTTCTAGAGTCAAGAGAGGTAGGATATTTGTTAGTGTGAAATTACTACTTTACCCTTGGTCGTTCCTTGGCTTCACAATTTTATATAGTACTAGATAAGTATGCCCGTGCGGTGCACGGGCCCAACGCGTATAGTAAAATAAAATGAAGATGTAACAATAAGGGACTATCTCGTTTGATTGGATCAATTGATGGAAATGATCCCAAATATAAATGTTGGCCGTTTTATTTTGACATTTATTACCTACAATACAATAAAAAGATATAAAAATATATGTGATGTGCATGTTGTTCAACCATAGCCACAAGATATTCACGTGGTAGTGAATGAATAGATATTTTTCTTTATAAAATATCAAAAATACCCTTAATTATTAAGATAGATGTGAAATTCCAAATCTACCCTTGGTCGTTATCAACTCTCTTTTCTCTGTCTTTTTTTCTATTTCTACTATATAGTAGAATAGAAAAGAATAATAATATATATATATATAAAAAAAAACACTATAACTACAATGCCACTAAAGGGATGCATAGAAATTGAACAACTTTATGACAGCGAGGCATAAGTTGTAAAGATGATAAAATCTGTCTGATACTTTGATTTCTATCAACCTCTAGGTTAGGTTCCGATTGTCGGTCTCCATAAGTACATTTATCTTGTAACTCCAATAAAATCAATGTACAACCCAGCAACGTAGTAAAATGCAGAAATGTTCTTTAGTGAATGGTAACACCGAAGAGAACATTTCTGAAATGCTAAAAGCCAAAATATGGGTTTTATGGGAGATTTAAGAAAACGTGTATCAATTACCGAAATCACATTTTCATTAGCTATGCTTTCTCTTTTTGCCATGCTACCTTAATAAGATGATGCAGATGTTAGTTTCTAACAAAATTCTATTTCATAAATCAATGAGAGTAGCTCTATTTATAGGAATCCGCACCAAGAAAATGCAGCATATGTACATTTAGGAACTCTCAGCATCCCTTGTAAATGCAGGGAGCTTAGGAAATCTAACAGTCTTGATATATACATTTAGTTCTTTACACCAAAGAGCGAACACATACAGGCATTGTATCTAATTCTGTGAACAGGTTCTGCGTTCGTGTCAAAACATCTCCGATTTCTCTCCCACCAAATAACCCAAACATTGCAAGCTGAAATGGCACGCAATAATATTTTGATCTCTCTATTAATTTTCTTTCTTGCAAGCTTTGTAGCAGCTCTTTAACTGTCTTAGGCATCAGACAGAAATGTTCAGTTTCTGTAGCACCAAAAAATAATGATAGCTTTTTGTCAAAACACAATATGATACCTCTTCTGTTATTTCTCAAGAACCACATGATCATATTCAGGAAGTTTCCTTCTATGGTGCCGCACAAGTAAAGCTATTAACTGGAAGCTGACGAAGATGCCATCAGTTTTCACAATCTGAATGTTGTTCTGAGAAAATAAGGGAGATACCATACCTTAACCTCTGCGTCATTATAACCATGCAGATGGTCGCCATTCTACACAGTGAGTTAAGTTTGTCACAATAAATTACATGCTCCCAATAACTATTTCTCAAGGTAGATAAGAGAACTCATACAGATGAAATCAGATAATCATCAAACAATATCAATCAAAGAGGCCTCTGTATATCAATCCCTCTAAAGATGGCAATGGGGCAGTGCGAGGGAGTTGTTATGCCGGGCAGGTTAAACAATTTCTTTACAAAAAAATAGAGAGACAAAGAAAAGCGGGGCTGATTGTAGATTGCAAAGATTAATGCTACTGTTTTGTAATCGTCCATTTAAATGTTTAATTTATGCTTCGTTTTAGCTTTCTAAGCTTCATTTATGCATCAGCTTTCTCAATGCGTCATACTTCAGTAACAGTTCTATTTGCATAATGTTAGCAAACATTTCTTTTCATCTCTGATTAAGGAAGAAGTGGCTTGAGGGTGTTTTTCCCAAACAAAAGTTCTTCCGCTCACAAAATATTCATAGATAAATCACAACTATACAAAAACTAATAAAAGTAGGATAAAACAAAGGTAAACTTTTACCGAATGTGATCCAATATATCAGCAAATATTGAGTTCAATCAGTTTACTTAGACAACTATAAACTCCTACTGGAAAAAAATGCACGGAGTTCACTTCTTAATTTCAGTTTTATCTGTCAAAGATTGTTCAAGGCAGAAGCAACACATGTAGTGTGGCCTATTTAAGTTCTGGATTCTGTTCTGACCAACTGGTTGCAGAAAGCCAGAAGGCAGGTAGTGCACAAGTACAAGGCATGTTCACCCGAACTTAGCAACTTTGGGTCGAACTTTGTTTGTGTTGAGAGAGTCACCATAAAAGTTACAAATTTCAAACCCAGTAACCAATGTTTTAAGGGATTTCAAATTCAAACTCATAATGTTTAACTTTGGTTCAAACCGATAGTTGTATGCAATGAACTGCAGCATATCAAAGTGAGAAGAGTAATGAAAGAGATGAAAGAAATACCAGCGTGTTATGAGGGTCTTCATAATACCAGCCATTGATAAAACCTGCAAATATTCCTGCAGCGGCCATTACATAAACAAGCATGGCATTCAACCCAATCCATTCTAGTGGCAGAAAGAGATACTTCCAGTTCAAAATGTCAACCTGCATTCCAAAACGAAAAGGATTAGAATAAGAAATTTATGAATCTTGCGATGGTGATCGTGCATCAGAATGTTGTCATTCAAAGCTTTTCTTGCTAAAAAAGACACATTCTTCAAAATTCCAGATACATTCTCATTCTCCCGCTATATACCATCCAAACTGATTGATGAAAAAATAAGACTTGAAGCCAGAAAGCTTGGGACATTTTCCATCTACTTGACCCTTGCTATTCTTGTTTCTAATGAATACCTTGGCATTTCGGAGGGAAGTCTGATTTAATCGTAAAGGTCTAGAGCTTCCAAATTTAATGTACCAAATTGATGGTTCAACTTGTAGCAAGGAACAAAAAAGAAGTGACCAGATTTTTGGACAAGACCACTGTACCAGAATGTAAAAAGCAGGGAACACTAACGCGGCTGCTCCTGAGGTTATACAGACATAGCTGACGGTGTATAGTTGCTTATTTAAAGGAATAGCATCTGTGAAGTGGAGAATAATTCCTAAAACCAAAAGAGCTATGCCCATGCCAACCCAATGCAAAAGTCTGGATGAGTGATCCTGGTATTCACCAAAATTGGAATATCAGTAACTTCGCTTTAATTTGGTGAGACGGTCAAGTCTAGAAGATTTTGACTTAACCTTCATATGAATAAGGACATGTCCAAAATGAACTGCAAGGACCGTAGAGAGGATAGCAGAAATTGAGCTGTAGCCCCAAGTAGAAGAATTTACCAGACAGGAAAACTTGAACATTAGTACAACAACAACAAACCCAGTGTATTCCCACCCAGTGGGGTCTGGGGGGGTAAGATGTACGCAGTCTATACCTCTACCTCTAAGGAAGTAGAAAGGTTGTTTCCGATAGACCCCCGGCTCAAGACACGAGATACCACACAAATACATAAAAACTTGAACATTAGTAAGTAGCATAAAAGGTATCAGACTTTAAAAAGTTTACTCATCAAGCTAGTAGAAATCCAGAGATAAAGATTTTATTTAGTTCTAGTTCGAGAACCTATTGTAATATCACGCGTGCAGGCATGACTTCAAGGTAAAAAGATATATGGAATTTCACCTCAGAATCCCTTCAGGTTCAAAAGGAGCCCAACACCATGATGGAGCATCAGCCCTGAAAGGTCCCTCATATGGGGAAACTTTAGTGCAAGCCTGCAGAATAAGATCCATCAAAGGTGTTGCAGATGAACTTAATCCAAGTGACAATGGAGATGGAAAATCACAACAAACAACAATTGAGGGGAGAGAGTATTTTGTGAAAAACTAATCACCTTGGATCTCTTCCAAGTCGGAATATTAACCTATCGGAACATAATAGTTCCTTTTAATCATATAGGAAAAATTGTATGTCTAATGCACAGGAAATTCACAGGAGAAATGGTTTTCTATCCCTTTACAAGCTTTTTTTAGTTTTATGTCCTTTTTATAAGATTTTTATTTTTGCACATAAGACATCTGAAAAGACCATTTTCTTCTATTCAAACTGAAAGAGATCAATAGATCTCATTTCCTTTAAATTTACAGCATTCAAAAATGGCTTACTTAGCAGGATATGTACTCGAATGTATCCTAGAAATAGGTTAGACTATGTCAATTTCTTCCAGTAATACATTACTTTAACTTTAAAAGCAAAGTCTTCTCTGCTTCTGCAACCTAGTTATTTGTTCATTTTACAGTTTTAAGATATTTTTTTAAAAATTATAAATCTGGCTTAATAGAATTTGTAATCCTCACCTTTCCTCCGGGAAGACCTCCTTTGCTGACAATGTGAACAGGAGGACACTTCGTAAATTATATTAATTATATTAATGATAAGCAGTAGTAAATTGTATTCAGCGGAACATAAAGCATCTTAGGTGCTCCCCCTCAATCACTCTTCATTTACTTCTCACTCATCCAGAGGCTTCTGCACTTCATCCTGGCTACCGATATTTATGGAGTTACTCTCTGCTGATTCAAACACCAGAACCTCAACAATCGAGTCGGCAATGGCAAAACTGATTAAAAATGTAGAGTCAATGAAGAAAGATTAAGAGGAGCTCGAGATAGAACTCAGTAAAAGTGATTACCTAAAAGAATCTCAATTGCTGCAGATGTCCTGTGTCCAAGCCTGTGTGAAGGAAACACTTAGGTTGCATCCTCCAGCACCATTGCTGCTTCCACATCGTGCTATTGAATCTTGCCAAGTGATGAGTTACACAATTCGTAAAGACGCTCAAATCTTGGTTAACGTCTGGGCTATTACAAGGGATCCTTTGATATGGGAAGAGCCAGAGATGTTTAGACCATACAGGTTTCTGAGTTCTGATTGCTTGATCAGTTTTGGGGTCGGTAAATCCAACCTTTACAGCAGCATAATTCGAATTCCCAATTGCATTGGATGTAAGGTGTCACAGTAAAAGTTTATTAATAAACATATTAAAAACACAAGTGAACTTAAGTTTCATGAGTTGAGCAAGGAAAATTGAGGAATCATGTAGCCCACCCAACTTGTTTAGGATTGAGGTGTAATTACAATAGTAAGCAAACTTAGGTTTTGATGAAACACAGTATCATTCATATGGTCATATGATAAAAAATAAAAACTAATAGCTTTTTTGCAGCTACACCTTCTCACTAAGAAACAACAAAACCAACCATTATCTGCAAAAATCCTGGAAACAACTTCAAACTCTCCACCAAACATATATTAGATATAATAGCAATGCACAACCAGCAATAAGTAATAGTTCCATCCATTTAATACATACGAAAAAGCTCTACTTGATCAAAATTTTCAGAGAAAAGAGGTCAACAGAACGCATAAACTCATAACTTGAAAACCAGAGTGTATTAACCTCCTTCCTTTATTCATGAGTAATGGCAAAAGATAATAATGCTATGCACATACACGCGAAATATCTAAAACACATCTAGCTGGCTCAGATTATTGCACCACTCACAAAATAAACTTACCCAGTCAACAATGTTGTCATCAAGGTAATGTTGAGCTTTATCAATTGGACGTTTTCCAGTGATAATCTCCAAAAGCATGACTCCAAAAGAGAAGACATCTGACTTTTCAGTCAATTTCCAAGTAAGAGCATATTCAGGAGCTAAGTACCTGCAAAATGTAAGAAGTTAGTGAAATAAAGATATGGAGAGCACAAAGATAAACATAAACTGTAAATGTATAGGGATTAAATCTTGATTCTATGTGCTATAGCAACTGCAGACTAAATACTGCATGAGGATGAAAGCACAACCGTCTTTAATAGATTAAAAAAGAGTATTACCCAAAAGTTCCCATTACTCGTGTGGAGACATGAGTATCAGTATCATAAGTCAACCTCGCAAGACCAAAATCAGCAACCCGGACCAAAGGACGGGTCTTTCATAGGTGCTCTGGTGGAAAAAGTTGAGGATCTTGTGTCTGGTCTATTCCTTCCTCTCTACTTTGTGTCTAGTGGATTGAAAACGAACGTAGCCACCATTCAAGGGGCTCAATCATGGGGTCTTCTTGTTCTAGTCATAGTTACGGCGTGTTTTGGGAAGATTGTTGGCACTATTGTGGTATCACTTCTATGCAAATTGCCCGTCCAAGAGGCTGTAACTATTGGTTTCTTGATGAACACCAAAGGTTTGGTGGAGCTCATTGTTCTCAACATTGGCAAAGATCTGGAGTAAGTTTCAGCTTGATAATACTTCGTTTTAGATTTACTACTTATAGTTTTGTAGCATCAGTTTTTGACTGATGATCGGTTTTGTAGGTACTTAATGACCAGACATTTGCCATCATGGTGTTGACGGCTCTCTTCACGACGTTCATCACGACTCCTATAGTGATATCAGTATATAAGCCAGCAAAACTGGCTGTGACAGCATACAAACACAAAACTATAGAGAGGAAAAACACGAGTAAGCAGCTCCGAATCTTGACCTGCTTTCACAGCTCAAGGAACATTCCTGGAATGCTCAATCTCATTGAGGTTTCTCGGCGTATTGAGAAGAGGGAAAGGCTTCGTGTCTATGCAATGCACCTCATGGAGCTTTCAGAAAGGTCCTCGGCTATATTGATGGTCCACAAGGCTAAAAAGAATGGACTGCCCTTTTGGAACACTGAACAGGTGCAAAATTCGAATCAAATTGTTGTAGCTTTCGAGACTTTCTCAAATCTGAGTAAGGTGTCTATTTGACCAACTACTGCAATCTCATCTATGAACAGCATGCATGAGGACATAGTTGCTAGTGCAGAGAGAGAAAGGGTTGCAATGATAATTCTCTTGTTCCATAAGCACCCAAGACTTGATGGACATTTGGAAACAACCCGAACTGGTCTTAGGCGTGTGAACAGGAGAGTTCTTCAGCATGCTCCATGTTCAATTGGCATATTAGTAGACCAGGGTTTCGGTGGAGCTTCTCATGTATCCTCAAGTAATGTTGACTTTTCAGTAACTGCCTTGTTCTTTGGGGGCCATGATGATCGCGAAGCACTTGCTTGTGGTGTGCGCATCGCTGAGCACCCTGGCATTAGTTTGGTGGTGATCCAGTTCATAGTGGATCCTGAGGTTAACGGGACAAGTGTCAAGATGGAAATGAATAACAGCTCTATTCCTGAGGTTCAATCTGATGATGAAGAGTTCCTAGCCAATGTGAAGCAAAAATCATCTATAGATGGATCTATCAAATATGAAGAGAGGATCATGAAAGATGCTTGAGGGACTATAGAAGCAATACGCGAGTACAATCTCTGCAATCTGTTTCTGGTTGGCAGAATGCCCGAGGGACAAGTAGTTGTAGCATTGGGTAAAAAAAGTGACTGCCCTGAATTAGGATCCTTGGGAAACTTATTGACATCGCCAGAATTTTCAACTACAGCATCGTTGTTGGTGGTGCAGCAGTATTGCAGCCAGTTACCTCAAGAGTCTCTCTGTTCTTTGAAAGAAGGAGAGTCATCAGATGCCGATTGTAATTCAGAATGAAAGTCGATTTGCTAGCAATTCCTCAAGCTTCTTCAAGTATTCAATGTACAGTAATAGATCACGAATGAAATATCAACTAAGAAAGATACATTACTGGTACTCTTAGCTTTCTATATATGGCATTTGTTCTATTATTGTAAAACTGTAAAGTCTTCAAGTTATTTGCTAATTAAATGACATTTGCATCAATGTTTACTGTTCCTTTATGTGATTCAATCTTGTTGCTTAATTATCTTCTGTCCGAAATGTGGACTTTCCTCATCTAGATTCTAAGGTGCCAACATTTGAGCTGCTTCGTCTAGCAGCATGACACTTGTATTGCTCTCCCACAACCACACTTCATATTCTTTCTGAGTTCCCTCCAAGAAATATAGCATACTTGCCTCATCACGTCAATACCACAATCCTCTTATACATTCTCATTGGACGCAAATATGAGATAAGAAATCCAGTCTTTCACTAAGATGTCGAATAGTCGTATTGGTTTCAACCTTGTCATTACTTACATGAGCCATATAACTCTTCCTCTTGCTCATAACTGACCTTGTCCTTGTGTCTCATAATTTTTGTTAACAACTTTAATGGATAAAAAGTTTCACAATTTTGATCAATTTTTCCTCTTTCAAGTAGAATTTCTCATTGGTCCCACGGACTGTAGATGGGTTTACTTTATAGTTGGCCGATCTAATTTAACTTTTTTGTTGAGGAATCTTTGATATAAAATTATTACTATGAATCAGGGGTTCAGTTCAACTCTTATGTGCTAACGACGACAGAATGATACTAATCGTTAGCTACATTAAAAAAATTTCCCGAGCAAATTATCCCTTTCTTGTATCAGAACTTATAGCCGGCTTAATTGCCGCCTGCTCTAATTCTACTCTTTTTCCTTGAGGACCTCCTCATTATGCCTTTGCTACCTTGAATCTTTTCACTTCCTCACACGTGAAACATTAAGGCACTATACACTCCTAATCATTCACCATGTAGAGCAACTATGAACCACTCTCTTTCAGCATTTCAAAAAATCATATGACCCTTTAAAAATTAATTTTTTTTTTTACCATACATCCAATATATATACACAAAATAGAACATGGGGGAAGAAAGAAACAGGGAGGAGAACACTTACTGAATGTAATAAACGCAACAGAGGCTAGAAGATGAACAATTGCAGATACTACCGAAGGAGAGGACGATTCGACATAGTTATACAACTTCTTGAAGCAAAAATATGACTTTTGTCTCTGTCTCTTTGAATGTACTCTCGATCACCCTATATGAAAAAAACCTCAAAAAGGCAATGACTGAAAAGGAATAAAAGGATTGAACAAAAATTGAGATGTGAACAAACCTGCAATTATAATCTGCTGTAAAGATGAAGGGAATCAAAATAGTTCACTGACGGTGAACAAAATTGAAAGAACATCGTGACACTTTGAAATTATGCAGGAGAGATGGTGATAATGGATGTTTTTAGATATGCGTTGTGTCGCTGGAAAAGTAGGGAGTGAGCAGAAGATTTATTTTTTTTGGACTGAGTAAAATATCTATTCTACCCTTGGTCGTCCTATGGTCACTCTTCTATATAGTAGAAATTATGACTTTCTTTGATTTTTGGTTTGTGTTTGCACTTTGATTTTGCTTCCAAGCTTGCCTATTGTTTGCTAATATTTGTGTTCAGTTGGATCTCTCTGTTGTAAACAGTCTCTGTAGCAACATTCCGCTATCATGGCCATGTTCTCTTTGAACTGTCAGACTACTACTATACCAAACGCAGCCCACAAGTGGCCTTAGTCTCGTAAGCTTATACTTATATCGGCTTAAACCAGATTCTATTTAATAAGATTCTATCTTTTTAATAAGGATACTTGTTCAACTTAATGATAGTTTATATGTCTACTTGTGCACATTCAAAGTTGGAGGACATAGATACCAGTTAGGGCCGAACTAATAGACACTTTTATGTATTATGTCGATCTAATTGGCTTCACATCCTTAAACTTTCATCATAGGTGGAAGGTTTAAACTGAATATAAATAACATCTATATATACAAGAAGTTCTAAAACTCAGAATAGTTACTGTTCTTTTATCCTATTCTTGGATATAAAGTATTATCATTATTTAGTATTCAAAGATTCATCATAACTCTATTCAGTAATTTTAAATAAAATTCAAGAAGTATATAAGCAGCATACTACTCTCAAGCCCGGTCGAAGTGCGAAAGCACATCAACGGCCACTGCGAATGACTTGAGAAACAAGCCTTAGATCTATCTCTATCGTCATTACAAAAATACAACAATACGATAGGAAATCAAAGCAATTTCTTTCAAAAACAAAATAGAAATTGTACCATCTGATTGTGATCAGCAAAACACAAGTACTGTGATGACAAAGAGATGAAAGAAAAGCCATATTATATGTGCACGTTAAGAAGGAAGGCGAGAGTAAGTTTTGAAGCGGAGAATGATGATAGTCACGCGTCTCCTGAAGGTGTGTGTTAGAGGTTTATTCGATATGAATAAAATGTGATAGTTCTGTTTTAAAAAAAATAAGAAAATGAGTAGGAGTAGGACTGAAGCTGAGAATGAAAGCAATTTACGTAATATTATAATTATGTGAAATCTGAATGTTTAGGGAGTTAGAAGGTATTGACAGGATTCCGAGCCACCTTGCGCTAACTTCAGACAATGCACCAACACAAGTACTGATAACACCAATGTATAGTGTTTTTTTTTCCTCCACTTGAATTTGAACCTTCCAAAAGAACACAGTCATTCAATTTTGGGGACGAATGAAAATAGATTCTTAGAGGCCATTTGGTTGGGAAAGAGTTATTCCATGATAATTACTTTCAAGATTATTTATCTCAAAATTAGTATATGGGATAACTTATTCCATCACTATAGGGTATAGTAAATGGTGGGATAATTATTTCCGGTACCAACTAATACCTTGCATCAAACATGGGATAACAGGACACAAACATATTATTAACAAACACATACATATACTGAAAAGGAAAACAACAACTCAAACAGAGTCGTGAAACAGAAGGAGGTAAATATACTTACATTTTCAGAAATTGAAGTTCAATTCTTCCAAAAAGAAATGAAAATGCTAAAATACGAAATAACTAAATAAAATAAAATGGAAGAAGCTTTAAAGCTTACCAAGTCAGAAGATTTTTGGTGATGTAATCTGCCTTTCTCTTTGAATTTTTGTCAAACATATTACTCCATAATTAATAATTTTTAAGAAACCATGGGTTTCATATTTCATTTGAAGACCATTCTTAAGAAATAAGAGCTCATCCTGAGAGCTTCGGTAGATATACGAATTGCGTTTAGTGGATATACGAATTGCGTTTAGTGGAGATTGTCCAAAACTTTGCCTATTCCCTTGCTTGAGTGATTTCATTCTCTCTCAATGAGAATGAGTAATCTACATTGTTTTTTTTATAGTTACAAAAGATAATCTCTTACCAGAAAAGTAGGATACACAATAGATTACCAGAAAATAAAAAAATATATATATAATTCTTAAATAAAGATAAATATAATACCTACCTTATCAAAAAATAATTACAGACAAAATAAAATAAAAACGGTAACAATGTGATACAATGTAGTAAAATATAAGTAACAATAAAAAATAATGGTTAACTATCAGAAATGACTCATTTATAAAATAGTTTAATGACATATTTAAATCTTTTTTCTTATTTTTAATAAATGATGTGGACATCTAATAAAAGGTTATGTGACAAAGTTGTTCTTGAAAATCCACCGTTAAAAACTAATGGCATGGATGAGTTAATTTTGTAATGGTGATGGCATGAATGAGCCGAACTTTTAACCGATTACATAAATAAGTCATTTTTAATAATTCAATGACGTATTTGAGTATTTTCCCTATTTAAAATACTAAAAGTTACACAAATACACAACTTATGTTTTCAATATTACAAAAAATCTCAATTCCCTAAACATATTACAAAAATTCCACATATACGCAAAATGCTATGTATATATTGGCTATGTTATGTACATTAATAGGGAGAGAGTGGAGTAATTTAAAAAATGAGAGAGAGTGTAATTAATTTTAAAAAATTGATATTTATATTATTTATACTTTAAAATAATAACACTATACAATACAATAGCTAACAAGTAACAACCATTGTAACTAAACTAACAATACAATACAACGGTAACGTCCACGTATGGCTCCGTGAGAAGGGCGGTGGACAGAAATGACCTTGTTGTACCTCACTCTCGTCTTCAATGGGGTCTGCTCTTTCTTTTTGGGGAGAGTATGCCAATATGATCTTAATGAGGTGCGGGACTTTCCATCTGAATTGGTGAAAAACACCCAAACAAGCTGTAAATTAAAGTTTTATTATGAATCGTGTTCTCTTTTTCAAAGTGGCAGGTGACAATGTGAATTCTTTTTTTTTTAATTATACTTAGTTATTACACAAATCAAAAACAAATACACCAAAAATAAAATCGGGATAATTATATATTTTAGCAAATATAGACTCCTAATTACTTTATTTAGCCTAAGTTTTAATTAATTATATTTCATAACCTGCTCTTACCTATTAATTATTTCTAATTACAATTCATAACCTCTCTCATATATTTTCTCTTCTTTTCTATTTTCTATTATTCTCTTCTTCTTTTTCTTTTTTCAGTTGTTTTTCTTCAGTTTTTCTTTTTCTTTTCTTGTAGTTTTCTCTTTATTTTTTTACTTCTTTATTTTTTATTCATTTTTTTATTTTTTTTTTATTTTTTTTATTTTTCTCCCTTTTTTTGTATTTTTTTTTCTATTTTCTATTACTCTCTTTCCTTTTCTCTTATTTTTTTTCCTTTTATTTTCTTTTCAATTTTTCTCCTTTTCATGTGCGAACTAACAAACACATACAAGTGCGAATTATAAAATACAAATACAAATGCGAACTATAACATATAAATACAAGAGCGAACTATAAAATACAAATTCAAAGGTGAAATATAATATATAAATACAAGTGTGAATTATAAAATATAAATACAAATTCGAACTATAATATATAAATACAGGTGTGAACTATCATTTGTATTTTTTAATCATTGAAAAAAAACGATTGATTTTCTTTCTACGAATACTTATTTGTATTTATTGACGAGTTGTATTTATTTATACAAATAAATACAACTCAAATTTGTATATAAATACAATATATATAAATATATTGCATATGTATTTGTAAAATCATTTGTTTGACATTGTATTTGTATCAAGTGATATTTGTTTATTTATAAATATAAATGATAATTATGATATACAAATACAAACCGGTACATTTGTATCAAATGATACATTACAAATTTATATATTTTAGAATAAAGAAAATACAATTAATGCATTTACTTGTTTGTATACAAATACAAATGATAAATTGTACATAGTCAAGCTAAATACAATAAGCAATCAACTTACCAATTCAAATACAAACTAATATTTTAAAAATAAAAAGGTATCAACGAAAATAAAATACAACTACAAGTATAATCCAAATATAATCTAAATATACAAACACAATAAAACCATAATATAAATATAATCCAATATAATATGCAGTCAGTTATAAAATACAAATACAAAATTGTTCTTTAAAATGCAACAACAACAACAACAACAAACTCAGTATATTCCCACCAAGTGGGGTCTGGAAAGGATAGAATGTACGCAGTCCATACCACTACCTCTAAAGAAGTAGGGAGGTTGTTTTCAATAGACCCTCGACGCAAGACACAAGACAATATACAAAAACATCCTAAGTATGAAACATGATAAAACTAACATAGATAGTTCTTTAAAATATAAGTGCGAATTATATAAAATATAAATAATGGCGCAAACTAACAAATACAAATGCGAACTATAAAATACAAATACAGTTGTATCAGTGAATACAAAAATATAAATGAAGGTGTGACTACAAATATGATAAACAATTGTGGTATTTACGTTATCATTCATGACTTGTGCTCGACTAGTCATATTTTTTGAAAATACAAAAAATATAAAATAGAACAAAAAAAATGATAAAGAAAATAAGTACAAAAAAGAAAATAAAAAAAAATCAAAGAAGAAAGAAAAATAGAAGTTAGGATTAAAGAGAGAAAAAAATATTAAAAAAAACAAAAAGAAAGAACCGAAAAAAATAAAAATAAGAAAAAAATAGAAAAAAAGAAGAAGAAAAAACGGGGAAAACACGAAAAAGGAAAAAAATATAAAAAAAGAATGATATTGTTAGGCAAGAAAATATTTAATTCAACAATATATGCGTGATTGTAATTTTTTTCTTTTAAAAATATTGAATTTCATTTTTAGCGCGACTAAATAGTGATTGTATATACATAAAACCGAATACAATGAGTGTAAATCGAATATAATAGCTATAAATGATAATTATATAAAATGTGATTATGAAAAGTAAATTTTATCGCAAATTGCTTGCTACTTTTAAAAGATCTCCAATAAAATATGGTGAGCTCGATATTCGTTCCGTTGAATCAGACAAAAACAACAGTCCTAGCTAAAAAGTGAGCAGTGTGATTTACTGATTTTCTAGCTACAGTAACGAATAATAATTGAAAACCCTTTACAAAAGTTTTGCGCCTTCAAAAGAATTAAATTCGAAGCTAGCTGTTTATTATTCAAAAGTAAGGTGTTTAGTGCATTCTGTAATTCTCAAACTATGAAAACAACCTCCTCAACTTTACCTTCTCAGAGTTCTGTCATAGTTCGCATATTCTGTGTCAGCACGGACCCAATATTAAGATATTTTGATCATGTACGATAAGTTAGATTGATATCAATTCTAATTATGAATTATATATAAAATATAAATACACAAAACATATTAACTACTTGATAGTATTTTTCTATGAGCCAAATTATCTGATAAGATAATTAATTATGTACAACTTACTCATGTAAATAATAAAAGTTGATGCATTTTGAAATTTAAATCTTTAATCTTGTGACTGATATTTGTTACGCTAAGTATAAAATATGAAATTAAAATTGATACATAACACTTGATACTTGTTGAATAAAATAGAAAATAATTGTTAAAAATAATAAAAAGTTGTCTAGTAATTGCATATTAAATCACATGCAGGTTGCAATGAATAACCCAAAATTGAATTGTATTCCCCTACTAAGCCGATATAAATAATCTTTGTTTTTATTTCTCCTTTTCTTTTATTTATCAATTTGTTCTTTAAAGTTAAATTAAATTAATATTTTAAATTTAAATTTTAAGCGCTTTGAAAATTATAAAAAAGAAAACTACAAGTAAGTTATTTGACTTTGAGAACACTATAAAATAAACTTCTGTAAATGTATTATCGAACTTTGTTTTCGTATATGTTTCTTTCGTTAAAACGTAGGAGTCCTTTGTATTATTTCTTATACACTATTTGATGTGATGTATCATAACTTGCCCGTTCAATTTAGATATATTTAAACAAAAGTTTTAAAAAAAAAATTGCATATACATTCTAAGATTCATCCAGGATCTAACACAAATTCAATAAATGCTATTTTTGGTCTCAATTTATGCGACACAAATAAAATTTAGATAATCAATAATACTTTTAATGTGTATTTAGATAATTCAAGCTGTTAATTCTTGTAATTTATCATCTTATGTAATTTTCAAATAATATACATTACTTTTCTTGTTCAAACTTTTGTGGCATTAATAGTCAATTATATTTTTAAAATAATTTTAGTTTTTTAACTATTGTGATTGATAATACTTTCCCTCTATTCCAGCTTAAGTGACACTAATATAATTTCGAGAGTCAATCAAATATTTTATATTTTATAAAAATTTTAAGTTGCTAATTATTGTGATTTATAGTATTTTTACATTTTTTTTTTGAAATATAAAACATATTAAATTATTTTTAGATATCTTAAGTTGTTATGTATTTTAATTTATAATACTTTTTATGTAATTTTTGAATAATATATGTTACTTTCCTTGTCCGGAGTTTTGTATTGTCGATAGCCAATTATATTTTTTAAATAATTTAAATTTTTAATTATTGTGATTTATAATATTACTTCTATTTCAATTAAGTGGTACAATACTTAGATGATAATAATAATTAATTAAGGACGATACAGTAAAATCACGATTGAAGCAGCGAAACATAAATGTCTTAAATGGCTTACAACAAATAATTAGAGTGACTTAGCCAAATTGCTATAAAAGATGCTCGTAAAAAAAAATTAAGTGGACCTCATATAAGACGTCAAGTTAATTTTAAACATCAAAAGTTAATTTATCATTTTTATACCTATCTTACCTTTTTTATTAAATATTATTAATTTTTTAATACTTAAATGACTTACAATAATTAATTAAGGGTGATATTTAATAAACTCATGGTTGAAGTAATTGAAACAGATATATCATAAATGTCTATTTTACTTTTTAAATTAAATATTATTAATTTTTTAATACTTGAATAACTTATAATAATTAATCAGGGACGATATAGTGAAATCACATTTGAAGCAGCTAAAATAGACATGTCATAAATGTTTATTTTATCTTTTTTAATTAAATATTGTTAATTTTTTTAATACCTAAATGATTTATAATAACTAATTGGAGTAAAATCACGAATTGAATATTATTAATTTTTTAATATATAAATAATCTATAATAATTAATTAGAGGTGATATAGTAAAAGAAACAAACCTATCATAAATGTCTATTTTATATTTTAGTTAAATATTATTAATTTTTTAATATATAAATAACGTATAATAATTAATTAGAGGTGATATAGTAAAATTACGGAGTAGTAAAAATTTAAATGCAAAATATAGTGAAGAAATTATTTACTTTTAAGAGAGTAAAATAAAAAAATATGAAATATTTAATTATACATTTTAATAAGTATGGCCCCACCATATTCAATAGAACTTAGGCATTATTGTAATTAAATAGAAAAGGGAGGACTTTTATTTAAGGTTATGGTTGTAATTAAATAAAAATGGGTTGGCTTTTTATTTTAAAATTGTTGCTAGGTTCAACAAGTAAAACATTAAAGATAATATAGAAAAGAAAGTTAATTCTACGAAAAGACCATTATATCCTTAATCTTTTTATTAATACCTATAAGCTACCATGTTAAACCAATGCTTCTATATACTGTAATAGAAAAGAAAAGAAAAGAGTGATTTTCCATATAACCCCACCCAAACTCGATTTGCTGCCAACAATGTTTAGGAGTAGTGCATTTCACCAAACTATGAATAATGATTTTCTCAATTTGAAGATACCGTCGGCAGACGGTTGTGAGAATTACTTTCTTTTTCACTAATCCGTCACAAGTCGACAATAATCCTCACTAAGACCACCAAAGAAAGTTACACATTTCAGTGGTATGAGCAGGCTCCAAATAAATTTTCAAAAGTTACTATGTGCATGCATTAGTTCTATGCTCAGAGTCATTAAAAGGACTCGATAGCTACCCTTAACAAAATACATTCCCTTACTATCCCAATGCCACATTCAAACATCTACGCAAGGCATCATAATATTGGATGGAATTGGTCTAATCACCTCTACCTCAGACGCGATAAAAAGTGCTTTCAGAATATCAAAATCCCCTTGTCGTTTCCCAAGCTTGAGCAAACTGGACACCATTATATCATCAATATCAGATTTGTTTTTAGCAGGAATAAAACGAGAACTAGTAATGAATATCCAGAGTCGATGTATATCGTATAGCATGTCCCATCTCCAATTTGACATAATTACCCACTGCAAAAAAATTTTGCCTTCACATTATGAGAACCTGACAATTCAACAGACCCGTGTGGTCAAGTCCTTCTCTGAACCCTGCGCATACCAATATTAGACTCTAAAAATTAGAGTAAGCGGTTTTAATAATTTACTAAGAAGCGCATCTGGCCGGATCATAATATTCCATCCCCTCTTTACTAGCATTGCCATATTAAATTGCCTGAACCCCGAAAACTCATTACCTCTATGTCCTTTTTAGAACACATCATTTCATGAGAGCCAATGGATACCTTTATCTATCCCAACTGCAACTTTTTGTGTTTTCCTGTTTGCTCAAATACCATCACATAAAACGTAATGCAGTCGATGAAGCTAAAATGGATCACGAGAGACAAGAGTACAAAGGTCAACAAGTGACAGAGTAAAGCTAGTGGTTCCTCTCCACTTGAATTGAACACATTACAAGATCTGTTTCTTCAGGGAAGAAAAATGCTCCTAAGAAAGTAAGAATACATCAGAAGTTTCAGAAAGGACTCATCATGAGTATGGGGCTTCAAAGAGAGGAAAGAAAAATAGCGAATGCAAGTTTTACAGAGCATAGTATCACACAGTATAATTTATGGATCCATCAATAGAAGGTTAAACATACATACTCTTAAGTAGCCTCGTTCCGTCGACCAAAATTTCTTGCGTTGAAGGTTCTACAATAAGCCACCGAATGAACTTTGATAATTGAAGTATTGGTCCTTGCAATCCACTAAAAATGGCATCGATAGTAGCATCACCAACAACTCCATTGGCATCTTATCGTGTGGATGTGGAATTATTATCCTCTACAGTCCAGTATTTTTTGACTGCTACCAGTATTTTTTCGGGAACAAGGGGGCCATCTTCATGATCCATCAATTTGAAGTCCCATTTCATACCTCCTATTATCTTCCTTGCCTTAATTAGCACGTCTACGTTGTCTCTTAGAATAACAGCACCTTCTGGCCGCAAAATACGGTCCATTTCTAAGAGAATGTCTTCAAAGTCACACCTCCATGATTTCAAAAAAGAAGAGTCGACAGAGGAATGTTAGCACACTAACTTGGCCAAAAGCACAAAAACAATGTTTTCTTCTTCCCCATTATATTCTGGAGTATATTTCCACATTAAAGGTGAAAGCAGCACAAAAAAGGCAGCCCAGTTCACAAAGCATCCCGCGCTATCAGGGTCCGAGGAAGGGCCACGTTAGCATCAAGAAGAAACAATACTCTGGATTAGTCAAACATACAGTTGTAGAATATACTATAGGCAACCCCATGCTTGATTTTGAAGTTACTCCTTAGAATTACCTAAAAGTTTAAGCGGTTAAATATTTACTGGATCCTTCCATTATTACCGACCTATTTAGTAAATTTCTCCTAGTTGCTTAACCTATTGCTCTCGCATTGAATTCATATGCGGACAAACCAGTGAACCTCAGAACATGGCATTGATTTAAACTTATCTCTCAACTCTGATACGAATTAGAAAAGCTTTATACATGCAACCGAGGTGTGAACTAGTTGTCAATGAAGTGGGTGGAGAATCATGAGGTTTCAGCCTCTTATGTTCAAATCCCACTGGAAGCAATAATACTATGTGATTTCTTCCCACCTGACTGAACCTAGGTAGACAGTTATTTGGAACTTGTGTTGGTGGGGGGACAGCTGGGACCCCATAAAATTGTTCGAGGTGTGCTCAAGCTGGCCCGGACATCACGATTAAAAAAACCGCTTACTCTAGATCTCCTTACCCAGAAGAGGTGGTCTAAGGGAGGATTATGTCACATAATCAAAGCAGACTCACTAAAGTTGACAAATACAAACATGATGCACCAATGAAAGTTGCAAGTTGGTCTAAAAAAGACATGATTTTTATTCATTATATTATAGTTTTGCTAGTTGCATAAAGCTCAACTTCATAATGGGATTCAACAATTAATTAAGTGTGCTCCTTCCAATCAGTTTACATCATGGTATTGACTTTTGACCGAGTTTAAGAAGTTAATTTGACTTATATATTATATTGGTGTTATTGAAAGAAACATATTAAATAATAGTTGAAAAGTTAGTTTGATCAGGAAACTAATCATATTGAAGTTTGACAATTGAATAGTCTGATTCTTTTGAATTTTTGGAAGTAGTAAAGGACACATAAAAATGGAATCATGTTAGAATGCCCTATAGATGAAATTTGAGATGGTGCTGTACATATATTCCACTGACTAATTCCTTTTATATCCAAATCCCAACCATGTCAGATTGACATCCATCCCCATTCTAAGAGCCACAATACTATCTAGGGCTCTTGATCTCAACGACAAACCAACTCAAATGCTGAAGTACAAGCAAGCAAAGGAAAAAAAAAAAGAGAGGAGACACTTACTTGTCCTTGTATAAACTGAAAAGATCATTTGCATGAATGAGATCATAAGTCCTTGGGTACGTAGAGAATGCTTCACACCTGAAACACAATATAACAGTTATCACAGGGTAGCTTTCAGCAGGACAAGAGGAAGAGAAAATCACTGAATAAAGTAAATCAACAGTTTGAACTACTTATGAAGTCACAAAAGCAATTTGTTCAAAGTAGCCCGTATATGATTGATATTCCTTTTATCATTGCCACAAAGCAGAAAAGATTGGAGTGCCGAAAACAAATGCAGCAACTTCTATAGTTGTATATAGGTCTGTTGTCTGCATATGTGTAATTAAACTTCAAACCCTCTGAAACTTAAGGCCCCTTCTTATATTTACCTCTTCATCCGAAAGATTGTAATTTTAGTATCCTCTAACTCTAAGCTTATGTTAACAACTATACCTAAAGCAGAAATATAAGTGCAAACTAACATAGAACAAAAGTAACATTAAATCGAGGTCTTCTTTCATATGACAATTCCTTGATTCTTCTCAAAGTCATTGATATAGAGCAAAGGTTTCCTTTGATGGTCCTTTGCATTTAAAACCAAAGACTAGAGAATACGAACAATAATTATAACCACAAAAAAATATGGCAAGAGTATAGCTACTTCCTAGAAACGAAAAATGATTGTCTTCACAAGTTACCAAAGCCACAACTATACCAGATAAGTACATAATTGATCATATGAGAGAGGACATTATGAGCATATGAGAGAGGACGCCGTACCAGTCATGATAAATTCCGATAAGCCCACGTTCATATATGACTCCCAATGTATTTTTCTCGGCTATCGTAGGCATAACATTCATAACCCACAACGTGGGAGAGTGAAGAGCTGCAGCAAAACCTCCAAGTCCAGAATTCATGTCCATGATATTACGGTACCTTCCCGTGTCGATGAGTTTGTTAATTTTCTTATAAGCACTTACATGCTTCTTCCACTTTTTGTTGTCTTCAAGATATGCCTCAATGGAGGCTCCAGAAACTAGTCCATTAGCAATTCTTGGGGGGACAGCAAAAAGTCTCTCAGGGAATGGCTTTAGACCCTCGACATCACCATTGCCTTTGCTTGGTGTTATGCATGCTTCCATTTTGTTGTACCTGATCAACAGAAGCAAAGTAATGAAATCCATGAAACTTGATCTTCAAGATTGAGTTTACTGCAATGTAAGTAGTATTAGATGAAATGGAAGAGTTTATGATTTACTTCGCTACGGTTAAAGGGGCCAGGCTAATAGGGTTAATGCTACATTGTCCATCACCAAGCAGATTTGCTTGGTAAGTGCACAATGTAAATGTTAAAGTATCCCACATCGGAAAAGGGATGGGTAATTGGTCTCCATGTATGGACTTGAGCAATCCTCCCCTCATGAGCTAGCTTTTGAGGTTGAGTTAGGCCCAAGATTCATTTCTTTATCACGGTATCAGAGACAGACCCATCCCAAATCTCCCATCCAAATCTTTGTTCAACGATGTTGGCCCCCCACATTATATTGTCCACGGTCCAGTTAACGAGGGCTAGGCGTGTGGGGGAGTGTTAAGTATCCCACAATGGAAAAGGGAGGGGTAATTGGTCTCCTTATATGGACTTGGGCAATCCTCCCCCCATGAGCTAGCTTTTGAGTTTGAGTTGGGCCCAAGATCCATTCTTTATAGTAAATATCCACCACATCATCAGATTCTCACAAAACTGTAAGTATAGACACTTCTAGATATGTTTCTGCATCCTGAGACTTTGAACACAGTTCATCTTGGAAAAGTTCACATCATTCCAAAGAACTTAAATAGCTTTAGCACTGTATGACAAAATCGATTTTTTTAAAACACCAATAGAGAAAACCTGGTGTACACTAGCATAAATTGACACCTGCATATAAAACAAATATATAGAATCATATAAAACTACTATATAAGCATGATGTACCAGACATCATCTGGATCTGCTGATTTACAAAATGTAGCTTCAGAATCTTCCTGTGCAGAACGGCATGAGTCGGCATCCAACCTTTTCTGCCAAATAGCAGTCTCTCCCTTCTCGGATTTCTTCTCCCAGCAAAGAAGTTTAGCAATCTCTTCAACCTTCCTTTGTTCTTCCTGAAGTTCCTCCTTGGGTCGTTGCCAGGCCTTGAAATTAGTCTTCCAGTTGATGGGAGGGCCAGAAAGCACCCAGTACCCACCAGGTCGAAGAACTCTATCAACTTCCAACATGAGGATTCCATCTGCATGAAGAAAGAATAAGATATGCAACAAAAGAACTGCTAGCGAAAAGGTTAAGATTTCAATTAACCATAAAGAAAAAATAAGTAAAAGGAGAAACTAAAACCGGATGTCTTCCAAAATTTTAAAGGGTACACTTGTTCAAAATTGCAATTCGCTATCAAGAAGGTATTCTAACTACCACACAAGATTCATACCAGCAGCTCCCCATGGGATTAGACAACGAGAACAATGAGCCATATCAAAGGCCCTAGATGGATATGGCATTTTGATTGTTCCTAGCACGCCAATAACAGCAGGTACACCCCTTTCAAGAGCAAACTGAACCTGAGCTTCATGTGAGTCTCTTGGAGCAAATGACATTGAGATGACATTCCTTTTCCAAAGATAAGCACCCCAACTTGCGACCTGGTACCATAGAACATTGTTATTCAATAAATCCAACACAACATCAAGAAGTTTCTCCAAGTCAGTGAAGAAAGGGACAACGATATCTTTTGCTATAAGAAAGGTTTTTCACAGCACAAATCATACCCCACAGCCAGTGTCCAGAGCAGTCCGAACAGTTCCATTTTGAATTGGGATTACTGAAGCAAGCTGATCAATATACTTATCTGCTCCTTGAGGAAACTGTGTCCCTCCTCCAGGGAACCTAAACACATTACCTTCATACTGAATCCAGTTCTGAATGGCCTTCTCGACTGTCAAGCTCTTATACGGGACGTTGGCATATGGAACATAATCCCGACTTTTTGGCCATGGAAATGGGGTAACATACCCCTTAGGTGCTGGAATAAGGCAATGCAACTTCTTTTCTGGAGGCGGACAATGCCTTTCTCGATAGATCATATTTTCCCTTGGGAAGTGCATAGCACGCTTTTGATCTTGACATGGTGTATGATCAGTGTAACGAGGACGACACGGCTTAAATTTTTTGACTTCTGTTCCTGAATCATCGATACTACCTGCTTGGCCACCATGACTAGTCTCAAAATTGAGATTTGGTAGGATATTGCAGTTCTCACCCCTCTTGGTCACTGCCAGAGCTATACTATCTCCCTTCCCAATGCCACTTCTCTGCCATGATCCAAGCAAATAGAAGAAGAAACAGAGACCAGCTACTACAAATATTGTCACACAAGTTCTGGTCCTATTGTCCCCTGAGATTTTGTTTGCCATTGCTGTCCTGAAATCATTTCTGCGCTGAGTTAAGAAAGTGAAGGAACTGAGCGCCGATATAGTGTGCTTTTATATGTACCAGAAGTATAGCTAGATGAGATCATAATTCAGACATCAAAATTTTGTGGGACTATACAAGACGAGCTCAATCTCTGTTAGGGTTTTCGGAGGCTACTCTATCCTAAACCCTAGCTCAGGTCTATATAAAGGTTAAGTTATTTTCTTGAAGAGACATCTTGAAACCCCATAAGCTTCTGGGATTTCATAAAGAGATGAGGCATAAAGTAGTGCCTTTGTCAAAGCGGCCAGCCCACATTCCAAGCAATTAAATAAATCCCAAGGAGGTTCGCATCATCCTAGCCAAGAAACACACTGCTTCAATCCTTGAATCACGGAGATATTTCAAGAGAGAAGAATCACGAGATAAACAGATTTGTACTCAAAAACCTCATGAATAAAATCAATTTTTTTAAATTTATTTTGTGATTACAGTATATTTGTATTTGAGAAAAAACTCTTAAACACATAGTTCTACATTAATTTGCTCGTTGAGGTCTCAAAAGATCATAGATTTTGGTACTGAATGCTGTATAGTGTTTAAAATTCTAGAAATCAGTAGAAGTTAAAGCTAATTTGACAGGAAAATCAGTTAAAGCTCCTTTTTCTCCCTGATACTCCAATAACTGTAAATTAAGGTAGCAGGAGGACACCATTGAGTTTAAACACCCAGCAGTGTACTTGGATCAAAATTAAATCTTTTACTTGTTTGCCAGTTCTAATACACAAATGTTTAACAAACCAACCCATAAATCAAGCTTTTAAATAGGTTCTCTGAGTTTCCTTAACAGTAAACAGGTATATTAACAAATAACAGTGCACCAACTGATAGACCACCATTCAAAGCTACCAAAAAGAAAAGAGAGAAGAAACCTCAAGCCTAGAAATGCTAAAATGCTAAAAACTGCAAGTTTTTTACACTCCAACTACACCTAAGAATTAAGAAGTTACTATGATACCCCCATAAGTAAAGATTTGAACTTTGTTAACTACACTAAGAAGCTAAGAAGCTATTATCATGATACCCCACAAGAAAAGATTTGACCTTTATACTGTTAATCACTTGACAAATGAATCAATCACATAAAACTGAAAATAAAGATAGGAACTTTAAAATCAAGAATTTCAATGAATAAATGATAGATCAGCTATCGAGGGTTAAATCAGCAACCAATGGCATGAAAATTTTATTCTACACTTTCTTGCTGACCTTCCAATACAAAAAAAAAAACAAGAAAAAAAAAAGAGCTTCCAACTCTGCTTTATTTTGCTTTACAGTCCACAGCAGAAACATGAAGCCAAGAACTGATACTTTCGCAGACTCAAGAAAATGGGTTTTCAAATTTCAACTAAACTAAGAAACTATTAATATACCCCATAAAAAGGAGATTTGAACTCTGAAGTGTAAATGGGTTTATAACTGTGATTCTTCCCATCTGTCTGGACAGAGTTAACAAATCTAAATCTGTGGCCGGTGGGAGGTAGCAGATATCCTTCAATTAAGTCGAGGTGCGTGAAAGTTAGAGACTACGGTTAGTAAATAAAACGTGAAGTCAATGAATTAATCAAACTGACAATATAGGAACTTCATAATGAAGAATTCAAATGATTGTATGGAAAATCAACTACAGAAGGTTATAAATCAGCATACCAATGGCAACTTTCTTAATGACCTTCCAACTCAGCTTTATTTTGCTTTACAGTCAACAAACTCAGCTTTAAAATTATCCCTTAAAATTAACCAAGAACAGAACTGCACCCAAGGGAGTGGGAAGTGGGTTGAGGACACGAGATGTCATGTTCAAAATTTAGTAGAGAAAAAAAAAATGTAACTTCCATGGACGGAGTTATATAATACCTTATCTCTTATTAATGAGAAGGGTAAAAATGCGGTAAATTTAATTGAGATGAAAAAAAATTGACAAAAACACGATAACTATAAAAAAAAATATTAACCAAGAACACAAGTACCGCAAGAACCTATTTTTTATCTTTCTCAATTTGGTTTTACTTGTCACTAATTTATCCTAATTAAATTTTTATTTTTACTTATTATTTTTAATATATTAAGAACCCATTTGGCCATAAATTTGAAAAACAATTCTGGAATAAATTCCGAAAATAAAAAATAACTTTTTGTTGTTTTCCTTTTTTTCCACTTATCAACTTCCATTATTATTACATATAACCCAAATCTTTACATTTTTACACAAACTCCTTTTATTAACTAAATTCCGTAATTTAAAAAAAAAGATCAAATTCAATAAAATAATTAATTCAAGTGAAAATAATTAAGAATTTTCATCAACAAATTTAATAATATATAAAATATATTTATATCTATCAATCATATTTATCAAAATATATTTTTCTCTATTTAATCGATTATGGTTAGATAAACTTATTTAACTCGTGCTTGTGATGTTTTTATTCAAATTTTAAAAGAATAACAATCATAATAATTAGTTTGTAGTTAATTATTTTATCAATTGAAGACATATAAATTATTTTCTCAACATTTGGTTGTATGTTAGTAGGTAAATTAGTAGTTGAGTGATTTTGATAATTTTTAAAAGTTGAGGGCATAAAATCATATTTAAAAAATATTTTTCAAAAGTCTAAATTTTTTTTTCAAAAAGACGCCAAACACAACTCCAACTTCATCTTCAACTCCAACTCCAATAGAAAAAAAGTAATTTTCATGGTCAAACGGCTACTAAGAGAAGATAACTTTTTTTTTTTATATTTTACCTTTAATATTAATTATTTTTTTCCAAATTAATTTTGATATACAATATAAGTATGAATATTCTAATAAAATAATTATATTATTAATTATTTTTTTTAATAGATGTGTCAACTCAAAATGTGAAAAGCAAAATCAAAAGGAGGGAGTATAAATCAAACTTTACGCGTCTCCCTGTCTCTTTAGTTGTTTACAATTCTCGGTCATTAACGGAGGGGTGCCTAAACTACCTCCATACAAATTTACCAAATTATCCTAATGTCATTAACGGAGAGTGCCTAAACTACCTCCATGCCTTTAGGGTCGTTTGATAAATAGACTAAATTATTCTATAATTATAATTCTGGAATTATAATCTTTGAACTATTTTATATCATATGGGAGGTGATATAAAATAGTTTCATGGACGATGAGTTATATCAAGGGTAACTTTACTAATAGTTTTATACCATATTTGATTGATGGTGTAATTGTAAATTAATGTCGAAATAAATTTATACCATCAACCAAACATGATATAAATTTTATTTATGGGATATCTTAAACTTATTCGTGGGATACTCCACGATTTTTAAATATGTTGCCGTTATTTTCTAACTTAAAAAATACTTCTGTAACTAACTATTAGTTAAACAAACTAATTGGTTAATGTAAATTGATATTTAACACAAATCCAGTAATATGGAGATGGTTTGCCCCCTATTCAAATTCAATTCAAGATCCAACAAGAAGCATTAACGTCCGGACGATGTACATTAGGAAAGCAAACCCAAAATCTTCGCCACTCTTTTTGCTAGAATAGTTTGTTATTAGGAAATATTACCTAAAATCACAAATCTAAGAGATCTTATTACCCAAAATTTCTTACCTTTTAAATTCGTTTTTTTTCAAAAATTTCATCTCCTGAAATCTCTCTCAAATTATCATCAATTGAGACAACTTTCATCTCTATTACAACAACTTCTTTATCAATTTTATTGTCTTTTTTTTTTTTTTTTTTAATCTTTTTATCAACTTTTCTTTTATTATTTTTGATTTTTTTCCCAACTTTTAAGTCAATATCCATTAAGGGAAAGAGGAGAAATTGAACAATCAATTGTTAGATTTTCGACGAGAACGATCAAAGTGGCGGTAGTGGTGAGGACGAATGACGTAGCACTATAGTACACCCTATAGTGCACTAAGAGCTGAAGCCTAGAGATCGAATTTTACTGTTTTATAGAGAGAGAATAATCTATTTAAGTGTTAAAAAATACTTGCTATTCCACCAGATCCACAAGGAGAGAAGATGGCTGAGATTAAAATATTAGAATCTGGGTAAAAAACTATTGAATCAGACCAACTAGCAATACCAAAGTCGTAGGGGAAAAACCTAGTCCTAAACAAATCAGAAGTGCCGAAAATATGTGAGCCACAAACAAAGGTGAATGATGAACAAACCTGGGTAAGAGTTGTTGCGGGTGGTAAACTTGCTTCACAAGGGATGGATCTCCAATTTATTGCACCAATTATCCAGGAGGGTGAGAAAATTGTACAGCTTGACTTGGAGGAAATTGAAAAGGAGAATCAGAAATGGGAAGCAACTATGGTACTATACATGACAAGGGATTCACCATCTATTGGATCCCTAAAGAGATTTTTCAAAACCCAATGGAATTTTCCAGTAAAACCCCAAATCCTATACCACCAGGATAATTATTTTATGATTCGTTTTAACACCTTGGAGGAAAGGAATGAGGTGATGCTGTCTGGACCTCATACTATTAACAACGAGCCAGTCGTAATGAAGAAATGGTCTGCAGATTTTTAGCTAGATGATGAAATTATTAACAGGGTGTCTTTGTGACCAAACTACCAAACTTACCATTGAATTGCTGGAGTATGCAAACATTGAGCAAAATCAGTAGTAGCTTAGGAAATTCGATGTATGCGGACGACTATACTACCAATGTGGCTCGTATATCTTATGCAAGAATACTGGTGGAGATAGACGTGACACAACCACCCCCCAAAAGTATTAAAGTACTTGATCCCAAAGAAAATATATTTGAGCAACAAATACTATATGATTGACAACCAAAGTTCTGCTCTAAATGCTTGGTGATTGGGCACACTTGCCAAACAACAAAAGCTCTAAAAGCTCCGCTATAACCAGCTCAGAATAGACCTTCTAAAATGAAGAAAGTATGGCAGAAAAATATGGAAAAATCAGGGATCGAGAATAGTAATGGTCAACCAATGCAGTAGGGGGCACAACACAATAAGGAAAAAATTGAGAGTATTCCTACTGAGTCAAACAACAAGGTAAACATTAGTGAACCGGTTAACAAAGTTATTGCAGTGACAGATCACTTATTGGATGAATGGACTATTGTCAAAGGGAAGTCTGCAACAAAGAAAACAAAGGTAGTTCCTGCTGATGTTTGTTAGTATAGAAAAAGGGCAAAGTAGATGAGGGGGAACGAGAGGAGATTTGAATTTTCCTACCTTAACTCAATGATAATAACTTGGAATGTAAGAGGGCTGAATCAAGCCTACAAAAAAAGGGTTACAGATGTTTATAAAAGAGAATAAATTAGCTCTAATTGCTATTTTTGATCATAGAATAAATGATAAGAAGGCTGCCAGGACAATCAAATCTATAGTGCCAGGTTGGAATTGGTGCTCAAATATGAGTGCTACTAATAAAGGGAGAATATGGATAGTTTGTAACCCTACCTTTATTGACTTCAATATGATTGAAAATGATGCTTAATTTATTCATGGATCAATAAGAATTTATAGTTTGCAGCAATTTCATTACAATATATGGGTTACATACTATACAAGATAGGAAGAGTTTGCGAGATAAATTCAAAAGTTTGAACCAAGTAATGCTAGGGCCATGGATAGCAATGGGAGATTATAATGTAGTATTGAATCCAGAGGATAGACAGAATGGTACACTAGTTAGATATGCAGAGATTATAGACTTTCTTGAGTACCTTATTGATTGTAGGCTGACCGAGCTGTAATATATGGGACAGAAGTTTAAATGGACTAACAACAATATATATTGCAGAATCAATAGGGCCATTGTCAAATCTACATGGATCACATAAATTCTAACTATGCTAGTGGTATTCATGGAACCAAATTTCTCAGACCACTTTCCATTATGGATTGAATTTGAACAACCCAAAAAGCCTAAATGGAAACCATTTAGATTCCTCAACTGTCCCGCAGACTCTTCTCAATTCATGCTGATCATATAAAACTGCTGGGGTAAAGAGAATTCACAAATATATATGAGAACCATCTGGTACAAATTAAAGATTGTCAAACAACATTTGAAGCATCTTAATAATACTCAGTACAAAGGGGTGGATGGAAAACTAGAAGTTACAAGGAAGCAATTAAAACAGGTTTAAATTATAATGACATCAAACATATTGTAACACTACCTGATAGAGCAGGAGAAGAAACTGAAAAGCCATCTCGAGAAGTGGAGTAAGATTAAAGAAAGTATATACAGACTAAAATCAAGAATACAGTGGTTGAATTTGGTAAATACAAATACATCCTATTTTTTTTGCCAACATGAAGAAAAGTAATTCTATAAACTATATCAAGTACCTACATTATTCTAATAGTTGCTTATTACAGACTGAACAGGAGATTCAAACTGAAATTATGGGATTTTACAAAACTCTATTGGGGTCTAACAATCCAAGTATGCCAGCTATTGACCCTAATGTGATAAAGAAAGGACCTTTACTAACTAAAGTTTAGCAGAAAGAGATTATCAGGCTAATTACCAGGATTGAAGTGTCTATGGATTTAAAAGACATCGATGATTTGAAGGCCCCGGGGTGTGATGGACTAAATACACCTTTCTTCAAAAAGTCTTGGTCCATTTTAGGTGAAAACATAACAAATGTTATTCTCATTTTTTTTGAAACAACTAACATATTTCTTCCCATAAATTGTACTTTGGTCAAACTGATTCCAAAGGTTAAGCTTCCATACTCAGTCAAAAAATATAGACCAATCTCTTGTTGCAATATGCTCTAGAAGATTATTTCCAAAATTCTCACTAAAATACTACAAGGGGTGATGGAAACTTAGTGGACAAGGGACATTCAACTTTTGTGCCAGGTAGAGTTATCACAGATAATATCATAGTGAGCCATGAGCTAGTAAAGGGCTATAGAAGAAATGAAATATCCCCAAGATGTATGATAAAGTTAGACATGCAAAAAGCCTACGATTTATTGGAATGAGTATTCTTGGAGCAGATTTTGTATACACTAGCCTTCCCTGGGAAATTTGTTAATTGGATCATGAAGTGTATTCAAAGTGTATCATACTCTATCCTTATCAATGGAATCCCATTGAAACTATTCAAAGAAAAGAAGGGGCTTAGACAAGGCGATTCCCTATCACCATTCCTTCTTATACTAGCAATGGAGTACCCAACAAGGAACTTGAAAAAACTGCAGGACATCCCTAATTTTAATTATCATCCTAGATGCGAAAAGTTGCATATAGTGCAATTAGGATTTGCTGACGAACTATTGCACTTCATATCTGTGCAATTGTTATATGCTTTCTTTAATCAATTCTCCCTTGCATCTAGCGTGATGGTGAATAAGAGCAAGAACTTAGTTTTCTTAGGAGGAGTGGATGATACTATACAATAACATATCCTTGAATACTTGGAATTTGGTAAAGGTGAGTTACTAGTTAGGTACTTGGGAGTCTCTCTTAATAGTAAGAGACTCATTGTAGCTCAATGTAAACCCCTGCTTGAGAAAATGGTTGGCAGAGTAATTTCATGGACAACTAAGTGCCTATCATACGCCAGACGAATGCAATTGATAAAGAGTGTTCTATTTTTTATTCAAACATTTTGGACTTAAATATTCATACTCCCCAAGAAGATTATTCAATTGATAGAGGGTATTTGCAGAAGATTTTTGTGGACTGGACAAGCTGAAAGCACTAAGAAAGCTCCACTAGCATGGCATAAACTATGTTGGCCATAGACTGCTGGAGGTCTAAATCTAGTCGATATTGGTTTATGGAACAAGACTGCTATAAGTAAACACTTCTAGAACCTCTGTTAAAAGGGACAAATTATGGATTCAATGGGTTCATATTTACTACATAAAGAAGTTACCACTGTGGGAAGTTAAGGCACCCACTGCATCTTAGATAACCAGGAAGATATATAAGGCTCAAGAGTACTTTGGTGAGGCTGGCTATACTCACTAGGATCTTTTAGATATGAATGCTTTCTTTATTAAGAAGATATTTCAAAAAATCAAAAGGACATTGAATAAAGTACCTTGGAGGAGGTTGGTGTGCAATAACCTTGGTTTCCCAAAATGGATTTTTATTCCTAGATTGGCTGCACATGGGAAACTACATACTAGAAAATGACTGAAAAAATAGGGTGTGTTAAATGATAAGGCATGGGTTTTATGTAATACAATAGATGAAGATGTTGCTTACCTTTTCTTTTGCTGCCCTTACTTAGAGATAATCTGGAACAAACTATTGGGTTAGCAAGCAATACAAAGGCATGCTCTAGACTGGCCTGGTGAGCTGGATTGGTCTAACAAGCATGTGAATGGCAAGAATGCTAAAGCTTAGGTTTACAGAATGGTGTTGGCATGCAGTGTTATTCTATCTGGTAGGAGAGAAACATCAGAATCTTCCAAACAAATATGAGAATAGCTGAAATGGTATGCAAAATGATAGTGCAAGAAGTGCATTGCAGAGGTACCAAATTTTCAAAACTGGTGGGGGTACTGAAAGGCTTGAACTACTATCCTTAGACAACAATAGTTAATTGGTGTTATCTGTAGATAGGGAGTAGTCGTAGAGTGCTAGGATGGTGTTTCATTATTTATCTGGAAAGTTGGGATCATGTCTAACTTTGGGTTTTAGTTTTCTTATAAATGATCTTTCCCTTGGTAAATAAAGATTGATTAATCACCTAAAAAATAAATGTATTTAATACATATAGATACATATCAAAGCCTTGTGTACCCTTTTCATAATTTTAAGGATGATGCATAGGTTTTTTGGTCATTTAATAGTTTTACCACCCTCATTTAGAATTGATACATACGATATTTTATTTAATTTTGTGATACATTTTATACGTGAACCATTGATACATTTTATCCCGTGAGAAACAACATGTATAATACTGATATAATAGTATAAAAAATATGTATTGGTGTTGTTAATCAGTTATAAAAAATATATACATTACCAATATGATACATTTGTTGGTGGAATACTGGTGATACATATGACATATACTTTGTGATAGTGATTCATATTTTTTATTTATTTATAAATGTTTGATACATTTGACATATGCAAACTATTTATTTTTGTGTGAGATTTAATTGTTAATGAGTATTGAGTAATTTCACTAGATGTATCGTAATGGTACATTTGAAACCAAATGCATTTATACCATGATTTGCGCCTAATATTACTCCCTGTAATAATTGAAAATTAGTTACTTCCTTATTTAACCAACCACTCAATTACAAATGTATCACAATGCCCATGTATCAAGGCTAAAGATATGTATCACAAATATCAAAATCCGGATATCATGCAATTAGATAAAGTTATGGAAAAAAGTGTTAGAACCCATTTAACATTTGGGATTTATGTAAGTTACCCTTATTATTATGTGGGAGTGCCCCACAAGTCACTTTTAAGGCCTTATATAGCTAAATCCTCCAAATCTCATAGACTGAACGATTGACATATTTAAAAGTATATTAAAAATATAGGTACATTTAAATGTATACTTAATTACTCATCTAAATGATTTGGAGTTAGGAAGTGTAGCCATATAAATTTTATTCAAATTGAATTTGAAATATATTAGTCCAAATAAATGTGATGGATTAATATGATTGGATTAATTATTTAAATCCAAATAAATGTGGATTTAATTAAAGTCCAATTTCTGTTGGGCTAATCCATTAGTTTGAGCTACAAATGATTAAGCCTACTTTAATAAGCTCAAGATGTCATCATATTCTAGAGGCCCAATTTGGCGCCACATGTCAAATGACGTGGTATGCCAAGTCAAGTGAAGGAGCCAATAGGATCATGCCACATATCAAAATGATGCAACAGTCCTAGTGAAATCAAAAGCCCATAAAATGCGCCATGTTACTTAAATATGATTGGTAAAAAGAAATCCACCTTCACCGTGACTCTTTCATTCCTACAACTATAATTAGGGGTCTCATAATTCAGAAAAAGGACCAACAATTCTAGCAAAAAGCAAGAGAGACCTCGTGGATCAAACGTCGTAGATTTCTCTACAAATTCAAGTATTCAAGATCAAGACCACAATATTCAAGAACAAGCTTAAAAGACCTTGAATTCAAGTACAAGTCAAGATCAAGTTCATTAAATCTGCAAATAACGATTCAAGATCAAGTCCACGAGATTCAAGAATAAGCACAAAAGCCCTTGAATTGAAGTATATGTCAAGATCAAATCCATCAAGTTTACAAATCAATTCCTAATTCAAGATTAAGCTCGAAGCCCTTGAATTTATATTTGAAAAGACGAATCAGAGGATTCATAGAGATTGTAACACTTACATATTAAAATCAATCTTGTCTCAATTAATTATTCTCTTGATCTCAAATTTTATTATCCAATAAATTCTGGCACGCCCAGTGGGATGATCTTTATCTTTCATCTCAACTTTTTTAACATCAAAGTTTAAGAACACTCAAATAACTTCCAAGAAGGCCAATTCTCAATCAACTGCTTACAAGGCTACTGACTCCAAATTCTCTACTAAAGTAGAAAGCATCCGTGGTGTTACTTTTGAAAGCTTTGGAGTTTTCACAAAATGAAGGCCAACATGCAAGGACAACAAACACATAAAATATCGTCTGTGTCAACTCCAATTTTTGGATCTTTAACACAAAAGAAACGAGATCCTACATAAATGCTTCAGAAGAAGGAATCAATGTGGCAGAAACACTTAAGAAGACTCTACCTCTACTTGAGAACTCTGCTTCGAAATACTCTGGTGCAAAGAATAATGATCGTTCAACTAACGCATCATCTCTATCTCCATCGCATAAGCTGAGCACCTCAAAGATCAACTTATGTGATAATCCGTGTTACTTTCCAATGTCTCCAGTGATCATGCAAGCAATGGTAACTGATGCCTCATCTATGGAGGAGCAACTTGTGAATCTGACAAAGGCAATTGAAGGTCTGACTAAATATGTGCAAAATCAAAATGCTTGGATTGATAAGTTGGTGGATAAAATGGATGGATTAATACACCAAGAGTCTAGCCATGTACATGGAAAAGCTCCAAAGGTTCACGAGATAGATCATCCTGCAAAACAAACACCACTAGCTAAGGAGGTACAAGTTTTTTCTGAGGGAATGATCCCAATTGATCAACTGAAGGAGTTCTTTGAAGGGGCCCTCAAGACAAGCATGATGTCACCACCAAATCTTCCTTGAAATACGTCAATCCCTACACTGCTAGGATTGATAGCTTAAAAATGCCTACCAGTTATCAACCCTCCTAAATTTTAACATTTTGAGGGCAAAGACAATCCAAAGTAGCACGTCTCACACTTTGTTATGTAATAATGCTGGAACCTATGGTGATTATCTTGTCAAACAATTTGTAGGTTTTCTTAAGGGAAACATATTCGATTGGTACACAGATTGATTCTAATTATATCGATAACTGGGAGCAACTAGAGCATGAATTCCTGAATTGCTTTTATAGAACAAGGTGTACAGTGAGCATGGTAGAGCTTACAAATACTTATCAAAGAAAAGATGATCCGTTATTGACTTTATGAATCGATGGAGAAATGTGAGCCTAAACTGCAAAGATAGGCTCAACAAAACTTCTGTAATAGAGATGTGCACCCAAGGAATGCACTAGGAGCTTCTCTAAATCTTCCAATGCATTAATCCAAAATCCTTTGAAGAGTTAGCCACTAGTGCTCACGACATAGAGTTTAGTATGTCCTCTGCCAGAAAAGAGAGCAGCGCATATCTATGAACCTCAAAGCGGAAAGGATAAACAGGAACCCAAAAGATGGAGCAAGTTTGTCCCTAAAAATGACAACAAAGAGTCCCTGAATGTCGACGTGTCTCCCGTGAAGTTCACCACAAATATGAGCAAGAAGCAAAACATGAAGACGACTTCTCAAGCATATCTGAATTATAAGTTAACTTTGAAGGAAATGCAAGAAAAGGAATACCACTTTGTTGATTGTGATGTTCCTAAAATTTTCAATGAGCTTTTTGAGCATAAGATTATTTATCTACCAAAGATAAAGAGACCCGACTATGCTGGAAGGACTAATGACCTAAATTATTGCAAGTATCATGGACTTGTGGGTCATCCTCTAGAAATTTTTTTTCTCTTCAAGTACAAAGTCATGCATTTAGTAAATAAGAGAAAGATCTTCTTCGATGATGAGAAATCCAGTTCTCATCAAATATTTATCACTTTTGGCTCACTCAATCCGGTCTAATATGCTTTGAAGAGTGAATCCGGTCTAATAAAGGTGATGATGAAGGTTGGACTCTGGTAGTGAGACATAGATGCAAGATAACGACTCTACAAAAAGAGTCATTTGAGAAGCCAACTAGAAGGAGAATGGTTAAAAAATTGAGAAAACAGAGGCTCGTTAAGCTTTCAAAGAAGACGGGGGTAATGGAGCTTTACCGCCAAAAACCACGATGTCTAGTGACTTTGGAAGAATTTTTACCGAGTTGGTTCCATGCAAAGACTGCTCAAGTTAACCTTGAGGCATCTAGCTTTAATATTGGCAAGGAAGGAGCAAAAGGTGAAGACCCACCAATGAAAGTTCCTTTATCTTCTAAAACGCCTGCTAAACCTCTTAGCCAAGAGGCACATGTATGTGATACAAAAATCACATTTACAAATAATGATTTTCTTTTTGGTGAAACCCTATGCAATCGTCCCTTATATATGGTGGGTCAAGTTCTAGGAAAGAAAATAAACAAAATCTTGATAGACTAGAGATTCGGAGTCAACATCCCGCCTATTCTATCACAACCCCAAAATCCAAGGATTATGATGGCACTTGTCACGACGAACCTTGGCAAGTAAGCCTATCACACAAACTAATACAAAAAGGGAAATAACAATCCAAACCCAAGGCTAGGTTCCTAGAATGAAGTCGAACCATATAAATATAACAAATGTGGAAAGAAATATGCTCAATAATATCAAATCCCAAAATCTGGTGTCACAGTGTAAGAACATAACTAGTACAACTCGAAGTCAAATACAAAAGACATCCAAAAATAGAATATAACTCTATCTCCGTAATACAAGAAAGACATAGTCTAATAAAGAAAGATATAAGTAGACTCCGGACACCTGAAATCAACTACTACCTTGAAAGATCCAAATGATGCTCGAAATCAAACACTATGAGGCCCACCCAAACCCGAATCTGCATCGAAAAGGTACAGTAGGAGTGAGTAGTATCCACTTATACTCAGTAGGTATTATAAGCCGATTGAGAAAAATTTTAAATAAAACATACAAAATACATACTAAGGCCTGGTCACCTCCAATTAGAATAAGTCCCACAATGGTAGCCCACACCGCTTGCACTAACAGTTCTATAATATCCACATATAACGCAACAAAACTCTAGAAAGGAATACAAGTATACCTTTATACAACATATAAGCAAGGAAAAGAGAATAACATATACGGGAACATCAAGTACAACCAAGGGAAGATTGAACAATGAATAGGTAACAAGTCAAATAAAATGTACAATCACATCACAATCATAATAAAGTAAATACAATAAGAATGGTGATGATGATGTAATGCATGAGGTTGTTGCACAATCTTTGAGATCATCGCACAACCTTCGAGACCGTCACACAGTCTCTGTATACACCTACAGAGATAAAGTTACAAGACATAAAACCCATGGGGCTTCGTCAACCTTTATACAATCTACATATATCCATATCTCCTCCCCGGAACATCCCTCGGGGAGGGTTTTATAAGATGCCATATTTTCTGTTAGAAAATGGTGTTGCTAGTGTTTCTTAGTATTTCCACAGTGGTACCAATATTTCATGAATGATTATGAGGATGTAATACTCACAACCAACTGCAATGAGTATTTCTACAACCAACTACAATGAGTGTTTCCACAACCAACCAATATACCATCACGTGAGCCAAATATCTACTCATTATTTCCAACTATCCATGAAATCCAACATGATTCATATGCCAATAGAGTATGAATATATCATAACACACAATTGGTGCCACAACATGCTTTTTCATCAAACATGATACAATTATCATCATGTATACAAGACAATCAATATCACATAGGACCGCACATGGTCACACATAACACATAATGTTCCAAAATTACCACAAACATCATATATAGGCCACCACACGGGCACAACATATTAAGATAGACATTTTCATGATTAGTTCCCACACCTTTAACATGCTTTTGTATCAACATTAACTACCTAACCTAGTCTAAAAGAAGTTAAGCCATAACCTACCTTGAAATTCAAAAATCAAAACAAAAGCATTCTATCCGCAATCTTACTCCTCACACACGGACTCAGAATTAACTAAAACATCAAAATATAGAATCTATGCATCAAAAAAGCCAATGATACTCATATTGCCTCTTTTCAAATTAGGGTCAAAATAGACCTCCGAAATAGGTTTTCAAAAAAATGCAAAATCATAATTTTATTTCAAAAACATGTTACCTATATTTTTAGAAGTCTAAAGATGAAAATCCAAGCAAAAGTGAGTTAAAACACAGTCCCAATCAAAGAAAAATCATTTTCAAGCTTTACTAGATAAAAATCCTCAAAATCTATTTAAAATCAAGAATTAAAGTTGTTTTGAAGATAAAATTGAGGGAAAACTGATAATTATGCGGTTAGAATCTCATCCAAGGTAAAAGAGTAGAATTTGGTGTTTAAGTTTGAGAAATACAATTCTAGGCCTTACGTGCCAAAATCCCCAAATTCCATACATAATTCAAGTTTAAAATAAGAATTATGTGATAAAGATCAAAGAAAACAATTGAAATAGGCATTATTGAGCTTACCCAAGCTTAGAAGTGGAAGAAATAATTCATAATCACGAAATCCTAAGCTCCAAGTGTCAAAAATGGTGAAAAATAATGAAAATTGAGTATTTATATACCTAGGCTTTGTAATTGCGGACCTGGGTCGCGATCACGGTACCTAGACTATCAAGGGTATCGGATTGCAAAAATGGTATTGTGATCGTGGCAATCCGACTACAGGCCCAATCGCGATCGTGGGTGTACCAACTGGGGGCTTGGTGTATTCCACGTCTACGTGGCGCCTTCAAATCCATATGGAATCCTGGGAATGCAAACGAACTATACTATCCTATCAAATTCAATGCTCCGTACTCAATGACGATATCAAATTTTTAAAAATACGTCATTTTCACAAAGTTGATCTATGAAACCTAAAATCACAACTTTCCAAACCGAGGGTCGAAATGAGATTGAAAAGTCATAAAATAACACCAACCATGTTACCACCCAAAAATTAATGTTCCAGATCTGTTGCGCTATCTGTTCCACCATCCGTAGCATGGATCAAAAGATATCAACTGAAATCAACTATACGACTCTCAAATTCACCAAAAACCACAAAATTATATAAACGACACCAAAATGCATTGGGAACCATGCCAATCACCTCACACCTTAAAAATACCATAATACAACTAGGGGGAGGGGTAAATATTCAAATCACATAGAAACACTTATTTCATTAAAATTTAAGTCGTTACATCATCCATCGTAAAAAATCTAGTTCACTCTCAAACTAAAGGTAAGAGAAATACCTAAATCAGCATAAAAGCTGGGGATAAGAACTACGCATATTAGACTCGACCTTCCAAGTAGCCTCATCTACAGGTTGATGCCTCCACTGAACCTTAACCATAGGAATAACTCTAGAGCGCAACTATCTAACATCCCTAGCCAAATAGAGACTTACTCCTAAAAGACAACCTCTTATCTAACTGAATTGACTCCTAATAAATAACATGAGACTCATTTGAAATGTAACGGCGAAGCGTTGAAACATGAAAACTGGATGAACAACTGATAAAACTAGGGTCAAAGCTAACTTATAAGCCACATCACCAACAATCCAAAGAATTTTAAATGGGCTAATATACCTGGGGCTAAGCTTGCCCCCTTTTCCCAAACAACATCACACCTTTTATGGGAATAACTAAAAGAAAAACACGATCACCAACACCCAATCTTAAAGCATAATGTCTGCAGTACACATAATACTTCTGCCTACTCTGAGTCACTCAAAGCCTATCCTGAATGATCTGAACTCTATCCAGAGACTCACGAAGCAAGTCCGTATCTTGAGGTCTAATCTTAGAAACCTCAAACCAACAAATAGAAGAGCGACAACTCCTACCATACAAGGCCTCAAAAGGAGCCATATCAATACTAGAATGGTAGTTTTTATTATATGCAAACTTCGCTAAGGCTAAATGCTACTCCTACTATCCACCAAAATCTATCATACAAGCATAAAGCATATCCTTCAAAACCTGAATAGTCTGCTCTGACTAACCGTCAGTCTGGGGGTAAAAAACCGTGTTAAGATTAACCCATATTCCTAACTCATTCAAAAAAGTATTCCAAAAGTGAGATGTGAACACTAGACCTTAATATGAAATTATGGAAAATGGTACCCCATGTATATGCATAATCTCACGAATGTAGATATGCGCTAACCTCTCGGCACTGAAAGAGATATACACCTAAATTAATTGAGCAGATTTAGTCAATCGATCCACGATGATGCAAACACTATTAAGACTATGAAAAGTGCAAGGCAATCGGGTCACAAAGTCCATAGTAATCCGTTCCCACTTCCACTCAGGAATGGGTAATCTCTGAAGCAATCCACCAGGTCTCAATTGCTCGGCCTTTCTGTGCTGGCAACATAGGCTACGAGTTACTAACTCTGCTACTTCCTTCCTCATGCCACCACACTAGTAATGCTACCTCAAGTCACGATACATCTTATTCACTTTCAAATAGATAGAATACCTGGAAGAATGGGCCTCTCCTAAAAATTAATCTAATCCAATTACCCATTCTCGACATATAAAATTGGCCCCCAATCCTCAAAATATCATCAAAATCAAGTGAGGCTTCCTTAGCCTCACCACTCAATACCTTATCCTAAATTAACCTCAATCCCGCATTATTAAAATGATGAGATCGAATATGCTCCATCAATGAAGACCTAAACTTCAAATATGCCAAAACATACCCAAGTGTCAAAAATCAATCCTAACCATCTGGTTAGCTAAAGAATGAACCTCTAAGTCCAAAGGCCTATCCTAGGTGCAACACCTCAAGTTTTGGTCTTTGAAAGTTTTCTCAAATTTTATCCTCACTGTCTTGACTATGACTCACCCTATGAGTCGTAGGGTGTCTTGACGGGTCAGGTGACCCTAGTCGTAAGGTGTCCAATGAATGGTGCTTCAGTTACTATCCTGAGTATGACTTAGAGACACAAGTTATAGAGATTCTTAATGGGTCTTAAGGACCCAATCGTAACCAAATCAGTAAATATATGGCAAGGTTCTGCTCTGAGGACGAGTGCCTTACTAAGTGTAAGGACACATTACAAGTTATTGGGTACAAATTGTAGGATGTTCAGTGTTTACCAATTAGGTTCTGTGTTGACTACGACTGAACTCTACGAGTCGTAGGGTCTTATTATGAGTCGTATTATATGAGTTGTAAGATCGACCGATTTTGAGTACCTTGGAGACTGTCTTGGCTATGATTTGTGGTTACCATTCGTAATAAGTCTATGCTAGTCGTATAGTGACCCGTAGTCACTGACGACTAAATTTCTATTTTAAATTAAGGGTACTTTGGACAATTCTTTTCTCACCAAATTAAAATCCCATGTGCATAAGACACTTTAGAGGGGTTATTTCTCATTTATAATATACTCAGACACTTCTAAAGCTCTCTTAAATTCTCTCAATTAGCCATGTTTAGGGTTTTCAAGAAGTACGCCATCCAATGGCTCAAGGGTTGAATTCTTTCCATAAAATTTGGTATTTCAAGCATGTTACTCTTCCCTCATTATTCATTTGTTAAAAGTATATGTTTTGAAGTATTATTTTATGAGATATTTATGTTGGCTTTGAATCAAGGGTTAAGGGTTTTGAATGCTTGTTGTTGAACAATGTTTTTCCATGGTTTACATATGATTATTCATGCTTTAATTATGGTTTTAAACTTTTGGGTGCAAGGGTATGGTGAATGAACTAGGGAATTGTGATTTTCCTCAACTTTTGACTTTTGAAGTGGTTATGACCTCAATCCTATATTGTGAAATTAGTTTTGAATATGAAAAGTATACATAATGACTACTCTTGAACTATTGCATAATGTGAAAGGTTAATGAAGCATAATGATCTTTAACTAAACTTTATAGGGATGTATTATTCCCCACATTAATGTAAAAAAATTGAACCAAAGGGGGGTTGTGAATTCCCCCAAGTGATGATAATTGGTTTGGCATATTGATGTTACCTTGCACGTGCAGTTGGTATGACGATACCAACAATGTATGACTTAATGTGTAATGTGGTTCAATGAATGGAAATGTGTGATACTTGTTTAATTGGGATTTAATGAGGGTTGTGTACCTGAGTCATAAAAGTAGAGGTCCCAAGGGACCAGCACTGGAAGTTGTGGTTTCCAATGCGGGGTCTATATGATCTGGTGGTTCAAGTCCCCCTAATTATTATCATTTTATTGGGAGGTTCGAATCCCCTTCATCGTATTATATAATTTGGTACTCGTGTCACCTTGATATGCCGGGAGGTTCGAGGCCCCCATAATGCATATGTAAACCCTTTGGTTCATACGACTACACATACTTGGGCCCTACCAACTAGGGGAGAGCTGGGCCCATATAGCCCGTGGGTGCCTTCTTATATTATGATAATTGAGCTACACAATTCAGGCTAAAGTCTTAAAATGCATGTTAAGCCTTGTTCCTTATTCAGACATGTGATATATATTTATATATACATATATATACATACATGTATATGCATTTGATTATGTGCATTGGTTTTGAATAATTTTGTACTATTGATCATGGTATTCTGTTATCCTTATCTCTGAGTTACATGCTAGTGTTCACCTTACTAACAATCTCCGAACGTTGTATCCCCATGCGAGGCAGGAACCAGAGATACTTCTACATTTCCTGCATAGAGTTAGGTCAGTCGGCTCAGTTTGTCGGTTCGTTGTATTATCGTGAAGTGGTGATGCCCGTACCTCAAATTAATCTTTGAAATACACCGCAACGCCCTGAAGCTGATTGAATAAATCATTAATATGAGGAAGAGAATACTTATTCTTAATCGTCACCTTATTCAACTATCGATAATCAATACACATATGCATAGACCCATCCTTCTTCTTCACAAACAATATAGACGTACCCCAATGTGATACACTAGGTTAGATAAATCCCTTATTGTTACGACCTAATTTTTCAGGTCATGATGGCGTATACTATAACCCACTAGTAAGCAATCCCAAACCGTAGTCCGGAATGACTTAGCGGACTACTCAATAATATAAAGAAAAGAATACAAAATAAATGAAATAAAGATCATTTACATAAGTGAATCCCAAAACCTGGTGGTATTAGTACAAGAGCTTATAATATAATAAGAGTACAAGAGTGAAATATCAATGGAATTACACTGATACAACTTTTCTTCAAATACAATATAGAGACTAGTCTAATACGTAAGAGGGAGGTAAGTAATACTCTGAATGTCAGGATATTACTCACAGTCTCCGAACCAAGGCTGCTTCGCACGATACACACATCAATGGAGCTAACCCGTACTATAATCTGCAGGCCACGGAATCATAGTATGAGTACCAAACGAATGGTACTCATTGGCAACTGCTAACTAAGCTCCAAAGATAAAGCAGATAAATACAACATATAAACAGAATAAAAATTATACCCAAGAGTCCATAAATCATAGAACAAGTCAATGAGACAATAAGGATAACCTATTCTATTCATGTCCAAGAGACTAACATTATAAGGCTAAGGAAGTATCATGGATGAACTATCTTATTCATGTCTAAATTCATAAATCTCAATACTATACCTTATATCCAGACTAATATGTGAATAAAGAGCGAAAGAAAGGTAGATAACAATATATAAGGCCAAGGAATAAATATACAATATGAACAAATGAAAGAAGGATATACAGTAGTACCACAGCTACATATAGAAATATATATCTATATATATATATGTATTGTTATAAGGTCAACTCAAAGCATAAGCTAAATTATTATGTTCTCGTTTTAAGACCTCATTATAATCTAACCAAGATTTAATACTCTCATAATCAGGGTTTCTAACCCACATGGCTAGATCTAATTAGTTGTGTATAATAATGAAATCATAAGATAAAAGGGGATAGGAATATACCTCAAATATCGATACTAAATTAATGACCAATCTGTCATAAGCTAGCCATAGTAATAATCATAACAATAATAATAACAATATCAATAACAACGTTAGTAACCGGTTACTCTGGAAAACCAAACACCTAGCGGAGCCTATGCGTACCCCCACCACCTTAGGCTCGAAAGATTCAATCAACATACAACAACACAAGGCATATTCATCACCCGTATCTATGCAACCATCCCATACCATCTGATAGACATAGGCGTATACTAGTGATAGGCGATGCGCATGCAATAATGAATGTAAGGTATATAATAAACATCACAATCTCATCATCGTAACCATCATCATCATCTTAATCAACCTCTGGACTTACCGAGTATTAACATATAATCACAATATCCTCCGAACTTGAATGGGGTATATATATATATTATCACAATAATATCCTCCAAATTCAAACCAGGTATATATATCATTACAACAGTATCCCCCAAACTCGAATCGGGTATATATGTACTAGACGTGCGAACTCAGGCATTGGCTAAAAGAGTGTAAATTTGTTGCTTGGAATGATCTTTGAGACTAAATCATTGTAAAAGTGTAGAAAGGGTTGGAATATCTCACGACCGAAATAAATAATAGTGTTAAGTCATGGACTGGAATCTGTATCGGTCAAATCTTTAAAATAATATTTGTAGCCTCTTTGATACGTATAAATATTCCATTTTGTTAGGTAGTTATTATAGTAAAAAAATCCATTGTTATAGTGAAAAGTGGGTTTTAACCCTTATTTAGAAAAATAGTGATAAGGTTATATTTCAGCTAGGATCACATCAGTACCAATATAATAATCATGAGTGTACCGAATCTATGCATGCCATCACCAGTATTTAGTCAATAAAATCGTAGGCAACATAAACATATATGTGTCCATATTCTACAACCGTATTTCTTACAAGGATAAATACTTCCGGGATATCCAACCAATATCATAACACGACCCTTGGCAAAATAATATATCCAGAATAATCACGACATCATAATCACGACCTTAGGCCCATACACATATTTGAATCTCATTTCGACAATCATATTTATAAGCCGTAGCATATCTATAATCAACTCACATATATGAGTCATCTCATATTCAAGAGGAAAAATATCAATAAGCATATCACCTCTATTAGACATCTCATATCTATAGGTCATACATCATGACCAAAAGGAAATTCATCTCTATAAGCCCAATAATTATAACTAAGAGGAAAATCATCTCTATAGATCAAATATCATAACTAAGAGGAAAATGCATCTCTATGGGAAAAATATCATAATTAAGAGAAAAATGCATCTCTATGGGCCAAATATCATAACTAAGAGGAAAATTCATCTCTATGGGTCAAATATCATAATTAGAGAAAAATGCATCTCTATGGGCCAAATATCATAATTATAGAAAAATGCATCTCTATGGGCCAAATATTATTATTAAGAGAAAAATGCATCTCTACAGGCCAAATATCATAATTAAGAGGAAAATGCATCTCTATGGGCCAAATATCATAATTAAGAGGGAAAATGCATCTCTATGGGCCACATATCATAATTAAAAGAAAAATGCATCTCTATGGGCCAAATATCATAAATAATAGGAAATAACATCTCTAAAAACCCAATTTCACATCTAAGAGAAATTAACATCTCTATAGTCCATTAATCATAATCCGACCAAAATCATCTAAATCTATTAATTCACCAAGTAAATCTCATAAATAAGGCTCATTAGTGTCATACCCCAAATCCCATTGGAGCGGACTGACACCCGTAGCCGAGGAGGCCCGGGAGAATCCGTTCATAACCTATACTTTCACATTTACATTACTTATGAAAATTAGAAAGTTGGGCAGCACTTCGTTGTAAACAGACACACATAAATATATATATATAAACAGTAATTGGCCGTCAGAGCCATCACGTCTATCAACCAAACACTCCTATGGCTGTACAATATGTCTACAAAAGCCTCTACATAGATACACAACTGAGTTAGGGTCGGGACAAACTCCCGCCCACAAAAGACTTTTATACAAATACCAAAAATACATATAGAAATGACTTGGGATGCCCCGAAACAACTGGAGCTCACCACTAACAACAGAATGTCCTGGCTCTTACTGCGAAGGTGTACGACCTGAAGTACCTATTCCTGCAGGCATGAATACGGGTCCCCCGTGAGGGACGTCAGTACGGAAATATGTACTGAGTATGTAAGGCATTGAGTATCAAGATGAGATACAAAAGATCAACAGAACCCAGGTACCAGTGAATAAAAAGTATGAGTAGACCACACTTAAAAGAGCTGATGGGATACCTGCACATTACTTTCATATCATTACTTTCCGTAATCCTTATCAATACATAACGTATGTCATACAATGGCCAACTGATCAGTGGTACTAATACAATACATCAGGGACCACCCCTGGAATAGCATATATACATAAACTTTATAATACAATGGCCAACTGATCAGTGGTACTAATACAATACATCATATCATCAATTTAAAATACAGACATTCCATTTCTTAATTCAATTAATCTTTGAGATTGGTTACTTTGTGGTCACACCTTATGGAACTTGAAACCATGATACCTCAATAGGAAAAACATGTAAATAGGTAATCAATATCATGAAAATGAAGTAGAGAATCATGGATACCTCATTAAACCATTTCGGAGTCAACAATAGTATATGGACATTTTTTTTGACTAGTCGGACATCTTAAAAGTGAAAACAAGTTCAATTGGTAGTGTCGAAGATCATAAGATGTTATTATGTGTCATGTGTCGTAGGACAATGTTGGAAGCTTACTTGAGAATGCCATGGGTCATTATTCATGCCAAAGATTAGATAGAGTATGTCTTACATACCTTGATATAACCACTTCAATACAAGTCCAACTTGACTTCCCGTACTCTTCGAACACTTATCTACAATAAGTCATTTGTGGCAAACTAGTATTAGCAACCAAACCTTACCATTTAGGTATTAACTTCACCAAATAATGTCTAGGAAGTAATCCTTTAACTCATCAATAAGAGTTGCTACATACATCCTCTTATACTCTTATTACATTCACATATCATGCATTTTCATGAAATATCCCTCAACATCACTCTTAGCCTTTATTTCCCTTCTTAATCACCATCCAATACCAACATGATCACTAGGCATACATAACCACTAATATAATGATATATCACCAAAATTCATCCTCCATAATCCAATACAACAACTTCCATAATTTACTACTAACAATTTATACAAAACAATTCATAACTATGTTTATGGTTATCTTCCAACATCAAGACAATACTCATAATCCTTTATCAATACTTATTCATGGATAAGAATCAAGAATAAACAATATTCATATCTTAACAATGAGCTCTTGCATTTAGAATCCTCCTTACATAACCATGGGGTGCTTCTCGAAGCTTTCGAGATGGTGAACACAACTACGGAACCAATTCGAATTTTCTACGGTTGAATCACAAAATATTTGAAGTTGAAATTAGGCTAGGGTTTCACCTTCTCTTAATAATTGGATGATATATGATATATATGAGTCTAAGTGTAGGTTTATAAAGACCCATTTTCGTCCAAGAGGTAATAGAAAATGACCATTTTGCCCTAAAAATTTAAATAAATCCGAAACTGTCCCCAGTAGACAGTTTTGACAGGCTGAAGTAAATCGATCATAACTCTTTGCTCCGGTATCGGATTTGGGTGAAACCAATTGCATTGGAAACATAATTCAAAGGGCTTTCATTTTCATATAAAGTATACCACCCAGTTCTTCCTGTACAAGGAGTTATAGTCATTTAAAGTTGACGCAAAAATCTGTCCCACAATTCTGTTTTTTTTTTTGATAGGCTGTAGTAAAACGGGTATAGCTCCTTACTCAGACATTGGATTTGGATGAAACCAATTTCATCGGAAAGAAGACTCTCGGAGATTTTCGTCGATATATAGCAGCTCACACAGTTCTTTTTTTACAAGGAGTTATGATCATCTAAATTTGATCCAAAAAAATAATTGCCTAGCTGCAGTAATTTTCCTGCAGATTTACTGTTCACAGGCTTCCCGGCCACCGTTTTGAAATTTCGAATGTGCTCGCTTATATGAAATACTCCTCTGTTTTGGGCAAACTTTATATCGTTGGAAAGCTTATTCCAATACCTACACATACAACTATTGACGGGATACTTCCGAACACCATAAACTTAATTTAACCCATACGCAAGCCTTTAGGACTCCATAGAATCGCGATAAGTGTACGAAAAAAATTTACGGGGTGTTACAATTAGTCTCAACTAGGCCTACTATTCGCAACTAAGCCCACAAGGGCTAACACAAGTCTTGGCCTAAGTGGGCCTAATGATCCCACTTATAATTCTTAATCTCCATATTGAGGCAAACTTCACCCCAAAACTAGGCTAAGGTATCTAGTTTAACTTCTATATTTCAAGTAAGCCATAACCAATCCTAAAACAGGAAATTCATCTAGAAACATGGACAATTATGTCAATTCTACCCCAAGATACGTTTTCAAGATCACCAGACTAGCCCAACTAAGGTCAATCACACTAACCATGATTCCAATAGTTGGACCACATCCCAAACCTAGCATCATAATATTTTCATACTACAAACTAATTCAATCTAGAGAGAAGGCAATAGGATTCTAAAAGGGTCATAAACATACTATTTTACGGGTCCAAAACCCTTATGGGTCCAAAACCCTCATCCATTTCCATAAACAACAATAATCAATACTAGGTTATTTATTCATAATCAAGCCTAACATTCATATTAACATGCCATACCTAACACACATCATCTTCGAAGAAGAGTAGGTAGAATCCTACCTCAAGGATGAACCGCAAAACCTCACATCATGCACCACATGCTCGTCTTGACTTTACAATTTCCAAAATGCCATTATGCTATCAAAAACATAATCTACTCATCACTACGAGTCTAGAGATACCCATATTGAACTATTGTGCTTCGGGTCCAAAAAAGACACCAAAACCTGGGTCCCACGTACGAAAATTGCATTTTTGAGGTCAACCCAATGCTCATACATCACCAAGGAATCAAAACCCTCAATTAATGGGTGCAAAAAAAAATAAAATTTGGGGCTAAATCAAGCCCTAAGCTAAATTGGGGTTTCGGGTCAAGAACTAAGAAATTCACCATTAAAATGATGAAATCTTACCTTAATCCAGATAATAATCATGATAAAAGATGTTTACCAAGCTCCCTAGACACCCACAAGACTCATTTTTCTGTTATCATACCTATTTAGGGTTTTAGGCTCTCAAAGATAACGAAAAAAGTCCAAATTTGCGACCTTGGGATCTATTTATAGACCCCCTCGGAGAAGAGTTGCGGTATCCCCGTGACAACAAAGTCAAAAACTTATTTTTGACCCTCAGAACTCATATGGGACCCAAATACATGATCTAATAGTGAAATTTGAGTGTAAACCGCATTTCAAATCCATTGTAACTATCAAAACTTTCATTCAATATCATTTAGGCAAAAAGTGGGGCCCACACCTATAGTTTTATTTTTTATAAAATCCGCTCAATAGCCCAAAATAAGTTTGGAATCCTTGGGACCTAAACCAAGGGTCCCTATATCATAAAATCGATATTTCAGATGCGATGGAGAAGTCAAATTTTCAATCCACGATCATTTCGATCAAATATGGGTCCCACACCCATATTTCAATTTTCCAACTTTCCAACCAATAGGGCCAAATAAGCTCGGGTGCATTGGAACACGAACCAAAGGTATACCTAGACTAAAATCTATTTTTCAAATATACTAGCACAGTCAAAATTTGCATTCGAGATCGTTTCACTGAAGTTTTTGCCCGATTGACATTTGGAACCAACGAGGACTTCAAAACAGAGAATTGACTCTAAAAATCAAATGAACTGCCCAGTAACAGAACCGTCGGTTCCAACAAGTCATAAATAACTAGGGGCAGCTGTGGAGAAGCCCTAATGGCGAAGATAAGTGAAAACCTGAAAAATAATCGAAAGGGTCTTTACAATTATCCAATAACTCCTGCAACTGATCCTTCAATTTCTTCAACTATGTTGGGGCCATCCTATAAGGAAAAATAGAGATGCGCTTGGTGCCTGACTAAATATCAATAGCAAAATCAATATCACTATCCAGAGGCATACTAGCAAATCCGTAGGGAACACATCCATGAACTCATGGACAATACGAATAGAATCCAAAGAATGAGGTGAAGCAACATTAGTATCACGAATATAAGCCAAGTACGACAAATGTACCCTCTCAACCAATCGATGAGCCTGAACATAAGATATAACCCTCTTAGGACCTGAATGATGTGCAACCTTCCAAGCTGTCCTCGACACACCCATCGAATCTAAAGTCATGGTTTTAGCATAACAATCTAGACCGCATAGTAAGGAGACAACCAATCCATACCCAAGATGATATCGAAATCTGCCATATCTAAGACAAACAAATCTACCCAAGTATCATGCCCAACAAAAGTAACAATACAAGATCGGTATTCTCGATCCACCACTAAAGAATCTCCTATTGGGATTGAAACAAATAGACATGGCAAGAGGCTCACTAACAGTATAAAAAACCAAAGCAAAATATGTAGACACATAGGGGAAATTCGATCCCAAATCAAATAACACAGATACAGATTTGAAACAAACAAGGACGATACTTGTGATCACAATATTAGAAGCCTCTACCTCTGGTCTGATGGGTATAGCTTAGAACTATCCATGACCACCAGCTAGCTGTGTTGCCCCGCGACCACCACCATTGGCTCTACTACCTCTGACTCTCACACCTCTAGTAGAACCCCTACCTCTTATAACTTAAATAAAAGTAGCTTTAATCACACAGTGGGGACATCTATTTGCCAAATGGCCAATATCATCACACAAAAAACAACCTATACGACCCAACTCAACAAGAGAAGTCACCACTGTGCCCGAACGACCACCTTGAACTGCTGGACCAGAAAATCTACTACCCGTACTCTACAAGGCTGCTTATAATGCTTTACCATGATACCCATGAGAACCTCTGAAATATCTGTCTCGAGAAGTTTAACCTCTGAACTCACCAAAATAGTACACCTTCTTGGCGCCTCCCGAGATGCCCGAAGAATAACCTCAGTCATCTTAGGATGATCCACTATACTCCAAAAGGATGAATACCCTCAGTTGTCTTAGCATGATCCGCTATACTCCCAAAGGACACTCCAAATACAACTATCTAAGACGTAGCGAACTAAAGAAAGACATCCAAAGCCATCACAAACTTTTGAATCTTCTTAGACTCGATAAAAATGTATGCATAGGAATTTCTAAATAAGGCATAGAAGTAAGCCTCATACTATGCAATAGTCATGGAGCCCTGCTCCAGGTGATCAAACCCATTTCTCATCCGATCCCTCAGACTGTAAGGCTTAAATATCTCTAAAAAGGCATCGATAAACTGATCCTAAATCATCTCAGGAGAATAAAGAGGTCTACAACTAACAAGTGATCTCCATTAATCTCTAGTAGCATCTCTGAATTGATAAGTAGTATAGGAAACCCCATGATACTCAAACGAACCCAAATTGTGCAACTTTACCTGATAATCAATCAAGAGCTCGTAGGCATCCTCGCCTATAACACTACTTAATCTAGGGGGGCAAATGAGTAAATTTCTTAAACCTCTTTTGATCCTTATAAGAAAGACATAACCTTACTTACAACAAGAGGAGGTATGGTATATTTGGTGGTCTGAGATCCCTTTTGCGGAGGTAACATAGATGAAGGCTGAACTCCTAATCTCAGGATAGTGGACTCAAATACCGACACTGAAATAGGAATAGTACTCAAGATCTGAGGAGTACCAAGAGTAAAGGTAGGTGTAACTGAAGGATCCACACTCAAAACTAGAGGAACACCAAGCGTACTTGAGGGATTACCCTCCAAACGGGTCAACAAGCAAGCCAACAAACCCTCTAACACTGTGGTAGATTAGCTCGATAGAATTGAAGTAGGAATCATACCTCCAACATACTCAACACGAGGCTTAGGGAAAAGTCCCCTAGTATTACCTTTAGATGGGGAAGATCCATGTGACCATCCACTCTCTACCCTGATGAAGGCTCCGCATCTCTAACCTCACGAGATCTAGTCATGAACATCTGCGTAGAAAAGAGTGAAATATGACTTAGACCATAAGGTATGAAAGAAATTTACACGATAAGGAACAAAATGAGGAAAATTTCCTAAAGACATACTATAGCCTCTCGAAGATAGATACAGACGTCTACATACTAATCTATGAGACTCTATTATACATCTCATTCTTACATCGTTGAGACCAATGAGCCTAGATTCTCTGATACCAATTTGTCATGACCCAAAATCCAAGGGTTAAGTTGACACTTATCACGGCGAACCTTAATAAATAAGCCTATGACACAAACTAATACAAAAGGGAAAGAATAATCCAAACCCAAGGCTAGGCTCCTTGAACGAAGCTGAACCATATCAATATAACAAATATGGAATGAAACATACTCAATAATACCAATTCTCAAAACCTGGTGTCACAGTATAAGAATATAATTGGTAAAATTAATAGTCAAATACAAAAGACATCCAAAAACTAAATATAACTCTATCTCCAAAATACAATAAAGACACAATCTAATAAGGAAAGATAGAAGTAGACTCCGGAGGCCAAAAATCAATCACTATCTTAAAAGCTCCAAGTGACACCCGAAATCAAATACTGTGAGGTATACCCAAACCTGAATCTGTACTAAAAGGGTACAATAGGAGTCAGTATGGTTCACTTGTACTTAGTAGGTACCAAAGGATAATCGAGTAAAGTAGAAAATAAAACATACAAAATACACACTAAGGGCATGTCACCTGTAATAAGAAAAGTCCCACAACGATAGCCCACACCTCTTGCACTAACAGCTATATAATATCCATATATAACACAGCAAAATATCAAAAAGGAATACAAGTATACCTTTATACCATATATATGCAAGGAAATGAGAACAACATATACTGGAGCATTAAGTACAAGCAAGAAAATATAGAACAATGGATAGATAACAAGTCAAATAGAATATACAATCACATCACAAGCATAATAAAGTAATTACAATAAGAATAATGATGATAATGTAATGCACGAGGTTGTCGCACAATCTTTGAGATTGTCGCATAGCCTTTGAGACCATCGCACAGTCTTCGTATACACCTATAGAGATAAAGTTACAAGGCGTAGGACCCATGAGGGGGTTCATTAACCCATATACAATCCATATATATCTATATCTCCTCCCTGGAACATCCCTCGGGAAGGGTTTTATAAGATGCCACATTTTTTATCAAAAAAAGGTGTTGCTAGTGTTTCTCAGTATTTCTATGGTGGTACAATATTTCATGAATGAGTTTGAGGATATAATTCTTAGAACTAACCACAATGAGTATCTCCACAACCAACCATAATAAGTATTTCCACAACCAACCAATATACCATCATGCGAGTTAAATATCCACTCATTATTTCGAACCATCCATGAAATCCAACATGATTCATATGCCAATAGAGTAAGAATAGATCACAACCCACAATTGGTACCAGAAAACATTTTTCATCAAATAAGATACAATTATCATCATGTATCAATATCATATAAGACCCCACACGATCACACATAAAACATAATAGACCAAAACCACCACATAACATCATATATAGGCCTCTACACAAGCATAACATGTTAAGATAGCCATTTTCATGATTATTTCACATACCCTTAACATGCTTTTGTATCAACAATAACTGCCCAATCTTTTCTGCAAGAAGTTAATCCATAACCTACTTCAAATACTGAAAATCAAAATAAAAGCCTTCAATCCATAATATTAATCCTTATGAACTAAACCAAAATCAACTAATACATCAAAATATAAAATCTACGCATCAAAATAAAGACTACAATACCTATATTGCCAATTTTCAAGTCGGGATCAAAACGGACCCCCAAATGGATTTCAAAAAAGAAGGGTAAAATCGTACCTTTATTTCAAAATTATTTTCTCCATATTTTTAAGAGTCTACAGATGAAAACCCAAGCAAAAAGGAGTTAAAAACGAGATTCAAATCAATGAAAAATCATTTTCAACCTTTAACAGGTAAAACCCCTAAAATCTATTAAAAATTAGGATTGAAGTTGTTTTGAAGATGAAATTGAGGAAAAATTGATAATTATGAGGTTAGAAACTCATCCAAGAGAAAAGGTAGAAATTGGGGTTTAAATTTGAGAAATATAATTTTTAGGCCTTATGGGGCAATTATTTATAAATTCCATACTTGATAGAAGTTTAAAACTAGAATTAAGTGATAAGGATTGAAGAAAATAATTGAAATAGGTGTTATGGAGCTTACCCAAGTTTATAAGTGGAAGAAATAGCTCAAAATTATGAAACCCTAAGCTCCAAGTCTCAAAAATTGTGAAAAATAACGAAAACCAGGTATTTATATACCCAAGCTTTGCGATCTCAGACCAGGGTTGCTATTGTGATACCTAGCCTGTCAAGGGTATTGCGATTGTGGAAAGGGTATCATGATCACAACACTCTGACTACAATCCCAATTGAGATAGTGATAAGAGCATCGCGATCGTGGGTGCACCATCTAAGTGGTGCACTAGTCAGGGACTTTGTGGATTCCAAGTCTTCGCGGGCCCCTCAAAACAATCCAGAATCCTGTGAATGAAAATGAACTATGCCACCCTATTAAATTCGATGCTCCGAAATCAATGGAGATATCAAATTTTCTAAAAGACATTATTTTCACAAAGTTGACTTCCAAAACACAAAATCACAACATTCCAAATCAAGAGTTGAAATAAGATTTAAAAGTCATAAAATCGCACCAACCATGTTTCCACCCTAAAATTGACATTTTGGATATGCTGGCATAGTCTGTTCTGCCATCCATTACATGGATCAAAAGATATCAAATGAAGTCAACTATGAGGCTCTCAAAGCTGTCAAAAATCATAAAATCATAGAAATGGCACCAAAATGTATCAGGAACCATGCCAATCAACCCTACACCCTAGAAATACCAGAATATAATCACGAAGAGGTGAAATAATCCAATCACATAGAAACACATATTTCATTAAAATTCAGTTTGTTACATATTCGCATAATGAAGGAACTTGGCATCACTACTTAAGAACTTGATGAAAGCCTGATGTTCCTAGGTTTAACAAAGGGGGTAAGGGGGCCATAAGATCTATAAAGTTAGGGGATCATATGGACAATTTGAGATCAAATGTATATATATATGTGATCGATGCAAAGACTTCATATAATATATTGCTTAGTATGCCTTGGGTATTGTCACGACCCAAACCAGGGCCTGTCCATGACGGGTATCTCAAGTCCCACGTGGACCAAAGATCACCCCTTGCATCTAACCAAACCAAACACAACATCCTATAATATCAGATAAATTCTAACATATAACAAGATAGCATGCAACAAGATTAAAGAAAGTCACGTCTATAACCAATGACTGATGATCGGTCAATCAATCGACCAACATCACCAAATATCCATAGTAATCCAATCAAAGACTTCTAAACAAAGTACCAAACCAGTATTGGTCGGGACATGTTCCGACTCTAACAGATGATAATGAGAATAAAAATGATATTGTTAATGATAATGAAAGTATCTATCAACTCAAATCTAAGAATGAATGCTGATGAAATGCCTGGAAGATCACCAGTTCACCACAATCTAATAAACTGCGCCAACTGACCTAACTCTGTGCTGGAAGTGTAGAAGTAGCTTAGGTGCCTGCATTATGTGAGTATATAGCATCCGAAGACGGTTAGTGGGGTGAAAACTAGCATGTAACTTAGGGGTAAGGATAACATAATACCATAATTAACAGTTAAAATCAATCAAAACCAATGCACGTAATACATGGGCCTGGATTATATAGCTCAACTGTCATAACATACAAAGGCATCCACGGGATACATGGGCCTAGCTCTCCCATAGATGGTAGGTCCCCAGTGCGTGTGGCTGCACAAACTAGAGGGTATACATATGCACTATGGGGACTCGAACCTCCTTGCATATCAAGGTGACTTGAGTACCAATTTATGTAATAAGATATGGGGGACTTGGACCTCCGAATCATATGATAATAATAATAAGGGGGACTTGAACCTCCCAGTCATATAGACTCCCGTGTCGGCAACTGCGGTTTTTAGTGCTGGTCCAAGAGGCCTCCACTTTCATAACACAACTACACAACCTTATTAAATCCCAAATAAAACAAGTATCACACATTCCCATTCATTGAACCACATTATACATTAAGGCATACATTGTTGGTATCGTTATATTAACTACACTTGCAAGGTAACGTCAATATGCAACATCAATTATCTTCACTTGGGAGAATTCATAACCCCCTCTTGGTATAATTTTACAAGTTTCCATATTTCTCATAATTAAAAACAAATTTCACAATATGGGGTTGGGGTTATAACCACTTCAAAAGTCACAAGTTTGGGAAAATCACAATTCCCTTGTTCATTCACCATACCTATGCACCCATAAGTTCAAAACCATAGTTTAAGTATGAATAGTCATATATAAACCATGAGAAACATTGTTTAATCCATAAACATTCAAAACCCTCAACCCTTATTTCAAACCAATCATCAATATCTTATGAACAATACTTTAAACTATATGCTTTTAACAAATTAACAATGAGGGGAGGGTAAAATGCTTGAAATACCCAAGATTATGGAGAAAATTTAACCCTTGAAGATCTACTTAACCCACTTCTTGGAAACCCTACGTATGACTTCTCGAGAGAATTTAAGAGAGTTTTTTAGAGTGTTTTAGTGAGTTAACAATGCTAATGGGGTCCCCAATAGGGTTTTAGGTCATGGGTTACAATTGGGGTAGAGGGGAAATATCCAAAGTACCCTTAATAAAATGACTGAAAATTATCACAAGTGACTACAGGTCACTATACGACTCGTATAGACAAATTATGACTTATTAAAAGGAGTCATAGTTGAGATAGAACCACCAGGTCCCCATACTATTTTGGCTATGATTCATACCACCAACTCATAACCATACTTGACGACTCAAGTACTTCTTATACTCAAAACAATAACAAATTTGGGATGACACACTGGACACCCTACGATTGGGACATAATGACTTATCATGAATATTTACCACTCGTGGCCTCAAGTCGTAATGAAGACAATGTCTTGGGCCAAACTTTCTAGATACCTTACGACTTGGTCTGTACGACCCGTAAGAAGTCTTGATGACTAGTTGAGAGCCAATCATACTCAAAGTAGAATACTAAGCCACTTGTTCTGATTAAGTTGCTATCGAGTCCCTACGCCCCATCTAACTCCCTACAATTGATCAGGAAAATCGTAGTCAGAATAGTAAGGATAAAATTTTAGAAATTTTTCAAAGACCAATAACCTGAGGTGTTATAAGTACACGAGAACAAAATTGTCTCATCCTCATACTATCAATGCTTGAAGTATCTCAAATGCGCAGTAGAAAGAAAAATAATTGTTGATGATAAGCTATTAACTGAAGCTGAGTCACACTTTGCCGATGCCTGATTCTAGTTGAAGAACTATATTGTCAATGAGAAAAGTTTTGATAATGTCACAAAGACCAAGTTTAATGATCTTGCAGCTAAGAAGGTCGTGGCTGCTATTGAAAAACTCACCACTAAGAAGCCTCCCTCTACTTCAAATAAGGAAAGTGCCGCATCTACGAAAAATATGGCAACTTTTATTTCCACTATGTACCAAAGGTAAAGAAAGAGAAAGATCACACATTAGATGCCTAAAATAATGCTCTTTCTATAAAGAAGATTGACATCATAAACCCGTCCTTATGGCCACTAGGGGATTTGGTGGCTTAATATCTGCCATAAGATATGACACTCCCTGTAAAATGTACAAAAAAAGGCTTTGATTAAAATGCTTACAAGTTTATTTGTAAAGGCTGGATACAATCCCAATGAGCCATAATGGTTGGAAAAACTTCTGTCATAAAGTAAAAACAAGTAGGCACATAAAGGCCTAGGGACCACACAACCACCTCCAGTTTCCATCTCGGGCGGTTAGCAACTACATCACTATGGAAGAGGAATCCACTGCTACCAATAGATGGATTTCTGTCTTTGATCGACTTGGAGAATTAACCACAAGAACTTTAGTGTTTGAGAGGTTGGGTCTGTTAAATAAGAAGAAATTCAAAAAATATCAAAGAAATTTTCAAAGCACGATAATACACTTTTCACCTAAGATTCAGAAGGATTTCCAAATTTTGATTCCTTCTAGAATAAGACGATAGACAAAAATTATGGTTTCCTGCAAGGAGGTGTTAAAAATAAAGGCTCATATTGTGGATTATACAGAAAAATATAAGGAAAATGAAGAAAGTGTTGGCTCCTAATATCATGTTACAACCCAAAATGAGAATGATGTCTAATCTTAAACGAAGATTGATGATACTTTATGGTGATACCACATATCTATCAATGAAAATGATCCATAAAAGGAGAAAGATCTGGAGATGCTCCATCAAAACTTGAAGAAGGAGTGAATACCATAATAGATCCTTTGAAGGAAGTTAATATTGGAACTGATGGAGACCCAACACCAACTTACTTGTGTGATTTTTTAGAATTGGATGAAAAATTTCTTATATGGACTTACTCATATAATATAGAGATGTCTTTTCTTGGAGTTATATGGAGATGCCCCACTTAGATCCAAAAGAAGCGGTCCATCAGTTGGCGATCAAGAATGGTACTCGTCCTATTAAGCAAGGCCGAATGTGCTTAAGGCTAGAGTTAGTTCCATTGATTGAAAATGAAGTTAACAAACTCATTGAAGCTGGCTTGATTCATGAAGTTAAATACCCCACATGGATTTCAAGCATTGTTCCTGTGCGGAAGATAAATGGCCAAATTTAAGTTTATGCCGACTTTAGGGACCTTAACTATGCATGCCTTAAGGATGATTTAACAATCCTAATTTCCGATTTGGTGATTGATACCACCACTAGTTATGAGGCGATGTCCTTCATGGATAGTTATTCTGGCTATAACCAAATCCGCATAGCACCAAAGGATGAAGAGCTCACTGCATTTCATACGCCCAAAGGTATTTATTGCTACAAGGTGATGCCTTTTGGTTTGAAGAACATTGATGCCTCTTATAGAAGGGCTATGAAAATGTTACGACCCAAACCAGGGCCTGACCGTGATGGGTATCTCAAGTCCAACCAGGACCGAAGACCACCCTAATACCCTAAACCATTTTCTACTTTACACCCCATGTCGGATGAAGTCCGAATATATAACATGATAAGAGAATATCAATTTAACGACATAATAATATGTCTATAACCAAAACCAACCACCAATAACCATACAACAAACCAATACCGCTCATGTCCACAGTAGTCCAACCAAGCCTCTAATCAAAACCAAAGAATAACCAGTCGGGACATTCCCCCGACCATACCCAAAACCAAGACCAAAAGGAATAATAAATACATAAATAAATTCATTGCATAAAATATGGTTTTCTAAAGTATGGAACTCAACACTTCAGTCTGACTCAAAAGTTATCCCCGAATCACCTAGTCACTGTGCAGGATAAGTAGAAGTATGGTCGGTTCCTATATCACGTGGGGATACAACTCCCGAATATGGTTAGCCGGGTGAATGCTAGCATGTAATTCAGGGATAAAGATAAAGTAATGCCATCAATTCAAAACCATGTCAAGAAAATGCACATAACCATCTGCAATTACATATATATATATATATTTATATATATATTTATATACGTATTCCATGTCGGGATGGGGGCCAAAGTTTAGCATGAACTTTAAAACCTTAACTTGGGTTGTGTAGCTTTACCAAATAAATCCACCCACAAGTTATATGGGTCCATTATTACCCCTGGATGGGCCCAGTGTGTGTTAGCCGCACGAACTGGAGATACCCTTCACCCTTTATGATACACATGTACGTATGTATACTTGGGGGATTCCCTTGTACCCCAGAAGAATTTGGTCATCAAGACCAATACTCATGTCGGCAAACATTAAATTTCCAGTGTCCGTCCTTTAGAGTCACGCCTTCACAACTAGCTAGCACTACCCCCATTATTGCCCAATTAAAAAATTTAACACATAAGCTAACCACCAATTATCAGAGTTAATTATTAAGGCATTATTAAGTGGTATCGTCATACCGACTATAGCTTGCAAGCAATGTCATTAAGCCAACACTTGGGACGTGTACCCGTACCCCACATACTCCATTATAAAAAATCACTTGGGTGATTTCCATTTACCCCGTAAGGTTTTCAAGACCATTATCACCCAATCAACTAATTAAGCCATACATTTATGTCAAGGAGTAAATCAAATCAAGTGATAATGCAGATTCTAAAACCAATTATGCAAGTTGGTTGAGGTTGTTACCAATTTCCATAGCAAATCAATTAATTCAGGGATTCTTTTGTACCCCTGTTTCCATGATTTATCAATTTAGGGGTTAGATTGTACCCTTATCCCTCCACCATTCCCATTCACCCCAAATCAATTACCAACCATTAATTGAAGAAAAACAATTGCATAAATATCATAAAAGAAGCATTTTAAAATAATTTATATTCAAAACCCTCAACCCATAATTCAAAACCCAATCATCAAAACCATATAAACCTTATCCAAATCATGCCATTGAGAAAATACAAGTATAGGGGAAGAGTAACATGCCTTAATCACCAAGAAGTATAATAAGAAATCACCCTTAGAAGCCCCAATTGATTAGTCCCTTGAAAACCTTAGTGTTCTTGACCTTGAGGATTTAGGAGTGTTTGAGAGGTTATTTGAGTTGTTTATGAGGGATAAAGATACCCTAAAGAGGTTATAAGACATGGGTTTCAAGTTGGGAAAGAGGAGAAATGTCCAAAATGCCCTCAACTTAAAAGATGAAAAAGTATCGCCTTTGACTACGAGTCAACCATTGACTCGTAGCCACTCCTTACGACTCATCACCATGAGTCATAGCCAAGACAGTGACCAGGACCCCCATACACAGTCAATCTTATAACTCAACAAGCTTACTCGTATCAAGACCTTATGACTCATAGGGTTTAGTCATAAGCAACACAGAACCCAAATGGGTTAAACACTAGACATCCTACGATTTGAACCTACGACTCGTAACAAGTCCTTACGGCTCTCTATGAGCCACTCGTACTTAGAGCAGAACTTTGCCACTAAGTTTTTAATTTGGTTATGACCAGGGTCCATACAACTCGTAACCATATCTCACGACTCGTCACCATGAGTCGTGACCAAGGTCGTGAGCCCAAACACTAAAATCTCAAGGCATTACAATCTCCCCCACTTGGATCATTCAGCCTTGAATGATTGGTTAAGGTAAGCACCAACATGATTTAAACACAAATAACAACCACCCTTCCCTTTAACTAAGTCAAAAAACTAAGATGTCAAGATAACACATACCTTGAACATGATTTTCCAAAATAAGGAATAGGAATGGATACTTGGATTTCATGTCCTCTTTGGCTTCCCAATTAGCCTCTTCAACCTTGTGGTTCCTCCATAGAACCTTTACAAAAGCTACGTCCTTTGTGCGCAACCAACGAACTTGCCAATCTAAGATCCTCATTGGGACCTCCTCATAGGACAAGGAATCTGACATAATGATGCGCTCCAGAGGAAAACCAAGGAAAGATCACATACACATTTTTGTAACATGGATACATGGAACACCAGGTAAATAAATCCCAAACAAGGAGGCAATTCTAACTCGTATGCAATGTTACCAACCTTTATCAACACCACATAAGGACCAACATATCAGGGACTGAGCTTTCCCTTCTTACCAAACCGCATCACTCTTTTCATGGGAGACACCTTTAAGAATACCCAATCACCAACCTCAAACTCCAACTCTCTATGCCTTACATCCGCATAGGACTTTGGGTGACTTTAGGCGGTCTTGAGCCTTTCCCGAATCATCTTCACCTTTTCTATGGCTTGAAAAACTAAATCAGGGCAAAACAACCCACTTTTACACAACCTTCCTTAGTACTTCAAGATACCATCTCCGCCAATCTCAAAAGCCATTACCTTCTGCCTGCCCACATCACTCTCGATTTGCATCAAGATTGGATCCAAAACCCGCTTCTTCTTTACCTCAGTACCAAGAGATGACTGCGCCATTTGCTATACAAATACACCACTATTCTCAGAGTCCAAGAGATGAACTCCAAGGTTAGCCAAGTAGTGAATATCTTTCACCAATTCCCATTTTTCTCATCCACATATAATAATCTACCCTTAGACAACCTGCTAAGAACATCAACAACCATATTATCTTTACTTGGGTGGGACTGGAGACACATGTCATAGTCTTTTAGCAACTCAAGCTACCTTCTTTGCCTGAGATTAAGCTCTTTCTGAGTGAACACATGTTGCAGGCTCTTATGATCAGAATAGATATCAACATGAACCCTATAGAAATAGTAACACCAGATCTTTAATGAAAACACCATAACCAACAACTCCAAGTCATGAGTTGGATAGTTCTTCTCATGCACCTTTAACTATCTAGATACATATGTAACTACATGTTGTATTAACACACAAAAATCTAACTCAGGATGCATCATAATAGACAACAAAAACCTCAGTTCCCTCAGGCAGTCAAGACCGGTGTTGAAGTCAACATATCCTTCAGCTTCTCAAAACTACCCGCACAAGCATCAGACCACGAGAATTTCACTTTCTTTTAAGTCAATTTAGTTAAAGAGGCCGCAATAAAGGAGAGACTTTCTATAAAAATTTTGTAATAACTAGCTAAACCCAAGAATCTCCAAATATCGATTGGAGTCGTGGGTCTAGGCCAATCTTAATCACCATAATTTTTTGTGGATCCACCATGATCCCCTCACTGGAAACAACGCGACCTAGGAAAGTAACAATGTTTAACCAAAATTCATATTTTGATAACTTGGCATACAAATGTTGATCAGTCAAAGTTTACAATATGATATAGAGATGATCGGTATGGTCTGCCTTACTCTTAGAGTACACCAGAATATCATCTATAAATACAATGTAGAACAAATCCAAAAACTAATAAAAAATCCTATTCATTAAGTCCGTGAATGCCACCAGGACATTGGTCAACCTAAATTACATGATTCGGAACTCATAATGACCATACTAGGTACGAAAAGCAATCCTAGGGATGTCCACCTCTCGAATCTTTAACTAATGGTAACCTGATCAAAGATCAATCGTAGAAAAACATTTAGCACCCTAAAGATGGTCAAACAAATTATCAATACTAGGAAGAAGGTAATTATTCTATACCATAACCTTATTCAACTGATGGTAATCTATGCATATCCGAAGAGAACCATCCTTCTTACGAACGAGCAAAATAGGAGCACCCCATGGAGACACAATAGGATGGATAAAACCCTTATCTAGGAGATTTTTCAATTTCTTCTTAAGCTTCTTTAACTCCTCCGGATCCATTCTATAAGAAAGGGTGGAAATAGGATGAGTGTCCGAAACAAGGTCAATCTTAAAATCAATTTTCCTATTAGGAGGGACACCAGGAAGATCATCACAAAAACCTCAGGAAATTCATTAACCATAGGAATGAATTGTAATAAAGGAATTTTTGAGATAGAATCTTTAGCCCGAACCAAATGATAGAGACAACCCTTGGAAATCAATTTCGAGGCTCTAAGGTATGATATAAACCTCTCCCTAGGCTCTAGGGAACTTCTTTACCACTCAACAATTGTCTCATTAGGGAGTTTAAAAATAACATTATGAGTCCGATAGTCTAAGAAAGCATAGCATGAGTGCAACTAATCCATCCTTAATATGATCCACAGATACCACACAACCCCTATAGACTCTTCTAGCCACCATAAAGTCACCCATCGGGGTAGAAACAGAAAAAGATTTTGAGATATACTTGGGGTTGAACTAAAATGTACAACCACAAATAGGGTCATATAAAAAAGAGTGAATCCCAAATCAAGTAAATAGTACACATCACAGAAAAGAGTTTCAACATACCAATAATAATATCAGGTAATGCCTTGGGCTCCTGATGAGTAATGAGAGCATAGAGATGATTCCAACTAGTGTCGGAGCCTGATGGGGCACCCTTTGGTGCAAGAGCTGATAAAGAGGCAAAAAAAACCTTGTTTGACCCAGAAGCAACCTTACCCAGAATTTCCCCACTTCTTCTTAGACCACTTACCACCATTTCTGCCACTGCCTTTCCTCAATCTCAACTTGCTTCTTCTACTCTTCCTCAACCTACTGCATATACACAACTAATTTATAGATATCCATGTCCCTATTCAACAAGGCAACTTTACTCTCTAGAATCAACTCATGGGATAACCCAAAAGTAAATTTACTCATTCTATCCCTCAATCTAGACACCAATTCAGGAGCATACCAGGATAACTGATGAAATTTCAAGGCATACTCCTTGACCATCATCCTGCCTTGCTACAGATTAATAAATTCTTCTACTTTGGCCTCCCTCTGCTCTTGAGGAAAGAACCAGCCCAGAAAGTCATTAGAGAAATTATTCAATAGTGCAGATTCAACATCCTCTCCCCTATACTTTTCTCATTCCTAGTACCATTGGTACACTATATCCTTCAATTAATAAGCAACAAACTCTACACCTTCAACATCTGAAGCATGCATAACCCAAAAGATCTTTTCTAATACCAGTAAAAGTTGGAGAACTCAACCTCATAAACTGGCAAACCCTTGTGACTAAGAAGCTACCAACTAAGCTAAACATATAAATAGACTGATGAAACTCAACGTTCAATACATTAATCTGAGCAAATTGAGAAGGACTATTAGGGATAAGTGGAACTCCAAAAGAGCAGTCAGGAAATGAACCCCTAGATCAGCTCTGTACCTCATAAGTAGGGCGTGTCCCATCAATAGTTTCCTTAAGTGAGACAAATGAGTTTCTATGTGCTTCAGATCGTCTGGGAGGGATGATCTAAAAATCAAAAAAATAAGAATTAGGGGAATTCAAGACCTTAGACTCTATAGTCCAAAATAGAGCCAATAAGAAAGGAAAATATTCTTAAATGTCTCTGTAATACCCCGTACTTCTATCTATCTTAAAATTATCCCAAAAATATTAAAGACTTATTTCAAAGATGAATTCACTTTTATACATATTGTATTTTCAAGATTTCATATTTTATCATGTGAGAAATTGAATAAGCTTTCCATTGATATCAAATTTACCCAAATCTGACACTGGGGCAAAGAGTTAGAGCCATTTTAGTAAGATAGTGTGTCACCTGAGCCATATACGCATCGCGGAGCCAGCCAAAATGACAATCGACAAAATCCAGTGAGCCTCCGCGAATATGAAGCATCGAGCCAAGGCTCAAATTTAGAGTTTTCAAATTCCAGTGACACGACGCGATAGCGGTGTGTCGCGCCAGGGGTCCAGGTCGGGAAATTTTCACAAAATTAAAATACGCATCCAAGGTCTAAAAGGGTTAATTTCTCACCCCTATATATACCCAATAACACATGATTCAGCCATAATTTACCCAAAATATAGTGTTTCTCTCAAGTTTCTCTCAAGAACAAGCTAGGATTTTCAATTGGAGATTCAAATCCAAGACTCAAATTCAAGAATCTCTCTGTCAATCTTCGTAGAATCAAGAACTAAGGTATACACAGTGTTCATTCATGGATTCCTTTCATCCATGAAGCCCAAGAATCAAGTTTTAAATCTTGTATTGTGAATATTTTGTTGTGGGTTGATTATTGATGATAGGCGAATTTACACGCCTAAAGTACTATATTTTACCCATATTTTAGCTAGGTTTTGAGGACAAAATATATAATTCATGCGCTTTTAGTCCTTTTTCCTGTAATTGAGCTAACAAACGTGATTAGCAAGTTTTCAGGTATAAATGATGCAGATTTCAGCATTTTATGGATAACTTGACGCCAAAGGAAGCTTCACGAAAGAAGGAAGGGAAAGCTTGGACGCCAAGGACCAAAAGTGACGCATGGAAAATCTGTCCCGGGCAAAAATAGCAATTCTAAAGACTTTGGGGACTAGCAGTAACTTATTAGGATTAGGATAATGATGCAGTAACCTAGTAGGATTGGGTTAAGTAATGCATTAGCTTAGTAGGAATAGGATATGGGTGTTATAAATACCCTATTTTGCTAGAGATTTTTATCATTCAACACAATATTATTCTCATCATTTACTACTACTTTTAGTTCTTCCATTAATTCTACTTTATTCTCTTCATCTATTCAATTCTTAATTTCCACAACAAGAGAACCGTTACTCAGCAAGGAATTCACGCCATTCTTACCCCTAGACTTATCGCGAGATTATTTTGGTATGATGATAATTGCTATTGTGTTTTCCGTTGCAATCATAAGTAGCTAAACTTCTCTGTTGGGGTTATGGAAGCCGTATGAGATACTATCTATTGCTATGAGTTTGTGAGTTCGCGACACGTATGCTTCTTATATCATTATTCTCTTCATCTTAATGCAAATTCTTGTGGTTGCAAACACATAGAATACGTCAGTATAGCATTAACTTGTTGGAAAGAAAAGTTATATGTCTGGAAAAGAGATAATGTCAAGGTAATAGGGCACCAACCCCTATTAAAAAGTTAGTGTCGTAACTGGATTAACCTCTTGGAGAATTTTTACCGTTAGATACGCTTTAAGCTCGAAAGAGTTAAAGTGAAATAGTCCTTGTTAGGTCAAAAGACACTTGGATTTACCATAGAATACAATTCTCTATAAGCACATGCATGTCTGAATTCCGCATAACTCATAGCCAATAGAGACGTATAACTCATAAGGTGGACATAACCCCAACTCTCAATTCTCATTGGTTAAACATCTTACTAAACACTCTTTCTGTTTACTTTGCTATTTCTATTTTTACTTTAGTATTTTGTTTACATTATTTGCAAATTAAAATCCCCCCTTTTTTACGAGACTTGCACCAAAAGTCTAATAATCTTTGCTTACTTATTGACCAGCTATTCCCTGTGGGATCGATACCCAACCCAGTTGGGTTATATATTTGACAACGACCGCTTACACTCTTACGAGAGCTGTAGTTTGAGCGTTATCAAAAATTGGCGCCGTTGCCTGGGGAATACGGTTGTCAACTAAGTTTGTGATAATTACTAGACCCTTTGGTCAAAGATTCTTATACTTTTACTTTTAGTTTTTGTTTTTGTTTTCTACAGGTTTTTATTCAGTACATGCCCCATACTTGAAGTTCTGGTCAACCGTTATTACCTATCAATCCTGAACCACAACGTATTGGCAGAATGGAGGCACAACACGAAATTGAAAGGATGGCTGCTCAACAGGAACAGGCGAGACTAGCTGCTCTAGCAGCCGCTCAAGTGCATCTACAGAATATTGATAACCCTGGGCGAGCAACAAATCCTGACGATGTGGACCTAGGTTATGACGAGTTACTAAACCCAAGGCGTGATGCTGAGATAGAAACACCTGCTAACAGAAGAGATCGTCAAGCTAGGTTTAGGCATGAACGCCGACCTGTACAACCAACTTTTGACGATGATGATGATGATCTTGATGGAGCCGGAGCCATAGGAGCAATTATTCCTCCACCATTAGCACCCGGAGCCAAGTTCAACATCACAAACACCATGATTCAGTTATTGCAACTCAAGGGATTATTCGGTGGACTAGCAGGCGATGATCCGAATATGCATCTGATCAACTTTATTTCTACCTGTAAGTCATTCGACAATCCTGGCATTGGACAGAATGCAATTCGGTTGTGCCTATTTCCATTGTCTCTATCTGGGGAGGCAACTCTATGGTTGAATGGGCTGACTCCTGATTCTATCACTAATTGGAGGCAGTTGAAAGCCGCTTTCCTAGAAAGATTCTTTTCGCCATCCAAAAGAGCACAATTGAGAGATGAAATCAGCAACTTTTAGCAGCTTCCAACCGAAGCTCTTCATGAAACATGGGAGAGGTTCAAGACGAAGCTAATGCATTGCCCAAACCACCATATGACTAATGTTCACCTAATGGAGATACTATACAGATCCTTGAATTCAATAACTAAACCAGTGGTGGATAATGCGGTTGGAGGATATTTTATGGACCTCACCTTTGGTCAGGCAAGCAATATGCTAGATCGGATAACGAAGAAAAGTAGAGCTTGGCATACCAGGGATTCTGAGGTAGCAAGCCCCACTTTATCTATTGGCATGACTGCAGACCAAAGGAGAAGAAAAGAAGAACGTGATCAAGATATGGCGCACCTGAAAACACAAGTGGATCTTCTTACAAAACATCTATTATCAGGGAAGACCGAAAAAGTCAAAGCTGTTGCGTCAAAAGGTAGAGACGAATCTGATTCAGAAGAAGAGGCCAACTACTTAAACAATCAGGGGGGTTTCTGAGGTAATACCCAAGGAAACCAAGGTCGGAACTATTATAATAAATCTGGAAACAAGGACCAAGGTAGTTGGAAGAACAAGAATGACAAGAGTGGTTTGTATGTTCCCCTAGGAAGACGTGACACCACTACATCTGGTTCTGGAAATATGGAAGATATGATGGCTAAACTGTTGAAAGGAGTGGAAGCAACCAGTGCAGGAGTAACGGAGGGAATAAATGATTTATCCTCAATGAAGCAATTGGTTGACTCACATTCCACTTTAATAAAGCAAATAGAGCAGCAATTGAGCCAACTTTCCGCAGCATTCAATCAAAGAAAGGCTAGAACTTTACCTAGCGACACTGTGAAAAATCCAAGGAATGATGGATCATGCATGGCTATTACTACGCGAAGAGGTAAGGTGCTGGAAACTTCATCCAAAGGTAAGAAAGTGGTCAACGATGTAGCGGACAACGATGATAAGGCTAATGGAGAAAATGCAGTAGAAGCCAACCACGACATCCATGGCGTCACACTAAGTATATTACAGCCTAAAAAGACTGAAATACGGAAGCAAGAGGAGAAGAAAGCTGTGGAGAAAACATTCCCACTTCCACCACCACCTTTTCCTCAAATATTGAAGAAGATTGTGGATGATATAAGGTTCAACAAATTCATGACGATGTTAAAGCAGCTGACTATAAATGTTCCGTTGGTGGATGCACTAGAACAAATGCCTGGGTATGCGAAATTTATGAAAGATCTTTTGAAAAAGAAACGGGCAGCAAGCTATGAGTTGAATGATACTGTGCATCATTGCAGTGCAATTGCTACTCGATCACTATTTTAGGAGCCACCATCAATTTGATGCCATTATCTATTTATAAAAAGTTGGGGTTGGGTGATCCTACTCCAACTAATATGAGGCTCGTAATAGCGGATAGGTTGGTAAAATGACCTGTTAGTATTCTATGTGATGTATTGGTAAAGGTTTCTTCATTTATCTTTCCGGAAGACTTCATTATTTTGGATTGTGAGGCAGATTCAGAAGTTCCCATAATCTTGGGGCGCCCTTTCCTTGCAACAGGAAGTGTGCTTATTGATTTAAGAGCTAATGAGCTTTTATTCCGAATAAATGACGAAGTAGTTCGCTTTGATGTGTGTAAATCAATGAAGCAACTCAAGGAGCTGAGTGTATTCTCGGTGGCTGATGTTTACTTTGATGATGAGAAAGAATTACTTGAAGAGGAGCAAATTATTGATGACCCATGGCGGTTGTGCTCATGAATGTTGAGCATCAGGATGCTGAAAATTATGAAGAGACTATTGATGCTCTAATAGGATTTGGATCATATCCTCATGCTCCCAAAAAGCTGGACCTTGATCTCAAAAAGCAACCCACACCACCAGCTAAACCATCTATTGAAGAGCCTCCCATGTTAGAATTGAAAGAGCTGCCTAGCCATTTAAAGTATGCATTCTTAGAAAGCGGAAACACACTTCCAGTCATTGTGGCGACAGATTTGGGTGAGCAGCAAGTTGGAGCTCTCATTGCTATTCTACGGAAGTATATAAGAGCCATTGGTTGGACCATCGCTGATATTATTGGTATCCCACCTAGGATTTGTACACATAAGATTCAGCTTGAAGAAAATTGGACACACACTATTGAGCATCAAAGGCGTCTAAATCCACCTATGCAAGAAGTGGTGAAGAAAGAAATTATTAAGTGGTTAAATGCAGGGGTAGTGTATCCAATCTCTGACAGTACATGGGTAAGCCCGGTACAATGTGTTCCCAAGAAAGGAGGTATGACGGTAGTAGCGAATGAGAAGAATGAGCTTATTCCACTCAGACCCGTCACCGGATGGAGAGTATGCATGGACTACCGAAAGCTGAATTCATGGACGCTCAAAGATCACTTTCCAATGCCATTCATGGACCAAATGCTCGATCGACTAGCAGGAAAATGCTGGTTTTGTTTCTTAGACGGTTATTCTGGCTATAATCAGATTTGTATTGCCCCCAAATACCAAGAGAAGACAACGTTCACATGCCCATATGGTACGTTTGCCTTTAGACATATGCCATTCGGGCTATGTAACGCACCAGCCACCTTTCAGCGTTGTATGATGTCCATATTTTCTGATATGGTTGAAGGTACTTTGGAGGTATTCATGGATGATTTTTTAGTTGTGGGCGAGTCGTTTGAATCGTGTTTGGTAAACCTGAGTATGGCGTTGCAAAGATGTGCAGAATTCAACCTAGTGCTGAACTGGGAGAAGTGCCACTTTATGGTTAAAGAAGGTATTGTTCTTGGGCATAAAATCTCCGAAAGAGGAATTGAGGTTGATCGAGCTAAAATTAAAGTTATCGAGAAGCTACCACCTCCAATTTCTGTGAAGGGAGTTTGTAGTTTCCTCGAGCACACAGGTTTCTATCGGCGATTCATCAAAGACTTCTCCAAAATCCCTAGTCCATTATGCAAACTTTTGGAGAAAGATGTAAATTTTGACTTCAATGAAGATTGTTTGAAGGCATTCGATTGCCTCAAAGGGAAGCTAATTGAAGCTCCTATTATGGTAGCATCAGATTGGTCTCTACCGTTTGAAGTCATGTGTGACGCTAGTGGGGTAGCTTTGGGTGCCGTACTTGGCCAGAGAAGGGAGAAGTTATTCCATCCAATATACTATGCTAGCAAGGTCCTAAACGAAGCCCAAAAGAATTATACTGTCATAGAACAAGAGCTGCTAGCGGTTGTGTATGCTTTTGAGAAGTTCCGTGCTTATTTGTTAGGAACCAAAGTGATCGTTCATACAAACCATGCAGCTCTGAGATACCTAATGACGAAGAAGGATGCAAAGCCGAGGCTAATTCGATGGGTATTATTGCTGCATGAATTTGATTTCGAGGTAAAAGATAGAAGGGGTTGCGAGAACCAAGTGGCTGACCATCTATCTAGACTTGAGAACGAGCATATGGCGCAGCCTGAAATCGAGATTGATGATGCATTCCCTGACGAGGAGATCTTAGCCACGATAATGGAAAAGTTACCATGGTATGCCGACTTTGCGAATTTTGTGGTAAGTAATGTCATACCTGCAAATTTATCTTTCCATCAAAAGAGGAAGTTTATGCATGATGTAAAACACTACTTTTGGGATGAGCCATATTTGTTTCGACGATGCGCGGATGGTGTTATCCGGCGATGCATATCCCATGTAGAGGTGCCTAATATATTGGAAGCATGTCACACTTCCCAAGTTGGAGGACATCACGCAGGTAATCGGATGATAGGCAAATTTACACGCCTAAAGTACTATATTTTACCCTTATTTTAGCTAGGTTTTGAGGACAAAATATATGATTCATGCACTTTTAGTCCTTTTTCCTGTAATTGAGCTAACAAACGTGATTAGCAAGTTTTCAGGTATAAATGATGCAGATTTCAGCATTTTATGGATAACTTGACGCGAAAGGAAGCTTCACGAAAGAAGGAAGGGAAAGCTTGGACGCCAAGGACCAAAAGTGGCGCATGGAAAATCTGTTCCGGGCAAAAACAACAATTCTAAAGACTTTGGGGACTAGCAGTAACTTATTAGGATTAGGATAATGATGCAGTAACCTAGTAGGATTGGGTTAAGTAATGCATTATCTTAGTAGGAATAGGATATGGGTGTTATAAATACCTTATTTTGCTAGAGATTTTTATCATTCAACACAACATTATTCTCATCATTTACTACTACTTCTAATTCTTCCATTAATTCTACTTTATTCTCTTCATCTATTCAATTCTTAATTTCCACAACAAGAGAACCGTTACTCAGCAAGGAATTCACGCCATTCTTACCCCTAGACTTATCGTGAGATTATTTTGGTATGATGATAATTGCTATTGTATTTTCTGTTGCAATCATAAGTAGCTAAACTTCTCTGTTGGGGTTATGGAAGCTGTATGAGATACTATCTATTGCTATGAGTTTGTGAGTTCGCGACACGTATGCTGCTTATATCATTATTCTCTTCATCTTAATGCAAATTCTTGTGGTTGCAAACGCATAGAATACGCCAGTATAGCATTAACTTGTTGGAAAGAAAAGTTATATGTCTGGAAAAAAGATAATGTCAAGGTAATAGGGCACCAACCCCTATTAAAAAGTTAGTGCCGTAACTGGATTAACCTCTTCGAGAATTTGTACCATTAGATACGCTTTAAGCTCGAAAGAGTTAAAGTGAAATAGTCCTTGTTAGGTCGAAAGACACTTGGATTTACCATAGAATACAATTCTCTATAAGCACATGCATGTCTGAATTCCGCATAACTCATAGCCAATAGAGACGTATAACTCATAAGATGGACATAACCCCAACTCTCAATTCTCATTGGTTAAACATCTTACTAAACACTCTTTCTGTTTACTTTGCTATTTCTGTTTTTACTTTAGTATTTTGTTTACATTATTTGCACATTAAAATCCCCCCCTTTTTACGAGACTTGCACCAAAAGTCTAATAATCTTTGCTTACTTATTGACCAGCTATTCCCTATGGGATCGATACCCAACCCAGTTGGGTTATATATTTGACAACGACCGCTTACACTCTTACGAGAGCTGTAGTTTGAGCGTTATCAATTATGTTCATGTGATTATGGTTGTATGATTCCCAAGTTGGAATCTTTATGTGTTGTTCATGAACCTATGCTAGTATGTGGTCTGAAACATGTGAAATTGAGTTGAAATATGGAGTTTTGTTGTATTAATTTGATGGTCATGCCTATTCCCTAAGTCATGTATCGTAGGTGTTTGATAAAATGCCTAAGAGAATAGAAATTATGCATTATAGCTTAATTGTGACCCAAGTGATAAGTGTATGCTTTACCCTATGACTAAGAATGACTTCCATAATATTGTGTGCATTATGAATAGTTTAGGGAATGTCCATGAGATTAGGTTGATGAAAGTATGACATGTTTATATGCAATTCCATTAATGTTCAAGACTATGATAACCATGTACTTCATGAAATCCCTAAATTAATGTATTATGAATTGTTGATATTTTTCATGTGTTCAAGAAGTGTCATGTCCTATCAGTTTAATGCTACCAAGTCCTGGGGGTACTTGCACCCAATAATTTAGCTGTGTGCCTAGAGCCAGTGTCATGTTTTCACGATACTCTTTGTCAATCCATGATCCTTAGAATTCAGTCAGTCTCACGACTCAGGAAAACTCAGTAAATTCAGTATCGGTCTAGTTCTACTCACTAATCTCAGTGACCTCAGTGGTCTCAGTAATATTAGTACTCATTAATCTTGGTAACCTTAGTATTCCTAGAAATCTCAGTAATTGCAGTACTCTCCGCCAGTCCTCAGATCTCAGCAGCATTCCGCCAGTCAATGGAACTCAGTGAACTCAGTTTAGCTCTGCTAAATAATACCATTAGTATCAGTTCAGTTCAGTTAATTAATTCAGTGTCTATTCATTTGGGAGTAGGACTCAGAACATAGTGAACCCAAAATGGGGACTCTCCTATTATTCGGTGGAGGGTATGATCCTTAGAAACAATCCTTGTGTTCCAAAACTATATAGACAATGTAGGTTAAGATGTACCCTACGCGTTTAGGGATTTATACATCTCATTTGAGTTTTCTACTAGGAGGGGTTGATGGAAAAGCTCCCTATCAGAGAGGGTATACTCATAGCTTATCTTTACCCGTGACATGGTACTGATACCCTTCCAGCTGGGGTTACAGGTTGGACCCCACCAGTTCAATTTTGGGGCATGCCAGTTATATGATTACCTCCCACAGTCTCAGTTTTAGATCCAGTTTCAGTAATAGAACTTAGTTCCATTCTACAAAAATCTAGGACTGTCAGATACAATCAAATCAGTACAGTGCGGAACCCAGCTAGTTCCATCAGTATCAGGACTGTCAGATATAGTCACTCATGTTATCAGTATTCATACTCAGTAATCATGTTATCATAAACTCAGTTAATAGTATATTAATTATATGAAACCCATGTTATTAGTATTTAGTTTTAGGACTGTCAGATACAATCAATAAGACCAGTTCTTTATAATCAAAACTGTTAGAAATAGCTATTCCTTTATTAGTAATATGACATTATTTCCTCAGTATTCAGTAGACTCAGTCATTCAGTATCCCAGTATCAATACTCAGATATCAGTAAATCCACATTATCAGAATTCATAAGTTAGCATTATCACGATCTCAGTTATAGTTATGTATTCATGCATGTATTCTCACATTCATGTTATACAATCAGTTATTATTGTTCATGCATATGAACCCTTGCATTTAGCCTACCTCACTTGCATACCAGTATATTCAACGTACTGACGCATTTGCGCTATTGTGTTTTATACCATAGGTTTAGAAGCACGAGCTCCCGAGCATCCTTAGTAGATTAGAAGTTCAGAAGCCAGACTAGCAGTGAGTCCTCATCATTCGAGAATAGCATAATTAGTTTATTATTTTATTATTTTATTATTTTGGAGTTAGTTGGGGATATGTCCCATCAACTCCACAGTTTTCAGACAGTTTAGAAGCTTTCAGACTACAACATGTTTAGACAGTTTATCTCAGTTTTGGGTATTATCATACCCCGCTACAAACATTATTTTATATTCAGTATTAGTTCAGTTTTGAACCTTATGGCCTTACAACTTATATTCCTTATATTTATAATGTATTATTTAGTGCTCAATTACAGATATCAGTCATGGGTTATCTTGTGGTCCTTTGGGGTCATGAGCACCGTATAGCATTTCGGGTACCAAATTCAGGGTATTACAGTCTCATAGCCTCTCTCTTATAAGTATGGCGCGCTACACACCTATAAAAGAGACTCTAGTTGACATGACTTTATTAGACACCCAATGATACTAAACCTAGGCTCTAATACCATCTTTGTCACAACTCCAACCAGGGCCTGGCCATGATGGGTATCTCAAGTCAATCTAGGACCGGAGACCACCCCAATACCATAAACCATTAACCACCTTACACCCCATGTCTAATGAAGTCCGAACATATAATAAGATAAGAGAATATCAATTTAAAGACATTATAATAAGTCTATAACCAAAACCAACCACCAACAACCACACAACCAACTAATACCGCCTATGTCCATAATAGTCCAACTAAGCCTCTAAGCAAAACCAAAGAATATCAAATTGGGACATGCCCCCGACTATAGCCAAAACCAAGACCAAAAGGAATAGTGAAGAAATAAATAAATCCATAACATGAAATAGGGTCTTCCAATGTATGGAAACTCACCACTCTAGTCTGACTCAAAAGCTATCCCTGAATTACCTAGTCATTGTGTAGGAAGAGTAAAAGTATGGTCGGTTCCTGTATCGTGTGAGGATACAATGTCTGAAGATGGTTAGCAGGGTGAACACTAGTATGTAACTCAGGGTTAAAGATAATCTGATGGCTTCAATTCAAAACCAAGTTAAACAAATGCACATAACCATATGCAATTACATATATATATATATATATATATATATATATATATATATATATATATATTCCATGCCGGGATGGGGGACAAAGTTTTGCATGCACTTTAATACCTTAACCTAGGTTGTGTAGATTCACTGTTATAAATCAACCCACGGGATATAGAGGTCTAGTGTTACCCCTTGGACGGGACCCAGTGTGTGTTAGACGCACGGACCGGAGATACCATAGGTGGCGGGGATTTCCTTGTACCCTTCACCCTCTTTGATACATATATACGTATGTTTACTTGGGGGATTCTCTTGTACCCCAGAAGCACTTGGTCATCAAGACCAATCATCATGTTGGCAAACATGATTTTCCAGTGTCTATCCTTTAGACTCATACCTTTACGGCTAGCTAGCATTACCCCTATTTTTGCCCAATTAAAATATTTAACACATAAACCAACCATAAATTTTTAGAGTCAATTATTAAGGCATTATTAAGTGGTATCATAATACCGACTATAACTTGCTAGCAATCTCATTAAGCCAACACTAAGGGATTCCTATGTACCCCACAGAATCTATTATAACAAATCACTTGGGGGATTCCTGTGTACCCCACAAGGTTTTGAAGACCATTATCATTTAATTAACCAATTAATCCATGCATTAATGTCAAGGAGTAAATCAAATTAAGTGATAATGTACACTCTAAAACCAATTATGCAAGTTGGTTGAGGTTGCTACCAATTTCCACACCAAACCAATTAATTTGGGGATTCATTTGTACCCTTATTTCCATGATTTATCAATTTAGGAATTCCATTGTACCCATGTCCATCCATCATTCCCATGCACCCCAAAGCAATCACCAACCATCAATTTAAGCAAAATAATTTCAAAAATATCATAAAAGAAGTATTTTAAATAATTTATATTCAAACACTCAACCCAAGTTCAAAACCCCCTATAAATCTAATATAAATAATGCCATTAAGAAAATACAATTATATGGGAAGAGTAACATGCCTTAATCATCAAGAAGTACGATGGTAAATCACCCTTGGAGGCCCCGATTGATTAGTGTCTTAAAAACCCCAAGCATTCTTAACCTTGAGGATTTGGAAGTGTTTGAGAAGTTATTTGAGTTGTTTATGAGGGCTAAATATACCCTAAAAAGGTTATAAGACACGAATATCAAGTTAGGAAAGAGGGGAAATGTCCAGAATGCCCTCAACTTAAAAGCTGAAAAAGTATCGCCTTTGATTACAAGTCAACCATTGACTCATAGCCACTCCTTATGACTCGTTACCACAAGTCGTAATGTAATGCCCCTAGTCTACACCCAGGATGTTGGATGGTGCATATAATCTCGAAGGACCGCAAGCTAACCCATGACTGGTAACTACTATAAGCACTGAATAATAATAATGATAACATATGCAGTAAGATAATTGAATATGCCATAAGGTTCTCAAATACTAAAATAATTATTGAATGTATTAATAATAACATCTGCAAAACTAAATATTTGACTGTGCTAGTCTGAAAGCATCTAACTATCTAAATATGGAGTTGATGGGACAAGTCCCCAACTAACTACGACTACTAAACATACTGAACTACTGAAATGTTGAATCAATAACTCTGTCCTCAAAATATGAGGACTCACCACTGTAATCGTTGCTAGTAACCTGAGCTGCTAAGTACGATCAGGAGCCCGTGCGTCTGAACTTATGATATGAGACATCATAGCGTAAAAGAAATACTATGTGTCAATACTTTAAAAGTACTGGTATGCTAGATGAGGTGAGGCTGAAATGTATGGGCTCATATGCATAAATAGTAACTGACTGAATGATATGAACATAACTGAATGAAAGTACATGTATAACTGAAACTACTGTAAATACTGATTATGCAATACTTTGCATGTACATATATATATACTGTATCTGAGATCATACTAAAACTAAATACTGATTTCTGATAACTGAATGACTAATATCTGTGATTACTGATAACTGTATTACTGATAGTTGAGTGACTATTTCTAAGAGTCCTAATTTTATAAAACTGAACTGAGTTTTATACTGAGTTTTGAGATTGAATACTGGTTACTGAATACTGAATACTAAAATAATAACTGTGGGAGTTATTATCTAACTGACATACCCCGATTATAGACTGATTTGGGGTCCAACCTATGACCCCAGTTGGAAGGGTGTTAGCACCATGTCACGGGTACTAACAATGGCTATACGGATCCGCTAAAGAATCACCTTCATCTGGTAGGTGAGATATGTGTTACCCTTAACTGGCAGGTGAACACTTTACCAACCCTCAACTGGCAGGTTGATATATTTAACCTGCACTAGCTACGTAGTTCTGGAACTAAGGGACTCTACTAAAGGTCACACACTCAATTGGCAGGTGAACTCCCATCCCTAGGTTTTCTCGGTGCTGAATCCTACTCCCAACTGAATAGATACTGAACAGAACACTAGGTTGTACTAGGTCTGACTGACCTATTACTAATCGAGTTAACTGACTGAACTGGATTGAGTTTACTAAGTTCTATAACTGACTGAGTAATACTGTTTATGATGTTATTGAGACTATTATGTAGCTACTAAAATTCTAGGTAAATAGCTAGATTTTTGGGTATTGAATACCCCCAGGACTTGATAGCATCAATAGCAAAATATGACAAAATCTTAAAAGCATTACATTAATTACTTATTCACCATGAATTCATTTAGATATTTTGTCAAACACTTGAGAGGCATGAACTTGTGCATGAATGGGGCCACATGATAACATGTCATGAATTCACTATTCAATTTACATAGGCATTCTATCAAACACTTGGGGAGCAAAACCAATGCACATAGAAATTATCAAGACATAAACATCATGGCTACAACAGTCAACTTGCATATCAAGGGCTTAATGTGAAAATCATATATTACTACATATATGCTAATTAATTCACTTGAAACTTGTAATGAATTTTGATTTGGAAACCAAACATCAATACATACATGAACACAATCCAATTCAAATATGTAAATTATGGAATCAATAAGCTTGTAGTTTAAAAAGGGTTCTTGAACTCCAAGGGTAGAAGAAAACCCAAGGATGAACACCTAACATACCTTAGTAATTAGTTTCATGAAAATCGTTGGTGTGTTCTTGAAACTTGGACTTGAAATTGAGTGGCCTATGGTTTTGTTCTTGAGAGGATTTGATAATATATAATGAATTTTTGTCCTTTGGGCTTAATCTCGTGTTTTAATAGAATTGGGTGAGGGTAATATGACTCAATTAACCTTGGAAAGTCAAATTTTTAAATGAGCAAAACTCCCCAGTGACGCGATACCTGATGCGCCGCGTCTATGGGATCGACGCGATAACTAATGCGATGCATCGAGAGTGCATTGGCTTACTGGAATTTGCACTAAATGCTGGGGATAATATTTTTTGACTTGATGGGCAATGCGACGCATCGAGATTGCGTTGACTCACTATTTTCGATATCCAAACAAGCTTCTAACTACGTTAAAAAAATTCAAAACTCACCCGAAGTGACCTATTGACATCCCTGATCATGAATCGACTTAAAAATTGACATTTTAAGGTTTTAAGGATAAAAAATAAGATCATCAAATTATGAAGACTAAAAATAATTCTAAGTATAAACACTTATCTGAAATTTCTAAGTCTGGGACCCCCTTTTCATGCTATATAGGACTGAATTAGGCTAGGACTTTTACGGGGTCTTACAATATCTCCCCCTTGGAAACATTCATCCTCGAATGAGATTGATTGAACTGAGACTACTAAGAAAGTGTACTGGTACTGGCATGCACAACTTAGACATGATTGAACTTGGGGACATGACACATGACTGATACTGCTGATAAACTGAGTTTTCATACTAAACATGTATATCTGAAGCATGATTACATAACTGAACTGATTTATGAATACATGAATGCCATGAGAATGATATGGAATGGTAATTGATACCGAGTTTGTAAAGGTAATCTGAGTATGGAATTGAGTGAATCTGAGAAAGACTATTACCTTGAGCTGAGTCTGAGTTTGCGAAGAAGAGGTAAGGATACTTGGCTCGTATATCTGCTTCTGCTTCCCAAGTATCTCCCTCAACGGACTAATTCTGCCAAAGAACTTTGATTAAAGAAACTTCTTTGTTCCATAGTCTGCGAATCTGATGATCAAGGATTTTTGACTGGGACTTCCTTGTAAGAGAGTCTATTATGAACTTCTATACACTTTATAAGGAATACAACTTCTAAGTCACCAATGTATTTCTTTAGCAAGGATACGTGAATTACTGGGTGCACTAAAGCTAAGTCTGAAGGCAACTCAAGCTCGTAAGCTACCTTTTCAAAATGGCTGAGAATTTGGTAAGAACCGACATATTGGGGACTGAGCTTCCCGTTCTTGCCAAAACTCTTCACTCCCTTCATGGGAGAGATTTTCAAGTACATAAAATCACTAATCTCAAACTCGAGATCTTTTTTTTCTCACATCAGCATACAATTTCTATTGCCTCTGAGTTGTCTTAAGCCTTTCCGTAATCAACTGAACCTTCTCTAAGGCATTAAATACTAAGTCAGGACCTGCAAACGCAGTGTCGCCTATGTCAAACCAACTAATGGGATACCTATATCTCCTTTCATAAAGCATCTCAAACGGAGCCATCTGAATACTAGAATGATAACTGTTATTATACGCAAACTCAATCAAGGGTAAGTGGTCATCCCAAATGCCCTTAAAGTCAACAACACATGCTCTCAGTATATCTTCTAAAGTCTGAATGGTCCTTTCTTCTTAACCATCTATTTGAGGGTGAAAAGATGTACTGAGGTGAACTTGGGTACCAAGACCCTTTTGGAAGGCTTTCCAAAAATGAGAGGTGAACTACGTAGCTCGATCTAAAATGATAGACAATGGGACACCATACAATCTAACCAATTCTCTAACATAGAGCTTGGCATAATCCTCAGCTGAATAAGAGGTATGAATTAGCAAGAAGTGAGCGGATTTGGTCATCCTGTCTATAATGACCCAAATTGAATCTGCTGCTGATGAGTATGAGGCAAACCCATCATAAAGTCCATGTTCACTTCCTCCCACTTCCAAGTGGGGATACTGAACTCCTGCATAGACCCACTAGGCTTCTGATGTTCAATCTTAACCTTCTTGAACTTGGAGCACTTAGCCACAAATTCTGCAATATCTCTCTTTATCCCACTCCACCAATAGACTTCCCGCAAGTCATGGTACATCTTAGTGGCCCCGGAATGAATTGAGTAATACGCACCATACCCTTCTACAAGAATCTGCTACCTCATGCTACCTACACATAACCTACCCTGGCAGCACAACACACCATCTCCTCCTTGGGAGAAAACCTCAACTTTTTGATCTCTGACTGACTCTTTCAGTTAACTGAACTGGGATCCCTGTCCTGCTTTTCTTTCACTTCGGAAACCATAGATGATTCTGAACTATTTTGCACCCATATACTACCCTCAGCTGAATCAACCAAATAAACACCCAACCTGGCAAGCTGATGAACTTCTTGAACTAGCTTCTTTTTACCATCCTCAACGTGAGCAACACTACCCATGGAACATCTACTTAGAGAATTAGCCACTATATTGGCCTTGCTCAGATGATACAGAACACTCATGTCATAGTCTTTCAACAACTCTAACCACCTTCTCTGACGCAAGTTTAGGTCTTTATGAGAAAATACATACTGCAAACTTTTATGATCTGTGAACACATCAACATGTACCCCATACAAATAGTGCCTCCAAATATTTAAGGCAAACACTACAGCTGCTAACTCAAGGTCATGAGTGGGATAATTCTTTTCATGAGGTTTAAGCTGTCTAGAGGCATAGGCTATGACCTTACCTCTTTGCATCAAAACACACCCCAAACCAACTCCGTAAGCATCATAATACACAGCGAACTTGTTTAAACTATCTAGTAAAGTCAAAACTAGGGCTGTAGTAAGTCGGGTCTTCAACTCCTAAAAACTCTTCTCACAAGAATCTGCCCACTGGAATTTGACTTTATTCTGAGTAAATCTAGACATGGTGGATGCGATAGATGAAAATCCTTTAACAGACCATTGGTAATAGCAAGACAAACCCAATAAACTCCTAATAGCTGATGAAGAGATGGGTCTAGGCCAGTTTCTTATTACTTTGGTCTTTTGAGAATCGACTCTAATGCCATCACTAAAAAATATATAATCAAGGAAAGCTACTGACTTTATCCAAAATTTGCATTTACTATTCTGATATGGTCTGCATGATCATTTTCTTTGCCGCAGTAGACAAGAATATCATCAATGAAGACTATGATGAACATGTCCAAGTACTGCTTAAACACGTGGTTCATCAAGTCCATGAAAGCTGATGGGGCATTGGTAATGCCAAATGACATGACTAGAAATTCAAAGTGACCATATTAAGTTCTGAAAGCTATTTTTAGAATGTCTTATTCTTTGACTCTAAGCTGATGATAGCCTGATCTGAGGTCTATCTTAGAAAAGTAACTAACACCCTAAAGTTGGTCAAACAAGTCATCGATTTTGGGGAGTGGATACTTGTTCTTAACTGTGGCTTTGTTCAACTGACGATAGCTGATACACATTCTGAGAGAACCATCTTTTTCACGCACGAATAGAACTTGTGTGCCCCACGGGAAGACACTGGTACTGATGAATCCCTTATCTAGGAGGCCCTTCAACTGCTCTTTTAATTTTTTAAGTTCAGTTGGAGCCATTCTGTATGGCAGAATTGAGATAGGTTGAGTATATAGAAGAAGGTCTATTCTAAAGTCAATTTCCCTTTCGGGAGGAACTTTGAGAAAATCTTCGAGAAACACATCTGGAAATTCACATGCTACTGAAATTGACTCAGTATTAGGGGTCTCTGAACTAAATTCTTTAACTCAAATAAGATAATAGACACAGCCCTTGGATGTCATTTTTCTCACACTTAGGTATGAAATAAGTTAACCCCTAAGTGTTGAAGTACTACCCCTCCATTCTAGGACAGGTTCATTCGAGAATTGGAAATAGACAACTCTATTTCTACAGTCAATGGAAGAATAACATGAATGAAGCCAATCCATGCCGAGAATGATGTCCAAATCTATCATCTCTAGCTCTACTAAGTTTGCTGAAGTGACTTTATGAGATACCATAACCGGACAGTTCGTGTATACCCACCGGGCTATGATAGATTTACCCACTTGGGTAGATACTAAGAAAGGCTCTGCTAGGATTTTGAGACTGAATCTGAAGTCAATAGCTATATAAGGAGTTACAAAGGACAAAGAAGCTCCTGTTCTAGCAAAGCATAAACATGTAAATGGTAAACTTGTAACGTACCAGTGACCACATCAAGAGAACTTTCCTGATCCTATCGGGACTGGAGTACGTATATCCTGTTTGGGCATTGCCTACTAGTGGCACTGAAAGTGGAACCCTACTAATTCAGGCGCCTGGACTGAACTGGGGGACGATTATACTAACTCTATGAACCTAATTGAGGACAATCTATGATCCTATGGCCTAGCTTGCCACATCCAAAACATACGTCACTTCCCGCTCTACAAATACCCTAATGATTTTTGCCACACTTTTGATAAAGAGGATTTGTTCGGGCACTACTAACACTACCCTAAGATTTAAAGCCTGGTGCCCTATCCTTATTACCGTCTCTGAATTTCGGCACTGGAGCACTGGATGAGGACGGAGCCAGAATTGAAGATTTTGGGTGGAACTGAGAACGATTACCACCCTCAAACTTAGGCTGAGTGAAGTTAAAGCTACCTGTCCTAGCTTTTTTATTTTTTCTCTCTTTCTCCTTAGTCTTCTACTCTTCAATCTATTGAGAATGGAACATTAACCTAGACAAGTCCATCTCCTTGATCAGCATTGCGGTCCTATACTCCTTGACCACACTGTTAGATACACCTGACATGAACTTGCTCATCTTAGACCTGTTATCCGCGACTACATGAGGAGCATACCTGGACAACTGAGTAAACTTGATGGAATACTCCTTCACTGTCGTGTTATCCTACTTCAGATTTATGAATTCCAAAACCTTGGCTTCTCTCAACTCTAATGGTAAGAACCTATCTAGAAAGGCAGTAGAAAATTTCTCCCATTTTATAGGCTCTGATCCATGGCCCTATCTGCCTTCCACTGCTTGAACCATGTATGAGCCACATCCTGCAACTGATATGCAGCTAACTCAACACTCTCACTAGAGGTTACCCCTATAATATCTGCGACTTTCTACATTATGTCAAGGAATTCCTATGCGTTCTCTTCAGACTTAAACTCAAAAAATGATGGAGGATTCATTCAGATAAAGCCCTGAATTCTAGATACAGCAGTATTAGCCATTGGGTTGTCCTGGATAGTAGGTGGAAATTTATTCTGGGCTACCACAGAATGAGCTAGAGTGGTGAATACTGCTCTGAATTCTGTATGGAAAATATGCTCATTTAGGGGATCTTCCTGAACGAGTAGAGGTACTTACTGGTTTCCAATTCTTCTTCTGTTAGTCCTTTTGGGAGGCATATTCTACAAATGGAAGGGAAACTTGGATTAGAAAGAGTGTTTAACTTCAGCTCATGCTCACTCATATGATATGAATATTAAAAGAAGGGAACTTTTCCTACAAACACCTCATAGACTCTTGCCCGTAAGTGTGGCGCGCTACACACCCATGCACAAGACTCTACTTGATGCATCTTTTAGACTACCTAGGAATCTGTTGAACCTTAGGCTCTAATAACAAGTTTGTAACACCCTGAGTTTACACCCTGGACATCACATAATGCTTATAATCTCGAATAACCACAAGCTAACCCATAACTGGTAACTGCTATGAGCGCTGAAAAATAATAATGATAATATATGTGGTAAGATAACTGAATATGCCATAAGGTTCTCAAATATTGAAATAATTACAAAATGTACTGATAATGACATCTGCAAAACTGAATATCTGACTGTACTAGTCTGAAAGCCTCTAACTGTCTGAATATGGAGTTGATGGGACAAGTCCCCAACTAACTCTGACTACTGAACATACTGAACTACTAAAATGCTGAAACAATAACTCTGTCCTCAAAATATGAGGACTCACTACTGTAATCGTTGTTGGTAACCTGAGCTGCTAAGTACGGTCAGGAGTCCGTGCATCTGAACCTATGATATAAGACATCATAACACAAAAGAAAGAGTATGCATCAGTACTTTGAATGGACTGGTATGCTAGATGAAGTGAGGATAAAATACATGGGCTCATATGCATGAACAGTAACTGACTGAATGATATAAACATGTCTGAATGAGAGTACAGGTATAACTAAAACTATTGTAAATACAAATTATGCAATACTGTTCATGTACACATATATATACATACTGTATCTGAGATCATACTAAAACTGAATACTAATTTATAATAACTGAGTGACTGAAATCTGTGATTACTGATAACTATATTACTGATAGCTAAGTAACTATTTTTGACAGTCCTGATTCTGTAGAACTGAACTGAGCTCTATACTGAGTTTTGAGACTGAATAGTGGTTACTGAGTATTAAATACTGAAACTGTAATCATGGGAAATATCATCAAACCAACATACCCTAATTATAGACTGAGTTGGGGTCCAACCTGTGACCCCAGTTAGAAGGGTGTTAGCACCGTGCCACGAATACTAACAATGTCTGTATATATCTGCTAAAGAATCACCCTCATCTGGCAGGTGAGATATGTGTTACCCTCAACTGGCAGGTGAACACTTTACCAACCCTCAACTGGCAGGTTGATATATTTAACTACGCTGGCTATGTAGTTCTAGAACTAAGGGATTGCTACTAAAGGTCACACCCTCAACTGGAAGGTGACCCCCATCCCTAGGTTCGGTCGGTGCTGAATCCTACACCCAACTGAACAGAAACTGAACAGAACACTAGTTTGTACTAGACCAGACTGACCTGTTACTGATCGAGTTGACTGACTGAACTTGACTGAGTTCACCTAGTTCTATAACTAACTGAGTACTATTGTTCGTGACGTTACTAAGACTATTATGTAGCTCTAAAATTCTAGGTAAACAACTATATTTTTGGGTATTGAATACCCCCAGGACTCGATAGTATCAATAGCAAAACATGGCAAAATCTTGAAAGCATCACATTAATTACTTATTCACCATGCATTTATTTAGACATTTTGTCAAACACTTGAGAGGCATGAACTTGTACATGAATGGGACCACATAATAACATGTCATGAATTCACTATTCAATTTACATAGGCATTCTATCAAACACTTGGGGAGCAAAAACAATGCACATAGAAATCATCAAGACATAAACATCATGGCTACAATATTCAACTTGCATATTCTAGGGCTTAACATGAGAATCATATATTACTACATATATGCTAATTAATTCACTTGAAACTTTTAATGAATCTTGATTTGGAAACCAAACATCAATACATACATGAACACAATCCAATTCAAACATGTAAATTATGAAATCAATAAGCTTGTAGTTTAAAAAGGGTTCTTGAAATTCAAGGGTGGAAGAAAACCCAAGGATGAACACCTATCATACCTTAGTAATTAGTTTCATGAAAATCGTTGGTGTGTTCTTGAAACTTGGACTTGAAATTGAGTGACCTAGGGTTTTGGTCTTGAGAGAATTTGAGAATATAGAATGAATTTTTGCCATTTTTGGGGCTTAATATTGTGTTTTAGCTGAATTGGGTGATGGGAAAATGACTCAATTAACCTTGGAAAGTTGGATTTTTAATTAACCAAAACTGCCCAGTGATACGATACCCGACGCACCGCGTCAATGTGATCGACGCGATAGCCAATGCGATGCATCGAGATCGCGTTGGCTCATTAGAATTTGCATTGAATGTTGGGGACAATATTTGTCAACATGATGGATGACATGACGTATTGAGTTCGCGTTGACTCACTATTTTCGATATCCAAACAAGCTTCTAACTACGTTAAAAAAATTCAAAACTCACCCGAAGCGACCTGTTGACATCCCTGATCATGAATCGACTTAAAAATTGACATTTTAAGGTTGTAAAGATGAAAAAAAAGATCGTCGAATTATGAAGGCTTAAAATAATTCTAAGTATAAAAACTTTGCTAAAATTTCTAAGATTGGGACCCCCTTTTCATGCTATATTAGACTGAATTAGACTAGGGCTTTTACGGGGTCTTACACGTAACCAAGACAGTGACCAAGACCCCCATGCACTGTCAATATTACGATTCAACAAGCTTACTCGTATCGAGAACTTACGACTCGTAGGGTCTAGTCGTACGCAAGATAGAATCAAAAATATTGGACATCCTACGATTTGAACCTATGACTCATAATAAGTCCCTATAACTCTTGGTGAACCACTCATAATTAGAGAAGAACTTTGCTACTAAGTTTCTGATTTGGTTACGACCATGGTCCCTACGACCCGTAACCATATTTCACGATTCATCACCAAGGGTCATGACCAAGGTAGTAAGCCTAAAGCTCAAGAATTTTCATGGGCCGAAATCCCGGGGAGTTACAACAAAACATCTTTGATGGATTACTCATATTATACCATATTTTAAGGGTGACAATGCTCTATATTATGTTTTTCTAAGATTTGGGTAGACACGGACTTGAATTTTCTACATGAGAAGGAACGTGGTCCCACAGAAGTAAAACTCCCACTCTCTCCATGTATGCGCCAACTCTCTAAAATAAGGTGATTTGAAAGAATTTTGGGAAAGTACAATATACAATCCACATGTACAATGTGTGTGAGTGTCAGTTTTCTAAAGTGGAGAAAATATAAAGGAAATGTCAATTTATATAAAGCGATAAATAAATAAGCAATTTATACAACAATAATAGTAAATAAATAATGTATGTGACACAAACATGATAAATCAAGACAACTAGGGTGAAATAAATAACAATATACAAAAAAATAATTATTAGCCTAAGTATGTTATGGTTAAGAACATACATCATCCCAAGTGAAGTCGCCAAGCAGTTATACCCCATTTTAAAACTGGTCAAATTGAGGTACAACATATTGAAAAACTTTTGATTAAATTAAGAATGTTGCCACCTAATTAATTCTACGGTGAATTAGGATACCTATTATAAACTAAGTAATTAAAATAATTAAAGACTTCATTTTAAAGTCTACTTAACCTAAGTGGTTCTTAGAAACGACTCTAATTATCATAAAGAAAAGGGATTAGACACCCTAAAGGATCCGCCAGCTACGGTTAACCGACTAAACTTAGGTTAGTAAAAATAAAAGTATAGCATTTATATAAAATTATAATTTCAAATTTCAGTAAATAGACAATAGTTTATACGAAAGCGACGATTTGGACAAATAGATATAATATAAATCGATAAAAACAATCATTTGGACATTTGATTGTTAAAACTACCTTTAATGAATTTATCTAAATAAATCAGGGGGTAATTATGCAAGTGCAAATCTCATTTAAGCACTTGATATTTAGATAAAGTGCTTAAAAGAGATTTACACTAATGAAATAAACAAAATTTAAAAGAAGCCATATATTTAGACATGATTTGCAACTAACAAACAACAACATCACAACCAAAATAAATTGTGTATTCACATGATAAAAATAGATTAAGTGAATCTAAAGGGATAGATTCGTACCTTCTCCAGGGCATCAAACTAGGGTTTCCTCATCGTAGATTCTTACTCGAGCTCGAACTTTAAACTCGAAAAGGAGAGCAAGAATATAAATAAACTTGTTGATATATGATGCTATTTTTTTTGTAATTGTTGATTCTTATGGTGATTACTAATTGACTTTTTTTGATAAAAAAAATAGGAGCCCAAAGGCTCTTTTTATAGCCAAATTTGAGAGGCTGCAATGGCTGCCAAGTGAAGCCTTAAGAATTCAAAATTTGAATTCTTGAGAGTCTCAACTGTAAAAAATAAAGACTGAAATTTATCCCTTTTTTTTCAATTTGATTTGAAGGGAAAAATGATGGTTTGGGAGGTGCTAGTTTGGACCCATTTGATTAAAGGGATTACAATTTCAAACCCGATGGTTCTTCACTATCTTCCCCTTTTCAGAAGTGGTAGAGGAGATGGATTTATTTGAGGTCTAAATTAAGCAAGAAAAAATTAATGATAAAGGAATATAAAGCTGATGAAAACTGTGGGATTGATGGATGTGGGAGGAAAAGGGAAGGGGGAAGGTTGAGGACCAACTAATTTACTATTATCCGATGGTCCAATTAAAAATCGGCGTTGCAGTGATGAAAGAAAAGCTGAAATGATGTTTCTAGTTGTAGTCTGATTAGAAACAAATGAGAGACTAAGAGAAGAGAATAATGGAGGGTTTTATTAGCTTTGAGGCCGGGTCGGGATACTTGAAGTTGGGCCTTTTTAGTGAAGTAGTAGACTTCTTTTTTTTAGGTGAAAATTAATTAAAGAGATTGGCCCAATCCATAGCCTAATTTCCTTAAATAAATTTCAATTAACTAATTCAATGATGCTTATTTGGTTCTAATTATTTTTTTTCAAAAGTGTATGTCTCTCTCTCTCTCTCTATATATATATAGAGAGAGAGAGAGAGATAAATTTCTCACATATAGATGCATATACACACGTGCACGATTTCAAATATGTACTTATGTTATATTTAAAATACGTTTAGCTATAATTTGAAATTAATAAAATAAAGTAGAGTAAATCTGTATGAAAATATAATAATATAGCAAAGATTATATTAATATAGTAACATATAATTGTTTATTCATTTTAGAAAAAGTAGTGAAATGATAATTTTAAAAAATATTTATTTATTTTTTTAAGAAAATTTATAAGATGTGATATTAGTATTCTAATATAAAGAAAAAAAAAATATCATTTCAAACTGTTAACACTAAAAATAAGAAAAATATATTGAAAAAATATCCAAAAATCCTAGGCATCGAGAAATTAATTTTATAATAAAGGAGAGTCAAACTTGGGTGTCAACAGCTTGTCCCTCTTAGATCGAAGATGATGAAAGAGTCTTTGGGTGAAAACGTTAACGTAAATCAATTTTGTCTTGACTGACCAATTAAACCGATTATGGGAAAGCTATACCCAAAGGGTGGAATGTTAAAGCTAGAATTTTCATGATTGTGATTATAAATTTGATCGAACTCTGAATTCTGAGTCGTCTACATATCCTGAGTTTCACAAGAATCAGGTCGATATAGTTCAAAAGTTATGCTATGGTAAAATTTTGAGAGGATCTTAAAATTTTATCTCCGTTTCAAATTTATGATGACACTGGAATATAAGAAGATTTGGAAATAACATTAGAATTTATGAAAATTGAGTCGAGTTGAGCTCTGAATCATCGACGCAGCTACGAATGCTTGACATTCTGTTAGCCTATCCCAATTTGCTGCTAAGAGATGTTCCACGTTATGCTATGTCTCCTCTTTCTGCATATAAGTTTTTCTTCTTGCCAAGTTTTGATTGAAAGTTTAACAAAAAAAAGTAAATCGTGAAAAATGTAAATAAATTTTTTACAAAAAGATCATAAGATAAATGTATCCATTGATTCTCTAGATGCGATTAGCCAAACATACGGTATTTTTAGAAGTAACAACTCCAAATGATATGCTTGCAAAATTAATTAAACTAAGTAGAAATATAAACAAAATTAATGATTAATAAAATAAAATAATAATCGAACTTGGTTTTTGAGAAAATCAAAAGATAGCATGCATTGCTTAATAAATAAATAATGTGTTCCTAGATGTTCAATAAGAGAAAAGTAAGCATAAATATTCATTTGAAAGTGGGCATGCATAGAATTTCTTATTAGAGGGTAGATCATCCCAAGATGTCCTATTGGATTGTCGAATCCAAAATATCCTATTTTCAGGGTGGATGGACCCAATGTCAAATATGCTTGCAAGATTTATCAAACTGAAAAACATTACTCAATAAAAGACAATTGAGTAATTAAACTTGATTTCTCAAGGAACTCAAAAGATAACATACAATGCATATCTAACTAAAATAAATAAATGATAGATGCATTGCGAAATGTTCAATCAAAGGCAAACGAGCAAAAATACTCAATTGAATGCAAACATGCATAATGTCTTATGAGAGGGTAGACTAACCCAATTATGTCCTATTTTAGGGTGGAAGAATCTGATATATCCTCAAATTATACGCCTATAAAGTTCATTAAACTAAAACGCAGTACTCAAATAATAAAGTAAGCTTGATTTCTTTTTAAGAAATTTAAAAGATAACATGCAGTGCATAATTAATTAAGAAAAATAATAATGACAAAAGTAAATAGATGATTAAGGCATTGCGATATTCTCAAGAAAAGGCAAACAAGAATAAATATTCGATTGAAAGCATACATGCATAACTGTCTTATTGGACGACAGATAACCCACTATGTCCTATTTTAGGGTGGACTACACAAAATATCCTACTTCTAGGGTGGATGAACCCAAAATATCCTATTTTAAGGTGGAGGAATCCAAAGTGTCCTATTTTAGGATGGACGAATCCAAAGTTTTCTATTTTAGGGTGGACAAACCCAACATTTATTGCAAGCTTACAAATATTAATGCAGTACAGAGAGCTTGGTGCAATCTCCTCTAATAACGAAAACTCTATGTAGTGCTTTTGCAGTAGTGAAAATTCAAATATGATGCCTTTGCGATAGAAAATGTTAACGCTACAATGTACATTAGTGAATATTAAAAATGTGATATCCAGAATTTGAGATTTTCCTCTTCAGTGAATTTTGCTGCGAGGAAGCTCTTACGCTCAAAGAGAACTGCAAGTTTTAAAATTTAAACTGCACTGATTTTGCTTTATTTTTGTACTTCTTTTCCTGTGTTTTGCTAGCATATGCTATCCTTCAATTGAAAATTAGCATCTGCATCACTCAAAGAAAGCTTGTTAGTATAAAAGAAAATGATTGTCTTGCATTGAACCATAACTTTTGACTTTGAATTTGTGCTTCTTATAGTTATGGCATTGCTGCAATTTGATGATGTGAGTGTGGCTTATGATCTCAAATATCTTCTTTGCGAAAATGGCGATAGACTATCTTCAAAGCTGTCCCAGTTTTGGGTTATGGCAAAAAATATTTTTTTATAATATTGTGACCAAACCCAGAATAGACACCCATATATCTCATTGCTAATAGTATTCAGGTCCAACGCAGTTCATGAAAGAGTCTGGAAAAGATTGTGAAATAGTAGTTTCTTATATAAGAGGCAAAAAAGAGAGATATTAAGTTACAAAATAGTAGCTAATCTTAAAGAAAGAAAAGAGAGAATGATATTCTCAGATTACAAAGTAGTAGCTACTCATAAAGGAGGGAAAGAGAAATTAATATCCTCAAGTTGCAAAATGATTCCCTTATCAGTCTTCTAGACTTGTTGCATGCTTTCTTTTCAAGAGCCTTGGTTCCAATTTCAATGGATCACCCTTTACAAAAATTATGCTCTTATTTGCGATATTACCACAACAGAGTGGAGGCTCTTGTTGCAGATTTATCTTGCCACTCTCAATAAGACTTTGGATCATGAATCTTAGTGCTGGATAATCTTCAGTTTCATGTTCTTGAATGTTTGAATGAGAGGTATAATTTTTAAAAATCAAAGTTTGGAGATAGATAATTAGGTATGAGTCCCTTTTTGGGTTGCAGAAGTCCCTTAGTTCTCAATCTCTTAAATATATTCATCAATAATTCATCTAGAGGAGTAAAGGAGGAAGGTTTCATCTTTTGTCGAAGCCGCGAGATAGATTATTTTTTTTTTGAAACTATTGTTGTGAGCTATTTTGAATTTTTTTCTGACAAAAAAGCTGGAGATGTAAGAAGCATGAGATTGCAAAGACTGGTGACCTTGAAGGCATTGCATCTGATGCACAAAAGTTAAGTTGTTTACAGTTTGCAAATTTTTTGGTGTCTTTGGTTGGAAAACTGGATGATCAACTTGTATTCCTTCTTCTAATTTTCCTTCTTGAATGCCACTTTCTATCTCTTTGCTAATTCGAATTAAATCAGAGAAGTTGCGCACACAAGTTCCAAACAACTTATCATAATATAGGCCTTCTTAAATTTTGATGAAGGCTGAGATCAATTCATCTTCAGGAAATGGACGATGTATTTTTGAAGCTTCTAATCTTCATCGCGTGGCATATTCTTGAAAGGATTCATGCGGCATTTACTTCACTTTGATCAAATTGGTCATGTGCATATCACCTCTAATGTTAAACTCATATTGCCTTACAAAGTCACGAGTCATATCTTCTATTGTGCGCCATTTGCTAAACTCTTTTTGAGATATCAAGTGAGTGCCAATCCTAATAAACTTTGAATAAATAGTCTCATTCGTATGGCTTCATCATGTCCAATTCCATTTAACTTGCTACAGTAGTCCTTTAAGTGAGCAACAGGATCTCTTTCCCCATTGAAAGTGTTAAATTTTAGTAGCTTATACCCAGTGGAAGCTCAACATTTGGATGTACACTAAAGTCTTCATACTTTAGACTCTGGTAATTTTTAAGCTCAACTCTTCATCAAGTGTTTTCCTCAGATTGTAGAGCTTATTGCTCATATTTTCATGGTGGATTGACCGAATATCCTTTCCACATTTTGTATTTTGACAATCTACTGGCTGGTCATGCTTATTCTTCTTGAGAGAAGGCATAATTGTGAGAGAATGAATATTTGACATCATAGTAAGATAATTGTTTTTAGATTGGTAGTATATATTAATGGAATTTATGGAGAGATAGTATAGACGGGAGTTGGACGAGGAGATATGGTTAAACAAATGTTTTTGGTTGAGCTGAAAGTTGTGGTAGTGGTAGGAAGAAGGCTAAAAGTACTTGGCAAATCGACCAACATGTTTCTTCTAACCACATTTTTCTTGCTATCATCATTTTGTGCTTGCACTAAACCCATACCAATATTTAATACTTCAAACTTATCTACCATTATCGTATCGTCCTCAACACAAATTCACAGTCAAAACAATGTTCAATGTGAGACAATCTCTATACAAAAATAATACTTTAAACATAAAATAAAGTGTTAGTACATTTGAAATAATAATAATAATAATAATAATAATAAAATTTTTTTTTGATAAATAGATTAATTCGTGAGTAGCCTAGGTAAAGATCTTAGACAAGAAGAGATGATCTTAGTTTCAGAACAAGTGAATCAAAAGACTTCTTAGCTAGTAGGCTCTAACACTTGAGATATAAAAAGAAAGTAATGATTTATTTGGAGTAGTAAATAGAAGAAATGTTGACTTATGCCGAACACCAAAGCTTGGCTCTAGCTTGATCCTTATGTTTTGCTAACTAGGGGTGTGCAAAAACCGAACCCATCGATAAATTGAACCGATAAAAATGTTATTGGTTTATTGTTATTGGGTTATTGAGTTAACGGTTTGTTAATGATTTTCTAACAAAAAATTATTGAGTTATTGGTTCGGTTTGATTTTTTCTTATTGGGTAATTGGGTAAACCGATAACCTAGTAAGAATATATACATATATATATATATATATATATGTATGCATGACCTATTATATATTTCTCTTAATTTCTCTTTAATTTTTACCAATTAACAAACCTATTATTTGAATTATACAAACTCTTAATTTCTCCTAATAACATTTAGTTCAAACTTGAAGATTCTTGTAAATTAAAACACATTCTGTAGGCTTTTTTTGTTGCAACTAAGATTTGATTTTTTTCATGTTAGCTACTACTATTTCTATTTTATGAGTATTTTCATATCGGTTAAATCAAAAACCAAACCGTTAAGGACTAAAAATTGATAAACCGAAAATCGATAAAAAATATCTTATTGGTTTGGTTATTGGTTTAGCATATTTAAAAATCGATAAACCGATCCAATAATTTATAAAATCGAACTGAACCGACCTATGCATACCCCTATTGCTAACTCTGGCGTATTTCAAAAAAAAATTCCAGTTTGAAGATAATTCTAATAATGAGGCCTCACCCTGTGTACCAAAATCCTATCTCAATCCTTAAGACATTTTGATGATAATGCCTCGATTGTATGTCAAGGTTCCGCCCCAGTTGTCTTCTCTCTTTTTTGAGGAAAAATAAAAATATAATAAAGAGACTGAGCCTTATGTATGCTGCCTACGTATCCTGTGTCTTACAGGAAATCAGGTCGAACGTAGTTTCAATTACATAATAGAGGAATATTGAAATCCTATTCTAAATATAATTGAGTCCCTGTTTAGATTGCCTATATATCCACCAAGAAAATCAGGTCAACCGTAGTTCGAATTACATAAACGAAAATTTAAAAACGTACAAAGTATTGATTATTAAGTTCACAAAAGTACATAATTATTCCACAAAAGATGCTACCCCAAACTAATCATACTACTATATACTTCCTAGATGACAAATTTTAAAAAAGGTTCCATTTCATTTTAATCTCCATGCTCGAGAAATCCATTGCTGGAGTTCTGTTCGGCTCTGTTATATGTGTTTGTAAAAATTACAGAAAAAGATGAATTTGGTTTCTTTCCTTTTGGACCATTAGGAAATTCTGCAGATTTCTCTTTTCAATGGATCAACTCCTCTAGGAATACTGCTAGGAGACCCATATTGCTTGACAAAATCATTGACCAAGTCACCCCAAGAATACTATTTTCACATATCTTGATTTACATACCATATCAAAGTTGGACCCGTAAGTGTCCTAATAAAAAGTCTCATCTTCAGTTCATTGTCTTGACCAATTTTTCTCACCCAATCAACATATGCCTTCAGGTGGTCTACAATACTACCTACCCCATTATATATTGAAATATTGCTATAATCTATCTCAAAAGGTAAAGCAAGCTCATTTGTAAATAAAATCTGATTATTCTCAGTATTAAAATGCCTTCCACCATTTGCTCTATTTTTGCTCGTCTCCGCCAATTTGTTGAATGTCTTTCTTGGCGAGAATGAGTGCATGTTAGAGAAAAATTGGGCATTATAATCAAAAGTGAATGTGGTAGTACCAAAGGGTGAGTATGCTTATGAGCCTTCAAAGGTGGGAAGTGTGGCAGTGCCGAAGGATGAGTATGCTTCTGAGCGTTCAATGAATGAATTGATAAGACCAACAATCATTTATTTAATGATGTCAAATTCTTGCTCCATTTGTGACACTTTTGTCTCAAGCTTAGCAATTTTTTCTTGATATGACTCTGATTCTTTGTAGTCGAACTCATCCTCAACAAGGTCAATCACAGTAATTTGGCCGGCCACATCTTCCATAAGTTATCTTTGGTGCTATTCTTAAGTTAATCTCTGGAAGAAAAATGAAACACTCGATAAGCATTGAATAGTTATGAAAGGCTGAGCATGAGGCATTTAGAAACATGATTTACAGAAAATTAATGGATTGAATTCTGTAAGGGATATGAGCTCTAGATAATAATTAATAAGGAAATAGAGCACATGAGGATTAAACTTTGATAAGACAAAGGATTATGAGTGACTCAAAATTCTAATTTAGCTTTGTTGGATTTTTAAAAAAATCAAGGACGAAGAAAATGTTGACCAGTAGAACTTTTTTGATTTACATGCTAAAGCTTAAGTTTAAAATGAGTACGAAAAGATCAATTCCAGTAATCCCAAGATAGGAACGACACAAGCATTTTGAAGGAGTGAAACTTTAAAGAAGTATCAGACTTGGGTCGTTGCTCTAAAATAATATAACGAAGAAAATTAAATAAATAAAGTCACGTGTGATTTGGCAATTTGAGTAAAAAAAATTAATATCTACCGATTTCAGAAGCAAGAAATGACCTGAAGGCCAATGAAAGAACAAAAATATTGGAGAGCATGAGAAATTTTTTTATGACATAGATCAGTACTAAATAGATGCTATGAAGTGCTAAATATTCCATCGTTATAAAAAGAAGGTTACACTAGTAAAAGAGGGACTTGAAAAGATAAAAAAAAATTAAAAGTTCAAATTTAGCACGAGTTTGGCAAAATTTGGTTTAGCATGAGTCTGGAAAAATTTGAAATGAATGATTTTAGATAATGTAGACAGGAAAGATATTAGCAAAGAATTATGCCAACATTAACAGAGTAGAAAGGATTTTTTTAACAAACTGCGGATATAAGTATTGAAAATATCGAGGAAAAAAATTAAAAATAATGATGAATTAAACTCATTAAACATTTGAAGAAAGAATGTGAACATTATGGAATACTAAAAGATGACAATTGAAGGAGACCTTAATTCAAACGCTAAGAGTTTTAGCTTAAGATAGTTTCCTAAATGGTACTATAGAATCGTTAAGTTGCGTTAAGCGTGGAAGTGTTACAATAATAAAATTTTAAAGAAATATCATGATATAAAATATGTAAAAATGCATTAGATAATTAAAAGATACATAAATACAAATTTAACTTTTCTTTTCTGAAAATAAGGACGAAACAAAGGTGAAGTTAGCAAATAAATATCGAATTAAATTATATTACAAATAAATCCATGTGAGTCAAGTAGCACGCAAGCAAGCAAATTAACAAAATAAATAACACAAATAGGTTAAATAAGACATCCTAATATACGGGTGACTCTTTTATGTCGAAGGTAAGACTAAGAGTCAAATATTAATTGAGATTCCGATAAACCAATTCAATATTCAATTAATGACATTACTCGAGTCTGGAATTAGAATTTTCCAAGCCCAATTTGGTCAGATTTTGACTTGGATCAATTTATCATTATCTATGCACATAATATGAGGGTATCATTAGGTCGTGAACTCTTTTAACATAAGGGCATTTTCTAAATTTGTGGAATGACACCATGGGTGAAATCACCTATGGCTTATGCATACATGGCCTAAATCAAGGGTGACATTGCTCTATATTATGTTTTTCTAAGATTTGGATAGACACTGACTTGAATTTTCTACATGAGAAGGCACGTGGTCCCACAGCAGTAAAACTTTCGCTCACCCTATGTATGCACCGACTCTCTAAAATAAGGTGATTTAAAAGAATTTTGGAAAAGTACAATGTACAATCCACAGGTACAATGTGTGTGAGTGTCAGTTTTCCAAAGTGGAGGAAATATGAACGAAATGTCAATTTATATAAAGCGATAAACAAATAAGTAATTTATATAAAATAATAGCAAATAAACAATGTATGTGACACAAAAATGATAAATCAAGACAACTAGGGTGAAACAAATAACAATATATATATATAAATAATTATTAACCTAAGTCTGTTATGGTTAAGAACCTATATCATTCCAAGAAAAGTAGCCAAACTGTTATACCCCATTTTAACACGGGTCAAACCGAGGTACAACATATTGAAAAACTTCTGATTAAATTAATGAAGTTGCCACATAACTAATTCTATGGTGAATTAGGACACCTATTATAAACTAAGTGATTAAAACAATTAAAGACTTTATTTTAAGGTTTACTTAAACTAAGTGATTCTAGGTAAGGGTTCTAATTATCCTAAAGAAAAAGGATTAGGCACCCTAACTGACCAAACTTAGGTTAGTAAAAATAAAAATATAGCATTTATATAAAATTGTAATTTCAAATTTCACTAAATAGACAACACTTTATACGTAAGCGAAGATTTAGAGAAATAACTATAATATAAATCAATGAAAATAATCATTTGGACATTTGATTGTTAAAACTAACTTTAATGAATTTGTCTATAATAAATTAGGGGATAATTGTGCAAGTGCAAATCTCGTTTAAGCATTTGATATTAATCAAACAAATTTTCTAGAAAATCATAAAGAAAAACTCAAAAAATGTGCTAAAATAAGTTATTTGTGCATGAGAGGAATTATTCTACTCATGTTTTGGAGTTGTTGGCGGTGGTTTTTGCTTTGAAAATTTGGCGCATTATTTGTATGGAGTTCACAAATACATCTTTTTTTATCATAAGAGTATACAGTATGTGTTCACCCAGAAGGAGCTAAATCTCAAGCAAAGGAGATGGTTGGAGCTTCTCAAAGACTATGACACGAGTCTTCACTATCACTTAGGTAAGGCTAACATGGTTGCTGATTCTCTTAGAAGGTTATCCATGGGGAGTTTGGCTCATGTGGAGGAAGAAAAGTGGGAATTGGTGAAGGATATTCATTTCTTGGAAAATCTTGGAGTTCAACTATTGGACTTCGAGGATAGTCGGGTGATGGTATAGGAAGTGGTTCGATCGTCTATTGGTGCAGATATTAAAGAGAAGCAAGTGCTAGATCCTATCTTGATAAAAATCAAGAGTAATATAGGTATGCAGAAGGTTATGGTGTTTAAGATCAGTGGTGATGGTATTTTACGGTATCAAAGGAGGTTGTGTGTTCCTGATATTGACAGTTTGCCACAAAGAATCTTGGCTAAGGCGCTTTAATCGTGCTACTTTGTACATACCAGCTTGACAAAGATGTATTAGGATCTAAAGGAGATGTATTGGTGGAATGGTATGAAAAGGGACATGGATGATTTTATGGCCAAGTTGTTGGTGTGTCAACAAGTTAAAGTTGAGCACATGAGACCTGATGGGTTGTATCAAGAGATTGTTTTGACCAAATGGAAATAGAAGGTAATCAATATGGATTTCATTTCAAGTCTTTCTCGATCTCAAAATTAATATTATTCAATGTGGGTCATCGTGGATAGGATAACAAAGTCTACTCAATTATTTCCAGTAAGGACTACCTTTTCGACGGAGGATTATGCGAAGTTACATCTTCAAGAGATTGTGAAGCTACATGGGGTACCTGTTTTGATTATCTCTAATTGTGGTACACAGTTTTCATCTTTTTTCTGGCGGTCTTTTCAAAATAGATTGGGTACTAAGGTGAGTCGGAGTATTGTTTTTCATCCTCAGAAGGATGGGAAAGTGGAAAAAACTATTCAGATATTGGAGGATATGCTTCGGGCATGTGTGGTTGATTATGGTGGCAGTTGGGTTGAGCACCTACATTTGGTAGAGTTTTCTTACAACAATAGCTATCATTATAGTATTGGTATGTCCCTTTTTGAGGAATTATATGGTAGGAGGTATAGATCTCCTATTGATTGGTTCGAGCTTGGTGAGGCGGATATGTTTGATTCGAATATGGTCTATCAGGCTATGGAAAAGGTGAAGGTAATTCGGGATAGGCTTAAGGCTGTCTAAAGTCTCCAAAAATCCTATACAGATGTAAGGCATAGATACTTGGAGTTTGATGTTGGGGATAAGGTGTTCCTTAAAGTATCTCCCATGAAGGGAGTAATGCGGTTTGACAAAAAGGGGAAGCTCAGTCCCTGGTATATTGATCTATATGTGGTTTTGTGAAGGGTCAGAAATGTTGCTTATGAATTGGAGTTGCCTTCTAGTTTGAACTCTATTCATCTGGTATTTCTTGTCTCTATGTTAAGGAAGTGTCTTAGTGATCCTTTTTCTATTGTTCTTTTAAAGGGGTTAGGTTTCTCGAACTCTCTGTCTTATGAAGAGGTCCCGATTGAGATCTTGGACAGCGAGGTTCATCGGTTGTAAACTAAGGATGTGGCTTTGGTTATGGCTCTGTGGTGGAACCATAAGGTGGAATAAGCTACAAAGGATGTGGAGGAGGACATAAAGTCCAAGTATCCGAATCTATTTTTTTCTCCTGAGATTCATGCGAAAGGTATGTGTCTTCAATATATCTTTATTTTTTGAGTTTGTTAAAGTAAAGATTAATATATTTGCCTCTTTATTTCAAACTTTGTTAAAGATTGGAAATATATTTGATAATACAAATGACTCGTGCGTTTATCCTTACCTTGTCTGCCATTCGGGGATGAATATTCTTAGTGGGGGAGACTGAAACACCCTGGTTTCTAGGCCTTAGACAATTTCCTGGAATTCTGGTCTTTGGACACAATATGACTCATGGGTACGAGCCATATGTTATGGTATGAATGGTATGGTCCAGTCATATACTGATAAGTATTGGTTGGTAGGATAGATTTTGGTCACTGGAATAGGTATGACTTGAATGGTATAAGTCATATGGTTGGATACGGATTTTGTTTGGGTTTTCCTTAGCTTAATCTTAGACTTGGTAACTTAAGTTGGATTTGAGTACGAGTGGCTCACCATGAGCCATAAGATAGGGTATAAGTCATAACCAAGACTTGTATGATGGTTAGTGTTCAAACCTCCTGGATTCTATCCTACCAGGGGTACAGTTTATGGGTACTAGTCATACACTTGAATACAACTTGGGTTTAGGTATGTCGTACCTTGGACAGTGTTGGGTCCAAGGGGGAGGCCAAGGGTACGAATGGTGGGTACCACTTGTACAGGAAGGATACGACTCGTAAGGGTCTGTCGTACCCTTGACGAAAATTTAATGTAGTTAATTGAGGGAAATCTAGACATTTTTCCACTTATCCTAATAAGGTACCACGACTTATATTGCTCTTGGGAGGTTATTTTCCCTATTATTCTATTCTAAAACACTTGGAAAACACTTTTAAATCCTCTATAGAGTTCTTGGGCAAATGAAGCTAGGGTTTCATCTTAAGGAGTAAATTGGGGCTTGTCTTGGTAATTTCTCTCCATCATCATCTTGGTTTAAGGTATGTTCTCTTCCCTTATTGTTAGTTCCAACTAAAGACATGGTTTTATACAATGTTCTTATGATTTGAATGTTGTATGATTTGGGGGTTTTAAATATAATTTGGGGGTTTTAGTTATAAATACTTAGTTATGGTTTTCCCATGTTTTAATCATACTTTTAAATTCATTAATGGTGGTTTTGGATAATTGGTTGCATGGGAATGGTTATTTGGTAATGGACTTTGATTTTGGAAATACTATGCCCCCAATGAGTTTGATAAAATACCTATAACAATGTTTTCACCATAATATTGGTTTTTCAATGGAACTTATGCATGGTTTAAACTTGGTAATGGAACCCTAAATTATATGAATGATTTAAATGGTTTTAGATGGATTGGAAAGTCCTTGGTGGCCATGTTTTTGGTTAATTGGAAATCATATGGGGTACATGGGAATTCCCTAAGGTTTGGCTAAGGATAATACTTGCAAGCTATTGTTGGTATGACGATACCACTACTAATAGCCTTGTTTAATAATAATAGAATAATGGTTTGGATGGAAAATGGTTTTAATTGGGCTTAAAGGAGGGATGTATAGCAAAGTCATGGAAGGTAGAGGTCCTAGAGGGATCTAAACTGGAAACTCATATTTGCTGATGTGAGGTTTGGTCCTAGAGACCGTGTGCGTGATGTCACACTATATATTTTGAGGGATGTACTAGTCATCCTAGGTTTTCTTCCTTGGTCGTGCGGATTCACGCACTAGGGCCCTTTCAGCAGGGGGAGGTGAACCCATATAGCCCGTGGGTGGTTTAGAACGACAAAGCTACACAACCCAAGTAAAGGTTTTAATGGCTTGCTAAACCCGGTTTTCTTTCCCGACATGGTTATATATATGTATGGTTGTGTGCATATGGATGTTTTTTATTTAGTTTTATAAATGACATTATTTTATCCTTATCCTAAGTTTATGCTAGCATTCACCCGCTAATCTGTCTTCGGGTGTTGTATCCCCATGCGATACAGGGATCGGCCATTCCACTCCTCTTGCTTAACGATTTTGGACTTTGGGGTCAGTATTTGGATTTAAGTGGTGAGCTTTCATCATTTTGGAAGTCTCCATTTCATGGATGTTATTTCATACTTTGACTTATTTATGGACATTAGTTTTGGCTATGGTTGGGGGGCATGTCCTAACTGGATTTTGGTATTCTTTTGGTTAGAGTCTTTGTTGGTACTGCTATGGGTTGGAATGGGCGGGATCGATATTGGTCTCAGCCTTAATATTGACATTGGTATTGGAGCTGACATCATTGGACATAATTTCTCACTGTTCCATCGTATTTTATTTTGGGATTAATCATATTATCTTTTGGATCTTATTTGGTTATGGCTTTGTTTATGGCCCTTGATTTGGTATTGGTTTGACTAGGTGGTTTGGTTGGTATGGTTTTATGGATGGGATGACTTGGTAGCGCTGGTCTAGGAATGACCTATCCCAAAGTAAGTCCTTATCCAATTATGCTCTCTTGTTACATGTTCGGAATTCAGCCGACTCAAGGTATGCTAATGGTGGTTGGGTTGGGTAACAGGGGGTGGTCCCCAATCTTGGTTGGACTTGGGATGCCCATTATGATAAGGCCCCCGACCGGGTCATATCATTATGCAATTTGTTGAAGAATGTCATCTCTAAGTGCAAACGATACTGGCATGAACGAATGGAAAAAGCTTTATGGGCATATAGAAAGACTTACCGCACACCGACACAATCAACCCCATACTTTCTTGCTTTTGGAGTTTAAGCAGTCTTGCCACTTGAGTGTCAAATACCTTCTTTAAGACTAGCTATTCAAGAAGGGCCCACTAAAGAATAAAATGCTAAATTGCATTTTACAGAGTTAAAAGCTCTTGATGAGAAGAGGTTGGAGACTCAAAATAGTCTTGAATGTTATCAAGTCCATCTATCTCATTCTTTCAACAAAAGATTTTGCTTAAGGTGCTTTCAAGTTGGAGATCAAGTCCTTGCAGTAATAAGACCCATTATTACTTCTCCTAAGTCTGATGGAAATTCACCCCAAAGTGGGATGGACCATATGTCGTACAAGAAGTATATTCAAATGGTGCTTATAAGATTGTCAATGCAGATGGCGTGAAAATTGGTCCTATCAATGCTAAGTTCTTGAAGAAATACTATCCTTGAAGGAATATGAAACTCCTTAAGGAACGATTATAAACTGCATACTCACTCTTAGACCGCAAGAGTATAAACAGTGTATGACTCAGAAAAAAGTTTGCTAGGTTGAAAATCTCGTAAGAGGAGACCTAGGCTAAAGTTAGGACATAAAAAAATATTAAAATAACAACACTCACCCAAAACTACGTTGTGACTTGATTCTCTTCACTGAGGTACCTAGTGTTGGTGGCTCGATAGGGGGAAAATGCCTATGAAATATGAGGTTCTTTGACATAAATTAAAGTCTTCAGATTTACTAAGTCTTCATTGGAGCTTTCAAAATTACCATATTAAAGCCTGCAAGTTGACGAAGTCTAATAGTTGAAGTCTTCAGATAATCTATGTCTATAAGTTGAAGTCTTCAAATTCACTAAGTCTTCATGTTGAAGCTTTCAAATTCACCATATTGAATCCTGCAAGTTCACAAAGTCTAATAGTTAAAGTCATTAGATAATCTATATTTATAAGTTGAAGCCTTCAAATTCACTAAGTCTTCATGTTGAAGCTTTCAAATTTACCATGTTAAATCATGTAAGTTCACAAAATCTGCAAGTTGAAGTCTTCATGTACTCTATGTCTATAAGTTGAAGTTTTCAAATTTGCTAAGTCTTCAAGTTGAAGTCTTCAAATTTGTTATATCAAAGCCTTCAAAGTTTGATAGCTGAAGTCTTAAGATGATCTATGTTTATAAGTTAAAGCCTTAAAATTCACTAAGTCTTCAAGTTGGAGATTTTAAATTTACCATATTGAAGCTTGTAAGTTCACAAAGTCTTCAGATATTCTATGTCTATAAGTTGAAGTCTTCAAAAATCTGTTATACTGAAACCTTTAAAGTCTGAAAATTGGAGTCGTCAGATGCTCTGTGTATATAAGTTGAAGTCTTTAAATGCTTCAATCCTTCTTAAGTTTACCTTATTAGGACGGTGACGAGGATCCATTCCTATGCTCCATAATATTACCCTTAAAATTACCTTTCTTAGGGTGGGGACGAGTAGTCATCTCTGTGCACCGTAAGATTACCCTTAGAATTACCTTTCTTAGGGCGGGGATGATTATTCATCCATGTGTGCCATAAGATTACTCTTAACATTACCTTTCTTAGGGAGGATACGAGTAGCTATCCCTGCACACCATAAGATTACTCTTGGAATTACCTTTCTTAGGGCGGGGATGAGTAGCCATCTCTGTGCGCTATAAGATTACCCTTAGAATTACCTTTCTTAGGACGGAGATGAGTAGCCATCTCAATACGCCATAAGATTACCCTTAAAATTACCTTTCTTAGGGCAGGGATGAGTAGCCATACCTTTGTCCCGTATGATTACCCTTAAAATTACCTTTCTAACGGCGGGGATGAGTAGCCATACTTGTGCACCATAAGATTATCCTTAGAATTACCTTTCTTAGGGCGAATACGAGTAGTCATCTATTTTCACCATAAGATTATTCACTTTGCATAAAAGGAATTATCAATCACCTACAAAAAGAAAAAGGAAAAGACAACACAAAGAAAACACAAATAAAAGAAAGTTTATTGTCAGGACATTTCGAGCTCGAAAACCATATATCACCAACATGGATGGGCTTGAGAAAAGATGTTTTGGTGAGAATGAATCCCATAAAGTCAAATATCCAGCAATTAAAACACCTTTTGATGGTAACATTGCCACATCAAGATATAAATTATTTGGCGAGGCGACGGAATCTGAAATTCTCTACCAGACAAAATTTATGGTCAACTTCAAAAATTTGTGTAGAACGACTCAAGAGGTGTAAAATTCCAAATCTTGGATATGTTTTATATACATGTTTCTGGTATTTGCATAATCAAGCAGATCATGATTTTGATACTTTGACGTGCTAAAAAAATATAGCACTTTCGATGCTTAAAATAAGAAAAATATGCAAGTTTCTGAGGTTGTTTTATTAGATATGATATTTTTTGGGTATGTTTTGTAGGAAATCATATTTTGGATGCTAAGTTTGTGAAAAGGATGAAAAAGGTGTTTTTGGCTACTTTTTGGAGCATTTATGGATGTTTGGGACACTTCCCGACTTGCTCGTGATTGAAGCATATTAGAGAATTGAAGAAAAGCTGAAAAAATGACTCCCGACACTTATTAAGTCAACATGTGGACCGCAAGCAGTACTTATGGACCGCAAGTAGGCAAAGCAAGTACCAGAGCTAAAATCCCGAGGGCTGACCTGTAGGATTTTTTGAGCTTGGTACCTGCGCCCACCCCGCTTGCCGCAGGTACTACCTGCGCCCAGGGTAGGGTGCTAGTAAGGGACATAAGTGGCCACCGATTCTATTTTATCCTATTTCATTCGGGCTTTGGTTTTAGGGTTTTCTCATTTACTATAAATACGCTTTATGTGTTTTTAGTAGGAGTTACGCACTTTTGATACTCATAAACATATTTTGATTCCAAGATTCAATTTTAATCTTGAGATTCTCTTTTATTAACTTTAGTTGATTAATTCAGTTATGGTTGTGGATTTTTCTACTTCTTATTATTGTGATTTCATCTATGCGTTTGATTATGAATGTTATTGATTTCTTCACAAGCATGAGCGACTAGAAACCCATAGCTAGGGTTTTGGAAACCCTGGCAGATTGACGAAGTAGGGAAAGTGCTATTTTTATTCTAAATCGATACTCATGCATGTATTTCTTAATCTTCATTATAACTATTTTTATTAATGGGTGCACACGTTAGGATCCTTCTTAGATTATTGCTACTTACTCCAAAAGAGGAGTAGTGACTAGGAAAAGACAAGACAACAGTAATTTGGAGTTTAGTTGTCGATCCACGCTTTTAGGTTTTATCTTAGTAAGATGGTTAGGTTTCATCTAATAACTTGAGACTCATAAGGTAATAGTTAACTAGGATCAAGATAAGGGTGAGTAAAGCGATATCCTAAGACTCAAAAGGTAAAGGGTGAAATCTTTCTACTTGTCCAAAAGACTGTAGAAGGTGCATAACTTATCGATTCTGCATGCACGGTATCGGGTTGGTTCAACAAACCACGATAAGCCTACGGAGTTGAGAAGCCAGGTGGAACACAATCCTAGTGTTCACTTATGAATGGTTACAACTGAAGTTGATTTCGGTACTATTTCGACACTGATACTCAAAACCCCCCATTTACTTTTTTAGGTCAGCCCATTGATTACAACAATTGAGAGTCGTGAATCCACATATACCCTTGGAATTGGGTTACTATATTTGGCAGTGACTGTATCATCTTCTAAGAAGAGGTGTAGCTTAGACGTCACCATACTCCCACATTGAGATGTAAATTTTTTGGTGTCATTGCATAAATCTGAAACTGCTGGTGTATCAAAACTCAATGTTGACTTTGGGATAACATATGAAAATTTCTCGACGATATTAAATTATGAATTTCGGATATGTTATAGATCATTGTGTCTAGTTTTACAAGAATAAATCGGCTTGTGATTTAGGCCTTCCTACTTTAAAATGTGCAACTTTAGCAAATATGCACAAATCTAGAATTTTCAGCATGATAAAATTTAGGGTCAACATCAAAAAATTGTCGAGAATTATATTGTAGGACTTTATATTTAAATTTTGGAAATGTTATAGATCTTGAAGTCTAGTTTCTGGAATAACAAACAGTTCATGATTTTGATATTCCTACAATGAGATATGAATTTTCTACCACTCTCATGCTGGGCTAGAAATAGGTGACGAAAAATAAAAGAAAAGTAGAAGAGAAAGAAATTACCTCAACATTATTCATGGCTTGGTAACCCCAAAATTGATATTAAAAAAGTGGGAACCTACATCCTTTTTTATAGAGTTGTAGGATGGTTGTTTCCTTCTCCAATATAAATTCAAATTGGAAGAGTTTTCATCTCCAATATAAATTCAAATTAGAAGAGTTCTATTCCTAATTGAAAATGGTTAAGTAATGCGGTCAAAAGTTTTTCAAAATATATTTAGAATTGGACAAAGTCAAGATATCCTAATAGAAATGAACATCATTAAATAATTCATTATTGGAATTGGATATCATGTCTCACCAATGGGTCTTATGTGTAGAAATTCATGAAAAAAATCGTGACTCCGAAAAAAAGAGTTTTTTAAGAGACAATATCAATATGTAAATTGTATGGTTCAACATTAAATTTTCTCAACTAATGAAATGCGGTGTTCATATGCATGCAAATCTTTGAAGCACGAAGATTTTATTCAAATAAATCATACATCAAGTCTAGTCTCTAAAGTATACACTCGACCAGTCTTGACGTAGTGACATTTGTGATCACATATATTTTATTCCAATTAAATTTGAAATATATTAGTCCAAATAAATGTGATGAATTCATTTGATTGGATTAATTATTTAAATCCAAATAAATATGGATTTTATTAAAGTCCAATTTTTGTTGGGTAAATCTAATAATTTGGGCTACAAATAATTAAATCCACTTTAATAAATTCAAGATGTCATCATATTCTAGAGGTCCAATTGGGTGCTATATGTCAAATAACGTGGCATGCCAAGTCAAGTGAAGCAGCTAATAAGATCATGCCACATATCAAAATGATGCAGCAGGCGTGGTAAAATCAAAAGTCCATTAAATACCTTATGCCACTTAAATCTTATTGGTCAAAAGAAATCCACCTTCACCATGACTCTTTCCTTCGTACAACTATAAATAGGGGTCTCATAATTCAAAAAAAGGACCAACAATTCTAGCAAGAAACAAGAGAGAACTTGTGGATCAAACGCCACAAATTTCTCTACAAATTCAAGCATTCAAGATCAGTTCTTCAAGATCAAGACCAAAAGATTCAAGAATAAGCTCAAAGATCCTTGAATTCAAGTACAAGCCAAGATCAAGTTCATTAAATCCATAAATCAAGATTCAAGAATAAGACCACGAGATTCAATAACAAGTCCAAAAGCCTTTGAATTCAAGTATAAGTCAAGATCAAGTAGTCACATAAATTTTATTCAAATTAAATTTGAAATATATTAGTCCAAATAAATGTGATGGATTAATATGAGTGGATTAATTATTTGAAAAAATTTCAAAAGTAGCAACTCTGTAGCCTTAATTATAACTTTTATAGCAACAGTTTCATAATTACGAAAAATAACAAATTGTATTTTATATTTAAGTAAAATATTATTATATAAATACATATACTGATTGACTAGTAGTTTCTATTTTAACTCCCATCAATTAGAGTAAAATAAGGGAAGTAATTGTCCTTAATTCATGCTACATTTAATTATAAAGATTCTTTTTCCTAATATAACTCTTCTATTTCTTTTTTTTTTTTTATCCTTTTCCATTTTTTTTTCTAATTTTTTGTTTTCTTATTTTTTTCCTTTCTCGTATTTTTCTTTTTCTTTTCCTATTTTTATTTATTTTTTATCATTTTATTTTTTATTTTGATTTTTTTTCATTTTTTTCACTTTATTTTGACTCTTCTATTTCTCTATTTTTTTTTAATCCTTTTGCATTTTTTTCTTTATTTTTTTCTTTTCCGTTTTGTTATTTTTTTCCTTTCTCATTTTTCTTTTTCTTTTCCTATTTTTGTTTTCTTTCTTCTTTCTTCTATTTTTTTTATTTCTTTTCTTTTTGATTTTATTTTTACACTTATATTTCTAGCTTTTATTTCTTTTCTTTTTTTCGATTTTCACTTCTTTTTCTTTGGATTTTTCTTTTTCTATTTTTGTTTCTTTTTCATTTTCTTACTCTTCTATCTCTTGCTTTTATTTTTAAAAGACACATATCTATATCACATATACATATTCAAAAAATATATAAAATACATAGATATATAGATATGAGTATGTATTTATAGTACAAAACATACATATATATCTGCATATGTATTTACAGAAATACATATCTGACTCATATGTATGTATAAACATGTAGGACACAGAATCTCTATAACAAAAAGTGACATAATATATTTGTCTAATTGCGCTTGAACTACACATTTCTTCTTCATGATGTAGACATCAAAATATTATTATGACGAAAAATATGCATCATCCATAGATACATATGCATTAATCATATATATATATGCGTTATTCATAAATAGATATGCATAACTGGAAATATACATATGCATTAATCAAAAATACATATGCACACTGAAAAAGTACATATATATTATTCATAAATACATATGCATCTATAAAAACATAAGCAGAACTAAAAATATATTTCCAAATCAATAAATATAGCATGCAATTCCATAAAAACGTATGAATAACTAAAAAATACATATGTATTATTCAAAAATACATATGCATATTTGAAAAAATATATATGTATTAGTCATAAATACATATACAATCTGATAAATACATATGTATTATTCATAAATATATATGTATAACTGGAAAAATACATATGCATTACTCATAAATACATATGCACAACTGGAAAAATATGTATTCTTTCTTTTCGTTTGACTTTCTTTTTTTCACATATTTTTGCACTTTTGGGAATTTTGAAGATGAAGGTTTTCTCAATGTTTTTCATTTCATGGTTTTTTCAATATTTTTCGGCTCGTCACAATGCTTCGATCTCACCTCTTCTATGCCAACTTCTTTGTTCAACTGAATAGGAGTAGAAATCAACTTAACACAAACCCCACAATCTTTCAACAAAAAAAAATCACAAAAGCCCATCAAATAACGTAGAAAAAGTTACAGCAGACCTCCATCAAATAACGTATTCCTCCACTATAGCAGACCTCCACAATCTTTCAACAACAAAAAAAATCACCCCCCCCCCCCCCCCCCCCAAAAAAAAAAAAAAAAACTAATAAGACGGATGAAGAAAAAATACTAAAAAAAATAAATATAAATTGAATGAAAAGATAACATGCAAATACTGTAAATATCAACTTACCTTATTTGATGGATCATAATTTTGAAAAAAGGAAAAGGAATTGAAAAAAATAGAGTGAAATATGAGAGGAAATTAAAAAAGGTGAAGTAACATAAGGGGGGAATAAAAAAAAATGGAGTGAAATATGGGAGGGAATTGAAAAAAGTGGAGTGAAATATGGGAGTGGATTGAAAAAATGGAGTGAAAATAGGTGAAACTCACGCGCTTTTCAATATAATGGTTAAAATATTGCTACTTTTGCTATAATTTATAATTTTGAGAAAGTGTTGCTATTTATTGTAATTAAGGTCTTAAGTATGTTAGTTTCTGTAATTTTTCTTTATTTATATTCAAATAAATATGGATTTAACTAAAGTCCAATTTATGTTGGGCTAATCTATTAATTTGGGCTACAAATGATTTAGCCCACTTTAATAAGCCTAAGATGTCATCATATTCTAGAGGCCTATTTGGCGCCACATGTCAAATGACGTGGCATGCTAAGTCAAGTGGAGAAGCCAATAGAATCATGCCACATATCAAAATGATACAGCAGGCCTAGTGAAATAAAAAGCCCATAAAATGCACCAAGTCACTTAAATCCGATTGGTTAAAAGAAATCCACTTTCACCACGACTCTTTCTTTCGTACAACTATAAATAGGGGTCTCATAATTCAGAAAAAGAATCAACAATTATAGCAAAAAGCAAGAGAAAGTTTGTGGATCAAACGCCGCAGATTCTCTACAAATTCAAGCATTCAAGACCAGTTCATAAAGATTCAAAATCAGAACCACAAGATTCAAGAACAAACTCAAAGGCCCTTCAATTCAAGATCAAGTACATTAAATATGCAAATCAAGATTCAAAATCAAGTCCACGAGATTCAAGAACAAGCCCAAAAGTCATTGAATTCAAGTATAAGTCAAGATCAAATAGTCATGTAAATTTTTATTCAAATTAAATTTGAAATATATTAGTCCAAATAAATGTGAGAAATTAATATGAGTGGATTAATTATTTAAATTCAAATAAATATGAATTTAGCTAAAGTCCAATTTCTGTTGGGCTAATCCATTAATTTGGGCTACAAATGATTAAGCCCACTTTAATAAGCCCAAGATGTCATCATATTCTAGAGGCCCAATTTGGCGCTACATGTCAAATGACGTGGCATGCCAAGTCAAGTGAAAAAGCCAATAAAATCATGCCACATATCAAAATGATGCAACAGGTCTAGTGAAATCAAAAACTCATAAAATGCGTCATGTCACTTAAATCCGATTGATCAAAAGAAATCCACCTTCACCGTGACTCTTTCCTTCATATAACTATAAATAGGGATCTCATAATTCAGAAAAAGGACTAATAATTCTAGCAAGAAGCAAGAGAAAGCTCGTGGATCAAATGCCGCAAGTTTCTCTACAAATTCATGCATTCAAGATCTCAGTTCATCAAGATTGAAGATCAAGACCACAAGATCTGAGAACAAGCTCAAAGGCCCTTGAATTCAAGTAAAAGTCAAGATCAAGTTCATTGAATCCGAGAATCAAGATTCAAGATCAAGACCACGAGATTCAAGAACAAGCCCAAAAGTCCTTGAATTCAAGTATAAGTCAAGATCAAATAGTCATATAAATTTTATTCAAATTAAATTTGAAATATATTAGTTCAAATAAATGTGATGGATTATTATGATTGGATTATTATTTAAATCCAAATAAATATGGATTCAACTAAAATTTAATTTTTGTTGGGCTAATCCATTAATTTGGGCTACAAATGATTAAACTCACTTTAATAAGTCCAAGATATCATCATATTTTAGAGGCCCAATTTGGTGCCACATGTCAAATGACGTAGTATGCCAAGTCAAGTGAAGAAGCTCATAGAATCATGCCACATATCAAAATGATGCAGCAGACCTAGTGAAATAAAAAATTCATAAAATGCGTTATGTCACTTAAATCTGATTGGCCAAAAGAAATCTACCTTCACCATGACTCTTTCCTTCATACAACTATAAATAGGAGTCTCATAATTCAAAAAAAGGATCAATAATTCTAGCAAGAAGTAAGAGAGAGATAATGGATCAAATGCCACATATTTCTCTACAAATTCAAGCATTCAAGATCAGTCTATCAAGATTCAAGATCATAAGATTCAAGAACAAGCTCAAAGGTCCTTGAATTCAAGTATAAGTTAAGATCAAGTTCATTAAATCTGCAAATCAAGATTCAAGATTAAGACCACGAGACTCAGGAACAAGCCCAAAAGCCCTTGAATTCAAATATAAGTCAAGATCAAATCTATCAAGTTCAAATTCAAGATCAAACTCAAAACCCTTGAATTTATGTTTAAAAAAGGCGAATTCGAGGATCATAGAGATTGTAACACTCACACTTTGAAATTAATAAAACGGTTGTTGCAATATTTTTCTTATCTCACTTAATTATTCTCTAGGTCTGGAATTTTATTGTCCAACAGGAAGGTTTTGTTTTTTGAACAATTTTTCTTTATCTAAATTTTAAATTAAACATAACAGATGTGATTGTTTGTAAAAAGATTTAACTTTTCAGAAATAGTCTCCTTTTCAAATTCTATAAATACAAAAACTCCTAAAAGACGTATTCAATTTGCATGTGTATTTTAGGCTTTATTGTATTCTAGTAGAGAATTAGTTGCTGTTCTTGAAAAAATATACATGCAATAACTCTTAAAAGATAGTGATTTTTTAGCCTTAAAGCCTCAATTTCTATATTACTCTTTTATTATTTCTAACAATTTTACTGGTAGTGTAAGTTACTAAAATAAGAAAGGATTTGTGGAATTAAACCTGAGTTGTTTGGAAAAGTTTCCAATTTTGTTTTAAAGTTTTAGGATTTAAATTCTTCCACCGTTTCAAAAACTCTTCCCACTTTAAAAAAAGATTTGTTTTGTCCAAACACACATGTAAGTGCACGCGGCCACACAAGTAATAAAGAATTGTGAGTCTAAACATCATATCCACGGTGACTTATGAGATTGATAAGTCCAATTTGAATTCTTATTTCGATTATTTGAGAAACAAATAATTGTTGAGATTTTGTACTGAAATTATGTAAGAAAATCTGTCTTTTTAAACACTGTTTAGGTGCTTCCTTCAGCAATCAGCAATATCGAGTTAGCGCACTTGCATCCGGACCAAAACTTAGCTCCAACTATTCACGCTAAAATGACCATATCTCTCTCACACAAACTTGAAATGTAACGATCCTTTTTGCCATGGTTTTGAAGTATTGGTATAGATCTAAAGGTTCAATCCAAACACCATTTTAAGCTCATTTGCTTCAGGCGGTACAATTAAAGTTCAACAATGTCGAACCAAACTCCAAATGAACACCCAAAACTGATCCTAGACCCTCTAGGCACAAACCAACAGTGCAAATTGATCATAAAATATATTCCAGACCAATTAAAATTTTCAAATCATCATATTGTCTTGATAGAATATTGACTGTAGTCAACTCTAAAGTTTAAGAAAACTAGAATTCCATTCAAAAATTTAAAAACACACAACGGATGCCTTAGACCCATCCAAAAATTCAAAAACACACGGATGCCTTAGGACCCATGCCAAACCTATAACTATGCCATAAGTCACCCTCCGAATCTAGTGGAGTTGCCAGAACTCGAAAGCAACCTCGTTAACCACAAATGTTGACTTTGGTCAAACTTCTCAAATTTCCAACTTTCAAAATTAGAAATCGCAACCAATCTTTATCCAATCACCTCGTGAATCGCGCCACCCATTTTCGATGCCATACCTATATAATGAAACTACGAAAAGGTTCAAACTGGAGAAACAGGTCCAAAAGAACAAAACGACCATGTGAATCATTACAAGTATAATCTAGGTTGACCTCACTTTGAACCAAATGACTCCTTACCACACGTTTTTAGTTCGTATGCTCTACGTGAATGTTCTGACGTTCATATTTATCTTCCTAGATAATTGAAACAATCACAAGTAACAAAATCTATTGGCATAACTTTATACAAAAACATTTATATAGTATATTCAACAGTAGAGTAAAATAAATTTAGCCAACTGAAATGAAAACAGGCGTTTCTACAAGATATATGTTACAAAACTAGTCTTAACCAGATGTTAAAATGGTTAGTAAGTGCACATACATACATGCCAAGATCAGAAGAATGTACTATACAGATTGGTAAAATTGTTGGGTCTCAAAATGACATCAGATGCTGCTACTATATCCACAATACAACTTACGAAACAATGCAGCATCTAGGCTTAAAAACGAGGTCCATTGCTTGAACCTTTCATAACAGGAACCAGTATCCGCACATGACAATATTAAACCCGATCCATTGGTGCAGGCACAGACGAAGAGTCCGTTGACGCAGGGACAGATGGTGTAGCTGATGCCATGGCAAACTGTACACCTGTTGGCTGCCCAGATTGTACCACAAATGCAAATTGTGCAGTTGCTAATGCTGCTGCCTCCTGCTTCACCAAACCATGAACACAATACACAAGCTTTACATTCAATAATATTATAACTAAAGACATGTGTGAGTGTTTATACATGTATTTAGGGGTGACAAAACTAGCCCATGAAATCATGACCTCTAACCCGTTTAAGTTTGGGCGAGTAATTGGCCCGCCTATTTATTAGCTCAGTCCATTTCAGCCTGCTTAAAAATTGGGCTGATGTGTCGCTCAAATTGACTTAAAACAGTCAAAATATTTTCAGAAAGACATTTTTTTTGTTTGATATATTATAAATAGCCATTAACATAGAAAAAATAATAATTTTATTAGGTACTTAAAAGATAGTAAAAACCAAACAAAGAAATTAAAATGTAACAAGAATTGAGCAGGTTGGGTTATTACTCGCTTTTAGCCCATTTGACACCCCTACATGTATTCGGGTGCTTCAGGTAGAAAATGTTGAGGAAAATATTTCAAACAGCAGAACTAATACCGACCTCTCTTTGCCTGCGCTGCTGCAAAATGCTGATTGCCCAGACCATGATGTAGCAAGGTAAAAGAAAGCCAATTAACCGAAGCAAGAAAAGCTGCAAACCGTACATTGATTGGAGATATAATTTAGACAGCAGTAATAAGAAATCTTTTGCGAGAAACAGATGGAAGTAAATAGCACATAGTAGATATCCAAATTACCGAGAAGAAAGCAGATGGATCTTCATCGTCTCCGTCTGCATCTGTTACAGGTAATGCATGGCGCAAGAGCAGAAAAGCCATTAACTGCCATAAATTGTATGTGGATCATCAGTATTAAGCCTAAATCTAGTATATATACATTGTATATGTGTGTGTAGACATCACTCCAACCACAGAATGAGGACATATGGCATACATTTCATGATATCATCCATATCATGAAAATTTAAGAAACTATTTCTGCTCATATTTTCTTCACAAGCCACTACCTTCCACCAGTACATTTGTTGGGTAACTCTGTCACCAAGGCCCGGACGGATGGAAGAAGTCAACTATTCCTCCGTTCCTAAATACTTGTCATGTTTTATTTTGTAGACCCCTTGAGAAAAACATTAACTAGAGAATAATTTGACTAAATTACCCTTATTTATTACTCCTCTCTATATAATACTTCTCTCTTTTGCACCATATTAATATCTCTCCATAAATATGACTAAGAGTAAAGGTGAAAACAAACAACTAATTATGTCTTGATTTTCTAAAATGACAAGTATTATGGATCATCTATTTTTAGTAAAGACGACAAGTATTTAGGAACGCAGGGAGTAGTACATTTGCCAGCGTTGGGAATTGAACATGAGACCAAATTGTTCTCAACCTACTTCATCACTAGACCACACCCTTGGGTGCAAAATCATTTTTTTTTTCTTTTTGACTGGAAGTGACTAATAGCCTATTTGGCCAAACTTATAAAATCAGTTTATTTTGATAAGTGTTTTTTCATAAGTGCTTTTGGTGAGAAACAGTTTGTGTTTGACTAATAAATTTAAGAGAACACTTTTGAACAACAATTAGTATTTGGCCAAGCTTTTAAAAGTGCTTTTAAGTGTGTTTTTCTCAAAGGTGTTTTTTTAAAAAGTGCTTTTGGAGAGAAGCTACTTTTTTTAGCTTATGAAAACTGCTTCTGTTACTCCATAGAAGCACTTATTTTCTCCCAAAAGTTTGATCAAAACACCTCAACTTTTTAAAAAAGCACTTTTGACGAAAAATAAGCTTGGCCAAATGGGCTATAAGAGGCATTTAGCCATTCCTATCAAGGTGAATTAAGCGTGAATGAGGCAATGATACAAATGCAATGGTGGAGACATAGAATTCTAGCTTTTTCTTCTGTGACAAATAGCAGTAATGCTTACTATTAGAGCAGCAGAACGGCAGAATGCAACACCACTTGCATTTGTAGCATTATAATCATCATATTCAGTTTCCAAAAGTTGGCGTTCGGCCTCTCTAATTGCCAAAAGGCGAGGATCGTGTAAATCGAGAGGTGTGCCAGCAATTTGCCATCCTCCCCTGCACAACAGTGACAACAGTGAAGCAACCCAAATAGCTAATGAATAGCAAAGAAATGCTGAATCTTCATGACCAACATGCTTGAATGATATTTGGGAAAAAGAACATGTCGTAACAATGTAACACAATCAACCGGAAACATTTTGTCAAAGACAGCAAATTTTGGGACTTTAAGTGCCACTAAAATCAACACCCAAGAAAACCAAAAATGATGCCTTTCTCTATAAATACAAATACACGCACGCACACACACTACACACACCACACACATGCATGCACACAGACATGCATACAGAGAAAATAACGTTGAGTACAAATAACCATTATATCAGCAGAGGAATAGGAAATATTTTTATGTGAAAAAAAGAAAAGTAAAAGCAGGTCAAATCATGTTCATAAGCCATCCTAAATATGTGGAGGCAGATTTAAGTGTCTAATTCAGATTTAATTTCTAGATTCTTATAAAATTCTAATTTTCTGTTTCCAAACACTAGCATATTCATCCTTAGCATCCCCCTCCTCCTTAACGGCCTGATGACTATCATTGGTATCTCATATTACATATTTTTCTCTTTGTGTTGTTCTCTAAACAATAACTACATTGTTTTGATCATCTGTTTTGATCATCATATTTTCTGTTCAGTGTTGCCCTCTTCAAGATACCATCTATGATTCTCCTAAACTAACCTAATTAAGAATAAGGCTCCATTTTTTTATTAAGATTCAAACACCTGAATATGAATGAGCATATGAATGATTAATATGTTGTCTCTAAATTTGAAAACTGAATAAGGAAGACTATTTGTTTTTCGACATCTGAATGTACAAATTTATTTATTTGTATCTATAATAAAAAATATAATTTCAAATAAAAAATTAATTATATATTAAAAAATATTTAATTTAATGTAACGAAATTATTATTTGATTGAAAAAAGAACATTTATGTTTGTTAGTGATAGTGGAGATGGTTTGTACTGTTGGTGGTGGTAATGATTGATGTTAGTGACTAGTAATGTTGGTCGTGATAGTTGTGATGGTAGAGATGGTTGGTATTGTAATGACTATTATGACGGTGACGATTGGTAGCGGTGATGGCGGTTTTGATGTGAAGTTGGTTGATGTTAGTTATTGGAGGTGTTTATTGAGATGGATGAAAAATGAATGCATGATGTTTGATGATGTGTTGGTGGTAGTTGGAGACGTTAGCTGTGATCGTGTAGATGGTTGTTAGTAGAGACAGATTGTAGTGATGGTGGTTGTTGTAGTGGTGGTAGAGGTGGCGATACTGGTGACAATGACGATGGTGGTGGCCAAAGAATGTGTGGAGGTTGATTATGTGTTAGTGGTAGTTAGCGGCGGTGCTAGTTGTGATAGATGAGTTGGTCGGTAGTAGGGATTGGTCGGTAGTGGTTGATGCTAGTGGTGGTGTTGGAATTAGTGTTAGCATTGCCGGTGGATATAATTAGAATAATGGAGGTGGTAGGTTTTGTAGCGGTTGGCAATAGTGATTGGTAACGATATTGATTGTCAATGGTGGCTATGATGGTGGAAGTGGTTGGTGGTGGTGGTTGATGGTGGTGGTTGGTGGTGGTGGGAGTTGGTTGACAATGGTGGTGGCAGAGGTGGTTAGTGGTGGTGTATGATGATTGTGGATAGAGTGGTGGTGAATATTATTCAATACAAAAATACATCTTAATGATGTTAAGACTTCGTTCCAGATTTGAATGATCAAGACCTATTCAGACCTATTAAGAGCTAAAATTTTAATAAAAAATAAATGCACTTAATGGTCTGAAGTCTGAACCATTCAGATTCAGACCTTCCTTAAGTGCAAACAAATGAGGCCAATGTTGGTTGGTCGGTATTGTCTTTAAGTGAATGCACCTTGGTGCCTCGGTGAAGCACACCTATCCTAGCAGAGAGTTCAATCAGGTGTTGTGTCTCATTACAAGGCTTAACCACTATTCAAGAATGCCTTCAATAATGCTACTGAAAAGCTACAAGAAAAAGGAAAATTATAAGACATAACTAGCAAGGGAAACATACACTGAGAAATTTAAACTCACCCAATATCTATAATAGTCTCCTCTTGCCGAGCTCGAGAAGGGGCAGTGTAACCAGGCTGGTATGGCTGCATGTTGAGAATGAAAGGGAACTTATTATATAAATAAAGTGGAGGGCCAATATAAAATGCTAATATTCAAAAGCATCAAGCCTAGTCCCATGTTTTCCAAAATCCATAATCAACTATGAATCCCAAAGAGGTTTACAAGATAGGATCAAAGAGCTACAAGTGAGTATCTCTAAAGATAAACAGATAGCTAAAACATTGTCTAACAGACCTAAGTGTAGATTCTAGTCACAATAAAGCAATTCTACTAAATCTTGTCCATTAATGCATTTGTAATGCATTATAATCATTACAAGTGATATTTGAGACAAATGAAATATTTCCAAATCTAAAAGTCTAGTGCCATACTGAGGTAATTTGCCAAGAAACATCCTCATTGACATGTATGCTTATCAGCTCACAAAAATGAAACATATATAAATTGACTACCATGATTATCATAACTGACGAAATGCATGGACTACTTAGCATTAAAACATTATCTTGCACTTTCTTGCTTAAAGATACTAGTTTCCATTTTTGACATATGATGAGAACTTGCTTATTCAATAGAAAAGTCTTCTTACCAATCTCATAATATACCAAGATACATTGTAAAACAACTAACATACCTGATGGCAAATCTCACAAGTAATGTCACCCTTCTCGTTGCACCAATGTTGAACACATTTTCGATGTGCATACTGCAGGTCAATTGTTTCCACTAAAACCATCAGCACTTGGATAAACAATTCCAACTTAAGGGGAAACAGCAACAAAAAATTGAAGAAAGAAAATAAGGCAAACAGGATGTAGAGCACGACCTCTTGAGATACAACAATAACAAATCACATAATTTATCAGTATAATTAAAAGAAAACCGTGACACAAAGAGATGTGCAACTATATATAGAGACAATATTTGGTAGGCGTCAATAAGACATTCAGACTATCAGCATCCCTATACTATACTTTGGATGCTGATTGTTACGAAGAAAACAACAGCAGGTCATATGGATAGCGCCAAGTGTCCAAGCAATTTTGAAGGAATATATAATTAAGTAGTGTCATAAAATCAAGTTGCTGCCATGTGACTAGGAGGTCACGGGTTCAAGCCTTGGAAACAGCCTCTAGCAGAAATGCAAGGTAAGGCTGCGTAAAATATACCCTTGTGGTGGGGCCCTTCCCCGGACACCGCGCATAGCGGTAGCTTTAGTGCACCGGGCTGTCCTTTTTCTTTTTAGTGTCATAAAATCAAGGAATTTCCCAGGTGAGTAAAAGAATGTGATGATGACACTGCCAGATATCATGATATGAGGCAAGGTTCATGTCTTGGTTCAATAAATGTTGATGACGACAACCTAAGGGAACAAATCTTGCTTGAGGGACTTCAGATAATCTCCTAAGAAAGGATTACATCACCAACGAGGCAACATGGAGGCATAAACAGACAACATTAAGGATGGAGAAACCACCATCATGCAGAGAATAATCATTTTCCCTGATAGCACACAAAGGAATACAGAGGGCTATCAATTGATTGCTGATATGGCCAGGACAAAGATCTAATTCTGACAAAAATTGAAGCTGATTTCTAAGGCAAAAATTTTATGCAAGTCAGGGTATGGTCATATTAGGGGAAATATCTCAACTAACTTTGAACGGTCAAAGAGATTTCCAGTGAACATGTCAGAGGGATTATCTCTTCCTGTACAATAAGCATCAGAGCCAAAATTTGTGCAGCATTCGACAAGGGAAAGGTCAAATTCTCTGACAACACACAATACATGGTACAAAACTTCCTCGGTTATCTACGATATATATTACAAGAGGACAAAAATCGTATCCTTTTCCAAAGCAAAAACAACATTTAACTTGCAGTTATCTCAAGTGTCTATAATTAAGACGAATACAGGCTCAGATACGAATTAATACAAATTGAAAACATAAGTATTTCGATTTTAGAGGAAATGTGGAACTCCGACTATGTTAGCTTTGAAGCTATAAAGGAGGAGAGTAGTGGCCAAGTTTTGAAGGCCAGCAAAGTCTAATAATAATGAATCTCTTAAATACTAGATGAGCAAAATGGATCCGAGGATGATCATATAACTGACACTAACTAATATGGGATTGAGGCATAGTTGATTGATTTAGATTAGATACGAACAATAAGGAAAAAGGATTTATAAGCTTACGGAACCCCTAAAATATAAGATGTGTATGCGCTAAATCGTCCCACGCTAGTTGTGGGATGTCGAATAGGTGTCAAGGACCCCAGGTCTTAGGAAATATTTGACCCTAGAAGGAGAACATGGAGGTGGGGTATTACGGAAGACGATTAGCGGCTAGTTGAGCATTTTCTCCGTTCCTTCGGATAAGAGCAGGGTATTAGTCCTAAGAATCCAGTATTATTATTTGGCGAAATGATCTCGTGGACCCTTGTACTTGTCCGAGTTTGTAAAGTGAACGTGTCTACTTAGCCTTTTGTCATCTGAACCCCTCAACTCAATAAAATTCAACATTTTAAACCCTATTTCGGTGTGTGTAACATAATTGCTTCCACGTCATTTTAAATGCTACATTAAATTCCACATCATTTTTAAAATGCCACATAAGAAATTAAATATTAAAAACATAAAAAATTTTAATTGATAAAGTGAATTAAAAAAAAATTAAAAGTGAAATGGTGGGGCCAGGGGCTCTAATGGCTCTCTTCCTTTCCTTCTTCTTCTTCTTCTTCATATGAAGAGAGGGAGCCGAGAAGTTGAGCGGAGGATACTCCGGCTGCTCTACGGCCAAAAATCTCGAACCCAACTCAGTCAAATCCCTCCTCATAAACCCACAAGAAACCTTCTTCGCAAACCAATACCAATCATCGCCGACCTCAAACAAATCCAAGACCCCAAGAAGCTATTTCACTCTTCCATGATTACACAACCAAATGGGTTTCAAACATGATTACCCCACATACTCTTGTCTTCTGTACAAGCTCGCAAAATCAAGAAACTTTCAAGCTGTTGAAATCCTTCTTGAGTATCTCAAAACCCATTACATTCATTGTAAAGAAACACTTTTCATTGAGCTAAGCAAAGTCAGTTGATAAAGCTATTGAGCTTTTTCACAATATGGGGTCGTTTAATTGTTCGCGGAGTGTACATTCTTTTAATGCAATTCTGAATGTTCTTGTTGATAATAGGCGTTGTGAAGCTGCGAATGAGATGCTAATGAGTTGTTCAAAAATGGGTATTCGGTTGAATTCGGTTTCGTTTAATATTATGACCAAGAATTGGCTTGAGAAAGGTGACTGGGAAATGGTGCGCCAAGTGTTTGATGAAATGCTTGAGAGAGAAATTGAGCCAACCGTGGTTACTTATAATTGTCAAATTGGGTTTTTGTCACTTTGTGGGAATACACTGGGTTTATTGTTGTTGTTGTTGTTGGGTTTTTGTGTAAAAGTGGGGATGTTGAAGGTGGTAAAAGATTGTTTCAAGATATGGTTGGAAAAGGGAAGAAGGTGAATGCGGTACTTATGGTTTGTTGATGGAAGGTTTATGTTGTTTGGGGAAGTATAAGGAAGCTAAAAAGTTAGGGTGGGGGTGGAGGGGTTGTAGTGGTGCGAAGAAGAAAGGTTTAGGGGGGTTGGGGGAGGGGCGGAGAAGGTTTTTTATTTAAAAAAAAAATATTAAGTTATTTTAATTAAAAAATGATGTCCACTCACACCTCCGCGCGTGACTACACGCGCCGTGTCCAACTCAGACACTTCAATGCCACATAAGCTTGGTCAACGGTCAGAAGGGCTCAAAACATTGTGTTTTGATGAGTTGAGGGGTTCAGATGACAAAGTGCTAAGTAGAAGTATCCATTTTACAAACAAGAACAAGTATAAGGGTCCACGAGATCATTTTGCATATTATTTTTATGCTGGCATTATCTTATTCTTATATTTTATTACTATTATTGTTTCACTTACTTTGGCTATTTACACTATTTGACTGTCAGTACTTTTCTCTTTCGGTGTTTTCATCATTGTTTTTGACTCGTGAAATTCTTCCAAACCTGTTCTCAAGCTGAAGGTCTATCCAAAAAAGTCCCTCTACCTCTCAAGGGTAGGGGTAAGGTCTGTGTACACCTCCTCACCCTCCTAGCACCCCACTTAAGGGACTATGATGGGCATATTGTAGTTGTTTTGGGAACTCCTCATCTTATGAGCTAGCTTTTGGGGTTCAGTTAGACCCAAAATCCATCTTTTTACATGGTATAAGCATCAAAACTCATCCTTTACCCAATGTTGGGCCACCATAGTATGTTATCCATATCCATGCTTCAATTGGCAAGCCTAGGCATCAGTTGTGGGACAAGAAATTAGTCTCCATACCTCATGAACTAGCTTTTAGGTTCGAATTAGGTCCAAAAATTTGTTTCTTTACCATGTGAGTATTTTCGAGTAAATGATCAAATTTGCTAACAACAAAGATTAATGGAGCTCAAAAACAGAAATTTCACCTTGAGACTTCCACTGCAAGCACAAGGACTCTCCAAATTGTTCAAAGAATCTTCGTCTTGGCAAATGCGGCATTCTGCACCCCCAATTAATGGCACTTCCTCATTAGCTTCTTCTTCTCCATCAACAGCCAATTCCTTCTCCTTTACCATTTTTGATGAAGAGGCGCCTCCTTCCATCACTTCTGGCTTCTTCCCGTTTTCAACCTGTTCTCCTAACGATGATGATGATCCATCTGGGTTCCCAACCCCGACCTGGACCCGGTTTTCATCTTTCACCACCAAATGCTCTCCCATTTTTATACAACCGCAATATTCCTACATCAAAAAACTTCCTAAATTCAATCAGATCCCAATTCAGCTATATGAATAAAGGTAAGATCCTCGTTCAAGATCAAAGTAAAACACCAATTTCACATAACACAGCCAAAATGATACTAGAATTTTCAAAATTAACTGCTTTTTGATAACTGTGTGTCCGAGCTCGCTTAAGCGCACGTGACTAATTCCACGGGATAGTTAATACTATCCACCGAAATAAAATACAGTAGATGAAAATAAATCACTTATTATTTTTTGTCTTGGTTGGGATTTGAAGAATTTTAAGAAATTTACTACTCTACCAAAAACGAAGAAAAAGTAAAAAACGGAATGCAAACCTAGAAAATTCTAGAGAAATTCACCGCCCAAGCCAAGCCAAGAAACTCAGCTAAGAACAGAGAATTTCTGAGCATTCGGATGGAGACAATTTCAAGTCAAATGCCAAACAAAAAATAGTTTACAAAAAAAAAAATGGACAACAGAAAAGTAATGTATAATAGACCTGAAAGAGAGAGAGAGAATCAGACAATGATGATGATAGGGTAAATGGAAACGATAAATTCGCGGATTTGTTGTTGAGCCAATCAAATGTTGATGAAAAGAGGAGGTGAAGTTTTCTCTTTTGTTTTTGCCTTTGAATAATACAAACCGAACACTGAATGTCCGCGTTACTTTTTAGGACTGCTCTGTTTGTTTTTTCCTGAAGGGTGTGTTTGGTACCTAGTTTTCTTATTTCTCATTCCACAAAATTTTTGAAAAATATTTTCTTTAACATAACAAGTTTTTTAAAAAAGTTAATACATAAAAATGACCCTAAATTTAACACCAAGTTATAGCTTTAATCTTAAACTTTGATAGTGCACAAATAGAACCTTTAACTATTTAAAACCTGAATAAATATGACATCTAATTTTTTAACCCCATGCGTGAGTTTACTCGCGCCTACGTGAAAAAGGTAATCCAATCACACGGTGTCACATCGTTAAAAGGACTGACTTGGAGGGAGGTCATATTTGTGCAATTTTAAATAGTTAAAGGTCATATTTGTGCACTGTCAAAGTTTTGCTTTTTGTGTTAAAAAGACATCGTTTTTATTATTATTATCTCTATAGCTGCAACACCTAACCTTTTTTTTTTAATTAAAAAATCGAATCCGCGCAGTAGGCTGAAGGAAGCGCCCAAGAAGAGCAAATAACACCACTGGGCTATCGAAATGTCTTGTTTCATGTGGCTCAATATTAATATATGTACATAAATATAAATTTTCTACTTTATATATATAACGTAATTTTTTACCGAGGGGGTTCAGGTGAACCCCATGGCAACCACGTAGGTCTGCCCCTACATTAATTTAATAATGCTTTAATAACGTTAATTTAATAACATTGTAATAACGTTAATTTAATATACTACTACTACTATCCTTAATAACGTTAATTTAATAACGTTTTATTAAAACTATAATTTTATTATTAGTAGTATAGTTTCATCTTTAATTTAATATTTAAATAAATTATATTTAGATATATTATATAACTTAAATTCGCCCTCTGCTTTATAATATATATACATACCTGCGCGATTTTTTCGTATGAGGCTGACCCACCTAATTAATAAATCTTCAATATTGCTCTTTTTCTGCAATAACAAAAGAAATTAGATGTCATTTTCATCTTTGATCCAAAAATAATTTAAAAAAATAATAGTGAAAAGTCATTTAAAGGTCATATTTGTGTAGTTTTGAATAGTTAAAGGTCATATTTATGCACTGTCAAAGTTTAAGATCATATTTATGTATTATGCCCTTAGATTTTAAGTTGAATGCACCCAGTTTTGCGCGTTGAACGCGCGTTTTGCCACATAGGATTGGAGGTCATATTTGTGCAGTTTTGAATAGTTAAAGGTCATATTTGTGCACTATCAAAGTTTAAGTTCAAAGTTATAATTTGGTGTCAAGTTTAGGGTCATTTTTTATGTATTAACTCTTTTAAAAATAAGTAAAATACTTTCTTACAAAACAAGTTCATTGACATTCTATGTTTGTTGTATCATTACATCCATCTAATGCTCCCAACCCTTATCCTTTGACCACCCCCAGACCACACCCGACCCTCTTCCACCTCAATAATTATTTTACTATCTTATATATAAATATTTTTGACTTATTTTTTAAATATTATAATAATTAAGAAATCAACTTGTTTCCACGAAAACATCAAACACATTCTAAGAGTAAAATTGCTCTAATTAGAGTCCGGGGGCGAATGCAACATTCAAATCTGTTTACCAAAATTCTAATGTCAGTATATTTTGAAAATTATTTTAAAAAAAAAATTATGAGAAATAATTTGTGTTCGATCAATAAATTTAAAAATATTTTTGAACAACAATTAGTGTTTAACCAAACTTTTAAGTATATTTTTTTTAGAAGTACTTTTAAGTAAAAATTATTATTTTTAGCTTCTGAGAAACAACTTCTGCTACTTCCTAATCCTAAAAACCCTTATTTTCATAAAAATTACATCTAATGTCCCTCAAAGTGTTCGGTCTTAAATTTATCGCCCAAATATCCATTCTTGACCTTTTGTCTCCCAAAGTGTGAGGTATTGAATTTTTGTCCCTTCTAAATAAGTTTTAACATTTTTCTATAAGGTAGAACTTGTTGTCAATTGAGCAGTTCACTGTCTTAAAATGTCTTGAACGTCTGCCATATGAGCAACATATCTAAGTTCTAACATTTGCCTATAAAGCAGAACGTCTAATCAATTATGCAAACCTATTGTCTAGAAATCTCATGAACGCTTGCCTTATGAGCAAGTGTTAGAATTTCTGCCTTATAGATAAGAGTTAGAACGTCTGTCTATGTGCAAGAGTTGTTAAGGGGGACCCAAAAATCAAGATCACCCTATATAGAGCCTTTTTTGTAAGACCTTTTTTATGAGCGATAAAATATCATGACCAACCCATTTTAGAACCATTTCTAAACTTTATTCATTTTTCTCTCAAAAGCTTGATCAAATACCTCTATTTTAAAAATAAGCACTTTTAGAAAAAAAAAATAAGTTTGCTCAAACAGGTTACCCGCTACTCTCAATAAATCTATATATACTCAAAGCTCATTAAAACAGTATAATTTTTTTTCAGAATTAATTTTTCATTCTATAGTTTACTTTTAAAACAGTATAATTTTTTTTTTCAGATTAATTTTTCATTTTATAGTTTACTTTTCTATAGCATCATTTTACCTGTAAAATTATCATATAACAGTCATACTCAAGTATTGTATAATAATATTTTATAAAAAGTATACTATCCATAAAATAAATATTAAAATATTTATGATAGTAATCATTTATGTCATTGCACATAGTAAATTTAATTATGAATATCTAAAAAAATTTACATTTAAATGGTGTCAATTAGCTGTGGTCATAACTTCACACGGAAATACTACTATTGTCTGTCTTTTTTATATTTATACTTTTTCTAATTTAGAATACTTTTGTTTATAACAACAAAATTAGATTTAAACGCCAAATGACAATATACATTTATAACAATACATCTCTATAGCACCATGTAACTTTCAGATAAACACTGACATTGTGGATATATATAGAGAGAGAAAATGACCAAAAGCCTCTCCAATCTTTACCCCAATGCTATTTAAAAATGATATTATTAACTCCCTGAATGCTTACGTGGCAAAGCAAGTGTATCTCACTCTCCTTGAGAGAGTGAGCATCGAAAATAAAAATAAAAATTTTATTTTCACATTTCTTTTATATATATGCATTTTTTATTTTTTTATTTATTTGTTTTATTCTTTTATCCTCTACTTCTTTCCATTTTCATATTCCTTCACCATCTTCATCTTCCTCTTTCCATCTCCATCTTCATTTTTTTATCTCCATTTTTATTTATACCGCAAATTCAACACTTTTCTCACCATTAATTTTTTAATTATTATTTTTAGACCCACTAATTTTTTCTTTTTGTGAAGAAGGATAAATAACCCCAAATATTTCCGTCGGAATGGCTTCACAGCCGCTGATGAAACTTTTTCGGCCACCGAATCGGTTCCAAAATGAACATACCAGTGATACGCACAACTCCGTAAATAATTACATACATCTGCATCTCATAATTCTCAGGAATTTGAAAAAATTAAAGTGGTCCTTGGAGTAATTTCTGATGAAAAGTGAAAATTAGTTCAAAAAATTATGTCTCATGAAGATTTCGAATCGAGTGAAATGATTCCAAACCATGAAATCAATATTATATCTCAAAATTAATATTCATATTTAAGCATTTTTTGCACTGTTTCAGCATCAAGATTGATTTTTGAGTTGTGTGGTTTGTTGAAATTGTTGAATTTTGAGTTGTGGGATTTGTTGAAATTGTCTGTTTTAGCATCAAGAATAAATTTTGAGTTGTGGCATCTTTTGGTTTTATCAGCAATGATGAGATAAATGTTGGAGAAGTATCAAAGGAAATGGGAGATGGTGATTTTGTGAGGGATAGTGAGTTGTTTGGTGGAATTTTATTAAGGGTTAATTGAAGGTAGATGAAGTCATCATCTTCTTCTAAATCTTCATGTAAGAGTGAATTAAAGTACATGTTTCAAATGCCCTTTGAAATCTTTATGCTAAATGTGAGAATGTGATAGAGGCAGAGTAAGTTTTTGATGAGTTGGATGACGATAATGTAGTCTCTTGGACATATTTAATTGTAGGTTTGACTGGCAATGGTTTTGATTCTATGGACTGAAGTAGGATAAAAATTTAAAAATGATAAAAAACAATTAAAAAAAAAGTAGGATAAAAATAATTTTTTATATAAAAAAATAACAATATTACATGGCATAAGCTGATAGGCGCGTGTAGCTCACCCAAGTGTACAGATCTGGGTATGAGTTTTTAGAGGGGCATATATTTCATTTTTAAATAGTTCAGGGGGGGGTCATAGGACCCCTGCAAAGTATAAGTGTGTTGTTGGGATTTGGGGTAAAGGTTGGGGGGACTTTTGGCCATTTTCTCTCTATATATATTATACACTTCTTTTTAATTGTTTTATTTTGTAAAATCATCTCCTTAATTCATAAATTTTCAATTACACAAATACTGCTTTTAATTAATATTAGTAAAATCCACAGTTTTCAGACTTTTCATATTCATAATAGTAAAATTCATAATGTCTAGACCTTTTATATTCAAAACCCCCAATTATTTAATGTACAAGTGTATGCCACTTTAAATCACATTAACATAAATTTATTGCGAGCTCTATATGCTAGTTATTCTCTATTTTGGTTCTCATGAAGTGGATGAGTCTCAAGTCTAAGTAATAAATTTTCGACAAACTTTTGAGGTTCTTAAGAAGTAAAGTTATTATTGTATTATTTTTCTTTTGATTGTCTATGTTTCATCAAAGATGATCATCTGGCTATGAGGACTTATGGTTAATAGAGTTTTCCTTATTTTTTATCTTTGATTTTTTTGGCTGGTCAATTTTTTTCTGACCTTTTTAATCTGATTTTCAATATTATAGGAGAGATGTCTATTATGAAAATTGTTAGAAAATTTGCATAATTTTTCTTTGCCATGTAAAATGATTTGACCAGTCTTCCTATTCAAAGCATCAATGTCATGACTCAAACAATGATGATTGACACCCTCTCTAATCTATGGCTGGAGAATCATACTACGTTCACCTTTACTCACTTAAGTGTTATTTTCATGTTCGTAGTAATTAACTCATGCTTTTAAACAAGTACTAAAATGATCTCATTCAATAACTAATTATCACCCGATAACATTATCACTTATAAAATGAATAATGTATGAAAACCTTTATTTATTACAATCCTGGGACCAAAAATCACCGTATAAGAACATCTAAGAATATAACTAAGTCTAAAATCAACACGAATATTCAAAACATAAGTAATAGGAAAATATTTTAGTCCAAAAACAAAAGACGTCAACATCAATAAGAAGATCTGAAGGTTTTTCGGTCATGGTGCTTATCCTTGAATCAAGTCTCAAATGCTAACTAAAGACGAGGTCGCGTATCAACCGTTAGAAGATGTTTTGAATTCAAAAAAAAAAAGAAGAGTATAGGTAGCATTAGTACATCAACAAGTACTGATAAGCATCATAGGTTGACTAACTCAATAATTTACAAGTAAGCAAGTCAAACAAGTATAAAAGCAATCATAACAGAATTCATAACCAATGATATCGTTCAACTAAACATATAATGTATTATCATATCATTATGACTCACAAGTTTACTTTCACATGCTTTCACACTTAGCCAGTTTCATCAACATGTATAATCATAATAAGACACTCAATGTATGTGAATGAGTGCATGTATGTAAGATGTGTGCATCATTCTTTACCCTTCTCAACCTCAACATCAATATCACATCATACAGTGTGGTACTCGACCCATTATCACGACATATCATACTTGTACCGGTGTGATACCCGACCCATCATCTCAACACACCATCACAATGCAAATGAAATGCAATGTAGTCATTAAGTTACAAATCCTGATAGCAAGCAATCATAAATATCAAGTTCACAAACAAGCACCAAGCCAAGAAAGTCTTAAGTGCTATAACAAAATCATAGACTACCTTAATTTCATTGCTCAAAGTTACCTTTAAGCTATATTTTTGCTCTTTTGATCTCGTTCTTGATCTATAACAACAAAAAATACACCCATTTCAATCATTTTTTCCTTTTTAACTATTAGGAATCAACAATCACTGATTTTATCCATAAGCTTACCCTATTTTATCATCTTAGGATTTTCTATCTCTTAAACCTCATGAATTTTACTTGAAGTAGCATAAAGAACCTCAATTCTAGTTTCACTAGTGTTTTCTAACACCCTAGGTCACTTCATACTGAATTTATAAACAATTCCATCATTTTTCATCAATTTTTATAAATTTGGTTTAAACTCCAAAAACCACCAATAATACATTTTCTAATGATTTTATAAGGTTATATAAAGTAAATTCAAGTCTAGAATGTAATTACTTACCTCCAAAGTTAAAAAAATCTCCACAAACCCTCTGAAAATCACCTTCCCCAAAGATCTATAGCATTTTAAAGAAAAGTATGGAATAAAAATGTTTTCTAGTTTTGAAAACTATAATTTTACTGCATGTTATCACTACAGCAGTTAAAGTTCCACTACAGTAGTTCGCGTTTTTTTCACGGAGGCCACCGCTTTGGTTCTTGTTATCACTGCAGTGGTATTGGTGCAACGGTTACTTTTTCTACTGCAATAGTCTAAGGCCAAAACTCAAGGCCTCCCTTCAGTTTTTCCTCACTTTACAACACATACCCTAAATCATAGCATCGCGAACTAACCCTTCCATAATAAAAGCTATAACAAAAGTTCTATAACTCTTTTTCAGTTGCTGAAAGTTGCTACGACTTTCTATACTTATTGTCTATCGAACTATTAGATCAAAAACTGCTATTACCAATAACATTAATATCAAATTTTGTTCAACTACTACAGAATAAGCCAATCCTAGAAAATTACACCTAAAGGAGTTTAGGTGTAATATTACCTCTTATTTCAGCGTAATAATAAGTTGGGTCATCACATTAGATACCAATTTACCACTCATTTATCTCCAAAATATAAATAGATCAAAATAAAACATAACAACTAAAAGATAAAGTACCTGAATCAATAAACACGTGTGGGTACTATTTACGCATGTCTATTTCTGTCTCTTATGTAGCCTATTCTATGGTACGGTTCCTCCACTAAAAATTAACACAAGGAATAACTCATTCTCTTAACTTTCTCACATCCTTAGCTAGAATAATAATTGGTTCCTCTTGTCCCAACGAATAATATAGTTGCCATCTCCATGGTACTTCTTTAACATTAACACATAAAATACAGGGTGAGCCCTAAATATACTAGGAGGTAATGCTAACCTATAATTTACCGACTCTACTTCTTTCAACACCTCAAAGGGTCCTATGTACCTTGGGCTTAACTTACCTAGCCTATAATTTACCGACCCTACTTCTTTCAACACCTCAAAGGGTCCTATGTACCTTGGGCTTAACTTACCCTTCTTGTTGAATCACATCACACCCTTCATGGGTGATACCTTTAAAAGTACCTTCCCCCAGTCTCAAACTTCACGTCTCTTACCTTTTTGTCGGTGCATTCCTTCTGTCGTCTTTGAGTCGCTATGAGCTTCTCCTGTATGAATCTTATTTTCCATAGAGTCCTTGAGCATGTCAGTGCCCTAAGGCCTTACCACCCAATTAGGGACCTATACCATCTACCATATAAGGCCTCAAAAAGAGCCATGTCAATACTAAAATAATAGCTATTATTGTAGGAAAATTCACATAAAGGTAATTATTGGTCTCGATGACTCTTAAAAACCATAACACAAACCTGGAACATGTCCTTAACCACTTGGATAGTCTGTTTTGACTGACCATCGAGTTATGGATGAAAAGTCATGCTCAGGTCCAATCTAGAACCCAACTTGAACTGAAACCTTTCCCCAAAAGTAGAAGTGAACTGAGTACCCCAATCAGGCACAGTAGACACTGGTACCCTATATAGCTTTACAATTTCCTTCATAAGGATCTTGGCTAACTTGGTCTCATTATAATCAACTCTTACTGGAATAAAGTGAGCTGACTTAGTCTACTTGTCAACAATAACCCAAATTGAGTCGCATTTTCTCAAGGTTTCTGAAAGACCAACCATAAAATCCATCGTTATCCATTTCCACTTCTATTCCATAATAAGAATCCATTAAAATATGCAACTAGGCTTCCGATGTTCTCATTTGACTTGCTAGCAGTTTTGACACTTAACCACAAAATCTATAATGTTATGCTTCATTCACCAATAGTGTTGCCTCAAGTCTCTATACATCTTATCGGCATCGGTATATATAGGGTACTTAGAGTTGTGGGCCTCTACTAGAATGGTTGGAATTAGGTTATCTACCCGAGGTACACAAAGCCAAACACAAATTCTCAAGGCCCCTCATAATCCAAAATGGCCTCTTCCACCTTCTCTTATAATATCTTTTCTCTGAGGTTGTTCAATTTCTTATATTCAAACTATCTTCTCTTAATTTAATTATAAAAAGTAAAACTAGCATCCACACGTGCCAATACTTTTCCTTCTCCAGTTTCTTATGATCTCAGAAAATCATTAGCGAAAGACCATACCTCTCTCTAATAGCAATACATTTTTTAACAAATTAGCAGTAGTAACTAGCTAACCCCATAAAGCTGTAAATTTCCATCACATTCATCGGCCTGGCCCAGTTTTTAACAACCTCAACCTTTTATGGGTCCATCATAAACCCTTCTTTAGAATCCATGTGCCCCAAGAAGGACATCAAAGAAAACCAGAATTTGCACTTTACGTACTTAGCATACAATTGTTTCTCCTTCAACAACTTCAACATAGTACTCAAATAAGCCTCATGCTCTTATTTATTCTTAGAATAAACAAGTATATCATTAACAAAAACCATACAAATGAATATAAAAAGCACTTAAACATTCTATTCATCAAACTCATGAAAACAACTGGGGCATTGGTCAAGCCAAAAGACATATCCAGGAACTCAAAGTGCCTATAATGAGTTTGGAAAGCGGTCTTTGGAATGTCCTATGCCTTGATTTTAAGTTGAATATAACTCGATCCTAAATTGATATTAGAGAACATTACAAATCCCTGCAGATGGTCAAATAGGTCATCTATCCTGGGCAAGGGATACTTGTTACGAGTGGCAATCTTATTCAACTTATGGTAATCTATGCACATTCTCATACTACCATCTTTATTTTTTCATAAATTTACACTAGTGCACCCTAAAGAGAGACACTTGGGTAAATAAAGCCCTTTTCTAATAGCTCTTACAATTGAGAATTTAACTCTCTCAACTCTGTAGGTGCCAGATGGTATGAGGAAATAAAAATAGGTTTAGTCTTTGGCTCTAAGTCTATACAAAAGTCATCTTTCTAATATGGTGACATACCCAATAGGTCATCCAAAAATATTTTTAGGAATTCACATACCTTTGGAAGTGACGTTATAGGAGGGACTACATATTATTTTCCCAAAGATAGGATAAATATACACTGCACCTCTTCCTTGCTAATTTCTGGGCACGGATAGCAGACATAACTCTCACTAGATTAGGCTTAAAAGTACCCTTTGACTCAAATTTCTTTTCCCCAGTGTAACACCCCGAGAGTACCTTGGGCACCATACGGTGCTTAAGTCCCGAGGGACCGAAAGCTAACCCATGAGCTGGTACCTGCTGTGAGCACTGAGTAAAACTGATAACAAAAGGTCATATACAAAATTTAACTGAGGAATACCATAAGGTTTTAAGTAATAAATCCAATAAACTCTGTAAACAAAATTGATAATACTGATAAAATATCTGATAACAACAACTAAAATTTGAGAAACTGACTAACTATCTGAAATAGTCTGAAAAACCTCTACTGGCTGACTAAGGAGCTGATGGAACAAACCCTCAACTAACTCCAACTGAATGGAAATGACTGAAACTGATAAATTAATCTGAGCTAAATAAATTATGTCCCTGAAATACGAGGACTTACCACTGCTACAACTGATAATCTGGAAAATCTATATGTAATCTGGGAACTGAGCATCTGAACCTATGATATGACACATCATAGCACAAGAAAAGAGTATGCGATTAGTACTTTGAATGTATTGGTATGCTAAAATACTGAATAGAGTGAATGAAATCTGTAGATATTGAGGATACGTGAAATCTATAAATACTGAGAGTGTATAAAATCAGTAAGTACTGAGGATGCATGAAATCTGTAAGTACTGAGGATACATGACCAAGCATATAACATGTGCTAAATATAATCTATAAATACTAAAATACTAAAATTTGATAACTGAATCACTGATATCTGTATGTTATGGTCAAGCAACTGAAACTGAATTACTGAACTGATTACTGGATTGAGACTATGGGAGATATCATCTAACCGACAGCACCAATCTGAGCTAATTGGGGTCCAACTTATAACCCCAATTGGAAGGGTGTTAGTATTAGTTATTCAGATTTACAGATTATTGCAACACATGTTTTACTTAGTCTTGCATTCATTTCACATATTTATGTATTTAAGCTCAGTACTTATATGTATCTCAGTTGTCCTTATCTCACATACCAGTACATTTAAAGTACTGATCACATACTCTCTTTTGTGCTATCTTGTCTTATAACATAGGTTCGGATGCTCAGTTTCCTAATTGCCCTTAGTCAGCTCAGTGCCACTCAACAACAGTTGTGGTGAGTCCTTATCCTTCGCGGACAAGTTTATTATAGTTATTTTCAGTACTTCCTTTATTTTAGTTATTTAGAGTTAGTTCGGGGTTTGTCCCATCAACTTCTTATGTTCTAGAGGCTTTCAGATAGTCAGACATGTTTTTTATTTTTTTATCAGTAGTTCAGACATATTGGGTACCATTTCAGCATTACATCTTAACAGTATTTCTATTAGTTTAGCTTTCACATATTGTGATTTATTATTATTTTATTTAGTGCTTATAACAGATACCAGATCATGGGTTAGCTTGGGGTCACTTGTGGCCTTAAGCACCGCATTACGACTAAGGGGTAGTCTCAGGTCGTGACAGTTCATATATCAACTATGCAATTATCCAGATTATTTCAGTATATGTTTATGCTTGGTCTTGCATTTGTTTTACATGTTTATGCTTTAATTCTCAGTATTTATACATGCTTCTTAGTACGATCTTGCAACCTATTCATCTTTGACTGGAGATTTACATATGGTATTCATTTTCTACCACTTCCCAGCTTACAGAAATATTTTTATCTCATGATTTAGAAATTTCACTATGTCTTTCATGTTTCACGTACAAACATGTTTGATATACATATTTCAGCAAAGGATTTACGTTCTCAGTTTAAAGCAATGTTTTTTTAAAATATTTTTATGATTAGTGCATGTCTCACATACTTAGTACATTCCAAATTATTGACCACATATATGCACTTATGGCTACATTCCTTCATGATGTACGTACCATATGTAGCCCATACATAGGGCCAAACAGATTGTAGCTTTCAGACAATAGGTAATGAGTTCTCTTATTTTGAGGACTCAAATTAGTTGCAGTTCTTGTACTATTTTTTTAATTATTTGTATGTATTGATTTGGAATAGTTGGAGCCATGTCTCAGCTACCTATAGTCAGTATTAATAGAGGATTCATAGATTGTCAGCTAGAGTCGGTGTATATAGTCTTTAGTTCCTCATTTTTCTAGATTTTAGTGTTGTAAACTTTGAACAGTTATATGTTGGAACAGATTATGTCATAATTATGCTTCTGCTCAGAAAATTTAGCTTTTATATATATTTAAAATTAGTTGCTCAAGTCGTATGCCAATATAAGGGTTAGCTTGGGATCACTAGTGGTCCTAAGCACCGTGTTACGACTAAGGGGTAGTCTCGAGTTGTGAAAATATCCTTGTGGATTACATGGTTTATTTATGGCATTGTTGTCTATATTTGATGTACTTTTTGATGCATTGAATTACTTGTTATATGTTGATGTGTGTCTACTTATGATCTTAGGTGAGTTTATGCACCTAAGGCTTGTTGTCCAACCTTAATCAACCTTGTTTTGAGGACTTGTTATGTGATTAATGAGTTTTTAATGAGATAATTTAGAATATAAGTGTTAAAATACTTGATTAGAATGTTTAAGATATGTTTTGAACAAGTTTGAGATAGATTTGGCCACTTAGTTTTTAGACGAGAAAACTAGTGTTACTAGCTTGAGCTATGTGTTGTTCTAGCTTATCTTGATGGATTCTAGTATGTGTAACGAGTTAATAAGTGTATAAATATGCAATTATGTATGTAATAGCTTGTTTATAGTGTTTAAGTTTCAATTAAAATAAGTGAAGTGACAAAACAATAAGTTAAAGATCAAAAGGACAAAGCTAGTACTCTTAGCTTAAGTTACCAGTTCATCGTCTTGGATTGTATGTTGTTTTGAGATATAATATGTGGTATTTTATGCTATAGGATGCTTGGTGAGTTGATAATGATGATGTATGGATGATACACAATCTAGAAATCAAGTGGAAACACCACTACAAGGTTTGGAAAGGATGGACAAACACTTGGGACAAGACTTGACCAAAAATGAACGATTTGGAGTCATTGGCATGCCACGGACCTTAGCCACTGGGATGTGAATGTAATACCCTATAAGATCCTAGACTATTTTTCATCTATTCTTCACATGTCTAGAAGTCTCAAAGTCATTATTTCATACTAAGTACAAGTGACATGGCTATTTTGACACCCCACTATTTCAAGCATTTTATATTTGACCTTCCCGAGTTCCAAATGTTGATTTATGAGTTGAAATATGTTAGGAATATTAAAATAGTCATTCATGAGAGTTTTAGAATTTTTATAAGAGGTTCGGGGTGTTTTTGGACCACGGAGGCAGTATCCCTCTATGATTTCAACGTGCCACGGAGACTGGCACTACACAATACACAGTGTGTCATGGAGGTTAGTCTTTGAGATACACAACATTTCACAGAGGCTAGCCTCTACAGTAACCTCTATTCCCTGCTACAATGTAAATTCTACAACTTTTATTAAAGGGGTGAAGGGCATTTTGGTCTTTTTTTGAAACACCCCAAACTTTGGCCCTTGAAAAATTCTTGAGTTGAACCTTTTGATTATCATACGACTCACACCATAAATCGTATGGTATGGTGATGGGTTTAGGGACCTTATTCCTATATTGTTCAGTGTGATATTGGCCAAGTTCTGTCCTAGGTACCAGAGACTCCATACGAGTTGTATGATTAAGTGATAAGAAGTATAGGGTCGAATCATATTTTGTACAATGTTTAGACTTTGATGTTCTGCGTTGGGTATGACTTGATGATACTAGTCGTATGAAGATGATACGAGTTTGGCAAGGGAGTCGTATGTTGGACACAATATGGTGTCCAACTTTCTGATCAAGTGATGACTTTAGGATAACACTCGTATGATGTGGTTATGAGTTGGAGGGTTCACTCGTACCTACCTGTGAGTTTTCATAGCTTTAAAGCTGAGGGTAGTTTGGATATTTCCCATCCCAAATCCTTAAGACCTAACATCTTATAACACTTATTGGCCATTTAGTCTACACTTTAAAAGATCAAAAAACACTCTCTAAAAACTTCTTAAAGAGATTGGGCTAGGGTTTCTTCAAAGTGATCATCTAGAGGCTTAAAGATCAAAATCTCTTCGTGAATCTTCATAACTCAGGCATGTGACTCTTCTTTTATTGTTACTTCACAAAAATCAAATGTTTTAAACATTGTTCATGATTCATTAATGGTGGTTTTGAAAACCATGGTTGAGGGTTTGAATGCATTATGTTGAGTATTGTTTTCTCATATTTTAAATTACGATTATACATATTTTAATAATAGTTTTGCACATGTGGGTGCATGTGGTTTAATGAGTGGGTGATGTTTAACCTTAGACTTAATGGTTTTTGGGTTTAAATAATGGTTTGCTAATGGTATGCCCATAACCTGTTTGTGAAAATTTCAATGAGAAGAATCTTGTCACATATAAATTGTGTTTGAACTAAGGAATTGGCCTATAAATGTTGATGATTGGTAAATGGTTTTATGAAAGACTTGTTAGACATAAATTAATTTGAGTTGTAACCTTGGTGGTTTAAATGGCTAAATGGTTTCGAGTTCCTTAATGTTAACTTGAATTGATGTCTTGGTTTAGACAATAGGTTTGATTCCCAAAGTTAATTAATAATGATTATGGCATGTTGTACACTTGAAAATAGGGGTTGGTATGACGATACCAGTGAGATGCCTTTGGTAAGTAATTGGATTAATAGTTGTGTATATGTGTAATAAATATTTTAAATTGGGCTTTAAAGCATGATGTGTAGGCGGGCCGTGAAAATGAAGTCTGAAGGACTAACACTAGAATTGCACTAGTCGGTGCGGGTGTCTATATGACCAGGAAGTTTAAGTCCCCAGAATGAATATATGGATGGGAGGTTTGAGTCCCCCATATTGTATACATTGGTTCTTAAGTCACTTTGATTATGCCGGGAGGTTCGAGTCCCCCATAAAGGCATATACTGATATAGATATTCTTTGGTTCGTATGCATACACGCATTGAGGCCCTTCCAGCTAGGGGAGAGCTTGGCCCATACAGCCCGTGGCTGCCTTATATTATGACGGTTATGCTACATAGCCCTGGTTAAGATTTTCAAAGTTCATGCTAAGCCTGGTTCCCTATCCCGACACTATATATCTTTATACATATGATTGCATATGATGATTTGAATTGGTTTTGAATGATAATAATATTTTATTCCTCTATCCCTGAGTTACATGCTAGCGCTCCAATCGCTAATCATCACCGAACGTTATATCCCCACGTGATGCAGGGGTCAAAATTTTTTTTAGTTTTCCTACATAGTGATCAGGTGTTCGAATGGACATGAGTTGACATAAAAGTGGTAAGATTCCATACTTTGGAAGGCTTTATTTTATGGTCTTATATATTTCATGTCTTAGACTTTGTTTAGACTTGATTTTTCTATCGTCGGTGGTATGTCCCGACATTTTATTGACTTCAAATTGTAGAGGCTTTGTTGGATTACTGTGAACTTGGGTGTGTTGTTATGTTGGATTGGTGTAGACGTTTTATGAGTTCTATGTTTTGAAATCATCTAATACTTGAAGTTGTTGAGATGACTAGGTTAGGTGAATTGGGTGATCTCCGGTCCACGTGGGACTTGAGATACCCGTCATAGACAGGCCCTGGTTTGGGTCGTGACAACGTTGGTATCAGAGATAGGTTCATAGTCAATTGGGTGTCAACAAAGCCTTGTCAAGTAGAGTATCTTATATAGATGTGTTACGTGCCACACTTATAAGAGAGAGGTTATGAGACATTTAGGAATATTTCCCTTTCTTGTTGTCTTAATTTTGAGCTATAGAGTCAAAGGTCTTGGATTCTTCTGATTTTCATTTGCTCATCTTTCAGATCATGGCTCCAAGAAGATCTGGTGTTCATGGAAACTCTTCTATCCTGTCTGAGGACAATGTGGATGGAGCTCATCCAACTTCTGGGGTCCAGACTCAGTAAAGGGATGCTACATTTGACTGTCCTCATGGGGTCCCACCTATCCCTACTGATCCACCCCTGAGGGTGATACTCATACTCAGTCGCCTCCTGGAGAGATTACAAATGTGGAGTTTTTTTGCTCTATTACCCTATTAACTCAGTTGGTGGCATCTCAGTCACAACAGTCGGGTTCTTCTTGTGTTGCTATATGTTTGTCTGAGGCCATTAGAGTTGGACAATTTATGAAGTTGCATCCTCCAATATTTACTGGTACAAAGGTTGAAGAAGATCCTCAAAGTTTCATTAATGAGATAGAGAAGATCTTCCGGGTTATGCATGCCTCAGAGGTTGAAGGTGTAGATTTTGATGCCTACCAATTGAAAGATGTGGCATACTAATGGTACAAAGAGTTAGAGCAGTCGAGAGGTGAGGATGTTGGTTCTGCCTTGTGGGATGATTTCTCTAGTGCATTTTTGGATTGCTTCTTTCCTCAGGAGTTGAGGGATGCAAAAGAGGAAGAATTTGTTAACTTGAAGCAAGGATGGATAACAGTCAAGGAGTATGTTTTGAAATTCCACCAGTTGTCCCGGTATCCTCCTGAATTGGTATCTAATATGAGGGCACGGATGAGAAAGTTATCTACGGGATTATCTCGTGAGTTGATTCTTGAGAGTAAGACTGCCTTATTGAATAAGGATATGGACATCTCCAGATTGATTGTGTATATGCAACAGGTCGAAGAGGAGAAACAGAAGTAGGCTAAGACTAGTGAGAGGCAGAGTGAGAAATTCCGATATTTAGGATAGAGTGGGAGCCAATAGCTAAGTGGAAAGTGGTCTAAGAAGAAGAGCTGGGGGAGTCCTAACTCCTATTCAATAGCTAGTTCTCCCTATCGAAAGTCATTTGATGATCGACATATTTAGAGTGGTGACACTTCTAGGGCATGGGGTGACCAATTTCATGCTGGTGGGGCCCAGCCAGCAACATCCTACCCTCCTTGCAAATTCTGCGGTCAGCATCACCATGGTCAGTGCGTGAAGGGGAGGAACTGATGTTTTATGTGTGGTCAGATTAGGAATATGCACAAGGATTGTCCCTACAGAGTTGCTTCTAGAGAAAACAAGGTTTATATTGCCTCTTCATCATCTCCTGCACCAAAGGGTGCTACTTCTGGCTTTGGAACAGGTCGAAACCATCTTTATACTCTCACTACTAGTCAGGAGATCGAGGCATCTCTGATGTTGTTACTGGTTTGTTGAAACTCTTTACCCATGATGCATACTTTTTACTTGATTCGGGGTCCACTCTCTCTTAGATTACCCTGACAACTCCCAAGTGCACACGTAAGTGTACGTGGTCTCACTACGTAGTAAAGTGGCCCTTTAGAAGTCAAGTATCAATCCCACAGGGACTTGTGTTGACAACTATCCAATTCTAGTTCAACTATTGAAATAAAGTAACCAAGAGAGTTTTAGAGCTGTAAACTAAAAGTAAAGTAACTAATGCAGAAAAATAATGACTTTGGATAATCAATTGATAGAGACCCAGGGTTAAGGCTTACGAACAATCATACTATTCATTGAACTTTATTAGTTAGACTACTTATCATGGTTGTTGATCCGTAGGGTTTATCGCATGATCATGGTCTCCCGACCTCTAATCGTCCCCCTAAGTTGGACCTTAATACTACATCGTTGAGCGAGGATAAAATAATCCAATTAGGTTCTTTAAGATATCATCCTACGTGTGAATCAAGTAAGGCATCTAAGTACATCCCTGTCCTGGAAACTAATTTGAATTCCTTATTTTGTAAAAGAGTACAAACCATACTTTGTTTATTCCCACGTTCTATCTCCCTATTCCCTCTCCCGAGTTCACAAGGTCGACAATTGATGTATTCTAAGGGTAGCTAATCCTTAAAATAGTTAAATCAAGAATAAACAAACAACCAATAATGATAAGCAAAATTAAACGAAATCAATTCAAAATAATATAACTCATGTTCTTGGCTTTAACCCCGGAAAAGAGGGCGTTTAGCTACGCATAGTCAAAATCGTAATCACATGGTTGTAATTAACGACAAAAAATATGAATAAACTAAATTAAAATAATAAAAACCTAAAGATGAAGTTGTAGAATCCCCTCAATCTCTAAAATATGCCCAAAAACATGTAAAAATGTGACACAACATGTGTATATATAGTTATCCAAGCCTTAGCCATGTAGGAGTTGGATTTCATGTTGCAATTGAACACGGGACTGGAGGGGACGCCGCCCTAGGTTGAGCCCCAATATAGGTGAGGCACCGCCCTGGATATAGCATCTCTCCTTGTGAGAGTCTGCCTTTGATGCAACCCTGCTCCAGGTAGGGTGCTGTGGGCCAAACGCCTTGACTCACTGGAAGTTGTTTCTCAAATTTTGGTTAAGTGTTGATCCTCCAATCTTTCATCCCATGACTTATGGTGTATTTCCCATGGATTTACAGAATTTTCAACATCAAAATATAATCATATTTATCTCACAAAGTATACTACATAATCACACACACTGAATTAGAGATCATAACAACACAAAATCCATGCTGATGAATCAAAACAAGAGCTAAGGCTAGGCTAATTCGCATTGATCTTTAACTTTATGTTCCAACTCTTAACATAATCAAATTGAACCTTACACATTAAAAACAAGTTATTACACTCATAATTATACATTAAAACCATTTGGAACACATTAAACACAATAGAATCCAACGGGATTAACTAGACAAGCACCTAGCTCAAGCTAGTAAACTAGTTTCCACGATTGAACGCTAAATGACTCTTTTAAGCACAAACTTGTTTGGAATTCACTTTGAACATTGTAATCACTTATTTTAACACTTAGATGCACATTTATCTCATTATCAACCCATATTACCCATGAATCATCCTCAAAACAAGGATAAAAATGCTAGAATAGTGACACTAGAATGCATAAATACACCCAACATCACCACCCCACACTTAAAGACTTGTTCGTCCTCGAAAAACTCTTTACTCTAAGTATAATAGGCTAAGGAAACTCTACACTTCTACTACATGAAAGACACTCAAGCTAGTACTACCATGACTATACAGAATGCAAGTTTCTACAGTAAGCATGTTGTTTACACAATTTAAAGCTAATGAACACTACTACAAAATATTATAGCCTTAAAAATTGACTCACATAGTTGGAGAACTCATGCTTATCATTCAATTAAGGACGTAATACAAATCACCCACATTCATCAAACATGTGCCTTCATAATAAGAGAGTTGCCCATAATCACTTATAATTATGTCGTTTATCACAATGGGTACAAGAATCAAATTATGCTCTCTCGCAAGGAATTCACAAGTTACACATAATGAACCATAGGCTTGCCCTTAGTGTAGTGCTTTACTAATATTAGAATGTCAAGTATATGATCAATTAGGACTTTTCTAAGTTGTAATGTAGGCTAAGGGACGAGTAGGAACTATTTTTGAATAATGACTAACCTCTCTAAGCTCTTTAATACACTACATTATACATTTAAAACTAATCTCCAACAAACAAATTACACTTTCTCCATCCCTCTATATCGTTTGCTTTGCTTCATATCTTTTAAGCATTTTCACAAACACATGGTGGAAGTATTGTTTATAAGCACAATTCATTCAATTTGAACAAATTTTAATTCTTTTTCATTACTCAACTCCCCACCACAACACATTATAATTATCTTTTGGATACTAATAACAATTACTTTGGGGGCTTCAATTTCACCTTTTTCTTCTTCAATTTCATACTCCTAAATCAATTTATTTTTTATTAAAGTGCCTAGGAGCTTTAGATCAAATTAAGGTCTATCAAATAAGGGTTTTAGGCTACATATGAGGCTGCTAATGAAAAACTAAAAGCTCAACGGGGCTGACTAAGATTAAGAACAAAGGGTAGGTCACATGAAGGTATATAAAAACGTTGTCAACGAAACACCTAAATCATGTCCTAAACTCACATTCTTTATTTCAAGTTACACACACAGCGGGCAAGTTCCAAACATCACAAGCAACAAGGAATATATAAATACCTCTCACACACATGGCACATGCTTAATTCAATAGGATTATCATATACTCCCAACCAAACAATAGCATGAATTCAAATTTAAGCCAAAAAGTACAAGAGTCAAAAATTGAGCCTAGGAGTTTCAAAAGTAGCAATTCACTCATTCAACATGCTTTTACAATCAAAATACTTGCTCCGTGTAATAAAAAATAGCACCAACAAGAATATCTTACACAATTTTTTCAAATTGAGCCTAAAATTGGGTTTCCCCACCCCACACTTAAAAAATTTACTTTTTCCCCAAAGTGAACTTAAAAGTAAGAGATAGAAATACTCTCTGAGGCTTCTAGACGTAGCTAGTAGCATCTTTTTGTATCAAAAGGGTCTAGGGACCTCACAATCAGTCTTTGCCATGCTCTTTAGCTCAAGTTTCCGATACTCAGACTTTCTATTAACCTGTGACTCAATCAAAACAAAAACTATGTGAAGTAAAAACTAGAAATAAAATATACCTACTTAACTTAGGTTGCCTCTCAAGTAGTGCCTAATTTAGTGTCGTGGCCCGACCCAACTTAAAGACTTAGTCATTCTCTTTCCTTTTCTTTCTTACACTAGGTCTCCATCTTCTTATTCTTTTCACCCCTCTTGGGTGTGACTTCTCAAGGGCAGCAAATTTCCCAACTTTAGCCTTTTCAGGCTCATCAACTAACATCAAATTGGGCTTAGGTGGTTGTGGCAAAAGAATCTCAATATGGTAGTTCGAAGAGGTTTTCGGCAGACCAACCACCCTATACTTTTCCCCTTAAATAATAGTAATCATACACAAATCTTTATACTGGGACGATGTGTTTAGTGATTGGTAAACTTTAAATACTACCTCTTCATTCTCTAACTGCATGGTGATCATAACTTCTCTAACATCAATCAACGCTCCTCCCATCACTAAAAATGGATGCCTCAACATGATTGGTACCTGTTCATCTTCCTTAAAATCAAGAACAAAAAATTCAGCAGTATAATGAATTTACCATTCTTAATGAGGACGTCCTCTATGATTCCTTCTGATTAGGCTATGACCCCATTTGCCAACCGCAGAAGCATGGTGGTTGGTCTAGACTTTCCCAAGCCCTATGTGTCAAAAAAATAGAGCGGAATCAAGTTGATACTAGCCCCTAGATCACTGAGCCCATTGACCATTCTACTCTCAATTTGGATAGGGAGAGTAAATTTCCTCGGTTCTCTAAAATTTTTAGGGATTTTTATGTCATTATCAGACGACACTCTTCAATGAGTACCATAGTCTTAATCTCCTGCAACTTAGTTTTATTTGCAACCATATGCCTCAAGTAATTTGCATATTTTTGCATACCCTGCAAAATATCTAACAAAGGGAAGTTAATGTGAAGCTATCTGAACGTGTCAAAGAAATTCTAAAACATTGCATCCTCCTTCTCTTTTATTTTCCTCTGAGGAAAGGGAAGTGGCGACATCTTTTTCTTCTCTGGTTCAACAACTTTTTTTTTGAGTAATCAGACTTTTTCAACTTTTCAATAAATTTGTCATTAACCTGTAGGAGAGTCAAATCAACATCTACCTCCGTTGTTACCTTTATAGGTTCTCCTTGAAGCTCCTTACCACTCCTCACGGTGATTGCCATAACTTGTTTTAGATTTTTAGTCTTTACTGGCAACCCACCTTGAGGCCTGGTATTCAGTGCCTATTGTAACTGCCCCAATTGAACTCTAAGCTTCTCTGGGCAGCTTGCTGAGTTTTTTACATCTACAGCAAACTATTTTTGATTAGCTAAAACCTGCTCCATCATCTCTTCCAAGTTGCTAGCTGACTGATTTGGTTGAGCCTGTGGTTACTGAATTTGTTATTGTTGAGCACTCCAAAGCTGAGTCTGTCACTTCATGTTGTAGGCATTACCAAAATTAGGCCTTTGAACATTGCCCACATGCATTACTAATTTTGGATTTGATGCACAAATAGCAGCTGCATGGCTACTATTTTCGCAAATGTCACACCAACCTCAGCTTGTTGGATTGCATTGACTGTGGATGCAGGTTATGCTACTCCCACTTTTATGTTACTGAACTGAGTGTTTATTAAATTTTGTAATGCAGAAACCTGAGCCGATAATATTGTGAATTGGTCTACCTCTAATATACCTGCAATTCTTTTTGCGATACTTCTCGAGTCTGAATGCCATTTTAGGTTTCCTTAAGCTATACGGTTCAATAAAGTGTACAACTCATCATAAGTCATCTCAAGATCTTGACCACCTACAGCTGAATCGGGCAAAATTTTTATATTATTATCAAGAGCCTCTACAAAAGTATAAGCAAGTAACTCATTAGAATATTGATGGTATGGACGGTCCCGAAGAAGAGCCTTAAATTGCTCCCAATCATGATAAAGGTTCTCTTCTATCTTCTGTTTGAAGCACACTATCTCACTACAAAGTCTCACAGACTTACCACACGGGAAAAATCGAATAAGGAATTTTTTGGCTATGTCATCCCATAGGATGATTGAGTTTATTGGTTCCGCATTTAACCACTTTTTTTCTTCCCCAATTAGTGAATAGGGGAACAAATTCATCCTTAGATAAACTTCATTGACACTCATGGGAATGAATGTATTACTGATTTCCAGAAAATTCTGCAAGCGGACCTTTGGATCTTCGTGTGAAAGCCTTGTGAACTATCCACTGCTGATAAAAAGTTGTACCATATTTTGTTTAAGCTCAAAATTGCCTCCAGTTGTTAACTTCTAAAATGGGGAGGTAAAATTAGTTGGAAGTGGGATTACCACTTCTCTGACTGTCCTTTGAGCTGCTTGTTCATCAGCCATGATGGTAGGATTCTCTTGGTTTTCTTGGATTTGTAGAATTTGAGGGAGAAGGTTTGCTTCTTTCCTTTTTTGATGGAAAAGTTTCTCAGGTTCAGTGCTTGGTTCAACTAAGTCCTGATCCTTTTCCATCTTTTGTAAACTTTTTTCCTGCAAAAACACAACCAAGACCATATGTAAAAATACCAAATAATCTAAAAGGTAAACTAAAATAAACAGTTATCCAATTTCATGTCCCTGGCAATGGCATCAAACGCAAGTGTACGTGGTCTCACTAAGTAGTAAAGTAGCCTTTTTGAAGCCAAGTATCTATTCTATAGGGACTTGTGTTGACAACTATCCAATTCTAGTTCAATTATTGAGATAAAGTAACCAAGAGAGTTTTAAAGTTGTAAACTAAAAGTAAAGTAACTAATGCGGAAAAGTAATGACTTTGGATAATCAATGGATAGAGATCCAGGGCTAAGGCTTACGAACAATTATACTATGGCATTGAACTTCATTAGTTAGACTATTTATCATGGTTGTTAATTCATAAGGTTTATTGCATGGTCATGGTCTCTCGACCTTTAATCGTCCAGCTAAGTTAGACCTTACAACTACATCGTTGAGAGGGGATGGAATTATCCAATTAGGTTCTTTAAGATATCATCCTATGTATGAATCAATTAAGATATCTAAGTACATCCCTATCCTAGACACTAATTTGAATTCTTTATTTCATCAAAGAATACAAACAATTCTTTATTTATTTCCATGTTCATCTCCCTATTCCCTCTCCCGAGTTCACAAGGTCGATAATTGATATATTCAAAGGGTAGCTAATCCTTTAAATATTTAAAGCAAGAATAAACAAACAACCAATAATGATAAGCAAAATTAAATTAAATCAATTCAAAATAATAGCACTCATGTTCTTGGATTTAACCCTAGAAAAGAGGGCGTTTAGCCACACATAGTCATAATCGTAATTACAAGGTTGTAATTAATGACTAAAAACATGAATGTACTAAATCAAATAATAAAAACCTAAATATGAAGTTGTAGCAGCCCCAAAATCTCCAAAATATGTCCAAAGATGTATAAAAATATGACACAACATGTGTATATATAGTTATCCAAGCCTTAGCCGTGTAGGAGTTGGATTTTATGTTGTAATTGAGAATGGGATTGGAGGGGGAGATGACCCGGGTTAATACCCTATCTAGGTGAGGCTCTACCCTAGCTATATGCCTGCTCAAGGTGGTGCACCGCGGGCTAAACGCCTTGACTCACTGGAAGTTGTTTCTCAAATTTTGGTTAAGTATTGATCCTCCAATCTTTCATCCCTTGACTTGTGGTCTATTTCCCATGGATTTCTAGCCTTTTCAACATCAAAATATCATCATATTCAGCTCATAAAGCATCCTACATAATAACACACCATGAATTATGTATCATAACAACACAATATCCATGCCGGTGAATCAAAACAAGAGCTAAGGCTAGGCTAATTCGCATTGATCTTTAACTTTATGTTCCGACTCTTAACTTAATAAAATTGAACCTTACACATTATCAACAACTTATTCCACTCATAATTACACGTTAAAACTATTTTTAACACATTAAATACAATAGAATCCAATGGGATCAACTATACAAGCACCTAGCTCAAGCTAGTAAAACTTGTTTCCACGATTGAACTCTAAATGACTCTTTTAAGCACAAACTTGTTTAGAATTCACTTTAACCATTGTAATCACGTATTTTAACACTTATGTGAACATTCATAGCATTATAAACCCATATAGCCCATGAATCATCCTCAAAATAAGGCTAAAAAGGCTAGAATAGTGACACTAGAATACATAAATAACCCAACATCAAACCCCATTTGTGGATGTGCATTTTGGTTTTGGTCCTAACTATTTATTAGATCTTTTTTCTATTGTACCCCAGTTGGAGACTCTGTGGTTATCAGAAGAGTATATAGGTAGTGTGTGGTATCTGTTAGTAATAAAAAAACTTTGGTAGATTTTATAGAGTTTGACATGGTTGACTTTGATGACATAGTTGACTTTGATGTTATTCTGGGAATGGACTGGTTGCACTCATGGTATGCTTCTTTAGACTTTAAAAATTGTAAGCTCATATTTAAATTCTCTAATGAGCTAGTTATTGAGCGGGAGAGTGATTCCCTAGCTCCCAGGGGAAGGTTCATATCATATCTTAGAGCTTGGAGATTGATCTTCAAGGGGTGTCCCTATTATCTGGTCCAGGTTAAAGATTCTAACTTGGAAGGTCCTTTCTTATATTATGTTATTGTGGTAAGTAAGTTTCCTAAAGTCTTCCCTGATGACCTTCCAGGTATCCCTCCCTATAGGGAGATTGAGTTTGGAATTGACCTTGATCTGGACACTCATACTATTTTTATTCTACCGTATAGAATAGCTCTAGATGAGTTGAAGGAGCTTAAGGAGAAACTAAAGGATCTTTAAGACTAGGGTTTCATCCATCCTAGTGTCCTTATGGTGTGCATTGATGTTATTCGTGCATAAGAAGGATGGTATCAATCAAATGTGTATTGATTACCGATAGTTGAATAAGGTAATGGTAAAGAATTAGTATCCCCTTCTGAGAATTGATGATCTCTTTGATCAGCTTCAGGGTGCTAAATTCTTTTCTAAGATTGAGTTTTGATTCGTGCATCATTAGTTAAATATTAGGGAGGTGGATTCCCATAAGACTTCTTTTCGTACCCGGTATAGGCTCTTTGAGTTTCTGGTTATGTCTTTTGGGTTGACCAATGCCCCTATGATATTCATGAATTTAATGAACTTTCATCAGTTTCTAGATCTGTCTGTGATTATCTTCATCGATGATATTTTAGTATACTCTAAGAGTAAGGAGGATCATGCCGGTTACCTCTTCCTCATATTTTAGACCATGAAAGATTAGCAGTTGTATGCTAAATTCCGTAAGTGTGAATTCTGGTTGAATGTCGTAACTTATTTGGGTTTTGTCGTGTCTAGTGAGGGGATTATGGTAGATCTTTAGAAGGTTGTTGTGGTTAAGAAGTGGCCTAGACCCACAACTCTAATTGATATTCGGAGATTCTTGGGTTTAGTTGGTTATTATAGGAGGTTCGTGGAAATTTTTTCTTCTATTGCTACTCTATTAACCAAGTTAACTTAGAAGACGATAAAGTTCTTGTGGTCTGATGCTTACAAAGGTAGCTTTGAGAAGCTAAAAGATAAGTTGACTTCAGCTTCGATCTTAATTCTACCTAAGGGTACAGAGGGATTTGTGGTCTATTGTGATGCATCAAGTATTGGTTTGGGCTATGTTTGATGCATTATGGTAAGATGGTTGCTTATACCTCTAGACAGTTGAAGGTTTATAAGAAAAACTATCTAATTCATGACTTGAAATGTCTAGTCGTAGTGTTTGCATTGAAGATTTAGCGTCACTATCTGTATGGGGTCCATGTTGGTATCTTTTCTTATCATAAGAGCCTACAGTATATGTTCACTCATAAAGATGTTAATCTCAGGCAAAGGGAGTGGCTTGAGTTGTTGAAGGACTATGATATGAGTCTTCACTACCACCTAGGTAAATCTAATATGGTTGTTGATGCTCTTAGCAGGTTGTCCATGGGAAGCTTGTTGCATGTGGATAAGGATAAATGGGAATTAGTGAAGTATATTCCTCGTGTGGCTAACCTTAGAGTTCATCTCTTGATCTTTATGAATGGTGGTGATTTTGTGCAACAGGTGGCGCAATCATCTCTCAGTTTGAACATAAAGAAAAAGCAGGTATTAGATCTTCTCTTGATGAAGATCAAGGGTGATGTGGGTAAGCAAAAGGTGATAGACTTTGAGATTAGTGGAGATGGTATCTTGAGGTACCAAGGAAGGTTATGTGTTCCCAATATAAATGGGTTGTGAGGAAGGATTTTGGCTGAGGCCCATGAATCGCGATATATGGTTCATCCCAGTTCAACAAAGATGTATCATAACCTTAAGGAATAACATAAAGTGACATGTAGCCCACTTTATGGCTAAGTGTATAGTGTGTCAGCAAGTCAAGGTGGACCACATAAGGCCCAATGAGTTCCTTCAAGAGATTGAATTACCGGTATACAAATGGGAGATAATTAATATGGATTTTGTTAGCGGCCTTTCGCAGTCGCAGAATTAGTGTGACTCCATTTGGGTTATCATGGATAGGATGACTAAGTATATTCACTTCTTGCAAGTGAGGACTACTTATTCTGCGGAGGATTATGCAAAGTTGTTCCTTCAGGAAGTGATAAAGTTGCATGGTGCATCTGTCTTGATTTTCTGGATCGTGGTACTCAGTTCTCATCGCATTTTTAGTGCTCTTTTCAGCGTGGTTTGGGGACTAAAGTGAAACTTAGTATCGCGTTTCACCCACAGTTGGATGGGCAAGCCAAAAGGACTATTCAGACTTTGGAGGATATGCTGCGAGCCTATGTGATTGACTATGATGGTTGTTGGTTCTACTATTTGCCTCTAAATGAGTGTGCTTATAATAATAGTTACCATTCTAGCATTGGTATGGCCCCATTTGAAGCATTGTATGGTAGGAGATGTAGATGTCCTATTAGGTGGTTTAAGGTTATTGAAGCGGAAATGTTTGGCCCAAATTTGGTTCATCAAGCTATGGAAAATGTAAAGGTAATTTGGGATAGGCTTAAGACCACCCAAAGTTGACAAAAGTCCTTTGCGGACATGAGGTAAAGGGATTTAGAGTATAAGGTTGGAGATTGGGTGTTCTTAAAGGTGTCTCCCATGAAGGGAGTAATGCGGTTTGGGAAAAGGAAGAAGCTTAGTCCCTAGTACATTGACCCGTACTTGATTTTGAGAAGGGTTGGTAGTGCTGCAGTTGGAATTTCCCTCTAGCATGAGTTCCATTTATCCGGTATTCTATGTGTCCATGTTGCGGAAATGTATGGGTGATCCTTCGATGCTTGTTCCCTTGGAGAACATTGGTATTTTGGATTCTTTGTCCTATGAGGAGGTCCTGGTGAGGATCTTGGATTGGAAAGTTCGCCGGTTGCGAACGAAAGACGTGGCTTCGGTAAAAGTTCTATGGAGAAACCAAAAGTACAAGGAAGCTACTTGGGAGTCCGAGGAGGACATGAAGTCCAAGTATCCATTCGTATTCTTGATTATGGAAATTCATACTTGAGGTATGTGTTGTTCTTAACATCTTTGTTTTATGTATTTGTTAAAGGTAGGTTGTGAACTCCTCAGTTTATTATTTTCTATCTTGAAGGTAAGAGTAGAGGCGTTTGAGATTTAATCGTGCTAGTTCGTGCCTTGTCCCATCATTCGAGGATGAATGATCCTAAGGTGGGAAACTGAAACACCCTGAACTTTGGCCCTTGCAAAATTCTTGAGTATTAAACCTTCTGATCATCATACAACTTACACTATGATTTGTATGGTGTGGTGATGAGTCTAGCAACTCTAGTCGTATGTTGGTCAGTATGATATTGGCCAAGTTATGCCCTAGGTATGAGAGACTCCATACGAGTCGTATGATCAAGTGACAAAAAGTATAGGGTCCAATCATATGTTGTCCAGTGTTTAGCCTTTGATGTTCCGCCTTGGGTACGACTTAATAATACTAGTCGTATGGATATGATACGAGTTTAGCAAGGGAGTTGTATGTTGGACAGACTATGGTGTTCAACTTTCTAATCAAGTGATTACTTGAGAGTACCACTCTATGATGTGGTTACGAGTTGGAGGGTTCACTCATACCCACCTGTGAGTTTTCACAGCTTTAAGGCTGAGGGTAGTTTGGACATTTCCTACCCAAAACCCTTAAGATCCAATGTCTTATAACAATTATTGTGCATTTATTCTACACTTTAGACGATCAAAAAACTCTCTAAACACACTCTAAAAACTTCTGAAGGGGATTGGGCTAGGGTTTCTTCAAGGTGATCATTTAGGGGCTTAAAGATCAAAATCTCTCTGTTAATCTTCATAACTCAGGCATATGACTCTTTCTTCATTGTTAGTTCACAAAAATCACGTGTTTTAAACATTGTTCATGATTTATTAATGGTGGTTTTGAAAACCATGGTTGAGGGTTTGAATGCATAATGTTTAGTATTGTTTTCTCATGTTTTAAATTATGATTGTACATGTTTTGATAATGGTTTTGCACATGTAGGTGCATGGGAATTTTGGTTTAATGAATGGGTCATTTTTAACCCTAGACTTGATGGTTTTTGGCTTTGAATAATGGATTTTAAATGGTATGCCCTCAAGTTGTTTGTGAAAATATCGATGAGAAGAATCTTGTCTCATATGAATTGTGTTTGAACTAAGGCATTAGCCTATAAATGTTGATGATTGATAAATGGTTTTATGAAGGACTTGTTGGACATAAATTAATTTTAGTTGTAACCTTAGTGGTTTAAATGGCTAAATGGGTCCAAGTCCCTAAATGTCAAATTGAATTGATGTCTTGGTTTAGACAATAGGTTTGAGTCCCACATTTGATTAATAATGGTTATGGTATGTTGTACGCTTGAAAATGGGTCTTGGTATGACGATACCAACGGGATTCCTTTGGTAAGTAATTGGATTAATAGTTGTGTATATGTGTAATGAATGTTTTAAATTGGGCTTTAAAAGGAGATGTGTAGGCGGGCCGTGAAAGTGGAGTCTGAAGGACTAACACTGGAACCGCGCTAGCCAATGCGGGTATCTATATGACCGGGAGGTTTGAGTCCCCAGAATGAATATATAGATGGGAGGTTCAAGTCACCTGTATTGTATACATTGGTGCTTAAGTCACCTTGATTATGCCGGGAGGTTCGAGTCTCCCATAAAGGCATATACAGATATGGATATTCTCTGATTTATGCGGATACATATACTGAGGCCCTTCCATCTAGGGGAGAGCTTGGCCCATATAGCCCGTGGGTGCCTTATTTTATGACGATTGTGCTATAAAGCCCAGGTTAAGGTTTTCAAAGTTCAAGCTAAGCCTTGTTCCCTATCCCGGTACTATATATATATATATATATATATATATATATTTTATTCCTCTATCCCTGAGTTATATGCTAGCGCTCTAACCTCTAACTGTCACCGAACGTTGTATCCCCACGTGATGCAGAGGTCAAAACTTCTTCTACTTTTCCTGCGTAGTGATCAAGTGTTCAAGTGGATCATGAGTTGACATAAAAGTGGTGAGTTCCATACTTCGGAAGGCTTCATTTTCTAGTTTATATATTTCATGCCTTAGAATTTGTTTAGACTTTATTTTTGCTATCATCGGTGGCATGTCCCAATATTTTATTGACTTCAAATTTATAGATGCTTTCTTGTATTACTGTGGACTTGGGTGTATTGTTTTGTTGGGTTAGTGTATACGTTTCATAAGTTATCATTAGTCTTATTTTGCACTATCTTGTTACATATTCAAAATTCATCCGACACTAGAGGTTGTTGAGCTGACTTGGTTAGGCGAAGGGGGTGATCTCTGGTCTATATGGGACTTGAGATACCCATCATGGGCAGGCCTTGGTTTAGGTCATGACATTTTCCTTCTTTTTTAAACACCCAATTCACAACCAAGAGCCCCAAATAAACGTAATTTACCCCTTCCTCAGTCAGTTAACATCATTCATCTCTCTCCCACTCTCAGGAATAAAAAATGGGTTCCTTTTCCAGAATTCAACCATCCAAGGTCTCAATTCTAAGTTTTATCCATGAATTCAAGCAAACGCAAGTATGTGGAATATTCATCAATGGGTTCCTTTCACCCATTGTGTCCCAAAAATACCTAGTTTTTAAGCATAAAATTCATTTCCCTCTTCTTATGAAATTTCAATGTCAGTTATGAAATTACTCAATTTTCTCTTAATAGTTTTGAATACAAGTCATGATAATGTGTTTCCCATCTGAACTATGTTCTTACACGCTTTATAATTTTAGTCACCCATATTATGTTCAGTTACACCATCCATATTAATCTATCTATTTATGAATTGAACCATGTGAGCATGTTGTCCTCATAAGTTTAACATATTCCCATACTCATAATCATAGATTTTATCAACTTAGTGATATATTCTACATTTTGGGTCTCTGAATCATGAATTACTTAATAGTGTTTTAAATAATGTTATGTATTTAAAGTATTATTCAGTGCTGGAGGGTTATAAACACCCGATACCTATATATTTATGCATGTTTCCGATTTCAAGGAACAAGTTAATCATATCATGATTTTATCACCATAGTTTGATTATCATATTCATGTTGAGATATTATCAGTTGTAAGTCTTGTTAACTTTAATTAGTATCAGTGTTAGTTCAGTTGGGAGTAAGATTTAGTACCGAGCGAATTTAGGGATGAAGGCTTTCTTGCCAGTTGAGGGTAAGACCTTTAGTAGCACTCTCTAAGCTCCAGAACTACGTAACTAGCATATGTATTAAGAGGTCTTCCTAAAATTTGAGGGTTGACACTCTTTTAAGGGCACTTGCCAGTCGAGGGTGACACCCTAGTCGTCCGAGACATTAGCTTTATTAGATCCACATCATCAGCCATGTGTTGGTACCCCTAGCAAGGTACCAACACCCTTCCAACTGGGGTTACAGGTTGGACCCCCATCAGCTCAGATTGAGTCATGTTGGTTACATGATAGCTCCCATAGTTTCAATTCAGTGTTTAAATTATATCATCTCAGGTTTGCATGACCAAGTGTCCAGTTTATCAACTATTCAGTCAGTCAGTTTTACAGATCATTTCAGTTCATGCTTTACTTAGTTTTGCATTTGTTTTACATGTTCATACATTTATCCTCATTATCTATATTTACTTTAGTTAGTCCTTATCTCACGTACTAGTACATTCAAATTACTGATCACATACTCTCTTTTGTGTTGTGTTGTCTTAAAACATAAGTTCAGACACTCAGTTTCCCAATCGCCCTTAGCCAGTTCAGTTCTACTCAATAGCAGTTGTAGTGAGTGCTCATCCATTGAGGACAATATATTTGTATTTATTTTCAGTACTTCATTTATTTCACATAGTTGGAGTTAGTTGAGGGGTTTGTCCCATCAAGTCCTCATGCTTTAGAGGCTTTCAGATAGTTAGAGTTGTTCTCAGTTTTCATTAGTAGTTAAGATATGTTGGGTATTATTTTAGTATTATATCTTAACAAAATTTTTATTAGCTTAGCTTTCGCTTATGATATTTTTTTATTACTTTATTCAATGCTCACAACAAATACCAGATCATGGGTTAGCTTTGGGTCACTTGTGGACTTAAGCACCGTGTTACGACTAGGGGTAGTCTCAGGTTATGAAAAAACTTGGTATTAGAGCCTATGGTTTCAAATTTTCCTAGGGTGTTTACAAGCTGCATTGAGTAGGGTCTTGTGCATGGGTGTGAAGCGTACTACACTTATGGGCAAGAGGCTATGAGACATTTTAGAAATATTTCCCTTCTTTCAGTATTCAGGTAGTGCAAAAGAGCATGAGCTCTATTGAATTCCTTTTCTAACTCGTCCTTCATCCGTTTACAAAAAATGCCTCTCATAAGAAATAACGAAAGAAGGAACGAGGATCGGCCTGCACCACCACCCGTTCAGGAAGACCCTCTGAATGACCATGTTTCCCATGCTGAATTCAGGACCGCTTTCATTATTTTGGCCCAGAATATGGATGCTTAGAATAACTAGTAGGTTGTTTCCCCAACCAATCCTGTATTGAGCAAGGTAGCAATTAGGATTTGAGACTTTACTCGAATGAGTCCTCTATTGTTTTCTTGATTCAAGTCTGAGGAGGATCCACAATATTTTTTGGATAGTGTACAGAAAGTGACAAATATCATGGGTGTTACTGCTAGTGAGAGTGTTGATTTAGTTGCTCACCAGTTGTAAGGAGTGGCTCATACTTTTTTCAAGTAGTGGAAGGATGATCGAGATATTGAGGTAGGACCTATAGAGTGGGAGGAGTTTTCTATGGCCTTCTTAGACAGTTTTCTCACTTGAGTTGAGGGAGATTAAAATGTAGGAGTTTATAAATATGAAGCAAAGTAAGATGATTGTAAAAGAGTACTCACTCAAGTTTACCCAGTTGGCGAGATATCCTCTGACTATGGTGGCAAATTCTTGGTCTAGAATGAGTAAATTTGTGTTTGGTGTGTCAGATGATGTATTCAAAAAGTGTAGAATAACTATATTGATTAATGACATGGACCTTTCTAGGTTGATGGTTCATGATCAATAGATTTAGGAGGATAAGCTCAAAGAGAAGGAAAGGGAGAATAAGAGGGACAAAACTGGTAGCTTCAACTTCTTACAACAAAGGTCTGATGGTGGGAATCGTTCTTAGTTCTTCCAAAAAAATTTAGTTCCATCCCCATCTTTAGCCATTGTGCCAGTGCCTAAGTTCAGGCAGGATAATAGGGATAGAGTGCTAACAATGATTTTATCACCATATTCAGATTATCATATTCATGTTGAGCTATTATCAGTTGTGATTCCTATTAACTTTAATAAGTATTGGTGTCAGTTTAGTTGACTGTAGGATCTATCACTGAGCGAATTTAAGGATGAAGGATTTCCTGCAATTCGAGGGTGAGACCTTCATTGACAGTCCCTAAGTTCCATAACTACATAGCCAGCATAGGTATTGAGAGGTATTCCTGCCATTTGTGAGTTGACACTCTCTTGGGGCACCTGCCAGTCAAGAGTGACACCCTAATCCTGTAGGACATCAACTTTGTTGGATCCATACTATTAGCCATGTGTTGGTACCCCTAGAAAGGTACCAGCACCCTTTCAACTGAGGTTATAGGTTGGACACTAATTAGCTCAGATTGGGGCATGTTAGTTACATGATAACTCCCACAGTTTCAGTTCAGTGTTCAGGTTATATCAGCTCGGGTTTACATGACCAAGTGTTCAGTTTATCAGCTATTTAGACAGTCAATTTTTTTAGATCATTTTAGTGCATGGTTTACTTGGTCTTGCATTAGTGTTAGATGTTCATGCATTCATGATTAGTATATATATGCACTTCAGTTAATCCTTATCTCATGTACCAGTATATTCAAAGTACTGATTGCATACTCTCTTTTGCACTATGTGGTCTTACAACATTGGTTTAGACGCTCAGTTCCCCAGTCACCCTTAGTCAGTGCAGTGCCACTCAGCAGCCATCGATTGATGACAAGTTATTTGCAGTTATTTTTAGTACTTTTTTATTTCAGTCAGTCGGAGTTAGTTGAGGGGTTTGTCCTATTATCTTCTTATGTTTTAGAGGCTTTCAGATAGTCTGACTTATTCTCAATTTTCATCAGTATGTTGGGTATTGTTTCAATATTATGTATTAACAAAAATTTTATCAGTTTAGTTTCAATGTATGATGTTTTATTATTACTTTATTCAGTGGTCATACCAAATACTAGATCGTGGGTTAGCTTGGGTTCACTTATGGCCTTAAGCACCGTGTTATGACTAGGGGTAGTCTCGGGTTGTGACACTGACATAGCCTTAGGAGTATTCTAAATGACTAATTATAGTATCTCACCACGATTAAGGAGTTCCACGGAACCTAGGAACAGCGATAAGGGCGTGGCACGCCCCTATGTCAAAATAGGCAGCTTGTGGCCAAGTATAAATAGGACACTTAGTTGTTATGTTTTACACTTTGGACGACCTTGGTACTTTAAGGGAGGTTGGATAACACTTTAATTAGGGTTTTTTTACCATTACTTTGGATTGTTTATTCATTTTAACATGTTTTCATTCATTGTGATTAGAGTTATGTCCATGATCGGCGAAACGCCCTTTTTCGAGGTTATGGCCAAGAACATGAGAATAATTGTTATGAATTGACTTGGTTATTGTTTTTTTATCATTATTGGTTGTTTATTTATCATTATTTTACTTTCTTAAGGATTTGTGACTCTTAGAATACATACATAATCATCTTGTGAATCCAAAAGAAGGAACAAAAGGATAGAATATGGGATAGATAGAATAGAATTGTAATCTTCTAATTGAATAAAGTTATAATTTAAATCTAAGATAGGAATATACCTAAGTTCCCTATTTCATTCAATTATGGGATGAAATATGAATGTATTTAACTTATTTCTCACATCCTCGCTCAATGATGTAGTGTGGGTCTAAGTTATAGGTGATTATAGACTTGGAAGACTATAGTCCCAATTTCAACCCCGTGAACCAAAAACCAAGATAATTAACTTAACCAATAAAGTTATATAGTGTGGTATGATTATTCGCAGAGCCTTAACCCTGGTTTTCTCCCCGTTAATTGTCAAAGATCGTTACTTTATAACATTGTTTAGTTTATTCTTAGATTTAACTTACAATTACTTTTGGTTATGTAAGCACTGAGTTAATCTTAAAGTTGAACTAGTCTGGGATAGTTGTTAACACAAATCTCTGAGGGATCAATACTTATCTTGTAAAAGGTCACTATATTACTTCGTGAGACCACGTACACTTGCGTGTGTTCTTGGGAGCAACAACTTGTTGTTTGATTTATGTTGTATGCATATTTTTAAGTTGAGTTTCCCTATTATACCTATCAATACATAGTGATTTTGTATTGATACTACCATGTGATCTTATTTTGTTGAGTACAGAAAGTGTTTTGGAGGATCAAACACGACCTTTCTTATAGCAACTGACAGTTATTCTCGATCCTCTTTAGCTTATTACCTTTGATCACATTCAAAAAGTTCATTATTGTAACCATCATATGGGGTACGATGAACGCCTTAAGTCTGTGATAAAAATAAGCTCGTTAAGCCAAAACAAGCTAGCTTATCATTTACAGGAAATCATATCATGGAGCTCCTTGTCGTATTTGATATGACGGGGAAACATTTGATGGACCAACTATTTGTAAAATTTGAGATACTCTAACATTTCTCCAAAAGACCAAAATAAGAATTCGTGAATCTGAGCATCAGTTTTTGATCAACTAAAACTTATTTAAATTGATAAAACAACAACATCCTAGACATAATTGATATTTTTATCAAAAATAATCCTACCTCATTTAGCCAAGTAGAACTATCATAATCATTGAAAGAATTGGAATGGATAGAGGATCATTATACTCACTACCATAACCACTGCCCTTTACTCTACCCCATAACTACTACCCTTATCTAATTTAACTCTTTCCTCAACACTCAACTCGTCAACGTAGTTATCGATATCACCCATTATTTTTAAAGATTGACTAATCTTCCATACATTTTTTTGGTCTCTTTTGAGTTTTGCACCACTTTGTTCCTATGGATACAATGCTACTTTGCACCCTCAATTTTAATATTAATCATATTTTATGATCTATAGTAAATAGAATACGATTGTGGTTAGCAATTATATAAAAACAACAATAATCTTCCGTAGGGATATTAATAAACCACAAGGCTATAGTAAAATTTTTACAGAAGATGCAACCAAAATAAGACTACATTATCCATAGATATCAATATTCAAATATGCTACATGCCTATTTACATGAACACCAATAAAATCTATCGCTAAATTTCCACTGCTATTAATTTCTATACTTAAAAAGAAATCACTTGAACACTAAGATAAATCAAAAATAAGAAATTAGGCATTAATAGCATAAATTAATTCATATAGATTAAGATCTAGAATTTTGAAAAAAAAATAACTTTATGAATAACAGGGTTACTGGAAAAAAAAAATACTGCAATAGCCAGTATACACCTAAAAAGGAGCAAAAGAAATAGATTACTTACCTAAAGATGATAAATTTGAATCTTAGATGTTAAGGTAGAAGAGAAATAAAAATGAAGAGCGTGTAAGTAACCACTGTAGTTGTGAATTTTAACTTTTTATATATTTTGATTATTTTACCCTTTCCCGTAGTTGTTATATGCTATTTATGAGTTGTGGGTTGATTGGAAGGCAGAATAGGGAGCTGAGGTCTATAGATATCAATTCAGTGAAGGTCAAGTGGATACATCGCCTTATTGAGGAGGCTACTTAGGAGGTCAACTTTAATATATGACGTAGATACCCCTAATTTCTTACTGCTTTAGGTACTAATTTGCATTTTAGTTTGAGGAGGAACTTGTGTTTTAATAATAGATAATGTAACAATCGTAGTTTTCAATTTCACCTTTTTATGTATTTTGATCGTGTTACCCTTCCTCATAGTTTCTATATGCTATTTGTGAGTTGTGGGTTATGGAAAGGTCCTCGATGCATTTGAGAGTGATTTGAGTGAGTTTAAAATTTTTAGAGTCTTTTAAAGCCATGAGTTTGAATTCGGTAAATATTTCTTTTTGGAGTGTCAGATGATGATTTACACAATTCCATTAGATCCATAATGTTGATTTTGGGTTAAGAGCATTGTTAGCTCAGGTCCCAAGCCTTTACTTTTTATTTTTACCCTTTTAATGAAAATAAGCTAAAATAAGCTTAAAAGGGTTTTGGGGGATAAATTATTATAAACAACTTCGTTTCAAAAATCTGATGGTGTTAGTAAGTTTGGAACATTGAAAATAATCTTGTAGCATAACTGGTTTATTTTTATGGGTCCCAAAGAATTCTTAGGATTCAATTAGAATAATTCTCAAAAATCCTAAACTACAGGTGCAGAATCACGACCTTCATCGTGATAGCGTGGGCATGTGTCGTGATTATGACATGTAAACCAGTTACTCATCGCAATCCAGAGTTAGACACCACAATCATTAAGAGTAAAATAATGAATCGGGTTGGATTGACTCAAGGCCCAGCTGCGCGATTGCAATGACCAAATTAAAGTCAGTCAATGTTGACTGTCACAATTGTGAGGTGGAGACCTCGATCGTAAGGCACTATTCACTTAAATAGTATAAATTCTCTATTTTCATGATTGTTCATCATTTTTGGACTTGGAATATTCGGAAAAGATGATGTGAATGCGTTTCTTCATCATTCATTTTTGCGTAGTCTCTAAACTTCTATTTTCATAATTTTTTATTGATCGTATCTCCTAAATAACTTTATAAACTTGATTTCAAATTAGATTTATAGGATTTTTACTTGGTTAATCTTAAATTAATTTTTCTTTGATTTGAGCTTTGTTTTTAACTCATTTTCACATGGGTTTTAAAATATAGACTCCTTTTAATATGAATGACATATTTCTAAATAAAATACTAGATCGACCCCTTTCAATTTTGAACCTACTTTTAAAACTATTTTTTAACCTAATTTAGATATAGCCGATATGGGTATCATTAATTTATTTTTTATGTGTAGATTATGTTTTTGATTGATTTAGTTTATTTTGAGACTATTCGTGAAGCAAAGGCTTCACGCTGAAGGGTTTAGGCTTGTGTTTAACACTTCAGGGTATGTTATGACTTAGCTTTCTTAAGACTGGCTAGGTAGTTAGCCATACTTTAAAGCATGCTATGGGTTGGGGAAGTAGACAAGATAATTGTATTTCAAGGTTATTATTATAATTGTGCTTTCGATATGGGGGCTTATGTGCATATTGTTGTTGGCTTGAGACATTATATTTTGTGTGATGCCTTATTTGGTATTTGTAGGCCTTATTTGCGCATTAAAGATCATTATTATTATTGTGATGCCTGTGTGTGAGCTTGAATAGATATTATAGGCTTATTTGAGTATTATTTTCCTCTATCATGATAGTAATACCGGAGTGAGTGATTTTGAAAAGATACTATTAATACCTTCTATGACTATTTATTCTAGTGGTATTAAGCGAGGGCTTATATCATAAAGTATTGACATTTTGAGTTGATTTTAAGCTTATTTATACCTTTTTCAAAATGATTATATTTTTCATACTGATTAATTATGAGCATTACATTCTCATTTCATACATACATATTCATAAGATACCGGTACCACTGAGAAACACAGATTTTGAAAGAAAATGAAACACTTTATAAAGACATTGATTGTGATCATTAGCCGCAAGGTTGTTTGAGATATGGGATTGTGAAAGTATATGAGTTATGAACCCCCCCCCCCCATGGGTCCTGTCTTGAAGCACTAAGGCTTGTGAGGTGCATACAAAAAGTCATGCAATGTCTTTCATTCATCATTATCCCATAATCATTGCATTGTATTACATCATTTGTATTTTCTCTATGTGTTTGTTGTTGTATACTTGTTTCTCTATATACTGTGTCTGTAGGTTTTTATTTTTGCCTTTATATTGTAGAATTATTAATGGAGACAACTTGATCTACCTTTTGGAAACTTTTCTGTTTGCAAGTGGAACATGCTCATAGTATCTTTTCATTTCTAGTTTTTTAGTTTTCTCAATCAGCCTATGACACTCACTGGGTGTAAGTAGAACGTACTTACTCCTACTTTTGTGACTTTTGGTGCAGTTCCAGTACGAGTGCAATCTGCAGTGGCTGATCATGTGCTAAGAGAGGTTGATATTTGAGGTACTGATGAGATCTAAAATTTAGGGGCAAATTTTAGACCCCCTCCTATCTTATTTTGCTTTTATTTACTTTCAGAGGCAGATTCATATATTTATAGATCTCATATTTGTATTAGATGCTTTTTACACTTATCACTCTATATCTTGGGGATTCTTATATATTTTATTTAGATATTTATATTATTTACATATTATGGCATGACTTCATTCTAGAAATCTTGCAAAAAATTAGTTTTTGTCATATTTTGATTTTGCTATTAATGTTAAGATGGGAACCAGCCCCATTTACATTCATCCTTATAGGATGGCCCCAACTTATTTAAAGGAATTATAGGATCAATTACAATATATGTTGGGTAAGAGTTTCATTATACCAGTGTGTCTTCCTAGGTTCTCAGGTCTTGTTTGCAAAGAAAAAGATAAATCTATGCGCGTGTGTATTGCCTGTCAATAATTGAACAAAACAATAGTCATGAACAAGTATCATCTTCTTTGCACTGATGATTTATTCGACCAACTTCAGGATGCCTCAATGTTTGTAAAGATTGACTTAATATTTTGTTATCATTAGTTGAGGATTGGAGCTTTGGAGTTTTGAAGATGGTTTTTTAGACTTGGTATGGTTATTATGAGTCCTTGGTCATATCTTTTGGGTCGATCAATGCCCCAGCAACATTCATGGAGTTGATGAAACAATTATTTTAACCTTATCTTATTTCTTTCGTGATTGTATTCATTAATGATATCTTGGTTTATTCTAAGAATAAGGTTGACCATGTGAGACACTTGAAAACTATACTTCAGAGGTTGCGAGATGAGAAGTTATATGCCAAGTTATCCAAGTGTGAGTTTTGGTCGGATTATATTTCTTTCTTGGGTCACATAGTGACCAAAAATGGAATTATGGTCGATCCATCCAAGATAGCTATAGTTCGTGATTGGGCTAGGCCCCCTTGTCCCACTAAGATTCAAAGTTTTATTGGGTTAGCGGAATACTATCAATGCTTTGTGCAGGGTTTCTCTTTTATTGCAACTTATTTGACCAAGTTGACTAAAAAAAATTATTTTTCAGTGGTCAAATATGTGTGAGTAGAACTTTTGAAAGCTCAAAGAGTTGTTGGCTTCGACTCTTATCTTGACCATGCCCAAGGAGGGAGTATTTTTTGTCGTGTTTTGTGATACTTACAAAGTTGGTTTGGGTGGTGTATTGATGCAAGAATGTAAGGTGATTTCTTATGCTTCTTGACAGTTCAAGCCTCATGAGAAGAATTACCTACCCATGATAGTTTTCTATGGTTGTTTTTTTATTGAAGTTGTGGCAACATTACTTGTACGAAGTCTATTATGAGATTTTCTCAAATCATTATAGTCTTCATTACTTCTTCACTCATTGAGATCTCAATATGAGACAATGACACGTCTTGAGTTGCTTAAAGACTATGATCTCACTGTTCTTTACGATTCGGCTAAGGCAAATGTGGTAGCGGATTCCATAAGACAGAAGGCACTAAGTATGGGGATTTTTTCTTGCCCTTAGAGTTTTAGTCTTTATGTAACCAGTTGGTTAGGCTTGATATTTCAACACCTAGGCATGTTTTGGCTTTTGTTGAGGCTAAGTCTTTCTTGATGGAGAAGATTTAAGCTTATCAATTTAGTGATAATAGATTGAGGATGATTTGTAACAGCGCATTGAGCGATGAAACAAAGGTAACCTCTCTTGATTTCGATTGTGTTTTGAGGATTAGTGTCTAAGTTTGTGTGCTTAGAGTTGGTGGATAGGTTAGATTGATCTTGGAGGAGGCTCATTGTTCTAGATATTTCATCCACCCAGAAACAGCTAAGATGTATGATGACCTAAAGCAACATTAATGGTAGGGTGGCATGAATAAAGATATTGTGGAGTTTGTGGATAAGTATTTGAATTGCCAGTAGGTAAAGTATGAGCATTAGCGATCGGGTGGTGCGATGAAGATAATGCTCACTCCTGCATGAAAGTAAGAGCGGATCATTAATGATTTTATAGTTAGCCTACTGTCAATCTTTGTTTTGAATCTATTTGGGTGATTATAGATAGATTAACCAAATAAGTGCATTTTGTACATATGGGGGAAAATTATAATGCAAATAAGTTTGCTAAGATAAAGAGATTGTTTGATTGCATGGTGTCCATGTATCTATTGTATCTGATAGCGGTACTTAGTGTACGTTGAGTTTTTGGAGTACTATATAGAGTGAGTTGGGTACTCAACATGATTTGAGTACAACTTTTCATCCTCAGTTGGATGGTCAGTTTGAGAGGATAATTCAGGTGCTAGAGAGCATGCTTCAAGCATGTGTTATAGATTTTGGTGGTCATTGGGACTATTTCTTGCCAGCAGAGTTTGCCTACAACAATAGTTACCATTCCAACATTCAGATGACACCATTTAAGGCTTTGTATGATCATAGGTATAGATCCCCAATAGGATGGTTTGATTTTTTAAGGTGATGCCTTGGGGCACAAATTTGTTGAAAGACATTATGGATCGAGTGAGAATAATTCAGCAGAGACTAGTGGTTTCCCAAAGTAGGTAGAAAATTTATGTTGATCGTCAAGTTTGTGATGTTCCCTTCATGATTAGAGATCGAGTTTTGTTGAAGGTTTCACCCATGAAGGTTGTGATGAGGTTTTGGAAGAAAAACAACTTAGCCCGAGGTTCATATACCCTTTTGAGATCCTTGAGATATATAGGTTGGCTTTTGTCTCCATGTTTGTCAACTGTTCATCCCATATGCCATATATCAATATTGAAGAGGTACCATCTAGATGATTCATATGTACTTCAGTGGAATTCTATTATACTATACCATGATTTATCCTTTGAGGAGAAGCCTATTGTTATCCTAGACAAGCATAATAGGAAGTTGAGGTCTAAAAATAATGAATCAGTGAAAGGGCAGTGGAGACATCACCCTATTAAGGAAGCTACTTGGGAGGTCGAGTCTGATATAGGATGTACATACCCCGCTTTAGGTACTTTATTTTCTTTTTAGTTCAAGGACCTACTTGTGTTTTAGTGGTAGATAATGTAACAATCGTTGATGTGAATTTCACCATTATATTTGTTTTTATCATTTTGACCATTCCTATAGTTGCTATATTTGTGAGTTGTTGGGTTGGTTGGTACTGTCCTCGATGTATTCGGGAGTGATTTGAGTGAGTTTGAGACTTTTAGAGGTTTATAAAGCCATGAGTTTGACTTTTGGCAATATTTCATGTTTCGAGTGTCAGATAGTGATTTAGATAGTTCTATTGGATCTGTAATGTCAGTTTTGGGTTAGTATCATAGTTAGTTCGGGTCTGAGTCGTTATTTTGCATTTTGACCTTTTTAATCAAAACTAGCTAAAATAAGCTTAAAGGGGGGGGCTAAATTATTGTAAATGACCCATTTTCAAAAATCCGATGGTGACATTGAGTTTGGAACATAAAAAATAGCATGGATCCCTATAATTTTGAGGGTTCAATCAGGACAATTCTCTAAAATCTCAAAATGCTAATGCAGCCTTCTGGTGCAGAACTAGGGCCTTCATCGTTATCGCGTGGCCACGTGTATACCCTTAACCCAGCTACTTATCACAATCTTGAGGTGGGACACCACAATTGCTAAGAGTAAAATGATGGACCGGATAGAGTTGACTTACTGCGGCGAGGCCCAGTTGCAAAATAGTGATGACCAACTTAAAGCCAGTCAACATTGACCCTTGCGATCATGAAGCCCTGTTAACCTGAATATTATAAAATCTCTATTTTCATGATTCCTACCATTTTTAGACTTGGGAGCTTTGGGAAGGACGATTCTTTAGGGGATTTCTTCATCATTCATTCTTAGGTAATCTCTAAACTTCTATTTCATTAATTTCCTATTAATTATATCTCCTCAATAACTTTAGAAACTTTATTTCAAATTAAATTTTTGGGGCTTTTACTTGATTAATCTTAAATTGATTTTTCTTCGATTTGAGCTTTATTTTTAACTCATTTTTACTTGGGTTTTCAAATATAGACTCTTTTTAATATGAGGAACATGATTCTAAAATAAAATACCATATTTGCCCCTTTTGATTTAGAAGCTATTTTTGAACCCAATTAAAATTTAGTCGATATGGGTACCATTAGTTTTGTTTTAATGTGTAGATTACGTTATTGATAGATTTAGTTTGTTTTGAGACCGCTCATGAAGGAGAAGCTCTATGTTGAAGGGGCTAGGCCTGAATTTTAACTTTTTAAGGTAAGTTATGACTTAACTTTCTTTCGAATGGGTTGGGTAGTTAATCATCCTTGTAAAACATGCTATGGGTTGGGGAATTAGATGTAAAAATTGTATTTTAAATTTAATTATTATTATCGTATTGATTGTATAGGGGATTATGTGTATATTTTTGTTAACTTGAGAGATTATATATGGTGTGATGACTGTGTGGGGCTTTATTTGATATTTGTAGTCCGTAATTGTGCATTAAATGCGATTATTATTATTATTGTGAAGCCCTATAATGAGCCTCCAGGTCATTTTTTGTATTTCCACTAATTTTTACTATTTAGAGCTTTGCAATAGCTGGTCCAAGTCATTTATGACTTACTGGAGCTAACAGTTCGATTACCAGGTAGTTTATTTGGTTCTTAGCCAAATCCCTATTTTAAAGTCTTCGCTAGTTAAAATTAGCTACCAAGTAAAAATTTCATTCAAACAACCTCGTATGCCAATTTTAACAGCTCCAACAGATTTGGAACATCAATTTTAGGTTAAGTGAACCCTTGGTCTGGGTCCTAAGGCTCCCAAACTCATTTTGGGCTATCAGCTAGAAGTTAAGAAAAATGACACATAGGTGTGGGACCTACTTTTTGTAAAAATAACCTCGGATGGGAATTTCAACTACACCATTGAGTCTGGAACATCAAATTTAATAGAGTATCATAGTTAGTTTGTGTATATGGGGTTTCGGATGAATCCTGAGGGGTTGGTAGAAACTCAGAATAATTTTAACCTTTCAGCTGGTGCACCGCTTAAGCACCTTTTTGGGTCGCTTAAGAGGAGGACCTCTAAATCACCCAGCCGACCATTTAAGCAGTTAGGCTGGCCCAGCAGGGGTCACTTAAGCAGTACTGCTACTGCTTAAGTGATGGCCACTTAAGCGGCCTAGTGTTAGCGACACTCGGGCACCTGGTACTATATAAATACCCCACTTAGCTTGATTTCTCCCATTTTTCACATATTTTAAAGAGTGTAGAACCCTAAAATATGTGAAAACTTGGGAGTACCATTGGTGGGCGATTTTGAAGTATTCGTGAACTTAAATTACGCATTTTTTCTTTGAATTCTTGGTAAGCTTTCGTTAATTTCATGATAAAATCCTTCATCTTTTTCCAAAATCTCTAAAATATTGGTGGGTTAATTGTAGCACTCAAAATTCACTCATTTTTAGGATAAATGTTTCTTGAGCATAGAGGAGCGTGTTGTCGGTTGTGAAAGGGTGGTTCTGCAAATGAGCCCCACATAGGATATTTACATAATTTAGAACTCGAAGCACAATAGTGCAATATGGGTATTTTTGTTCTCGTTGTGATGAGTAAATTATGATTTTGATAGCGTGGTACCTTGTAAAAGCTTCTCAAAAAGGGAAATCGTTGATTTAGTGGATTCTTCGAGCTTTTCTTCGGCGTCCAGGTAGGCTAGGTTTACCTTCCTCATAGATTGACCTAATTCGTATTATAATTATGATACTATGCTAGATATGGGATAGAATTCATGTATTGGAGGTATGATTGACAATATTAGGATTATTCGGATTGTTTAGGTTATCTTGGTATTATAATTTAAGTGTCACTGACTTAGCTGCTCATGATTTAGGTAGAATTGCTATCTTAGGGATAATTGTGGCTTGTGTGACATCTAGAAGTGAATTTAGATATCTTAGTCTAGTTTGGGGTAGAATTTGCCTTAATATGAATTTCAAGGATTAGAAGTGGGCTCCTCTGGGCCACCTTAGACCAAGATTTATGTTAGCTCTTGTAAGATTCTATACATACTTTATACCCTTTAAAATGCTTATTTTGGGACATTAAGGAGATTAGATACTTAATGATTATGCCATTGGTACTTGGGATTTGGAGATAATTTTGGTCCAAACCCGGTGGTTTATTGATATTTAGTTTTATTTCAAGTTCGGTAATTAGTGATAATATTGATGACATGAGTTTCGGTTCAAGTCTAGCAAATGATGATATGATGATGATGCAATTGAGTTTTGGTTCGAGTTTGGCATTGAGAGTTCATTTATGATATAATTTGGCATGGATGGTTTCATGGTTATTATTGATATTCAGTAAAGTTATGGATCTTCGATTATTTACTTTTGTTTTAATTGCACCTTTCAAACTTATGGAGGCCCGCATTGGGTTATATACTTTTCCGCACTTACTGAATTTTGAGGGCCAGTATTGTAGTATTAATTATTTTTTCTTTCATATTATATTTGTTCCAGTTATTTATGTACAATGTTGGAACTTATTTTTAGGTTTGCCCTTCTACCTTGACTTAGCTTATTTATCTCGTATTTTTATCATATTTATATCATGATTTAGCTTTGTCTTTCGATGATACCTACTGAGTACCTATGGTTTTGGTACTCATACTACACTTATGTACCTTTTTGGTGCTGATTCGAGTACTAGTATCCATCGCTGACGTGATGTAAAACCATGCATTTTCAGGCTAGAATTCAAACCCTCATTCCTATATATATTAATTTAAAACCAATGTTCCCTATGTAAATATAAGTGTCATGATCATTAGCCTAGTGTGAAGAGTGCTATCGAGGTGAAAAAATTTCATAGGAAACACTTAGAGCAAAGTTGAGTTAAGAGCTTTTGATTAGACCAAATTTTGGTCTTCGATCCTACAAGGGTAGACTTTAAATGTGTATGACTTCTGGAATATGTGGAATTTTAGATATCAAGTACCCACCGAATTATAGATAATTGATTCTTCTTTCCAACGCATCCAAATTCGCCTTAAGTCCGATACCCGAGCGAAAAGTTATGAGCATTTTTGTGAGGAACCAGTGAGGATCCGCAATTTCAGCATTGCACGGACCTTACGCTCCACGTTTTGCAGCGTGCCACGGACCTTACACTCCACGTTTTGCAGCGTGTCATGGAGCTTACATTCTGCAATACGCCCTGTGGCACAGACCTTATTCAGGAACGTTAAAACCTGCATTTCTCTTCAGTTTTTCAAGGGTAAACAAGTCATTTACAACCTAAATCATCCTAAACTATCCTATGACAAGTATAAAGATGATTTTAACATCCCATAACCCCAAAATATATCAATTTATGATCCATTTTTCCTCCCAAGTTCTCAAGAACAATAGCAAGGGGTTTTCTTCATGGAATTCACTCTCCCAAAGTCCCAATTCCAAGTTTCTTTAAGAACTCAATAAATTAAGGTATGTGGGGTATTCATCAATGGGTTTATTACACCCATTGAGTCCCAAAAATCCCTTTTTGTTCAAGTATGAACTATTTATCCCTTTTTATGAAATTCAAAGTTAAGTATGAATTTACTCCATGTTTTCTTACAAGTTTTAAAGTCAAGCCATACCCATATGTTTTCCCATGTTAATTATATTATTACATGCTTTGAATTTAAATCACCCATATCATATTTAGTTGACACCATGTTAATTTACCAATTCATGAATTAAACCATGTTAACATATTGTCCTTCCAAGTTTACCATATTCCCATATTTAAATTCATGGATTTTTGTCAGTTTAGTAAAATGTACTATGTTTTGGGTCTTTAAATCATTAATTTCCTTACAGTGTTTTAAATGATGTTATTGTATTTAAAGTATCATTTAGTATTGGAGGGTTATGAACACCCGATACCTATATTTTTTACATGTTTTCATTTTAAAGTTACAAGTCAGTCAGATTATTATTTTATTATCATATTCATATTACTATGTTAATATTGAGTACTTATCAATACAGTACCATATCATGTTAAACGAATAATAATACCAGTGTCATTCAAATGGGAGTAACAATTAGCATCGAGTGAATGCAGGGATAGCGGCTCCACCGTTAGTTAGGCTTGAGTGGTTAGTAGTAGTCCTTAAGTTCCAGATCTATGGCACCACCGTAGATTATGAGGGGTTCTCCATCAGTAGAGACATGACACCCTCTTCCTTCAGGACATCAACCTTGTTGGTCCACATCGTTAGTCATGTGTTGGTACCCCTAGAAAGGTACCAACACCCTTCCAACTGGGGTTACAGGTTGGACCCCGATAGCTCAAATTAGGGCATGTCTGTTGTAGTTAGCTCTCACAGTCTCAATTCAGTATTTAGATCACATCAACTTAGGTTTGCATGACCAAGTGTTCAGTTTATCAGTTATTCAGTTTTACAGATTATTTCAGTACATGCTTTACTTGGTCTTGCATTTATTTTACATGTTCATGCTTTAATGCTCAATATTTATACATGATCCCTAGTACGATTTTACAACTTATTCAGCTTTAACTTGAAATTTACATATGGCATACATGTTTATACCGCTTCCCAGCTTGTAGAAATATTTTTAGCTTATGATTTAGAAATTTTACTATGTCTTACAGCTTTCACATACATCCATGTTTTAAATGCATATTTTAAGTATTTCTATGATTTAGTTCATGTCTCACATACTCAGTACATTCCAAAGTACTGACCACATATATGCGTGTGTGGCTACATTCCTTCATTATGTAGGTACCATATGTAGTTCACACACCAGGTCAAATAGATTGTAGCTTCTAGCCGCAGGTGATGAGTTCTCTTATTTCGAGGACTCAAGTTAGTTGTAGTTCCTGTATTTTATTTTCATTATTCTTATACATTAATTTAGGGTAGTTGGAGGCATGACCCAACTACCTATAGCCAGTATAGTAGAGGCTTCATAGATGGTCAGTCAGAGTCAGTATTTGTAATTTAAGTTTCTCTCAATCTCTCAGATTTCAATGTTGTAAACTTTGATCAATTATTTATTGAAATATCTCATCTTATGTTGATTATGCTTCCACTCAGTTATTTAGCATTTATATATATTAAATCAGTTGCTCAAGTATTATACCAGTACATAGGTTAGCTTGGGATCACTTGTGGTTCTAAGCACCGTGTTACACCTAGCGGTAGTCTCGGGTCATGACAAACTTGGTCTGAGAGCACAAGGTTCAAGTGTCCTAGGGTGTCTATAAAGCCATATCAAGTAGAGTCTTGTGGAATGGAACGGACACGTCTATACTTTTCTTTGAGAGGCTATAGGGCATTTAATAAATATTTCCCTTCTTTTATATCTCAGATCGTGTTGTAGAGATATTCTCTAAGAAATTTATATATATTCTCATCTTGCTCCATTCATACCAACTCTGCCTTATTCTAGGGGTAATAGAAACAGTCAAGCTTAAATTCCTACTGATAGAGTTTTCTTAGACAATCTCCACAGACAGTTATGAGATTACATGCGAGCTTAAAAATGATCTCATAGTGCCCTTAAGTTCCAAACTTTGAAAGTGTTCATTTTTATTTATGAAAATTATGCATTGAGTCAAAGTCATATATGCCCTTAGATCCCTTCTCAGAATCCTATGATAGCATATGACCTAGAGTTTGAAGCATGAACCTAGAAGTTTAACAACAGTAAAGTAGGGATAGTTTTTATCTGGATTTAGCAGATTTTGTATCTATGGGGATAGTTGTATGAAAGGTGAACTAGTAGGCTTGAAATAGTGTATACAAGAATTTAAGTTATTATATAATGACTATTGGGGCTATAGAATGTTAAGAGTGGTATCCCATAAGGAAGTACTAGCAGTGGGTTTTACACTTTAAGATGTAATCTTCAAGGTGAGTTTATTATATATGTGTATTGTAATATCTTGGTCTCTAGAGTAGAGTGGTTGTAGTCCAGTTTAGAGTGTATTAAAGGGATCCATCGACTTCAAATGATGGCTTAAATCTAAGGGGGAGATGATAAAATAAGGAACCAAGTCAGATTTTCAAATTCTAGTAGTGATGCTAGTGAGTTCTAGAACAATAATAGGAGAGGAAGATACCCGACCATTTTTATCTCAGTCCAAATTTTTATACTTTAATTATCATGATATCTACTCATGCCTTACAAGTTTACTCTATGTCATGGCTCATATTCATTCACTTTCCATAGAATCATTTACACTCCCAGGTCCGAGTATAAGGAGTTCCAGTTCACTCAGAAGCACGACTCTTTTCTTATGAATTTATGAACCCCAAAACTCAGGTCATGCCGCTCATAACTTATGTACTCATGTTTTACAGTATGCTCAGTTCCCATAACTTATGGTGCACCCTTAATGACCAGCAAACTTTAGATTATGGAATGTATGCCCTCAGTTTAGATATCATTAATAAATTCATATCATTGATACTCTATTTCTTAGGACTCAGTTAAGTGTCAAAGTTGTGCATAGTATTCTTTCAAGCTTCGGGACCTTTCAGTTACCTCTCCTTATGAAATGGTAGTGGTGATGAACAATTGTTTAGATGGGAGAGATTAAATATTTCTTGTTAGGGAAAGATGGTTGTATGCTTGTTTTATCTAAGGGTATAAGTTTGAAGAAAGATAGAGGCAAATCTTTTGGTATATGCCATGGTTAGTTGAGAATTCTATATGTGTCTTCTTGGTAATAGTGCAAGAAAGTCATTACTGATAGAGGTATTAGAGAATATGGGAAAATTCCTAGGTGGGTTGGTTGCCTAGATGTTCATATGTGGTTATAATGATAGGCTTGAATGTCATATTGGTATATATGTAGATAAATGCATTATGCGTTAATGAATTCCTAGTAAGAGGTTGAAGTCAGTTGTTGAAGTGATAAGGAGTATTATTCTTGAGATAAGAGCTGTGAAAATACATAGGGTATTGAATCCATGGTTTAGACTAGTATTATGGTGTTATGTGAGGTACCTTGTGACTTTGAGTAGGCTTGAACATAGTGAGAAAATTTAGCTCAGCTCAGACTTTAGTAGAAGGAGATTAACGCCCATGTGAAAATTATAAGTAGCGTCAAATGAAGGTTAGTATTTAAGAGGAAAAACATAGTTGAGGGAGTATTTGAGAAGTGTGTCTAAGATTGAAAGTTAGCAGTTGCACTGCCTAAGGCTTAATAATTCTATCCTTGATAACATTCTATAGGGCTATAGTCCATATTATAGAGTTGTAGCCATGTTGCGATTCCTTATTCAGGTATCTTATTCAGATCAAGCCCAAAATTCTCTGCTCTCTAACATTATTATAACTTCTTAGAAAGAGTGTTGAAGAAATAATCCAATTGAGTATAAACTTTTGGTATGACTTAGTCCATTTAGCCAGAAATTCAGTTTAGCAATCAGACAGATAAGCTCCTATAGTTTTCTAACTTTCCATCTAGTCTTACTATCCGAAGTTTCATGAGTATGGCTATTCCATGAGGTAATGCATTCAAGTCCATGCAAATTATGAATTCAGTTCAGTTCATGTATTATGTCTTTGATTCAGATATTTATTCATGATTCAATTCATAAGTGTTCAGTGAATGATCTCATTTTTTTCAAGTATTCCGGCTCAAACATTGTAATACCCCTTGTACGACCTTAGACTCATTATCTCATGATTCGTGCTTACATAATGAATTTTGTGATGCCATGAAGCCCTTTTTGATTAATTCCTATACGTTATTTGTTGAGGGAAATCCCTAATGTGAAGTTACATACTTTATTTCATACTTCTAAATCTTCAATAAGCTCTTACCCGTCATTCGATGATGAATGATTCCAAGGGGGAGATAATGTAACACCCCACATTTTCGAGCTAGAATTCTAACCCTCGTTCCTATGTGTATTAACTTAAAACCAATGATACCTATGTAAATACAAGTGTCATAATCATTAGCCCAGTGTGAATAGTGCTATCGAGGTGAAAAATGTTCATAGAAAACACTTAAAGAAAAATTGAGTTTAGAGCTTTTGATTTGACCAAATTTTTGTATTCGATCCTACAAGGGTCAACTTTGAACATGTATAAATTATGGAATATGTTTAATTTTGGATATCAAGACCCACAAAATTATATATAATTTAGTCCTCTTTCCAACACATCCAAATTCGCCTTAATCTGATACCCGAGCAAAAAGTTATGAGCATTTTCGTGAGGAACCAATGAGGATCCGTGATTTCAATGTTGCACAGACCTTACGCTCCATGTTTTGCAGCATTCCACGGACCTTACGCTCTATGTTTTGCATCATTTCATGGAACTTACACTCCGCGATATGCCCTATGGCATGGACCTTGTTTAGGAATGTTAAAACCTGCGTTTCTCTTCAGTTTTTCAAGGGTAAACAAGTCATTTACACTCTAAATCGTCCTAAAATATCCTAATGACTAGTACAAACATGATTTTAACATCCCATAACCCCAAAATACATCAATTCACGATCCGTTTTCCCTCCCCCGTTCTTAATAACAATAGCAAAGGGTTTTCTTCAAGGAATTCACTCTCCTAAAGTCCCAATTCCAAGTTTTTGCAAGAACTCAAGCAATTAAGATACGTGGGGTATTCATCAATGGATTTCTTCCACCCATTGAGTCCCAAAAATTCCTTTTTGTTCAAGTATGATATCTTTATCCCTTTTTATGAAATTTAAATTTTAAGTATGAATTTACTCGATGTTCTCTTACTAGTGTTGAATTCAAGCCATGCCTATATGGTTTCCCATGTGAATTATGTTATTACGTTCTTTGAATTTAAATCACCCATATTATATTCAGTTAACACCATATTAATTTACCAATTCATGAATTAAACCATGTAAACATATTGTCCTCCCAAGTTTATCATATTCCCATATTTAAATTCATGGATTTAGTTAGTTTAGTGAAATATACTATGTTTTGGATCTTTGAATCATGAATTTCCTTACAGTGTTTTAAATGATGTTATTGTATTTAAAGTATCATTCAGTGTTGGAGGGTTATGAACACCCGATACCTATATATTTTTACATATTTCCATTTTCAAGTAGCAAGTCAATCAGAGTGTCATTAAGTTAGCAATAACACTTAGCACCGAGTGAATGCAGGGATGAAGGCTCCTCTGTCAGTTAGGCATGAGTTTTTAGTTTCATTCCCTAAGTTCCAGACCTAAGGCGCCATCGTATAATATGAAGGGTCCCCCGTTAGTAGAGTGTCATGACCCAAACCAGGGCATGGCTGTGAAGGGTATCTCAAGTCCAACCAGGACCAGAGACCACCCCCAATACCCAAACCATTGACCACCCTGCACCCAATGTCATATGAATTCTAAACATATAACAACATAAGAGAATGTCAACTTAAAGATATCATGATAATTTTATACCCAACACCAACCATCCACTGCTAAATCTCAAACCAATGCCCATGTCACTACCAATACCAATACCGACACTGCCTATGCCCACAGTAGTCCGATAAAACCTCTAATAAAAAACAAAGAATATCCAATTGGGACATGCCCCCGAGCATATCCAAACCAAAACCAAAAGGAGAAATAAAGACATAAAGAAATCCATAGCATGAAATGGGGTCTTCCAAAGTAGGGAAGCTCACCACTTCAGTCTGACTTAAAAGTTATCCCCGAATTACCACACCACTGAGTAGGAGAAATGAAAGTATGGTTGTTTCCTACATCGCATGGAGATACAGCGTTCGAATACGGTTAGCAGGGTTAGCACTAGCATGTAACTTAGTAATAAGGATAAAGTAATGTCATTAATCCAAAACCAAGTCAAACCAATGCACATAACCATATGCAAATACATATATATATATAGACATGCCGGGACAGGGACAAGGTTTAGGGTGAACTTTAAAACATTTAACCCGGGTTGTGCAGCTTTACCATCATAAGTCTACCCATGGGTTATATGGGTCCAGTAATACCCCTGAACGATCCCCAATGCATGTAGTTGTATGAATTGGAGATATCATAGATGGTCGGGGATTCTCTTGTGCCCTTCTCCCTCCATGATACATATATATGTGTATAGTCTTAGGGGATTCCATTGGACCCTGCAAGCACATAGTCATCAAAACCAACCTTCATATCGACAAACATGAGTTTTCGGTGTCCGTCCTTTGGACTCACACCTTCACGGCTAGCTACCACAACCCTCATTATTGCCCAATTAAAACATTTAACACATAGCCAAACCACCAATTCCAGGAGTCAATTATTATGGCATTACTAAGTGGTATCGTTATACAAACCATAGCTTGTAAGTAATGTCATTAAGCCAAGTCTTAGGGGATTTCCATGTACCTTGCAGACTCCATTATTAAAATTACTTGGGATATTCCCGTGTCCCCCACAAGGTTTTAAAAATCATCATTTACTATTTAACCATTTATATTATGCATTAGTTTCAAGAAACAAGCCAAGCCATGTGATAATGTATAAACCAAAATCAATTATGCAAATGGGTTGAGTTTATTACCAATTTCCATACCAAAACAATCACTTTAGGGATTCCACTGTACAGTTATTTCTATCCACCATTCCTATGCACCCCAATTCATTTACCAACCATCAATTTAAATACAATAGTTTCATAGATAGCATGGAAGGATCATTTAAATAATTTATATTACAAACCCTCAACAAATAGTTCAAAACCCAACAACAGTATTTCATGAATAATACTTCAAATCACATGTTTTTAAAAAATTTACAATGAAGGGAGAGTAACATGCCTTAACACCAAGAGGTACAGAGATAAATCACCCTTGAGAGCCCTAATTAATATGCTTGATGAAAACCCTAAGTGTTCTTGACCTTGAGGATTTGGGAGCGTTCTGTGAAGTTATTTGATTTGCTTTTAATAGATAATGATGTCTTAAAGAAGTTATAAGATAGGGATTTTAAGTTGGTCACGAGGGGGAATGTCTAGAATGCCTACAACTTAAAAGCTGGAAAAAGGTCGTCTTTGATTACGAGTCAACCCCTTGACTCATAACCACACCTTATGACTCGTGACCATAAGTCATAACCAAGATAGTGATTAGGACCCCCATACACTTCCTACCTTAAGACTCTACCAACCAACTTGTAATGAGATCTTACAACTCATAAGGTCTAGTCCTAACCAATACAGGACCCAAATTATTTGAAAACTGGACATCATATAATTTAAACATACGACTCATAACATATCCTTATGGCTTATAGTGAGCCACTCGTACTCAGAGCAAAATCAAGCCAAAAACTTACTAGTTTAGTTATGGCTCATCCCAACGAGTCGTCAAGACACCCTACGCCTCTGTGGGTCCAATCGTAACCAAGGAATGAGCCTAAAGCTCAAGAATTTTTAAGGGCCAAAAATCTGGGGCATTACATAGAGGCATGACTCTCTTATCCTTCGGGACATCAGCCTTGTGGATCCACATCGTCAGTCATGTGTTGGTACCCCTGGCAAGGTACCAGTATCCTTTTAACTGGGGTTATAGGTTGGACTACAATAGCTCAGATTAGGGCATGTCGGTTGTAGTTAGCTCCCACAGTCTCAGTTTAATATTCAAACCACATCAGCTCAGGTCTTGCATGACCAAGTGTTTAGTTTATCAGTTATTCAGTTTTAGAGATTATTTCAGTACATGCTTTACTTGGTCTTGTATTCATTTTACATGTTAGTGCTTTCATGCTCAGTATTTATACATGATCCCCAGTACGGTTTTGCAACCTATTCAGCTTTAACTTGAGATTTACATATGGCATATATGTTTCTACTGCTTCCCAACTTATAAAAATATTTTTAGGTTATGATTTAGAAATTTTACTATGTCTTACATCTTTCACGTACAATCATGTTTTAAATGCATATTTCAGCAAATAGCTTATGTCCTTGTTTTAAAGCATATTTTAAGTATTTCCATGATTTAGTGCATATCTCACATACTCAATATATTCCAAAGTACTGACCACACATATGCGTTTATGGATACATTTCTTCATAATGTAGGTACCAGATATAGTCCACACACCAAGGTCAGATAGATTGTAACTTCCAGCTAGTAGGTGATGAGTTCTCTTATTTTGAGGACTCAAGTCAGTTGCAGTTCTTATATTTTATTTTCATTATTCTTATGTATTGATTTGGGATAGTTTGAGTCATATCATAGCTACCAATATCCAGTATAGTAGAGACTTCATAGATGGTCAATTAGAGTCAGTATTTGTAATTTAAGTTTCTCTCTCTCTCTTTCTCAGATTTTAGCATTGTAAACGTTGATCAGTTATATATTGAAATAACTTATCTCATGTTGATTATGCATCCGCTCAGTTATTTAGCATATATAAATATATAGATATCAAATCAATTGCTCAAGTATCATGCCAATACATGGTTAGCTTGAGATCACTTGTGGTTCTAAGCACCGTATTACGATTAGAGGATAGTCTCAGGTCGTGACACGTGACAATTGTGCTGATTTGAGTTTGAAGATAGAGTGAGCTCTCGGAGTCAAATTTTACTTTTTTATTCTATTATCTACTTTTAGTCTTTCATTATTCGAGACACATTGTATTTGACTATTTCAGTACTTATGTTCCTTTTGTAGTAGCTCTTATACTGACACTACTAGGTCGTGGAATGGTTGTTGATGTTTTACCTATATTTTTTACTAGAATTATTGTCTTATTGTTATTATAAGTCTTTAATTAGTGGTTTTTGCCTTTTAAGCCATTTTCACGAAACCATTGCTTATAGATTCAGACTGTGATTTAGCTTACCTACTGGCAGGATAGGTATGTGCCATCATGTTTTGTAAATCATTTTGTGACAAACTTGTTCCGAGTCTTGAATAAATATTATGTGCCTATTTGAGCATTAATTGCCTCTATCATAATAGTAATGCCCGAGTTAGAGGGTTGAAATGATATTATTGATGTCTTACATGACTAGTTATTCTAGTGGTGCCAAGCAGTGGCTTATATCACGAATTATTGACATGGTAAGTTGGTTCTGAGCTCATTAATACTTGGATTGAATAGATTATCATCCTTATTTCATACATGCATTATTTCATATTTATGAGATACTAATATTACTGAGAAATATTAATTTTGAAAGAAAATGATACACTTTTTAAAACTCTTGGTATGATCATTATCCGACAAGGTTGATTGAGATATGAGATTGAGATTGTGAAAGTATATAGGTATAAAAACCCCATGGGTCCTGTCTTGAAGTGCTAAAGCTCGAAAAGTGTATAGAAAAAGTCATCCAATGGCTTTCATGCATCATTATCCCATAATCATTGCATTGCATTACTTCATATCTTGAGGTGTTTGTTGTCGTGTACTTAGTTTCTATATATATTTTATTTGTAACTTTTTTCTTTTTGACTTTATATTGTAGAACTATTAATAGAGACGGTTTGAGATACCTTTTAGGAACTTTTCGGTTTGCTGGTAGAACATGCTTATAGTATCTTTTACTTGATTAGTTTTCTATTTTTCTCAGTCAGCCTATAATACCTACTGAGTACAAGTGGATTGTGCGCACTCCTACTTTTGTACCCTTTTAGTATAGTTTTCAGTATGAGTGTGTTCTGTGGTGACTGATCTTATACTGTAAGAGGTTGATATTGGAGGTACTGGTGAGCTCTAGAGATCGGGGACAGATTCTAGACCTCCTCCTATCTTTTTTTTGTCTTTATTTACTTTTAGAGGCAGATTTTGTATTTTTAGATCTCGAATTTGTATTAGATCTTTTTTACACTTATGACACTATATCTTGGGAATTTTTATGTTTTTCATTGGGATATTTTTGTTATTTACAAATTATGGCTTGTCTATGTTCTAGAAGTCTGACATTTATGGGTTTCTTCATATTTCAATTTTCATTTCTTTTGTGGGATTTAGCTTACATAGCAAGACTGTGTCGATGTAGATGACAATCATGACCTCAACTTTTGGGTCATGACATTAGAGTTTGAAGAAAGAGAGAGAGAAAGGGGGGAGAGAAGCAAAAGAGTGGGTGGAGTGAAAAAGAAGTTAAGGGACTTGGGGAGTTGTATTTATTTTTGGAAAGTTAAAAGTTGTCTATATAAATGGAAAAAAGATTTTTATGGGACCAAGGTAAATTTTTACAAATCAATGACCCCACTCTTTTATACCCCTTTAAAACCAAAACCTAAAATTTTTAAAAAATAAATAGAGTGTATATTTAACAAATTGAGTCCTTAGTGTAGGCATAATATCAAATTATCTCATGTAACTGATTCAGTAGATAATAGTACTAGTCAGCTTAAAGAATTCCTTAGACCTAGGTAATATATTTATAAAAAGCATAAAAAAAATAGTAAATAAGGTTTCTATTAAATATATACTTTGAAGTTTAAACATAGCTTACATGTCTTTAACTTAACATGGTATTATCATATATCGTACCGAATCAAAGTTTAATTTACCGAATACTGAACTACATCGTAGTTTAAAAGTATGATATGTGGTATCTACTTTCAGTTATTGATTATCGAATTACCGTATTCAAATTTTAAAAATAATGAATTGATTACCAAACGTCCACCCCTACTAAAAATAGATTTTCACTTTTACTTATCAAGAAAAAAAATCATATTTTATTCTTACCTTAGTTACTTACTAGGGAACATATTTGCGCTTCGCGCAATTATAAAAGTTCTTAGTAACTTTTGTTTTTAACTTTAATTTAGAATAAATATTACTATAGTATAATATTTATTCGATATAATTAAAAAATATCAAAATAATAATCACTTAGGAGCAATAAGCATTTAACTGGAAATTAAATAATTAGAAATGGAGAAAGAACCAACAAATATTTCCTTTTTGATCACTAAATTTTAATTTAACAATTTCTTCTTCATGTTAATAGTTGCTTCTGTGTCTTTTTCATTTTCACTTAATCACTTATTTATTATCTCTTAATTGCTTTATATACTATGGCTTATATTTAGCTAATGATTGTTGAGTGCAAAGATGAATATAAATGATATAATTTCAATGTTAGAGAAAAGTCAGTCAAATTACCAATTCTTATTAATAAGTTAGATTTTGTATCTACTTCAAAATTTTAAGCCTTAAAGCAGTTTTGAAAATAATTTTTACAAATTCAAGTGAGAAAAATTATACTTTTTTTAAAAAAAAATACTAAAATAAATTATTAGAATTAGGAAAAAGATATATGAATTTAGAGAGCATTTATGTTATGATAAATTTATCCAACATTGAGGTAAATACGATAATTCAGAATCCTCGATTTAGATGATGACATACTACAAAGTATCAAAATTTAATAACAAGTATTGAGTAAAAATCAATTATGAAATTCAAAAATATATAGTTTTCAATCAAAATATTAGCATAAAAGAAATATGAGTACAATTGAATATGGTATGAATATAGTATTTACAAATAAATTCAAACATCATAAAACATAAATCTTGCAAGATGGTCATGATTATAAGAAATTAAACAAATAAAACAATGAATGTGCAAAAAGACATTAACATTTTTCCTTGACTTCTTTATCTTCCTAAACAAAATACATAATTCTATTTCTATTTAACCTAAAATAATTTGAAAATAAATTAAATATGACCTGATATTTGTTCCTAGTAAGAGGTGACAATATCTCATAAAATCAGTTGAGATGATAACCTGACAAAAACATCACAGTTATAAAAAAAAATTAAGATACGTATCTCACAAGTCAAATTCTTTCTTTTAATTTTTTGTCTTTCTGCACATGATGCATAATTCAATTTTTGTTTAACATAAAATAATTAAAAATAAACTAAACAACCTATAAGCAACGTTTACTTTTCATACATAATATGTAGAGAAAGCGAGAGCCCCAAAAATAGGAATTATGACATTTAGATATGAGCTTACAACTGCAATATAAGGCACTGCACTACATATGAATAGGGAAATTGAACAGAAATAATGAATGTGGAAGAAGATTAAAGGCATAAATATTAATTTGTATTAATTATTAAGCTTAATCATGATTAAATAATTAGTATTGATTCATGAAAAAAAGAAGTGGAAAAAATGGATGTAGAATTTGAAAAAACATTCATAAATATATATAGTAATTATTCACTTTAATTAGTGATAAAAGTGAATATGAAGAGAATATACTTTTCTATTGTATTGAACGAATTATTGCATAATAAATAACCAATAAATCATTAAATTAATGGAAATAACTTTTTGTCTTTTTAAAATAAAAAAATTAAGAAAAATGTCAAAAAAAGAAGAAAAAAGACAAGTGTCATGTGATAGAGAGGTGCCACATCAACTTCTCTATGACACACATATATATATATATACAAAAAAAAAATGCAAGATCCATTAAAGTATAAGTGATTTATTTTTCATCTCCAACTTTATTTTAAACAATTATTATTCTCAATTATGAAACAAAACTATTAGAAAAAGAATAAAATTATATATTTTAATAAGAAAAAACTGTGTATGCAATTTGTCAAACTTATATATGCTTAATTTTATGTTACATTTATAACGACTTCTTACTCTTTCGTTTATTTTCTACAATAATATAATTTATCTATGAACATCATATATTAATCATAATTAGTAAGACACCAATACGAGTATCGAACACTCAACAGATTCGTTATGTATTTTTAAAGTTGTTGTAATGTGACCTAGAAATTACGAGTTCGTGTGAGTCGTGGAATTGCATAAATGTCAGGTAAGATTACATACAATAAATCTTTGTGGTCTGGTCTTTTCACAAATCTTTCATATAGCGAAAGTTTTAGTGCACCGAATTATTTTTCATTCTTTTTAATTCATCAAGAAGAACAAGAAGAAGGCTAAATGTGAAATACTTTGAAAATGAATTATAAAAGAAAAATAAATAAAAATAAAAGGATAATGAGAAGAAACAGAAATATAATAACCCACATTGTAAATAAAATTATTAAACGTTAATATTAAAAATCACAACTAAGAAAATATTTTCCATTTTTACATATCTTTAATTTAAAGCCACAAAATTTAATTTTTTTAAAAAAATTTTATATCAAGTTAAAATCAGATAAACAAATTAAAATAAAGAAGATGCTACTCTCATTGTTGAAGCAACTCTTTATTTTTTCTTTCTCCTCTAACTATTCATTATTGCTTTTATTTCATCTATAAAAATCAACAAAATTAAAGTCAAGTCTATCTCACACAATAAATTTGGAGAAAAAAATACATAGACTTCAAAATTTTAAATTAAACATGTAAATCTTACCATATACTGTCTAAAAGAATTTACTCTAGATTATTCTTAGCATATTTATCCATTTTCTGTCATCACTAAAATTGGAATGAAAAAGTCAAAGAAATTGTTAAATACAAAAGAGTAAATGAAAGAGAAGTCTAAGAGTTAGGGAAAAGGTACATGTTTTATCCATTAATGTTTAAAAACGAATGACCATATTTAACATTACAAAGTAACACATATGTTGTATCCCTTGAGGATGTTCTCTTTCACATTTAGTATTTAATTAAAACTTTTGTTAATTTAAAATGCAAAGAAATTTAAAAAAAAGTGAATATAGATAAATTCATTTCTTGTTATTGAGCCATGCTATATCAGCAAGGTCTTATTTTTCCTTTATATATTTATATATATTCTGAAAGAAAAGAATATGTTGTACTAAAAATTTCAATTAAAAGTAAAACAGATTAATCAAGCTATATGAAGAAAGATTCACTTTCGATTCATATACAACAAAAAATTATATAAGAGCAAAATTTATAATTAAATACCTTTTTGTTAATGAAATCGTACCCAGATTGATCAATTCGATGTTTTTGTTAGATTTTATACCTACCATACTTTACAAGCAATCAACTCTGAAACAAAAAGAGAATATGTCATTCTAAAAATTCACTCAAAAGCATAACAAACTAAGCAAATTACAATACCTTTTTGCTATGAAATCATATCCAGATTGATCAATTCGATGTTATGGTTAGATTTTATCACATACCATATTCTACAAATAACCAACTCAGAAACCTATGTCACTCTAAAAAATTCAACTAAAAATAAAACAAACTAAGCAAGCTACAACATAAAAAAAAAAAAAAAAGGTTCACTTCCAATTTATATATAGCACAAAATATAGAATATGAATAGGCATAAATTAATATAATTAATAAAAAATTAATGCACATTAAATACATTTGAGCAACACTTGATCAAAAACCGTATGGAAAATATTAAAAAGCCATAGTGATAAGCATTGATTTGTGGAATGGGATCAGCTTGAGTATTGTTTTATGGGGTTTAATGCATTTATTTTGGGAGTAACTCATTTAGTTAATATATTATGTATAAAAACTTAAATAAAAATTTCAAAAAAATGAGAATAAAGATAATTAATGAAGACCTCTAAAGCATGCCACATTAGATAATTAATTTTCTCATATCTATATATATATATATTGATTCTCCAAATCATTTCTCAAGGCCAAGTCTAAAAATTAATTTGTATAGATATTATGATAAAGTACTTATATCATTCGTTATTTTCAAGAAAAATGTATAATTCAAAATAAACAAAAAAAATCATTTTTAACATTTAAAACTTATCACTTAGTTATAATCAATTGATCAACATGTTAAATTTCATTTCACAAACTTGATCAAAACAATAGAATAAAGTTACAAAAAAATAACCATCAAAAGATACAGTGTTGTTGTCTCCTTAATTAAATGTATCAGATTTGAACCTCGGGCATGAAAAAAATCCTCGGTAGGAAATTTTTTTGTAAATGGATCCTAATTGACGTGAATTTGAATTATAGTCTGCTTGGTCAAACTTATTTTTCTCCAAAAGTATTTACATTTTTCAAAAGTGAATATTTTTTAAAATATGAGGTGATAGACTAAACTTTTGAAAGAAATAAATATTTTTTTAAAAGCGCATATTTTCTAAAATATAAGGTGATAGAATAAATTTTTGAAAGAAAATAAATGCTTCTACGGAGTAAAAAAAATAGTTTTTCCTAAAGATACTTTTTTGAAAAACACTATTAAGAAAAATACAAGCACTTTTAAAAAACTTGATCAAACACTAAATGTTGCTCAAAATACTTTTAAAATTATTAGCCAAATGCAAACTACTTCTTACCAAAATTACTTTCTTTGAAAGCACTTCTTAAAAAGCTCTTTCAGAAATAAGCTAATATAGAAGTTTGCTCGAACAATCTATCAGTTAGGCTCTAACGTGGATAATGACACAGAGGAAAACAAGAAAAAATAACTTAAAAGGGACACTTTAGGGGTGAATGAATTAAAAGAGACTTATACAAAGTCAATTAAGTAAATTTGAGATCTAATTACAATTTATAATACATTGAAAACAAGCATTAAAATATTAAAAATTATTTTCTCTCTTTGATATGTCAAATTTTAAATTTTCAATTCCCTCTTTCCTACCTTATCTTTTTCTTTGTCTCTTCTTTTTTTTTTCCTTCTTCCCTTCTTCATTTTCTTCCTCCTTTTTATATTTGTCATTTTTTCTGCATTTTCTTTTCACTACCTTATCTTCTTGTCATTTTTTTCTAAATTTTTTCTCCTCTTTATCTTTTGTTAGAATTTTTTTTATTTGTATGTTTTCATATTCTTCTACTTCTTCATTCATATCTGGTTGTTAAAATATTCAGAGAAGATTGTGTGAAATAGTTGCAGTCGTCAAAAAATAAATGAGAGTTATTTAAGAAAATGAAAGATGTTGTTTAAACAATCCTTCTATCAGTTATTTGAAAGTGGTGATGATATAGAGAAGGAAAGGTGGTTTTGAGGGGGAATATTATTTAAACAATCGGGAGTTGTTTAAGCAACTTAAAGATTTTATTTAAATAATAAAAATTATCTAAACACCTGCTAGTTGTTTGAAAATAGTAATGATGTGAAGGATTGGGGGTAGTTAGGAGTGCGGGGGGTGGGATCAGGGTATGGGAGCTGAATGTGGGAGATTTGTATAAATAAAAAAATTATGGATATTTAAAAATGCATATCATTATAATAAATTAAAAATATCTCTTCTATACAGTCTTAAAAATTATGTGTTGTTTTCTTTATTTTCGCTCTGAAAAGTGTCTTTTAACTCACCCTCATGTAAAAAAAAAAGTTAAAAAAGAGGAGGGGAGGGGAGGGGAGGAGGAAACACAAGTCAAAGTCATCTCCCAATTTAGTAAAAATAGAACTTTTAGGGGTCATTTGGTAGAGGGTATTAAGAGAAATAATTCATGCATTATGAATGACATTATTTAGTACTATATTTGGTAGGAATTTTGGGTCAATATGTAACTAAGACATGGATTAGTTATACACCTGACATGATATTATAGGGTGTATAACTAATACATTTCATTTGGCGATATTAGTAAAACATTGGATTTAATACCATGGTATTATACAGGTAAAGATAAAAATACTTTCAAATCTTTATCATTTTGCTTATTTTCTTGAATTTTTATTTTATATTTGTACTGGTAAATTTATATAAGTAAATTAGTTTACAAATTTTATTATTTAGAGAAAGTTGTCTGTTGCTAAATAAATCTAAGATCAATCAATACAAAGCAACCTCCTGAAGCTTAAGTTGATGTTCTCGATTGGTAAATATTTTTTATGGTAAATAAATATCTCACTAAAAAAAAATAGATATCAATACTAATCAATTTTCACATAAAATAACATATAGTGTGACAATAGTTTGCATGATAAACTTTGATTCTAATTCAACATAAATTACATGCAACAACAAAATATATTCAAGTATGTAAAACAAGGCAATAATTAGAATTGATTAATTCGATATGATCAGTTGAAAAAACTAATTATTTAACTTTCTATTCATAATTCCTTTATGTTATCCATTATCTCCTCTCCCGTATGCAAACAAATCAACAAAACCATTCACAAAGCTAACCAATAATAAAGCTAAACATCATTGAGATTTTTTTTCTACAAAGTTTACATTTCTATTAAAATAAACTCAATTTTCATTTTAAAAAATATTATCTTTAACAGAGAAAAAACATTGAAATAGGTTAATGAAAAAAAATGTAACAAAGTGCTAAAAATCAATTAACAATAATGAATTCATTGAAAAAAAAGTTGATAAAAGTTATAAAATGTTGAGGGTATTTTTGTAAACAAATAATATTTTTAAAGAAATGCAACAATGTATATTATTTTTAATACATAGAATCAAACATTACATAAAAAATAAGCCCAGCACTACGAATCCCAACACTACTAATTCCTGCATTACTAATTCCAGCATTACTAATTCAGCCTTTGCACTACTATTTTTACTAGATGGCTCATGCTCGTGTAATGCACGAGCATATACCAACCACAAACCAAAAGAGGTATGATATTGAGAAAAATAATTTATTTTATTTCAATTATTTTAGTAGATGCAAAGAAACAAAGCAACACCATCAGGCTAATAATGATATAATACACTTTACAATATGTACATTCATTTGTGAAACGAAATTGTACAATACTTTATCGAGATTGCTTCCATGAGAGAGAGAGAGAGAGACAATCAATTAAGCTATTCATGTTTATGTAGGAAGTTCCAACTGATACAGAAGCGCACCGCTATAATTGGGTAAAATTTAAATTTTTGACAGTTTTCATACATCATCTTAATATCCACTGAAAAAAGAACCAAACATTAGAATCATAATATAAAAGACCTATTATCTAAGATTATCAATGTACGTCAAAACAGAAGAAGATATACAACAATTTCAAAAGTCAACAGATAAGAAGCAAGAGAACTATGAAGTTAAAAGAAAAAGGAAAAATATTTGAAAAGTACTGCATCTTGGCCGTAAACCAGAAGTTTAGTATTACTAGAGAAATTTTACGTAAATCCACACTAAAACATCAACTTAACGAACCTAGTAGTAATACAGTTTTCAGTAGAATTATGTAATCCAAAATATGAACCATAAGGTTCTTTTAACGCAGCTACAGATGACAAGCACAAACTACATATAAGAAGCAATTATTTTGGATTCCAAATAAAAATAAACAGAAAATAATATTATATTTTAATCAAAGTGAATATGACTGGTGAGTAGAGGAGTAATATCATAGAGAAACATATTAAGGAAAATTTAGATGGGTTAACCATAGAGCAAGTAAACACCAAAGGTTTCTTGAACTTGTTTTCTCAAATGTGTCAATTGTAATTGCTTGAACAAGAAAACATACAATGCAGGCAATCAAGGATAAGAGATTGTTCATTTTGAACACCATGAAAGCCTCTAATGTCATACTTAAAATGCATAAACACAACTACTACACAGACGTATGCCTCAAAAATATTATTTTTCTTAAAAGAAGATGGTTCATTGACGCCACTTGCTATTGAGTTAACTTGAGAGGATGAGCAGCCGAGAACTGTTTGCAAAGTATATACACTGACAGATGGAACATTATTGTTAAGTGTGGATAATAATTTATGAAAGATGTGATAACACTCGACTTATACGTCAATTTAAGTTCAAGGCGATCTTCGTCAATAGATAACCCAACTTTGAAGTCGGGGACGAATCCAGGAGGAACAATATGAGTGGCAATTAAGTCACTTTGAAATAATAAATACAAACTAAATCCAAACCAATATTACAAAAAGATAAAAATGGAGGAGATAGGTATCTACACTACTGTTTCTTTTTAGTTTTTTCTAGTATAAATTTGGGGCTACAAGTAATTAGAGTTTTAACAATTATGCACGGATCTTGGGATTATGCATTACTAAGGGAGTGATATGTGGGTGTTAGTAATCAATATTAATTTAGCAAGCCAGATATGGGTAGGTTTGGTTATGAATTTTGATACGAGTCTTTCAATAAAACACCAAACTTTCACCTATTGATTCTTTTGAATACCTAATAGGTGTGTTTAACAATTAGTAACCACAACTTTAATCTAGGCATCCCTATTTCTAAGATGATACCTATCGTTTAGTCAACCTCACATTCACCCTTATGTCTAAGATAGTGAGAATTTAGCAAACTACACACACAATTGTCTATCATTGCTTTAGTCTCCATATCCCTCTTTTGAGGATGATGTGGATTCCTAAACTTCACTTAAAACCCTTCTTTCAAAAATGGCTTTGGGTTTTTTAGAGCATGGAGCTTTCACTCATCATACCCATATGGGTATTTGGGGCTTTCACCCATCAAAACCCAACCAAGTTGGCATAACAATGATAAAACCCATAAACATAAACTACTAAATAGAGGCTAATCAATAACAACCCACACACACTTTAACCCCTATTCACACATAACCCCAAGAGGGAAATCTAGCTACACATAAGATAAATAAGCATAGATATATCCATAATCTCCATTGAAGTAATTTATTAAATCTTAAGCGAATGTTACTTCAAACTTGGTACTCCCACAAATCAACAATGGAAGTGAGCTAATCTTCCTCTTAGAAAGTCTCTAATATATTCTTCACCCAAAAACTATACAATATTCTTCTCCAAAAATGAAGGCTTATCAACTATAAAAGCTAAACCTAAAAATTGGGAAAGATGGAATATGATACATGATAGGGTTTGAGTTATTTTGTCAAAATTAGGGTCAGCCACGTGCATTTTCGATTTGTCCCTTGGGCTGATCTCTTCAGCTAAGCCATGATCGCGCGAATTTGGTTGCGACCACGGTTACATAACCGCAGGTAACTTCCACAATTGTGGTTAGATGGATTTTGCTTGACTGCCTCATTCACGATCAGCAGATCGCGACTGCGGTACCTGAGGCCTTGCTACTCCAAGTCTTCATCTACACTTTACTTGCTCTATTTTGATCATTTTTAGCTCTCATCCATATCTTTTGATCTCCTCAACTCTATGCCTACAAAGAGAGGATATTAGTGTATTTTATCACCAATATGTCACATTCATACATTCATAACAAAGTAATGTGCACAAATGTTTAGTGAGAATGAGTGGTAAAATCACCACTCATCAACACCTCCAACTTAAAGCATTTACTTGTGCTCAAGCAACACTACCTCTTACCATGAGACAATAATTCTTTATGCCCAACTTTATACCTTAAAGCTCACAATGACTTTAACCATAGTCACTACCACAAGTAGCTCATTGCACATGGGCTAAGCTAATTTCACTACACCCTTCATCATAAGATGTGACATTCAAGGATACATTGGACTTTACAGAGCAACTAAGCAACAACAACCAATACTCTAGAGATGGCTTCTTCTTGACCACAACTGAGCTATAATCCATTTTCCTCATACTTTGAAAGGTGACAAAATCACCCACCCCAACTTTTTTCACGTGCCAATCCTCACTAGAAGGAAAATTCCACTCACCAAGCTACCAAAAATGCAAAAAGGAGTTTTAAGTGAAATAACTCTCTCTCACACAAAAGAAATCTCTATGCACCAAGTTTCATACCATAAGTTTTCCCCTAATTTCAATCGCCACTACAAAGAAAGTAAATGGTCAGAGATCTCATAGGACTTTTTAAGTTTGTAACATAGGTTCGGGTTAGGGTAGGGTATTATTTGGGATAACATGGTTACACCCTTCCTTAAACATCTACATCACACTTTTCAATCCTCCTTTTTTACTATGGGCCATTTTTTATTTCTTTTCTCTTTTTTATCATGCGTACTTTTTTTGCTTCCTTTGTTTACCACTTTTCTTTTATTCCTTTTTCTTGCAACTCTCATGCATAATTTTACTTTGTTGAACTTTTTTTTTTCTATTCATTTATTTTCAAAGCTTAGGCACATTTGGCATTTTACTTACAACTTCATAGCCCCAAACTTACTTCCATCAATCTTTACCATCCCCAACTTAAGCTTTTAGCCTCAAGTTGCATTTTCAAGTTTGAGGATGGTATGGCTCAAAAAAGGGATAAAAAAAATGGTGTACATCTTATAATGTGTTTGCTAAAGAAAGGTCCAAAAGCTCAAAGTGGGTAACTAGGGATTCTATTCATGCTTGGGTAGGCTTTGTAAGCTAGAGTGGGCTTCCAAAATCACAAAGGTGGCCTGAGATCATTTCTCCATCCAAATATAATCAATATTAGTTTTGAAAGACTAACCGGGCAAGTTCTAGATAACACAAGTGTACGAGAGATGAATGCAAAGAGCTCACTACATATGGCATGCAAAAACTCACCAAGGAGGCTCAATTGTCCCTTCCATGAAACAAAATTGGAGTATCTATCATTATTTATAAGTCAACAACTTATGGAGCCACAAAAAAAGAAAAAAAATTGTTACAAAGTTGCTCATGTCCTTACCCTCAATTTTTGAAAAAATTTTGGACAAATGGGGTTGTTTGTTTTGCATCCGCACCATACATAATTTGTTAATCATGGCAACAACCAAAGCCTTAGTCTCATATTTTGGTATAAAAATGGGAAAACCAACCATATGGCTACTCAGACTTCACCAATAGTGTAAAATGTGATCCCAAACTTACAACTTACCATGCTACAGATACTCAGACTTCCCATGAATTTTTGATAATTATTCTACGGGTACTCAGAATTCCCCTGCATCTATGCCTCAAAACTGAAACACGACGCTTTACCCTTAAGAATGTCATCACTCAATCCATTATAGGGCAAAGCTAGTCATGCCTCACCAAAGTCAAAATAAAAGTTAAATTAAAATAACACTAGAAATAAAAGAAAGCATGATAATCCATAAAATATGGGCACCATTAGGGTACCTAATAAAAAAGTAGCCTCCCCCAAAACAAAATAAACATAGTATAGAGAGTGTCATCCCAGCACAACATCAACAGAAATATTCAACGCACAACACCAAAACAATACACATTCGGGGGCACCCCCAACTAAAAGACTGCAGTGTCCTTACTGCATGTGCGAATAAGTAAGAGTAAAAGGGTCTCCCTGAATATGCATCAAGAGCTATCCTCTCCTGCAAGAGGAGTAGAATGGCCAGTTCCTGTATTGCATGGGGATACAACCGCCCGAAGAAAGGTTAACGGGTAAACGCTAGCATAAACTCAGGATAAAGATACAATAATGTCATATATATATATATGTAACCATGCCGGGAAAGAGAGTCGGGGTTAGCATGCCTTTAAAATCATTAACCTAGGTATGTACAGCTGAACCATCCTAGAACTACCCACGGGTTATATGGGTCTAGTGTAACCCCTTGAATGGGCCTTGATGCGTGTAGCTGTATAAATCGGAGATACCATAAGAGTTGAGGATTCTCGAGTATCTTTCCCTCTCTATGATACATATGTACAATGTACTTAGAGGATTCCCATGCACCTCATAGTATCATATATAGTTGCTATGACCAACCCTCATATCGGCAAACATGAGTTTCTAGTGTCCGCCCGTTAGACTCGTACCTTCACGGTTAGCTATCACACCCCGTTATTATTGCCCAATTAAAACCATTACCATCCAACCAAACCATTATTCCATTATTATTAACCAAGGCCATGTACCCATAGATTACTTTATCAAGTTAACTTGGGGAATCTCGTGTACCCCACAAGTATTCCATTATTAAGTTTGCTTGGGGAAATCCTATGTACCCCACAAGTTGTTCATTAACATGTTTACTTGGGGGATTCCCTTGTACCCCACAAGGAAGTTTAATTAACCATAACCATGACCACCAAACCTTACCATTTAACCATTCCAAAACATTTAACCATTTAAGGGTCCATTACCAAACCATACCATGCAATAGTTCTATTAAAAGTCCAATATAAAAGCAGTCTCATAGGTATTTTATCAAACATGTTGGAGGCATAGTGTTTCCAAAACCAAATCCAATTACCAATTAACCATTCCCATGCAACCAATTATACAAACCACCATTAAAGTATGTAATTACATAATTAAAACATGGGAAAACCATAACCAAGCATTTAATACCAAAACCCCAAAACCATACAATAATCATGCCATGAAAACATTGTATAAAACATGCCTTTAGTTGGAACTAACAATGAGGGAGGATTACATTACTTAAATTATGAAGATGATGGAGAGAAATCACTTGTACAAACCCCAAATTGATGCTCTAGATAAAACCCTAGCCTTCTTTTACCCAAGAGCCTTAGAGAGAAATAGAGAGAGTTTCTAAGTGTTTAAGATTAGAATAATAAGGTAAATGTTGTCCCAATAGTGATAAATGTCATAGGGCCTTAAGTGGTTAAGTGGGGAAATGTCCAGATTACCCCCAACTTAAACTACTTAAAATTCCTGTCAAATGGTACGACTCCACCTTATCAGTGGTATCCTTCCATACGAGTGGTACCCACCACTTGTACCCTAGGTCTCCCCCTTGGACTCAACACTATCCAACATACGACTTACCCAAACCAATTAGTACCCAACCATACGACCAGTACCCCTAAACTGTATCCTTGACATAATAGAACCAAAGGAAATTTGAACATTGCCTACCGTACGAGTCAATGGTACGACTCATACCCTATCTTACGACTCATGGTGAGCCACTCGTACTCAAATCTGAGTTAAGCTACTATGTATCAGATTAAGAGAAGGAAAAACCCAAACCATACGACCCATCACCAACCATATGACTCATACTAACTAAGTCATACCCATTCTAGAAACCCATCTATCCCACCTACCAACACTGGTTAACATACGACCAAGAGCATGCAACTGTACCCTACCATACGACTGGTACCCACAAGTCGTATGATGTTCAGAATCTAGAAATCCAGGAAATTTTCTAAGGGTCCAAACCCAGGGTGTTTTAGTCTCCCCCACTAGGATCATACATCCCTGAATGACGGTCAAGGTAGGTCAAACACAAGCATGATTTATTTGCATTATCAAATATCAATCCAATCTTTAATAAAGCTAGAAAAAAAAGATGTGATCAAGAACACAGACCATCCACATGAATAACTGGATAAAAAACAAATACAAATATTTGGATTTCATGTCCGTTTCCGCTTCCCATGTAGCCCTTTTCACCTTGTGGTTCCGCCATAGAATCTTAACCAAGGCCACATCCTTTCTCTGTAACCAATGAACCCACCGATCCAATATATAAACTGGGACCTCTTCATAAGATAGAAAATCTGAGATACCCAAACTTTCCAATGGAACAACCGAAGAAGGATCACCAAGACACTTTCTCAACAGAGAGACATGAAATACTGGATGAATGGAGCTCAAAGTAGAAGGCAACTCCAACTCATAAACTATATTACCAACCCTCCGCAAGACCACATAAGGACCAACGTACTGGGGATTGAGCTTTCCCTTTTTACCAAACTGCATCACTCCCTTTATGGGAAATACACTTAGGAATACCTTATCCCTAACCTCAAACTCCAAGTCTCTACTCCTTACATCCGCATAGGACTTTTGGCAAACTTGGATAGCCTTAAGCCTATCCCGAATCACCTTCACCATTTCCATAGCCTGATAAACCAAGTACGGACCGAACATATTTGCCTCACCAAGCTCAAACCACCCAATAGGAAACCTATACCTCCTACCATACAATGCCTCAAAAAGGGTCATCCCAGTGCTAGAATGATAGCTATTAGTTCAAGAAAACTCTACCAAAGGTAGATGCTCAACCCAATTGTCACCATAATCAATCATACATGCATAAAGAATATCCTCCAATGTCTGAATAGTCCTCTTTACTTGCCCATTCATCTACTAGTGGAAAGCATTACTCAGACTAAACTTAATTCCCAACTTTTTCTGAAAAGACCGCTATAAATGAGATGAAAACTGGGTACCATAATCAGAGATAATTGAAATAGGTACCCCATGCAGCTTTGGAATCTTATGAAGATACAACCCCGCATTATCCTCAGCCAAAAAGTTAGTCTGCACCGACAAGAAGTGAGAGGACTTTGTAATCCTATCCACGATGACCCAAATTGAATCAAATTAATTCTGAGACTGAGGAAGATCGGTAACGAAATTCATATTGATTACCTCTCATTTTCATTCAGGCAAATCAATCTCCTGATAAAAGCCCCTAGGCCTCATGTGCAAAACTTTGACTTATTGGCACACCATGTATTTGGCCACAAAATCAGCCACATCTCTCTTCATACCCCTCTACCAATACATCTCCTTGAGATTATGATACATTTTTATCAAATCAGAATGAACAACATAGTGCAATTCATGCATCTCTGCCAAAATCCTTTGTCGCAAACCGTTGATGTCAGGAACATATAACCTTCCTTGGTACCTCAAGGTACCATCACTGTTGATCTCAAACACCATCACCCTTTGCCACCAACATCACTTTTGATTTTCATCAAGATAGGATCTAGCATTTTCTTCTTCTTGATCTCTGCACCAGGAGACGATCAAACCTCTTCCTGTACCATTACATCACCTTTGTCGGAGTCCAAGAGACGAACTCTAAAGTTAGCCAAGAGGTGAATATCCTTTACCAATTCCCACTTTTCCTTATCCATATGAACTAAACTTCTCATGGACAACCTGCTAAGAGCATCAACAACCACATTAGCTTTACCTAGGTGGTAGTGAAGACATATCATTATCCTTAGGAAACTCTAACTATCTCCTCTGCCTGAGATTAAGCTTATTCTGAGTGAACACATACTAAAGACTCTTATGATTAAAAAAGATGTCCAAGTGCACTCCATATAAATAAAGCCATTAGATTTTCAAAGCAAAAACCACCACTAAAAGCTCCAAATCATGAGGAGGATAATTTCTCTCATGCACCTTCAACTACCTGGAAACATAGGCAATTACCTTCCCATGCTTCATCAAAATGTAACCGAGTCCCACTCGAATACATCACAATAAACCACAAACCCCTCATTACCTTCAGGAAATGTTAAAGCCAAAGAAAAATTTAGCTTATCCTTTAGCCTCTCAAAACGCCCCTCACAATTATCTGACCAACAAAACTTTACCCTTTTCTGAGTCAACTTAGTCAATGGGGAAGCTATTGTCGAGAAACTTTTTATGAACCGCCTATAATACCCAGCAAAACCCAAAAAGCTTTGTATGTCAATTAGAGTCATGGTTCTAGGCCACTTTTTAACCACAACCACCTTTTGCAAATCCACAATAATCCCCTCACTAGAGATAGAATAACCCAAAAAAGTAACAGCGTTAAACTAGAATTCATATTTAGAGAATTTGACATACAACTGCTATTCTTTTAAGGTTTGCAACACCACACAGAGGTGATTAGCATGATCTACCTCACTCTTAGAATAAACCAGAATGTCACCAATGAACACAATGATAAAAAGATCCAGCAACTTCTTGAAATCATGTTCATCAAATCTATAAACGTCGTTGGGGCATTAGTCAAATCGAATGACATAAACAAGAACTCAAAATGCCCATATTGAGTATGAAAAGCCATCTTAAGGATATCCACCTCCCTAATATTAAGCTAATGATACCCAAACCAAATATCTATCTTAGAAAAGAATTTGGCACCTTGCAACTGATCAAACAAGCCATCTATCCTTGGAAGAAAAATCTTGCTCTTGACCGTCACCTTATTCAACTGCTGATAGTCAATGCACATTCGAAGGGAACCATCCTTATTACATATAAATAATATTGGTGCTCCCCACGGGGATACACTAGGATGGATGAAACTTTTATCCAAGAGATCCTTAAGTTGCTCCTTGAGTTCTCTCAACTCAGCTGAAGCCATTTTATAAGGAGGAATAGATATTGGACGAGTATACGGAACAAAATCAATCCCAAACTCAATCTCCCTATCCAAAGGAACACCAAGAAGATCATCTGAAAAGACCTCAAGAAACTCATTTACCACCGGAACAGAAGAAAAAGAAGGACCTTTTGAGTTAGAATCTTTAACCCGGACCAAATGATAGAGACATCCTTTGGAGACTAATCTCCGAGCTCTAAAATAAAAAATAAACCTTCCCCTAGGATCTAGGGAATCACCCTCACACTCAATAACTGGTTCACCAGGGAATCTAAAGACAACCTTACGAGTCTGACAACCTAAGGATGCATAACAAGAGTGTAACCAATCCATCCCTAAAAATAACATCAAAATTTACCATATCAAGTTCAAACAAATCCACCAAAGTCTACCTACTACCAACAGATACCACACACACCCTATAGACTCTGTTAGCAATCACAAAGTCACCTACCAGGGTAGAAATAAAAAAGGATTTGAGATAACCTCGGGATTAAAAACCAAAATACACAGCCATAAATGGGGTCACATAAGAGAGAGTGGACCTCAGATCAAGTAAACACTATATGTCACGAGAAAAGACTTGTAACGTACCAGTTACGACATCAGGTGATGCCTCAGATTCCTATCGAGTGGCAAGAGCATATAACCTATTCCGACCTGCGTCGGTGCCAGAAGTAGAAACATATGTAGTAGTAGCACCCTTTGGTGCAGGAGCAGAAGATAAAGCAATTGGAGCCTTACTCGCTCCCAAAGAACCCTTACCAACCGAATAATTTCTAAGCACATAACCTGGCTGATTGCATTTAAAACATCTGTCCCTCTCCTCATTACAGAAACCCCTATGCAACCTACTACAGAACCAATAAGAAGGGCATGATGAGGCCGACTGACCCCCACTTACTTGAGATTGGGCACCCTGTGCCCAAAAATTATTGCCACCCTGCTAACGCTTATCACCCGACTGCTTCGAGTTAAGAGCACTAACTGTAGAGAAGGAACCAAAACTCTCTCACTTCTTCTTTGGCCACTCACTATCATCTCGACCACATTGTTGTTGAGCACCACCCTATTCAGATGATCTAAACTTCTTACCCAGTCTTTCCCTAAACTCAACCTATTTCCTTTTTGCCTCCTCCACCTGCTGCATATGAACTACCAACCTATAAATGTCCATGTCTTTGATCAGCAATGCAGTCTTCCTTTCAAGGATCAAATCCCAAGATTTTCCAAAAGTGAACTTTCTCATCTTGGCCCTCATGTCAAACATCAATTCAAGAGCATACCTTGACCACTGATGAAATTTCAAGGCATACTCCTTGACTGACATTTTTCTTTGTCTCAGATTAACAATTTCTTTCGCCTTTGCTTCTCTCAACTTCTGAGGAAAGAAGCAATTAAGAAATGTAATAGAGAAAGTCTCCCACAAAGTTGACTCCTTAACATCATCTCTCGCCTAAAATCACTTTTTGTACCATTGGTATGCCACATCTTTAAGCTAATAAGCAGTAAAATTCACCTCTTCCATATTTGTGGTTTGCATTACCTTGAATATTTTCTTTATTTCATCCAAGAAACCCTGAGGATCCTTCTTAACCTTCACACCAGTAAAAGTAGAAGGATTTATCTTCATAAACTGGCTAACCCTTGTGACCTCGGCAGATGAAATACCAAATGCATCCCGCTCAGCCTGAATAGCAATTAACTGAGCAATAATATGAATCAATTGATAAAATTCTTCATTCATCACCTCACCCTAAGGAGGACTAGTAAAAACTAGTAGAACTCGAGAAATATCAGGGCCGAGACCCTAGATCGAGTATGGATCCCCTGAGTAGTACGTGTCTCTTCAATATTTTCCCCAGTTGGGAAAGAAAGTTACCTTGTGTCTCAGATCGTTGAGGCATGATCTGAAAAACAAATAAACCAAGATTAGAGAAGATTCCAAGACCTAGACTCCCAAATTAAAAATATAATACCAAGAAAAAAAACATTCTTAAATGCCTTGTAGCCTTTCGCGTGCTACAAACCCTTAAAAGAGACTCTACTCGACACGACTTTGTGAACTCCCAATTGACCATGAACCTAAATCTCTGATACCAACTTGACATGACCCAAACTAGGGCCTTATCGTAATGGGTATCCCAAGTCCGTCCAGGACCCGTGACTACCCCTATTACCCAAACTAACCTCCAAATACGCATACCCTGAGTCGAATAAATTCCAAAAGTATAACAGGATAGCATTTATTATGATTCCAGACTCTGGGATAGGTCTATAACTGTGGCTGACCCGAACAAGTTCAACCATTCATTACCAACCATCAAACACAACCAAACCAATATAAATACCAAGTTTTTATCCATAACATAACATAAAAGGATGGAACAATCATAAATTCAGTCCAACGGTTTCAACCCCAATACCAACGCCAATACTAAGGTTGACACCACTACCGATACCGCCCATTCCAACTCATAGTAGTCACACAAAGCCTCTAACCGAAAGAAAAACAATATCTGGTTGAGACATGCCCCCAACCATAGCTAAAATCAATATTAATTAAATAACTAAAGTATGTAAAGACATCCATGATATGAAATAGAGCCTTCTGGAATATGGAAGCCCACTACTTCAATCCAATAGTTAATCCTGAATTCGATCACTAAGTAGGAGGAGTAGAATGTCTGATTCCTGCATCACGTGGGGATACAGCCGCCCAAAGATGGGTTAGCGGGTGGACACTAGCATGAACTCAGGATAAGGATAAAATAATGACATCTAGTAAAACCAAGTAAGACAACCATATGCATACAAACTATATATATATATATATATGTAATCATGCTTGGAAAGGGAGTCAGGTTTAGCATGCCTTTAAAATTATTAACCAGGGTATGTGTAGCTTAACCGTCCTTGAACCACCGCGAGCTATATGGGTCTAGTGTAGCCCCCTGAACGGGCCCCGATACATGTAGCTGCACGAACCAGAGATACCATAAGAGTAGGGGATTCTGGACTACCCTTCACTCTCCATGATACACATATACAATATACTTAGAGGATTCTCATGTACCTTATAGTATAATATGTGGTCACTATAACTAACACTCATATTGGCAAACATAATTTTCCAGTGTTCGTCTATTGGACTTGCACCTTCATGGTTAGCTATTACACCCCGCTATTATTGCCCAATTAAAACCATTACCATCCAACTAAACCATTATTCCATTATTATTAACCAAGGCTATGAGTAGTGGTATCATCATACCGACTATATCTTGCAAGCAATGTCCTTAGCCAATCTTTTTATGTAAAGGGATTCCCATGTACCCATAGATTACATGATCAAGTTAACTTGGGGGAATCTCGTGTACCCCACAAGTGTTCCATTATTAAGTTTTCTTAGGGAAATTCTATGTACCCCACAAGTTATTCATTAACATGTTTACTTGGGGGATTCCCTTGTACCCCACATAGAAGTTTAATTAACCATAACCATGACCACCAAACTATACCATTTAACCATTCCAAACCATTTAAATTATTTATACCATTTAGAGTTCCATTACCAAACCATACCATGCAAGAGTTCCATTAAAAGTCCAATAATATGGTAAAAGCATTCTCATAGGCATTTTATCAAACATGTTGGGGGCATAGTATTTCCAAAACCAAATCCAATTACCAATTAACCATTTCCATGAAACCAATTATCCAAACCATCACTAAAGCATGTAATTAGATAATTAAAACATGGAAAAAATATAACCAAGCATTAATACCAAAATCCCAACATATATTGAAAACCCCAAAACCATACAATAATTATGCCATGAAAACATTGTATAAAATATGCCTTTAGTTGGAACTAAAATTGAGGGTGGAGTACATGGCTTACATTACGAAGATGATGGAGAGAAATCAATCATACAAGCCCCAAATTGATCCTCTAGATGAAACCCTAGTCTTCTTTTACCCAAGAGCCTTAGAGAGAATTAGACAGAGTTTATAAGAGTTTAAGATTACAATAATATGGTAAATGTTGTCCCAATAGTGATATAAGTTGTGGGTCCTTAAGTGGTTAAGTGGGGAAATATCCAGATTACCCCCAACTTAAACTGCTTAAAATTCTCATCAAATGGTACGACTCCCCCTTACCAGTCGTATCCTTCCATACGAGTGGTACCCATCACTCATACCCTAGGCCTCCCCTTTGGACTTAACATTGTCCAACATACGACTTACCTAAACTAAGTCGTACCCAACCATATGATCAATACCCCTAAACCATATCCCAGGCAGAATAGAATCAAAGAAAGTTTGAACACGGTCTACCATACGAGTCAATGGTATGACTCGTACGTTATATTATGGATCATGGTGAGCCACTCATACTCAAATCCAAGTTAAGTTACTAAGTCTCATATTAAGTGAAGGAAAAGCCCAAACCATATGACCCATCACCAACCATAAAACTCGTACCAACCAAGTCATACCCATTCTAGAAACCAATCCAACCCACCAACCAACACTAGTTAGCATACGACCAAGAGCATAGCAACTGTACCCCATTATACGATTGGTACCCACATGTCGTATGATGTTTAGAAATCCAAGAAATTTTCTAACAGTCCAAACCCAGGGTGTTTCAACTATCTTCAATTAAGTAGACTTGCTTAAATTCGGATATAGTTTTTCTTTTGCTTTATGGGAGATAAAAAGAAATTCAAATATACATCTATAAAGATAAAACAATCAAAGCATAATTTTTTCAACATGTGTCTTTAGCTTAGATATGCTAAGCACTAGGGAAGGCACTATGTTTAGTTTGATAGTTTTTTTCTATTTTATGTTGTATTGATGGCTTGTTTGATCACAACCATTATGAATTCACTTATAATAGTCACTACAAATGTTTTGGGAGAGAGATCACTAATATTTCAGAAATACAAGAACTATATGAGTGTTGTTGTAGTATCACATTCAATCTCAAAATAGTTGCTTATTTTTTATTCCAACCACCAACACCTCTAGAAAATTTTCTTCTCTTCTTTTGTGAATCTCTTCATAGAAGACTAAGTCAAAACAAAAAATTCCAAAAAATATTACTACCACACTTAATTGTGTCAAAAAGTAATGTCAGATACTCTTTATTAACTAAAAGTACCATAATAATGTAAAAGATATGCATTTAGTGTACTAATTAAAAAGGAGACTTAACCAAACTGACGTTCAAAAAATAACAATTACGTGACCACTTTGGATATAAAGTGAACAATTAAAATAGAACCTAAAGTCTAGGTAAAGAACCAATTGCCTGCTATAATACAACAATAAGAGCCAGTCGTACCATCTTCAATGACCCACTGGTACTAAGTGACCTGAGAGTATTTTGGCATTCTTAGTGGTTGAAGCACAATCTCTAACATTGTCATCTTTTGTTTAAATTTCAATACGGGAAAAAGAAGGTAAATTGGTAACCAACAATTAAAAGATTTACACATAAATATCTACAAACATGCATGGACAAATCAAAATAAATTTTCTATCTATATACGCAAAAAAGAACCAGAATCAACCTGAAAGAATATAAAAACAGATAATCAAGAAAAGAATATCAAACTAAGCACATCCAAAAATTGTGCTTCCAAACAAATAAAGTGCGACAAAATAAAATGTATTGTAGAAAAAATTAATCAAAATTAAAAGTCAAAATTTGAAAGATTGAAACGCCACATAGAGAACCAACAAGATACCCACTAAAAATCTGCTACAACAATTGGGTGCAATAAACAAACAAAAATAGAGAAACTCACCAGAACTGAATGAAATAAAGCACACCCCAAAAATAGATACTTGGGAGATGAAATTAAGAAATTTGAAGGAAAAGAACCTCAAATACACTAGCATGTATATACAACATTTTCCATTATACAAAGAAAAAGGGAAAAAAAATTAATCAAAACTCACTGAAAAAAGCATAGCAAAATCAACCAGGGATAATCAGAACAATAACCTTAAAGCTCAGTAGGAAGAAAAACAGAGGAAATCATAGTGTAAGCATAAAAATTATTCAAATACCAATCACCAAATGTGACCCCCAAAAAGAAAACTACATAAAAAATTCAACATAAATATCAAATGTCCAAAAAAATATGGAATCAAAAAGTCAAAAGTACCTTATGATACACCAATTTACAAATCAAACTTAAGAAAAATAGAGATATTCTTAATACAAAGAGATGTAGGAGTTGAGTGAGAAAAAATAATAAGGTTAGAGAAGATTGGAGAGAAAAGATGTCATATGTGTATAGCAGACACTCATCTATAAGAATAATAGCTGAATTTGGTGGAAATGTCAACTATATCCTTCATCAACCACCAAGATATTATATTAAATAAATACAATATAAATTAAGTTAATATGTTATATAAATAACCAAGATATTAAACATGGAATCAACGCATAATTTTGCTATGAACCTAATATAATAATTAAGTTGCATATAAAGATCAATATAAATTAATTATTACATATTATATTAAATAAATACATTTAAACATACAATAACATCACTACATGGACATATCATAATATCTCAAATGTACGTTTTTAACAATCATTAAAATATCATACTACTGGATGTTCACATGACATTAACATATCATAGTGATTGTTGCCTATTTACATTGGTACATTTACTATTTTTAAATTCTATAATAGCATATGCATTTTTCATGTTGTGATCAATCTCTTGAGCATTCACGATCAAAAACCTGTCAAATTAGATTTAATGTCTAGATTAGTTTAGAAGTTTAAAATCTGGTATAAAACACATTTTTTCATTGAAGGAATGCATCTCTTTTTCAACCATGATTCATAAACCATGATTCACATTTAGGCATTACCTTGAAGGATGTGTTGGAATTTCATTCAGTACAAATATGATAATAAGAATTTTTTATTCAAGAATACCAACACAAAAGCTATCAGGATAAAAGTTTCAATAACCTAAGCTGTTGATATATTATATAAGAATGATATTTGAAAAAACATTAACACATATAATTGTAGGTAGAAAGGCAACAATGTGAAATAAGTTTTCCCGATAATGAAACTACTTTTCATAGTCAGAAGATAACAAGTAAATTCAGCTTTCCACTCGCAAAGTTACATATGACAAAAAAAATCAGGACAAAATAAAATAAAACAAATATAAATAGATTTCCTTCGTATAGGCCACTTCAGCAAAAAAAATCAAGGTTAAATAAAAAAATCTACATTTTCCAAAGTAAAAAAGAATAGGGTACTGATCTACCCATGGGCAATGTTTGGCCATGCCACTTTCCTCATAAATATATGCAATAATTTATTACATATCAGAAGATTCTCAGACAGACTGCTTTCAAAGGGAAGAAGTGATGACGAGTGGCTGATGTTAATATTCCATCAACACAACTATCTCGAATATAGCCCTCAACCCTCTGAGGAACTATATTTATTTATTTACACATAATATACATATGTCAGTACCATACAAACAACTTATAATGGGTAAGAAGGGTAAGTGATAACAATATTTTGATTCATCTTCATCCCAAACTACCAATACAACCACCACTAACCCAACCCCCATCTTCTCGATGTAACAGATAAACCCGCTTAATTTTTATAATTCAAGTGTACTATTTTTTTGGGGTCAATTTGAAGTACTTTACTAATGCAAACACTTGAAAAATCTTACTCCCTATTTACAATCCAATAAAGAGAATCAAAATTCAAACGAAACTTACTCAACCCTTTTTGCAATTTTCAAATTACATCATAGGTAGTACTAATGAATAGGCATTGGTGGCATTAGTAATACTATATGTATGTTTTTCTCATGAAATTTTTCATCCTCACTTATATCATCTTGTAGGCTATGTTGCTTGGACTCTTAAAAGATCTTGATGGTGCATGTCAAATTCTCAAAAAATAGTATTTTGAAGGATCCGCGGGTGCACTAATACTTTTTGAGAGACTGAGCAACTTAGCTTGTAGGAGTAAGATTTTAACTCCTACAAAAACATAAACTTTAACAATCCAAAACTCAAATAATCATCCAAAAAATTAAACCAACAGCTAAAGAAAAGAATCAAACTTTAATTCAAGATTCAACTTTTACCTCACTCAACACCTAATCTAAAGAAAACAAAGCTGGAATCTTCAAATTTTTAGCATGACCCACTAAAGGGAAAAATTAAATTCACAATAATCAAACTCAAACTAAACCATTATTTACAACAAGGCTTACAACAAATGGTATTAGTTCATGTTGCTATTTTCATCTTTCCACAAACAAACGACACAGAAATAACTACAAAGACATGAACTTTAACAATCAAAACTTCTAACAATCATATGATCAACAAAAACAAACCAAAAGCTAAAACAAAGAATCAAAATTTATTCCAAGATTCAACATTTACCTCATTCAACATCTTTTCTTGATATCTTAACCATGACAAAAATCATCTTGTATTTTTTTTAGCTCACTCAAGCAATCATTCAATCAACAAAATTAAGAATTCACATGTTGTTATTCCCATCTTCTCCTCAAACAAAAAAAACAGAAAACCACAAAGACATAGAACTTTAACAATAAAAAATTCAAGTAATACGTGAACTTTAACAATAAAAAATTAAAGCAATCATCCAAAATCAACAAAAACAAACCAAAAGCTAAAGAAAAACAATTCATTTTTATTGCAACACAGTCACATATCTCACTGAAATTGATTGAAGCAAAAAATGGATAAAATAAAGTGATATGAGACCACCAAGATGGATATCTAACATGGGTTTTCCTTGAAAATAATGAATTTACAGACAACAAATGCAGAAAAATACACAGTTAAAAATCAGGAGCTGAACAATTTCATAGAACTTTTCAAAGCTAACAAAAACTTTGTCAATATTTAAATAATTCATAATTAATAAAATAAAATAAAATTATCCTTTTATTTATTACTTTTAAAAAATGTTCTATTTGTTTAATTTAACTTGACAATATTGACATGATAAAAATATTTACTCCTTCCATTTCATATTAGTTGGCCGCTATGGACACACCCATTAAGAAATCAATAAATAGAAATGCATTTTACATATTATCCTTGTATGCCTTAGTTGAGAATTCTTCCTATGATATCGATAGAGCAACTCAACCAACTCTCATATAGCAAGCTTACCCACTAAAAATTCAATTACCATGGACACAAATCCAAAAGCTTAAATAATAGGTATTAATATAGTCCCCAAACACTTCGTCGAAACTCTTATAGTGTTTACCAAGCTAAGTATTCCCCACCTCTATTCGCTTAATCAGATACAAACTTTGGCATAAACAAAGCCATAGAGGTCACTCTATCCATGTGAGAGATGAGCACATGAGTAAGGTAGAGTCATGGGGCAACGGCAAATTGTACTATTTAGACATGATTAAAATTATTTTTTATGTTTGTACATTAGATTGAAACCCTTAGGCTTTATCATGTATTTACTAGTTTATATTTTGAACCACTTTAGTGATAATCATAGCTCTGCCACTAGTGATAAGCATTTGTACAAATATGTACAAGATACAGTGGAACTCTATCCATTCAGCAAAGCATTTACTTCTTTGCACCAAAAATTTTTAATTTACATGTATGAACTTTATAAAGATACGTATTATTACTCATATCTGATGAGAGTTTTGACAGGACTTACAATCGATGGCAAATGAATAATCTGGTATAATTTACTGGTAAACATATAAGACATGATTTGCTTCATGATCATGGATTGATGATTCAGTTAGTTGGGAAGTATATGACTGTTAAAGCTTTACAACTAGAAAAGCTGTAGAAAAATGATACAAAAGGGATAAAGAAAACTCTATTATCTTCTTTAATGTGAAAGGAGTCATAAACATGTCTTCATGTCTATGTTGTGTTTTTACATATTCCTAAAATTTTACATAAAATTATATTCATTCTTATTATGAATGTTGTAAACTTTGTCTATTCAATTTTATCTTCGTTCATTCAACATAACTACCTACCTAAATTTCATTACAACATTATCTTATACAAAGTGGAAATTAAAACCTTTATGTTTACTGCATATGAGATTTGATTTTCTGTAAATCCCTATGTAAAGTAATTTATACTGGCCATTAGCATGTTGGGTAAATTCAACATACTATACTGTCATCTTTTGTTTTCTTATATAAGATATACTAGTAGGTAGAACTAATTCTTCAATGTATATATAAAGATAAAATTAAGGGACAACTTGACTGAAATTTTAGCATAAGGACACTTCAGGGTCCTATAGAAGACTTGATTTTTTGAGTCAGGTGTTTGATTGTTTATTGCAACTTTAGTGTTTCAGAGTAGTTAGGCTGTTTGAGCTCACTATTCACCACATTTCAGCAAAATAATCACAACAACATAAAAATACTCTCTGTTAATAATTTCTTTTCTTAGTACTCTTATCATCCGCATGAAATTAGATACTTTTCTGGGTAACTCAATGCTTAATCGGAGGAAAGAAGAGCCTCAATGTTTTATTTGGATACGCCAGACCTCTTAAAAGTCCTGATTTTACTGTCCCTTGTGTTCTGTACCTAAATGGAGTTTTTTCTTACAACTTCAAAGCTAATTTCCATTTCAATGCAAATACAATTCTTAATTTAAAATCAAATAAAATTCAAATGAGCAAAGAATTGTGCAAATTGCATATCTATCGGTATATCTGCTTTTGAAACAAGAAACAAAATAAGTATATATATAATTCAATAAAGAGATATCAGATTAGTATAAAACTCAGAGTTGCTAAAATTAGTATTCCAAATCCAACTAAATAGTGTTCGTTTCTTTTTGGGTTCGGAGAAGGGGTATGATACATACTTAAGTTATGAGAGTGAGCTGGTATTCTTTGGTTTTAATCTTCTTTAGCAGAAGACATATAAATTGTAATGACCTCAATGGCTCAATTAATAGAATTAAATATCTTTTCCACAACTGTTATGTTGAATTTGTGATTGTAATGAGAAACAGGGACAGTGAGATCTAACTATCACTAAATCAAACTCAACATATGAACAATAACCAAATAAAATACAATCATAATGAATCATGATAAATAAAGGAAATAGCTGCATCAGCCATTAATATCTCTTGGCATCAAATTCTACATGATAAATTTGAAGCAACGGTTGAAAATAAAGATATAATAGGAGGAAATAGGATAGTAGAGGATAAAAGTGTAGAGAGAAGAGAAGAAATATAGATAGAAATAATAGAGGGAAAACCAGGGAGGATAGATTAAGATTGAAGGGAAGTAGTTTCAGATAATTCTGAATTCTGACAGCCTCTGCTGTCTTAGCTACCCACACCCGCTACGGAAAAATTGATGCAAGGAGATTAGTTTGCTCAAGTGATTTTAACCAAGTCATATGTTGCTTAATTGATTCAAGCTATGTTGCTTAGGCTCTTCAAAAATATCGGATGAGCGTGTTTCAGATCTTTCAAAAGTTTTGCATTTTTGGATGATTTAAAATGGGTACAACAACATCTTTTAGAGAGTAGAGCAAGACAGGATTCAAGTCATAGCAGAAATGTATTATTAATGAATTTTTCTTAGATGAGCCTATTTTATTGCAAAGATCATATTAAGTAAGAAAACGAAATGCTCGTGCATCCAATGTAGAACAGGAGAATGGAAATATGTTTTAACTTAAGTTTCTGAAACATTTTTTCCTTTTTTGGTTCGAAATGTGCCATGATACTATTTACTACTACATCTGACTCACCCTTATTTCTAAAGCTAGTGATGCATGCTTGATTATTTAGGTTTTAGAGTGGATGAGTGTCACAGGTCTGTACGCTTTTAAGTTGGGAAACAATGTTATGTATTTGGATCTTATTGGTTTTGTGCATGGCTGGGAAGCTACAGAGTGCTACTTTAATAACCTTACTAATGAATAGAAGGATGATAAGACTTCTGGTGCACTATTCAACAGTTATATTAGAGAAAATATATACCTAAGTCCTTAGCCCATTTTCAAAAAATGAAGGAACTTGGGGAGGGTAGAGTATATGCAGACCTTACTCTATTGAATGGAGGTAGAGCAACTGTTTTCGAAAGATTATCAGCTCAAGTGAAGCAAATCAGAGTAGTAATGATAATGAAGAAAAAGAAAATAAAAAAATAGTAGTGAAGAAAAACAAGAAAACAAATAGGATATTACAACAGAATAGTAACATAAACAACATTGCATGACCTCCTAAACATTATAAACAATAAATGAGATATTGTAGTTTTGAGATTAATAATAAGCATTCGTTAATGTTCTATGTAATAAGAAAATAAACACATTATTGTATGATCATAGAAGAACGCATAGACAAAAACATAATAAAAGGAAAGAAAAAATAGATGACATGTAATAACAGAGCATAGACACAAACTACATATAATAGATTTATAAAATCAGCAAGTCACCAAAAATTTGGTGTATTTGGAATTAAAGTTCAGAATCAAAGTTGTGGTAAACTGCAGGACCAACAACTACTACCACACCCTAACATTAACCAAGTGAAGGCTAGCTAAATAAATTTTCACCGACTAAGTCTCTCCATCTAAGCTATATCCAAAGCCTTGGTAAATACATAAGTTGAGAAAGGACTTCAGAATCATATGAACAAGAATTTTCCATACTAAATGATGAAAAAAGTGCATGTTGTGATGGTCACTAGATATAACTGAGACCTGCATGTTAGACAAAAAACCAAGGTGCTAAAAAGCATGGAGAAATTTTGCTAGGTCTCACTATCCTTAAGAGGTGTTCATATATTGAGAGAATATGGATAGATGCTCTGCGACATAAGACCTCTAATAATTTTACAATCATTTAAGATGAGTATAATAAGAGAATATTTAATTGTTCATCTGAAGACACATCGAAATGTATAGCGAATGCTTTCATTAGGATTAAATAGCTGGAATCTACGACAGCCTAGGAGTTCTAAACAACCACGAGACTTAAGACAATAAGTTAGTAACATTTTAAAGCAATATAATTTATGTAAGATATAATATATTAATAAGGATTAAGAGAATTGATAGAATTATGAAGAGAATTGATAGAATTATGAAGACAATTAATGAACTTACTTGTTGATGTTGGGTGTATTTATGCATTCTAGTGTTACTATTCTAGCTTATTTAACCTTGTTTTGAGGATAATTTGTATGTTTTATGTGTTAATATGATATAAATATTCATCTAAGTTTTCAGGTACATGATTACAATAGTCCAAAGTGTTTTCAAACAAGTTTGTACTTAATTGAGTCATTTAAAGTTCAACCCAGAAAACTAGTGTTACTAGCTTGAGCTAGGTGTGTGTCTAGTTGGTTTCGTTGGATTCAAATGTGTTTAGTTTGTTCCAAATGGTTTAAATAATTAATTATGAGTGACATAACTTATTTGTAATTTTCAAAGTTCAATTTGATTAATTTAAGAGTCGGAACATAAAGTTGAAGATCGTGGGAATTAGCCTTATCTTAGCTTGTGTTTTGATTCATCGTTGAGGAGATTGTATTGCTTTAATCTCTAGCTTTTATTGTGTGATTATGTAGGAGGCTTTTTTAGCTAAAAATAGTGATATATTATTGATAAAAAGACCGAAAATTTATTGGAAATACACTACAAAAGGCATGGGAAAGGGAGGGGAACAATTCTTGGATTATTTCGTGGACACCTAGGACAGTTTTGGAACAATTATGAAAGATACACGTTATTTTAGGTTTTATTATTCCTTAATTAGCTTTTAATTATTCATAACATATTTTCAATAATTTGGATTGTGATTATGAATATTATTAGCTAAAAGCCCTCTTTCCGGGGTTAAAGCCAAGAACATGATTATTATTGTTTTGAATTAAATTTGTTTAATTTGTTTATCATTATTGGTGGTTGTTTATTCTTGTTTTAATTATTTTATGGATTGATAACCCATAAAAGACATATATTGTCGACCTTTTGATCTCGAAAGAGGGAATAGGAAGATAGAACACGGGAATAAACAAAGTTTGGGTGCTTATTCTTTTATAAAATAAAGAATTGAACTTACCACCTAGGACAGGGATGTACTTAGGAGCCTTACTTGATTCAAACGTAGGATGATAGATTTAATAACTTAATTGGGATCGATATTCAGTTTTCTGTAAGGCCACTATATTACTTGATAGACCACGTACACTTGCGTGTGCGCTGTCAAATTTTTGGCGCTGTTGCCAGGGACTTGTAAATTGACTACTATCTTATTTTTAATTTTTTTATGTTGAGTTGCAAATAGTTTTAATTTTTTTAGTTTCCTTTTATTTTCTTTTATTTCTCTTTTTATCACACTTCTTGACATAGCAGCCTGGAATAAATGGTTTGCGAATGATGACGACTCTATATGGTATATGGTTTGTGGCAATAGTGATCATTCTGAAGATATGTGTGTTGTCAACCTCGATTCAGTAATGTTTGTGGGCTATGATCAAAGGCAATACTATGTGAACGCCTACAATCTACAACAACAGTTTCAACAGCCGTAGGTTCAGAATTACCAGGCCCCATTTTAAACGAGCAATTTGGAATAGATGCTGAAACAAATTTTAGCTAACCATGCACAGTTGTCAGCAGATATAAAGAGTTATAGGGAAAATTTTGAGCATCGGCCAATTATCATTAAGAACTTGGTGATGCAGATAGGGCAAGTGCAACAGGTACATAATACAAGACCTTAAGGTGACTTTCCAAGTGACAGTAAACAAGTAATTGCAATCACTTCAAGGAATGATATAAACCTCAATGAAGAACCTCCAAAGACAATTAAGGAGGTAGATGCAGAGTTGACTTCCCAACCTGTTGAAGACAAAATTGCTGACAATTCAAGTAAGTCTGAGTACTCCGAAACTGAAATTGTTGAACAGGTTAAGGAGATACTACCATCATCATACGAATTGCAGCCATTCAATTGTCGTCTTTTTCTTGAGATTGAAATTAAGAAGGTGAATAAGAGTGAGGGTGTTGAGGATAGTGTAAATTTTAAAGTAGGATTTGTTAGGACTCACTTAAAGCACTTTTCTACATTATGTTTAGATGATATCTTATCTGTGGAATCATTTAAAATAGTGGAAGAGTGTGAAGATGAGGAACAAAAATCATATATTCTTGGTTTTACATCGGATAAGCGATATAAAAACATACCTCACCTCAAGGCCGAGTGGTTTACCATGCCACATTCCATTAATTGGTTCCTTAATCTTTGTACCACCTCCCTATGAGCAAGGCAACAAGATGGATGTGATGTTAGGGGTGAAATTCATATCCTCAAGGAGGAGGAAAAAGTTGATTGGGTCGTGTCGCGACACTAAATTAGGCGCTTCATGGGAGGCAACCCAAGCAAGGTATATTTTTATTTTCAATTTTTTTTATTTCACATAGTTTTTGTTTTTTATGGAGTCGCAGGCTAATGGAAAGTTTGAGTACCAAAAACTTGAGCTTGAAGCATCACCAAAAAAATTGAGTGTGGGATCCCACAGATCCTATTAATGCAAAATATGCTACTAGATAGGCCTAGAGATCTCAGAGAGTATTTCTATCTCTTACTTTAAAAGTTCACTTGGGGGACAAAGTAGATTTTTAAGTGTGGGGTAGGAAAATCCCAATTTGGGGCTCAATTTAAATTTTTTATTTAGGAATAAAGAAGATATTCCTATTGGTGATATTTTTTATTGCATGGTGCAAGTGTTTTAATGGTAAAAGCATGTTGAATGAGTGAATTACTACTTTTGACACTTCTAGGCTCATTTTTGTGACTCTTGTACTTTTTAGCTTAAATTTGAATTCATGTTATTGTTTGGTTGGGAGTCTTGATGATCCTATGTGAGTTGACCATGTGTCATGTGCGTGAGAGGTATTTTGTATATTCCTTTTTGCATGTGATATTTAGAACTTGCCCGGTGTGTGTGTGAAGCAAAATAAAGAGTATGGATTTAGGAGATGATTTAGGCATTTCTTTGATAGCCTTGTTTTATACCTTCTATTTGTCCTACCCTTTGTGAATTATCCTAGTGAGCCCCCATTAAGCCTTTAGTCTTTTTTTTGTAGCCTCATATGTAGCCTAATTCCCTTCTTTGATAAACCATAATTTGATCCAAAAAGCTCCTAGTGCTTTAATGAAAAATTGATGTAGTAAGGAGTTTAAGAAATTGAAGAAGCAAAAGGTGAAATTGATGCCCCAAAGTAAGAGTTATTTGTGTTTATATTTGATGTGTGGTGGTTGGTAGTGATACAAATGGTGTTAGAAATATTCCCATGATTGTAGAAAATAAGAAAAATTAAATCTTGAAGGAATAAACAATGCGTCCATCATGTGTTTGTGAAAATGCTTATAAGAAATTGGGCAAAAATAAATGTGATGGGCGGATGGAAAAAGTGTAATTTGGTTGTTGGATATTGGTTTTAAATGTATAATGTAGTGTATTAAAGCACTTAGAGAAGGTAGTCTCTATTCCCAAATAGTTTCTACCCGTCCCTTAGCCTATATTACAACCCGAAAAAGACCTATTTGATCCTAATTTCATCATTTTAATATTAATGGAGCACTACACTAAGGGCAATCCTATGGTTCATTATGTGTAACTTGTATATTCTTTGTGAGAGTGAGCATAATTTGATTCTTGTACCCATTATATTATAATTTGTATTATTGTGAGTGTTTATGTGTAATTCTCTTGTTGTGAGGGCACATTTTTTATGAATGTGGTTGATTTGTATAATGTCTTATACTGAACAATATGCATGAGTTTGCCATGTATTGAGTAAATTTTTTAGGCTAGAATATTTTGGAGTAGGATTCGTGAGCTTTCAATTGTGTATAACATGCTTAGTGTTGTAAACTTGCATTCCGTGTAGTCATTGTGGTACTAGCTTGAATATTTTGCATGCTGTAGAAGTATAGAGTCTCCACAACTTATGATTCTTAGAGTTAAGATTTGTTCGAGGATGAACAAGGCTTTAAGTATGGGGTGGTGATGTTGGGTGTATTTATGCATTCTAGTGTTACTATTCTAGCTTAATTAACCTTGTTTTGAGGATAATTCATGTGCTTTATGTGTTAATATGATATAAATAAGCATCTAAGTATCCAATTACGTGATTATAATGGTCCAAAGTGTTTTTAAAAAAGTTTGTACTTAATTGAGTCATTTAAAGTTCAACCCGAAAAACTAATGTTACTAGTTTGAGTTAGGTGTATGTCTAGTTGATTTTATTGGATTGTAATGTGTTTAATTTGTTACAAATAGTTTAAATGATTAATTATGAGTGGAATAACATATTTGTAATGGGCAAAGTTTATTTTGATTAATTTAAGAGTCGGAACATAAAGTTGAAGATCGTGGGAATTAACCTTATCTTAGGTTGTGTTTTGATTCATTGTTGAGGAGATTGTGCTGCTTTAATATCTAGTTTGTGGAGTATGATTATATAGTAGGCTTTGTGAGATGAACATAGTGATATATTGTGGATAAAAAATTCGGAAATTCATTGAAAATACACTACAAAAGGCATGGGAAAAAAAAGGGAAACAATTCTTGGATTATTTCATGGATAGCTGGGACAGTTTTGGCACAATTGTGGAGGCTACACGTTATTTTAGTTTTTTATTCTATAATTACCTTTTAATTATTCATAACATGTATTCAATAATTTGGATCGTGATTATGAATATTATTGACTAAAAACCTTTTTTTCGGGGTTAAAGCCAAGAACATGATTATTATTGTTTTGGATTAAATTCGTTTAATTTGCTTATCATTGTTGGTTGTTTATTTATTCTTGTTTTAATTATTTTATGGATTGATGTAAAACACCAAAACCTGGTCCCGAGATGTCACACGGTGCTCAAGACTACGAGTAGTCTCAAGCTAACCCTGTAAGCCTGCTACTAAGTCTATAACTCATATTAAAGTAATTTAATCAGATAGAAATGCTAAAATACTGAATTATATCAAAACTGTCTGAGATTAACTGAATATACTGTCTGGATAACTAATGCTGAAAGTCTGATAATTATAACTAGTAGTCCGGGAAGCTTGTACTATTAAGAAACTAGAGAGCCATTAGGACAAATCGCCAACTGACTCGGACTAAACTGAAAGTAACTAATCAAATACTAAGAAAACTGAAAAATTTGGCTAAATGGGCCCTCGAACCATTAGGACACACCAACTGCTGGGATGTAGATAGAGATGCCCGAAATCACTTACACTGCTGATACTGAGCACCTGAACCTACATTATGAGACAATGTAGCACATAGACGTATATATGGATCAGTACATTGAGGATTTACTGAGTATATGAGGGTGAATGGATAAGAAAAAGTAATATCAAAATGTTATTAAAATTCATAGAATATGCATGCTGTATGTGACGACTCACATGGCTGGAATAACTGAAAGATGAAAATTGTAAATCATAAATAATAAAACATGTTATATAAAAATTGGTGAGCCATGACAATTCAAGTCTAAGAACTGAACTGTTATATGACATTTTTTTCGATTAGATTGTAGGAAATTCTAGTAAAAGATTTTATCTGAGGGAGGTTCTTCTAACTGACATAAACCATGCGATCTATCATAGAGTCCAATGTCTCGTTCTCCTAAGGGGGAAACCTCACGTTGGGGAGAGGTGTCATACTCTTGCCAGGGAGTATAACCTGAGCTAAGTGATCACATCTGTAACTTTCATTCATATAGAAATAGGAATACTAAATCTGCACCTACATTGGCTCGTAGTTCTAGAAAAGTAGGATGCGCTAAACTCACACTTTCCGCTCGGTGCTAAATACTACTCCCTTTAATCTGTATGCTCATTCTGTAAGAAATCCACTTTTAAAAGTCATAATATTTCATACTGAAAGCTAACTGTGTATCTATTCATTCAAACTGAATTTAAGCTGTAAAGTGGATTTCATATCTTAGCTAAAGATCCAAAGATCAAATCTTTATTCAAAACTGTCTATAAACATATCATAAGATGCGTAAAAGCATAATCATTCTTGAAATAGCATCATTCAACTTGGGCTTGATAGCCCATGCATCAATTTCATGTTAAATCATCATAAAGTTCATGCTTGAAAATGAAAATATTCATAATTCAACTCAAAATCTGGAAAATATGGTCATACGCATGAATTTATGAAAATAGACATGTATTTCAAAACCCAATTTTCAAAATCTCAAAATCTTCAATTAACAATAGATGGGTATGAACCCTAAATTGAAATTCATGTTAAATCATGTAAATTTATAAATGAAAGCTAGTTTTGGGCATAAAGATGAAAGATTTATCCTTGTTCAAAACCCCACATATCTTAATTATTATGATTTCTAAGAAAGCTTGAACTTGAATTCCTATTTGTGCTCTTGAAGATGAATTCTTGAATCTTTTGAATTGGGAATCCTTAATTTTGAGTTATCTTGAAAAAATAATGGTGGGAATTTAATTTCTTGGAGGTTAAGTTTTGAGATTCTAGGGTTTTCTTGAGAGAGAATTGATGAAAATGAGCATAGAATGCTTAGAATATGTTTAATTATATGTTATTAATGACTTGGGGGCTTGGGAATTGACTAAATTACCCTTTTAAAATTAACTCAAAAATTGAAAAAAATCCCAATTTGGCCACCCACCACGACGTACCACTATCGCGGTGGCTCACTGGATAAGGGACAAATGGGAATTGGAAAATCAATGCGACGTGGAGCTATTAAGGTAAGCTACTGAAATGCTATTTAGGCCATCACCGTGACGTGCCAACATTGCGGTGAGCCACTAGAAATTGATAACTGGGAAATAGGACCTCACCACGATACGGGTCAATCGCAGAGGTCCACTAGAATTTGACAATTGCAAAATCGTCGTTCACCACGACATGGTGCCTACCAAAATGCCATACTATTTTACTAAAAACACCATAACTTCTCAACCGAGTACTTGATTGAGGCAAAATTGGTATCGTTGGAAAGCTAATTCAATTTCCTACTCATTGGAGGGTCTAGAGCTAGAAAATTCTACACATACCAAGAGTTATTCATTTTTAAACTAATCCTTGATATTCTAAGGGCTAAATTTAGCTAGAAAAAGTATGGGTATTACGTTATCTCCCCCTTGGGAACATGATGATAGGCGAATTTACGCGCCTATATCAATATATTTTGCCCATATTTTAGCCTAGTTTTGGGAACTAATTATCTATTTCATGCACTTTTAGTCCTTTTTTCTGTAAATGAGCTAACGAACATGATTAGGAAAGTTTCAGGTATAAATGATGCAAAATACAGCAATTTATGGCTTACTTGACGCAAAAGAAAGCTCACGAACGAAGTGGAAAGGAGCTGGACGCCTAAAGGACTAAATCTGCTGCATGGAAAATCTGTCCCGGGCTAAAACAGCAATTCTGAAGACTTTGGGGACTTACAGACACAAAGCTGGATTTTTGCCATAATACATTAACCTAGTGCAATTAGGTTATGTGTTTTATTATTCTATTTGGATTATAATTTTGTAACCTTACCCTAGTACATTTGGGTCAAGGATTTCATTAGTATATTAGGATTTGGTTATTTATTCCATTAGCTTAGTAGGAGTAGGATAGGAGTATTATAAATACCCTATCATGCTAGAGATTTAAAAACACATTCTTACAATTCATTCATCTCCTTACAATTAAGACATCTTCCTACAATACATTCTTAATTCTTCATTCTTCTACTCTTAAATTCCACAACAAGAGAATCGTTACTTGATACGGAATCACCAAAACCACACGCCTAACACCTCTTTTACACGCCATTCACCAAGCAAAACGTGATATCCTCCGCATTCATGGGTAACTAAATCTCTTAGTTGGGGTTATGGAAGCCGAATGAGTTACTATCTATTGCTATGAGCTTGTGAGTTCAAGACACGTATATTGCTTATATCATTATTCTCTTCATCTTAAATCTACCATCTTTGCGGTTTCAAACACAAGAACACGCCATTCTAACATCTAACCTGTTCGAGAGAAAGGTTACTTGTCTAGAAAAGAAGACGCATAGACTAACGCCAGTCTAACATTTAACTTGTTCGAGAGAAAGGTTATTTGTCTGGAAAAGAGATAATGTCAAGGTAGTAGGACACCCTTTCCTATTAAAAAGCTAGTGCCGTAACTGGACTAACCTCTTGGAGAATTCGTACCGTTAGACACGCTTTAAGCTCGAGAGAGTTAAAGTGAAATAGTCCTTGTTTAGGTCGAGAGACGCTTGGATTTACCATCGACTACAATTCTCTATAAGCAATTGCATGTCAAGACTCTACACACTCATAGCCAATAGAGACGTATATTTCTGAAGGTGGACATAACCCCAACGCTTCAATTCTCATTGTTTACAACCAACGTGACAATCTTTCTCTTTTTACTTTATTATTTTCAGCTTTTATTTCATTACTTTGGTTACTTATTACAATCCCCCCTTCTTACGAGACTTGCACCAAAAGTCTATTAATTTTGCTTACTTGTTGACCAAGCTATTCCCTGTGGGATCGATACCCAACCCAGGTTGGGTTCTATATTTGCTAACGACCGCTTTACACTCCTACGAGAGCTGTAGATTGAGCGTTATCAAAAATTGGCGCCGTTGCCGGGGAATACGAGTGTCAATCAAGTTCGTGATAATTACTAGACCCTTTGGTCAAAGATTCTAGTACTTTTATGTTTAGTTTTTGTTTTTGTTTATTGCAGGTTTTTCTTTTAGTGCATGCCCCATACTAGAAGTTCTGGTCAACCGTTATTACCAATCAATCCTGAACCGCAACGAATTAGAAGAATGAAAGCACAAGCTGAAATCGACAGGATGGCTGCTCAACACGAGCAAGCAAGATTAGCTGCTCTTGCCGCTGCTCAAGTCCAACAACAAAACATTGATAATCCTGGACGAGCAACAAATCCTGACGATGAAGATTTAGGAGATGACGAGTTGATAAACCCAAGGCATGGCGCTGAAGTTGCAACACCTGCCAATCGAAGAGGTCGACAAGCTCGGTACAGATATGATCGTCAACCTTTGCAACCAGCTTTCGACGATGATGATGATGATCTTGATGGTTCCGGAGCCACTGGAGCTATAATTCCACCACCATTAGCGTCCGGAGCCAAATTCAATATCACAAGCACCATGATTCAGTTATTGCAACTCAAGGGATTATTTGGTGGACTAGCAGGCGATGATCCGAATATGCATCTCATCAACTTTATTTCTACATGCAAGTCTTTTGACAATCCTGGTGTTGGTCAGAATGCTATTCGATTACGTCTATTTCCATTGTCTCTGTCTGGGGAGGCAACATTATGGTTGAATGGGCTGACTCCTGATTCTATTACAAATTGGAGGCAATTGAGAGACGCTTTCCTAGAAAGATTCTTTCCGCCATCCAAGAGGGCTCAATTGAGAGATGAAATCAGCAACTTTCGTCAGCTTCCCTCTGAAGCTCTTCACGAAACATGGGAGAGGTTCAAGACAAAGCTAGCGAGATGCCCAAACCATCACATGACTAATGTTCACCTCATGGAGATCTTGTATAGAGCCTTGAATTCAGTAACTAAACCAGTGGTGGACAACGCAGCTGGAGGTTCTTTTATGGACCTCACCTTTGGTCAAGCAAGCAACATGCTAGATCGTATGACGAAACAAAGTAGAGCTTGGCATACCAGGGATTCTGAGGTAGCAAGCCCCACTTTATCTATTGGCATGTCTGCAGACCAAAGAAGAAGAGAAGAAGAACGTGATCAAGATATGGCGCACATGAAAACCCAAATGGATCTTCTTACAAAGCATCTATTAGGGAAGACTGAAAAAGTGAAAGCTATTGCGTCAAAAGGAAGAGACGAATCTGATTCGGAAGAGGAGGCCAACTACTTGAACAATCAGGGGGGTTTCCGTGGGAATGCCCAAGGAAACCAAGGTCGGAACTATTATGATAAATCTGGAGGTAAAGACCAAGGTAGTTGGAAGAAAAATAATGAAAATAGTGGTTTGTACGTTCCCCCTGGTAGACGTGATACCACCACATCTAATTCTATGGAAGACATGATGGCTAAGTTATTGAAAGGAGTGGAAGCAACGAGCGCGGGAGTTAAGGAGGTAATTGACGATTTGGCCTCCATGAAGCAATTAGTTTATTCTCATTCCACTTCTATCAAGCAAATAGAGCAGCAATTAAGCCAACTTTCAGCAGCATTCAATCAAAGAAAGGCTGGCACCTTACCGAGCGATACAGTCCAAAACCCAAGGAATGATGGGTCATGCATGGCCATCACTACGAGGAGTGGTAAGGTGCTGGAAACTTCAGCAACAGGCAAGCAAGTAGTTGACGGAATAGCAGACATGGACGCCACACCTAGTGACGCCACTAGAGAAGACGCCGCAATATCCACTTCCAACGTCAAGGACGTTTTGCCTAGTGACGTGCAGCCTGAAAAAAATAAACGGAAGCAAGAGGAGAAGAAAGCCATGGAGAGAACACTTCCATACCCACCACCACCTTTTCCACAAAGATTGAAGAAGGTGGCCGATGACACTAAGTTCAGCAAATTTATGACCATGTTGAAGCAGCTGACTATTAATGTCCCATTGGTAGAGGCACTTGAACAAATGCCTGGGTATGCGAAGTTTATGAAAGATCTTTTGACTAAGAAGAGGGCAGCAAGCTATGAGCAGAAAGATGATGTGCATCATTGTAGTGCAATCGCTACCCGATCCATAGTTCAGAAGAAGGCTGACCCCGGAGCTTTCACTATTCCTTGCACCGTCGGATCTTTGGATTTTGCTAAGTCATTGTGCGATTTGGGAGCTAGCATCAATTTGATGCCACTATCTATCTATAGAAATTTGGGGTTGGGAGACCCTACACCAACCAATATGAGGCTCGTGATGGCTGATAGGTCGGTAAAACGACCTGTGGGTATCTTGAATGATGTGTTGGTGAAGGTTTCTTCATTCATATTTCCTGCCGACTTCGTTATTCTGGATTGTAAGGAGGATTCTGAAGTTCCCATCATCTTGGGACGTCCCTTCCTTGCAACTGGAAGTGTGCTTATTGACATGAAAGATAATGAGCTTTTGTTTCGAATTAATGACGAAGTGGTACAGTTTGATATATGCAAAACAATGAAGCAGCCCAGCGATATGAATGAGTTATCTGTAGCTGATGTTCATCATGAGGATATGAAAGCATTATCTATAGAGAAACAGCCTACTGTTGAGCCATTATCTGCTGCGCCACTAAAAATTGAGCATGAGGATAATGAAGAACTTATGGGTGCTCTAACAGAAATAGAGCCGTATACTCCTAAGCAACCGGATTGTGATCCCAAGAATCAACCGTCACCAACAGCGAAGACTTTCATTAATGAGCCACCAATGCTAGAATCACAAGAGCTCCCCGATTATCTAAGGTATGTGTTCTTGGAAAATAGAAATATACTTCCGGAGAGTGCAGATGATTTAAGTGAACAGCACGTAGAGGCTCTCATCTCTGCTCTGAAGAGATACAAGAGAGCTATGGGTTGGACTATTGATGATATAATTGGAGACTCTCCAGGGAAACGTATGAACCATCTTGAAGAATATTGCATGCCCACAGGTAAGCCTCATTGTCGTCTAAATCCTTTCAGAAAACGATCCACCATTTACCTCGACGAAGTCTAAGTACTCGAGGTAACTACGTCGAGCCACGACAATAAATAAGGCGCTAGATGGGAGGCAACCCATCGTTTTATCATTTTATCGTTTTATCATTCTTTCATTCTAGTACTTGTTTTTGCTTTTGATAAATGAAAATCCAAAAATAAGAGTCGTGCCACGACCAAAACTAAGGCGCTTGGTGGGAGGCAACCCATCGTACTAATCGTTTTCATTGTGTTTTGAGCAAATATAGGTGCAAGAAGTATGCAACGAGGAGATTGATTTCAATTGACGATTTGGTCGCATTGTATGGTAAAGTCGGTAAGTTAGGAATGGTGATGCATAAGGCTATGAATTGAGCCTTTCTCACGTCATAATAGGCTTCGAGGAAGGCTAGGCCTTGGTATAAATAGGCCACGAACGATGCACAACCTATTCTATAGCCTAAAGACTCGGAATCTAGTGTGCTATACACAATGCGCCGCCTATTCCTAGGTGTGCTTTTGACTATGCGCCGCCTATGCTATGGCATTTGAGATACTGAGACCAAATGCCATAGACTATGCGGCGCATATGTCTAGAAATGCCATAGGATATGCGTCGCATATGTCCCATTATGCCATGGACAATGCGCCGCATATGTAAGTGATATGCCGAGGGATATGCGCCGCATATGTTGTGATTTTATCCCCAAATCCGATTGTAAATGGGTCATAACCCGACCCATACTCCTTGTATATAAAGGGGACTTGTTTTTATGTCACAAACACATTAGAAGCAACCCTAAAGGCGCCGCATATCATCCCAAGTCCTCTCAAATTTTTCTTCCTTTGTTCTTCCAATCCACAACAACTTCTCCACAATCTTCAAAGCAAGTAAGTGCTCTCTTATTCTTCATCTATTTATCGTAAGTACTATGTTGCTATGCTTATTATAATTTGCTAAATCATAAGAAATTGGTGGTGATGTTCATGTGATTGGATAATTGTTGCAAAATCGTGTGATTGAAGGTATACGTATGGAATTCTTGCCTTGTATCCGACTTGAATTTGATTTCAATAGCATTGTTATGATATTTGCTGAATAGATATGGCTATGAATATTGCTTAAGAGTGTTGTTTGGATGCTTACATGTTAGACTATCCCGGCCATCGGGATAAGATTATAGTGCCTATCGACTTTGGAGGTTGTGCTTGTTGTAAGAATAACGATTCCATGTGGTAACCCCTATGTCGTAGTGTTGCTATATCTACCATGAAAGTAGTCCAATGGCTGCAAATAAGTGATACAATGCTGATTTTCTTGTTGGAATACAATCCTAAAACGTATGTCGACGAAATCTGAGTAAATCGACTACGTTCACCTCGCTGATTTGTGCAACAAAACTAAGTGTGGGGTGGTACCCCTAGTACTTGCTTATAGATTGTATCAAGTGAGATTGTGCTGCAACTAACACTATTTCTAGTCTCAGGTACAATGGCACCTAAAGCGAGACAAGGCAAGGAGAAGGCTACCACCTCCCAAAAGGGCAAAAAGAGAAGTTGCAAGGACCAAGGAGAACCCTCCTCGCAGCAAATACCCCGACTCACGCTTGGAATTAAGTGGGATACTTATGAGGAACTTCTAAGGATGACGACTTTGATGATGATTCCAATACAAGGGGTATAACCCCAGACATAGAGAATAAGTCCGACCAACCAGGTTCCTCGTATTTATTTTCCACTGAGGACAATGTCCCGACTAAGTGTGGGGTGGTGGTATTGCATGCTATACTTCTCTATTCGCATCTATGTTTGTTTGCTTTTGTTTCATTTTTGTTTCGTTGTGTTTTTTTTTTAGTAGTAAAATTTTATTTTTTTTCTAGCTTCGCATGAAATTATTTTGATAGGCAGCATGAGATTATAACAAGAGTATGTGCTACAATTGTGACTATTGAGACGTTTAGGCTCTAGTTGTGATTCATTATGTGATATTGTGTGATTCAATTCCTTCAATTGTTGGGACGAGAGTCTATATTACTTCCAAACAAGTCGACCATGTGCCTTGTGTAATAGTATATTCTATGTTTGTGGCCGATGCTAGAACTTGCCTGGTATGTATGCAAAGCGAAAATAAGGAGTGTAAGTTAGGATATGATTTAGGCATTTCTTTGGCAACCTATATTTGTTTACCTTCAGTTTTACCTACCCATGGACATCATCCTAGTTAAACCCTTTTGAGCCTTTAGCCTATTTCTTTGACAACCTTGTATGTAAGCCTAATCCATTTTTTTCAAGACCGTAATTTGATCCAAATTCCTAAGTGCTTTAAAGTGAAAAAGTCATGTGACAACATAAGAGGAAATTGGTTGAGTAGGATGCTTTAAATTGTAATGGTGCTTGAATGTGTTATGAAAAAGAAAGTGCTATCATAAGAGGTATGTTGTGAAAAGAAAAAGGAAAAGAAAGCTGAAAAGTGAGTTGTGCTTAAAATTGAAAAACAAAAGATGAGAACAAGGGTGGAAGAATAAAATAAAGAAAGGTTGAAAGAACAAAGTGTCAATGATACAATGTGATGTATTAAAGTGCTTAGGAACTTAGTCACTATTTCTGGCCAAAATAGTCCTACCCGTCCCTTAGCCTACATTACAACCATCTAAAGACCTACTTGATCCTAATCTTAACATTCCGACATTTAGTAGAGTACTACATTAAAGGCAAGCTTATGGTCATTAGTTGCTACATATGAATTCTTTGTGAGAGTGAGTGCAAGGATACTTTGATACCCATGTTTGAAAAAAATATGCTATACTTGTGAGTAATTATGGGTACTATATTGTGAGACACACATGGTTGATGAGTTTTGGATAGTTGTATATGATTCTATGTACCTTAACGTTTGCATGCGAGTTGATCACCATCACGAGTCTATGCTTGAGGTTAAATTGTTTCTACTTATAATCAGAAAGCTACTCTTTGTTGATAATTGTTGTGCTTGTCTTGAAGAATGTTTTGTGTTGTTGCTGTAAAAACCTTAAGTCGATGCTTAGAAGGACATGATATGTTGTTCGAGGACGAACAAAGCTCTAAGTGTGGGGTGTTGATGATAGGCGAATTTACGCGCCTATATCAATATATTTTGCCCATATTTTAGCCTAGTTTTGGGAACTAATTATCTATTTCATGCACTTTTAGTCCTTTTTTCTGTAAATGAGCTAACGAACATGATTAGGAAAGTTTCAGGTATAAATGATGCAAAATACAGCAATTTATGGCTTACTTGACGCAAAAGAAAGCTCACGAACGAAGTGGAAAGGAGCTGGACGCCTAAAGGACTAAATCTGCTGCATGGAAAATCTGTCCCGGGCTAAAACAGCAATTCTGAAGACTTTGGGGACTTACAGACACAAAGCTGGATTTTTGCCATAATACATTAACCTAGTGCAATTAGGTTATGTGTTTTATTATTCTATTTGGATTATAATTTTGTAACCTTACCCTAGTACATTTGGGTCAAGGATTTCATTAGTATATTAGGATTTGGTTATTTATTCCATTAGCTTAGTAGGAGTAGGATAGGAGTATTATAAATACCCTATCATGCTAGAGATTTAAAAACACATTCTTACAATTCATTCATCTCCTTACAATTAAGACATCTTCCTACAATACATTCTTAATTCTTCATTCTTCTACTCTTAAATTCCACAACAAGAGAATCGTTACTTGATACGGAATCACCAAAACCACACGCCTAACACCTCTTTTACACGCCATTCACCAAGCAAAACGTGATATCCTCCGCATTCATGGGTAACTAAATCTCTTAGTTGGGGTTATGGAAGCCGAATGAGTTACTATCTATTGCTATGAGCTTGTGAGTTCAAGACACGTATATTGCTTATATCATTATTCTCTTCATCTTAAATCTACCATCTTTGCGGTTTCAAACACAAGAACACGCCATTCTAACATCTAACCTGTTCGAGAGAAAGGTTACTTGTCTAGAAAAGAAGACGCATAGACTAACGCCAGTCTAACATTTAACTTGTTCGAGAGAAAGGTTATTTGTCTGGAAAAGAGATAATGTCAAGGTAGTAGGACACCCTTTCCTATTAAAAAGCTAGTGCCGTAACTGGACTAACCTCTTGGAGAATTCGTACCGTTAGACACGCTTTAAGCTCGAGAGAGTTAAAGTGAAATAGTCCTTGTTTAGGTCGAGAGACGCTTGGATTTACCATCGACTACAATTCTCTATAAGCAATTGCATGTCAAGACTCTACACACTCATAGCCAATAGAGACGTATATCTCTGAAGGTGGACATAACCCCAACACTTCAATTCTCATTGTTTACAACCAACGTGACAATCTTTCTCTTTTTACTTTATTATTTTCAGCTTTTATTTCATTACTTTGGTTACTTATTACAATCCCCCCTTCTTACGAGACTTGCACCAAAAGTCTATTAATTTTGCTTACTTGTTGACCAAGCTATTCCCTGTGGGATCGATACCCAACCCAGGTTGGGTTCTATATTTGCTAACGACCGCTTTACACTCCTACGAGAGCTGTAGATTGAGCGTTATCAGAACATTCATCCTCGAATGAGACTAGTTAAGCTGAAAATACTGATGAACTGAAGCTATATGCTGTCATGCACAACTGAAATGAGCTGTATGACTGAATCTAAATATACTGAGCGACTGAACTAATCTGTGAGTGGATGAATCTACATTAAGATAGCTATATGGCTGAGTCAGAGACTAAAAAGGGACTGAATTAAGAAAGACTGTTACCTTCGGCTAGATTTGAATTTGTGGAGAAGAGATGAGGATACTCGGTACGCATATTAGCGCCCTCAACGAACTGATTTTGCCACAGAACTTTGACCAAGGGAATTTCTTTGTTCCTTAGTCTATGAATCTGATGATTAAGGATCTCTACTAGAAATTCTTCGTGTGAGAGGCCATTATGAATATCTGTGCTTTCTAGAGGAACTACAATAACTGAATCGTCCATGCACTTCTTCAATAAGGATACATGGAATACCGGATGAACTGAGGACAAGTCTGCGGGTAGCTCAAGCTCATACGCTACCTTCCCAACATAACTCAAAATCCTTTAGGGGCCTACATATCGGGGACTAAGCTTCCCCTCTTTGCCAAATCTCTTTAACCCCTTCATAGGTAAAACTTTCAAATACACAAGGTCATCTACGTCAAACTCAAGATCTCTCTTTCTTACATCTGCATATGATTTCTGATGAGTATAAGCTGCTTTCAATCTTTCTCGAATCAACTGAACTTTATCCATACCTTCAAACACCATATCCAGTCCCATCAAAGTGGCCTCAAACGGGGCCATCTGAATGCTAGCATAGTAACTGTTATTATAGGCGAACCCAATTAATAGCAAATGTTCTTCCCAACTACCTTTGAAATCAAGAACACAAGCCCTCAATATATCATCTAAGGTCTGAATGGTCCTCTCTGCCTAACCATCTGCCTGCGGATAAAAGGCTGAACTGAGATGTACTTGGGTACGAAGACCCTTCTGAAAGGCTTTCCAAAATTAAAAGGTAGATTGAGTACCCCTATTTGAGATGATGGAAAAAGGAACTCTATGCAATCTGACTAACTCTCTGATATACAACTTAGCATAGTCTTCAGCTGTGTAGGACGTATGAACCGGTAAGAAATGAGCTGATTTAGTCAATCTATCTACTATAACCCAAATCGAATCATGTTGATGACGCGAATGGGGTAATCCAGTCACAAAGTCCATATTCACCTCTTCACACTTCCAAGTGAGAATACCAAACTCCTGTAACGTGCCACCAGGTCTTTGGTGCTCTACTTTAACCTGTTGACAAATTGAACACTTAGCTACGAACTCTGCAATATCCTTCTTCATACCACTCCACCAATAGACTTTCAACAGATCGCGGTACATCTTGGTGGCTCCTAGATGGATGGAATAACGCACACCATGTGCTTCTGCCATAATTTGCTGCTTCAAATCATCAACACATGACACACACAATCTACTTTGGTATCATAATACACCATCTCTCCCTTGGGAGAAAACTTCCACCTTCTGGTCTTTTACTGAAACCTTAAGTTTGACCAAACTAGGATCCTTATCCTATTTTTCTTTCACTTCAGAAACTAGAGAAGATTCTGAACTACTCTGAACCCAAACATTCCTTTCAACTGAGTCAACCAACCCCATACCAAATCTAGCTAACTGGTGAATTTCACAAACTAGTTTTTTCTTATCATTTTCCACGTGAGCAACACTGCCCATTAAACAATCTACTAAGGGCGTCTGCCACTACACTGGCCTTGACCGAATGATACAATACACTTATATCATAATCTTTTAACAATTCTAACTACCTTCTCTGACGAAGATTTAACTCCTTATGAGTAAACACATACTGCAGACTTTTATGATCCGTAAACATATCAACATATACCCCATAAAGATAATGCCTCCAGATTTTAAATGCAAACACAACAGCAGCTAACTCAAGATCATGGAGAGGTTTGTTTCATGAGGCTTAAGCTGTCTAGAGGCATAGGCTATGACTTTACCTTTATGCATCAACACATAATCCAAACCAACTCTAAAGGCATCACAGTATATAATGAATCCATTCGTACCATCAGGTAGTGCTAAAATAGGGAATGAAGTAAGTCGAGTCTTCAACTCCTGAAAACTCTTCTCATAGGAATCTGACCATTGAAACTTAACTTTCTTCTGAGTCAATTTGGTCATAGGAGATGCAATGGACAAAAACCCGTAAAAAACATCTATAATAGCCAACTAAACCTAAGAAACTTCTAATGTCTGATGGAGAAATGAGTTTAGGTCAGTTTCTTACTACTTTGGTCTTTTGAGGATCAACTCTAATTCTATCATTGGAAATAATATGATCGAGGAAAGCTACTGACCTTAGCCAAAATTCACACTTGTTGAATTTGGCGAACAACTGGTAATCTTTAAGAGTTTGCAACACAATTCTAAAATGTCTGCATGATCATCCTTACTACGGGAATAGACAAGGATGTCATCAATAAAGACTATGAAAAACATGCCTAGGTACTGTTTGAACACACGATTCATTAAGTCCATGAAGGCTATTGGGGCATTTGTTAGCTCGAAGGACATGACTAGAAACTCAAAATGACCATAACGGGTTCTAAAAGTTGTCTTTGGAATATCATATTCCATTACTCTAAGCTGATGATAGCCAGATCTAAGGTTTATCTTTAAGAAGTAACTTGTACCTTGGACTTAATCGAATAAATCATCGATTCTAGAAAGAGAATATTTATTTTTAATTGTGACTTTATTCAGCTGACGATAGTCAATGCACATTCATAAAGAACCATCTTTCTTTCGCACGAATAGGACGGGAGCACCCCATGGAGAAACACTTGGCCTTATGAAACCTTTGTCTAAGAGATCTTTGAGTTGCTCTTTCAACTCTTTAAGCTCGGCATGAGACATACAATATAGGGGAATGGAGATGGGTTGAGTATTTGGGAGAAGGTTAATACCAAATTCTATTTCCCTATCGGGAGGTACCCTTGGCAAATCTTCGAGAAAGACATTAGGATACTCGTTGACTACACTGACAGACTGAATTGTTGGAGTCTCAAACTTAGTGTCTTTGACTCGAACTAAATGATAGATTCACCCCTTTGAAATCAACTTTCTAGCTTTAAGGTAAGATATGAAATGACTCTTTGGAGATACTGAATTACCTTCCCACTCAAAGACTGGCTCATTAAGAAACTGAAACTTCACCACTCGGGTACGACAATCTATGGATGCATAACAAGAATAAAGCCAATCTATACCAAGAATAAGTCAAAGTCGACCATGTCCAACTCTATTAAATCGGCTAACATGATTTTATGAATGATAATAATAGGATACTTTCTATAGATCTGTTTGGCAACAACTGACTCACCCACTGGGGTAGAAACTAAGAAAGGCTCAGGAATCTTTTCAGGATCTATTTCAAAATTCACTAAAACTAATGGGGTCACATAAAAGAAACTCGACCCGGGGGCCAACAACACATAAACATCAAGATGAAAGACACGAAACATACCAATAACAATATCTGGTGAACTCTCCTGCTCCTGGCAAGATGGTAAAACATAGAACTGATTATGTGCTGACCGTCACCGTTACTAGATGATGAAGGATTGGGTGACCGAAAGGAGCTGGTGCACTAGTAGCCTAAGTTTAGGGACGAACATCCCTACTTCCTTGCTTAGCATACGTGTACTCCTTGATACCATGGCCCAACTGACCACATCCAAAGCGATATTTCTGACCCAATAAGCACTCACCAGTATGATTCTTACCACACCCAATACATGAATGATAACTAGGCCTTCCACACACACTATTCTGAGATCTGGACATAAAAGTCTTACCCTACTATTCCTGCTTGGTTTTGGGTGCGGGGGCACTAGCTGAAGATAGCGCTGGCAAAGGTAGACGACTATGAAACTGCGAACGATTTCCCCCTGCAAACCTTGACTGACCATACTCAAACTGCCCAATCCTAGCCTACCATACTCAAACTACCCAATCCTAGCCTTCTTATTACTTTTATCTTTTCCTTTCAACTTTTTTGCCTCAATATGTTAGGCATGAGTTATCAATCTAGCAAGATCCATGTCTCCAATAAGCATGGCATTCCTATACTACTTGACCACCAATCCAGACACTCCGATAACAAACTTACTCATACTGGATCTAGTATCAGCTATCAACTCAGAAACATACTTAGATAACTAGTTGAACTTATGACAGTACTTCTTTATTGTCATTGAGCCCTCCCTCAGGTTTATGAACTCCCCAATATTGGTTTTCCGTAACTCATGAGGAAAGAACCTGTCTAGAAAAGCATCCTGAAACACCTGCCAACTCATGAGAGTTGCATTCTCACACCTACCTTTCTTCCATATAACAACCCAATCATAAGTAACATCCTTCAGCCTATAAGAAGCCAATTCCACACTCTCCTCTTCAGTAATATGCATAACTTGGGTGATCTTCTTCACCTCATCATGATACAATGGTGGTTCCTCACCTATCTTTAACCCAAAGAATTCAACTGGATTCATTCTCATAAAGTCACAGGCTGTAGCTAAATCACCCTCTTGCTGATGTGGAACTGCAGCCTAATTATTGGCCTGAACATTAGCAGTCACAGCTTGAGCTAACGCCTGAAAAACAACTCAAAATTTGGTATGAACACATTCTCACTAAGAGAATCAACAGGCTAGGGTGGCTGATTATCATTCCTATAGGCATTAGCTCTGTAAGGAGGCATGTTCTGTCATGAAAGAGCATGAGTCAATAGCAGATAGATATAGTTGTAAGCACGATGAATCATGAAAGAAAGAGATGATTTTCTAAAACATCCCATAGCATCTTTATTATAAATATGGCATGCTTCACACCCATGATCAAGACTCTACGTAACACGACTTGTCCAAATCCCTAGGACTCTATAAACCTTAAGCTCTGATACCAAGCTTGTAACACCCTAAAACTTGGTCCCGAGACATCACACGATGCTCAAGACTACGAGTAGTCTCAAGCTAACCCTGTAAGCCTGTTACTAAGTTTATAACTCATATTAAAGTAATTTAATCAAATAGAAATGATAAAATACTAAATTATATCAAAACTGTCTGAGATCAATTGAATATACTGTTTGTATAACTGATACTGAAAGTCTGAAAATAATAACTAGTAGTCCGACAAGCCTCTACTACTAAGAAAATAGAGAGCCATTGGGACAAACCCCCAACTGACTCAGGATAAACTGAAAGTAACTAATCAAATACTAAGAAAACTGAAAATCTGGCTAAATGGGCCCTCGAATCAGGAGGATTCACCAACTGTCAGGATGTAGATAGAGATGCCCAAAATCACTCACGCTGCTGAGACTGAGCACCTGAACCTACATTATGAGACAATGTAGCACATAGACGTATATGTAGATCAGTACTTTGAGGATGTACTGAGTATATGAGGGTGAATGCATAAGTAAAAGTAATATCTCAATGTTATTAAAATTCATAAAATAAGCATGTTGTATGTGATAACTCACATGGCTAGAATAACTGAAAGCTGGAAATTGTAAATCATAAATAATAAAACATATTGTATAAAAACAGGTGAGCCATCATATTTCAAGTCTAAAAATTAAACAATTGTCTGACATTCTTTCCGATTAAACTGTAGGAAATTCTAGAAAAAGATTTTCTCTTAGGGAGGTTCTTCTAACCGGCATAAACTATGTGAGCTATCATGGAGTCCAACGTCTCATTTTTCTAAGGAAAAAATTTTACGTTGGGAAGAGGTGTCATACTCTTGCCGGGGAGTATAACCTGAGCTAAGTGATCACATCTGTAACTGTCATCCATATAGAAATGGGAATACTGAATCTGTACCTATGTTGGCTCGTAGTTGCAAGAAAGTAGGATGCGCTAAACCTACACTTTCCGCTTGGTGCTAAATACTACTCCCTTTAATTTGTATCATTCTGTAAGAAATCCACTTTTAAAAGTCATAATATTTCATACTAAAAGCTAACTGTGTATCTATTCATTCAAACTGAATTTAAGCTGTAAAGTGGATTTCATATCTTAGCTAAAGATTCAAAGATCAAATCTTTATTCAAAACTGTCTATAAACATATCATAAGATGCATAAAATCATAATCATTCTTGAAATAGCATCATTCAACTTGGGCTTGATAACCCATGCATCAATTTCATGTTAAATCATCATAAAGTTCATGCTAGATAATGAAAATATTCATAATTCAACTCAAAATCTGAAAAATACGATCATACACATGAATTTACGAAAATAGACATGTATTTCAACACCCAATGTACTTGAAATCTCAAAATCTTTAATTAATAATAGATGGGTATGAACCCTAAATTGAAATTCATGTTAAATCATGTGAATTTATAAATAAAATCTAGTTTTGGGCATAAGGATGAAAGATTTATTCTTGTTCAAAACCCCACATACCTTAATTAATGCGATTTCTAAGAAAGCTTGAACTTGAATCCCTATTTGTGCTCTTGAAGATGAATTTTTGAATCTCTTGAATTGGGAATCCTTAATTTTGAGTTATCTTGGAAAATGAATGGAGAGAATTTTATTTCTTGGAGATTAGTTTTGAGATTCTAGGATTTTCTTAAGAGAGAATTGATGAAAAATGAGCGTAGAATGCTTAGAATAGGTTTAATTCTGTGTTATTCACGACTTGGGGGCTTGGGAATTGACTAAATTGCCCTTTTAAAATTAACTCAAAAATTGAAAAAAATCTCGATTTGGCCACTCATCGCTATGCGCCACTATCACGGTGGCTCACTAGATAAGGGACAATTGGGAACTGAAAATCAATGTGATGCGGAGCTATTGCGGTAAGATATTGAAATGACATTTAGGCCATCACCGCAATGTGTCAACATTGTGGTGAGCCACTGGAAATTGACAACTGCGAAATGAGACCTAACCTCGACACGGGCCAATCGCGGAGGTGCACTGAAATTTGACAATTGTGAAATCGCCCTTCATCGTGATGTGGTGCCTGCCAAAATGCCACACTATTTTACTAAAAACATCATAAATTTTCAACCAAGTATCGAATTAAGGCAAAATTGGTATCGTTGGAAAGCCAGTTCAATTTCCTACTCATTGGAGGTCTAGAGCTGGAAAATTCTACACGTACCAAGAGTTATTCATTTTTAAGCTAATCCTTGACATTCTAAGATCTAAATTTAGCTAGGAAAAGTATGGACTATTATAATTGATCACCTGTAAAATACATATATTGTTGACCTTTTGATCTGGGATAGGAAACAAGGAGATAGAACACAGGAATAAATAAAGTTTGGGTTTTTATTCTTTTATAAAATAAAGAATTGAACTTAACACTTAGGACAAGGATGTACTTAAGAGCCTTACTTGATTCAAACATAGGATGATAGCTTTAATAACTTAATTGGATTATTACATCCCCGCTCAACGATATTGTTATAATATCCATATTAGATAAAAGATTAGAGTAGGAGACCATGATCATGCAATTAACCCTACGAATCAACAACCAAGATAAGCAAGTTAACGAATGAAATTTAATGACATAGTATGCTTGTTCGAAGTACTCTAACCCTGGGCTGTAATCCATTGATTGTCCCAAGACTTTTATTTTTACGCACTGTTTATTTTATTTTTAGTTTACAATTATTCAATACTCTTTTTGGTTACTTGATCTCAATTGTTAAACTAGAATTGGATAGTTGTCGACACAAGTTCCTGTGGGATTGATATTCGGCTTTCTTGAAGGCCACTATATTACTTAGTAGACCACGTACACTTACATATGTGCTTGGATGTTGTCACTTATTGTGCAGTTGAGAAATCCAAAGAGTTGATATTCCTGAGTAGAAGATGAAGTCCATGAGCTTATTAAATGTATATGGAATACTCTCTAGGAAATGCTAGTGCTAGACTTTGTGATGGATATTTAGATACGTATAGGTGAAGTAGTGGTCAAATACAGTAATATCTGTATTTGAAAATATAAAAAATAAGTAAAATGACTATTATACTCCTGATTGTACATCTACTCACCGTTTTCTGCTGATGATGAAGATGAAAGTGAGGATTTTCTACGGTATCACGTCTATTTAGGGCTGTGCTACCACTTTCCGGCGACGCTTCTGATGGAAATTTTTTTTAATACAAATTATTATTATATTTTATAGGAAAATGAAAAAAAATGACTGGATCGATAGAAATTTGATAAAAATTAGTAGAAGATTCTGATAACAATTAAGAGAAAAGCTAACCTAAAATTGCAGATTCAAATCAAAAATACCAAAATAATAATAATAATAATAATAATAATAATAATAATAATAATAATATAACTTGATAAAAAATAGTAGAAGATTAGGATGAAATTAAGAGAAAAGCTAACCTAAAATAACAAATTCAAATGAGATATATATATAAAAAAATAAATTAAGATAGCAGATAGAATTCCAAGCAAACATTGAAAGAAAGCATACCTAATGACACCCAAATGAAAAGATCGACAGAAGTGTGGTACAAAAATATTAATAATTGGAATCGTTCATTTAGAATTTTTTCATGCCTACTTTAATCAATTGAGTTCTATGTGCAATTCTTTTAACATTTGTTTATCGAAAAAAGAATAGTTTGAGATGAACCAAATGGAGAAATCAGAATTTTGAAGATGAACTTAGACAACAGGATTGATTCTCGAACTATTTCGCCAGCAACTCGAGAAAGTGGAGTGATTGTCCAACTATGTTGGGCCTTGTAGTGAAATAAGCACCCCTAATAATATCAGTATAGGTAATTACCATTTTATCCCTGAATATGTGAGCTAAAAAATCGTTTTGCCTTTGGTCGTCCTAATGTTCATCCTTCTATATAGTAGTAAAAAAAAAAATATATATATAAAATGAAAAAATATATATAATATTATATATATTATTAATTATTAATTATTAATTATTAATTATTAATAATAGTATATAGTAGGAATGCCCTCTTGCCAAACGACCCCTAACACTTTGTTTGGATGGAGGTTTGTCATGGTTTCATAATGTATAGTATGGTATGGTACTGTATATTATAATAATATAATACTATGGTACTGTATCGTAATGGGCAAGTTTACTGAAATGCCCCTAATTATTATAAATTTTAAATTTATCAATAACTATTCATAAAATAATTCTTTCTATAAATTTATCATAAATCATGTTTTGTACAAACTTTTCTTGATTCGTACGTCCAGCAGTGAGCCTAAAGCTGAGTATTAATATACAAATTAATGTTATAACTTATATGTGACACTAGTTTCCCATTGTTGGTTGAAAGTCCATAGTGTTAGCAATGAGAAAAACATCGAGGTGTACTGTTATTTTATTTTAATGTTAAATTAGAGAGCTACCACAATTTCCTGTACATAATCATCCGTACCAAAAAGTCACTTTTTAGTGTGAGAAATCACAAAACATACAGCGAAAGCAAAAGGATTTGATGTAAATGCAGATTCAATATCAAATCTTGAGGATGTAAAAAAGACAAATCGGTAGAAGAAGAAACTGAAGGCGGAAAAACAAAAAGAACTTAGAGGAGAACAACACAACAACGCAGAAGAAAGATTGAGTAGAAAAGCATAAAATAAAATATATTGAAATTAAAAGTAATATAGGATAAAGAACTGCAAGAAGCTTACACTGAAAAGAACTGCAAGATCCAGTCGGGTACTTGTTTGTGCAAGCAACACGACAACATTGTCATCTTGTATTCGATTTGTCACTCAAAAGTTGAGGCGGCGACAATGGAGATTGACGTTGGAACCACCTGGAAGCAACATTTGGATAGTCTTGGAATTTTTTTGGAAACTAGACAAAGATGTAGAGGGTCGGGTATTATTTTGGGCTTAATTCTAAGCCATGTAAGGATGTCACAATGTGGAGATATAATTGGGCCTTGGGCCGTTTTTGATTAATAAAAGGCCTATGAGGTCACAATTTTTTTTTTTAGAAAAATATAAGATAAAAAATAAAATAGAATTAAATAATATTATATAAAGAAATAACTAAAAAAAAATAGAAAATCATGGGACATCAAATTAGTGATTTTGTAAATGGGAAAAGGCATCGTTTTCACCACAAACTATACAAGAAAAGTCGAAGCTACACCTAAACTATACTAGTGGCCTATTACACAACCAAACTATAAAAAAGTGAAACTATTTACACCCTAGATCTGACGTGGAAATAAAATTAAATTAAAAAGAAAAAAAGGCGCGTCTAAAGCCAATTTAAAACCCCCACCTCAGCACCCAGCACCACACAGATTCTCTCTCCTTCAACCTCATTTTTATTATTTTTCTATTTCTCTCTCAATCTTCTTTCTTCTTCATTTTTTTTCAATTCACAACCACTGCTTCTTGTGGTTGACGAAAATGATTTTTTCATAGTAGTTTTTGTAGAGAAAAAAAGAAGTTGAATAGGCGTATTAAAGTGAGAAGAAGGTTCACCAGACGCAGTTAAAATGTTGCTTTCTAAATTCAATTCATCTTGTTGATGTACTTTCAATTAATCTATTCATGGGAGAAGAAGTTCAATTCAATTTGGTGATACTTGTACTTTCAAAATTCTTTACTCATCTTGTTGAAAATCATTGAAATTAAAAAAAAAAAGTCTATCAATTTTTTTTATGAGACTTGTAAAATTGATCAACACTGTTCATTGTTGTTGTTGTTTGAAGATTGAGGTTATTGTTGGTGTTTTGGCGGTTTTTGTTTTAGGGGAAATTATAGTACTATTGAGGTAGTGAAGTTTTGTATTGTGTGGCACTGAAGGTAGTGAAATTATAATTGGACATTGAAGAAAAAGAAATTTGAGCTCATAACAATGGAGGTTTTGGATATTGAAGAAAAAAAAAATTGAACTCATAACAATGGAGGTTTTGGATAACAATTGAGGTTTTAGATATTAAAGAATAAAGAAAAAGAATTTAAATTAAAAAGAAAAAAATTATGAGCTCAATTGAAATTGCATAATTTCACTACCTTCAGTAAGGGAAATTATAATTGGACATTGAAGAAAAAGAAATTTGAGCTCATAACAATGGAGGTTTTGGACAACAATGGAGGTTTTGAATATTGAAGATAAAGAAAAAAAATTGAACTTTTAAAAATGGAGGTTTTGAATATTGAAGAAGAAAGAAAAAGAATTTAAATTAAGAAGAAAAAAGAAAAATTTATGAAAATAATAAATTTATTATTTTTTTCGTATCATGTTGACGTGACGCTGACGTGGCAGGTGCGTGTGCAACACCACACCACGTGCAAGCGATATAATCTTTTCAGAGGGTAAAAGATTTCACTTTTTTATACTTTGGGTGTATAATAGATCACTAGTATAGTTTAACTGTGATTTTGACTTTTCTCATATAATTTGAGGGTAAAAATGATGCCTTTTGCTTTGTAAATTGAGGTATTTGATGGTTCATAAAATGATAACATACCATAAATTTTAGAAAAAACATGCTCGACTTATTAACCATACCAACAAGGGGTTAGTGTTGTACTTTCCGTCGGCAGAAGAGAGAACAATGGAAGCCGGTGCTCTACTCAGAGCTCTCAAGCTCTTCAAATCAAGAGCAAAAGTTTCTGGCTCATTCACAGCTCGATGCTCTTCCTCCTTTTCCTCTGCCAAGATTCCCCCTGGTTCATTTCTCTTTCTTTTATTTATGCTTTAATTTCCAGTATACTTAAAGACGCAATCTTGGAACATACCCACTATTTTTTAGCTTGAATTATATACATATAGTTGAAAATGTTATAAAATGGAGTATATGTATTTGTACTAAAACTCTGCTTCAAATTGGCATGGAAAATAGTGGGTAGAGTACTATTCTGAAATTGGGGATTCAGGGCGTTTGGCTATGTTTCATTGTGAAAATTGAAAAAAGTAATTTTTATTTTCGAAGTGGAAATTCATATTTCGAAATTGAAGTTGTGTTTGGCATGAAACAAATTGGAGTTGTTTTTTGAATTCTTGTGAGTAATTAAGAGTGAAAACGTGAAAACATCTGTTTGTTGTTTTTGGAATTTCTAAGAATTCTGGTTCTCTTTTGAAATTTTATGGCCAAACTGTGTTTCGGAGTTCTACTCCGGAGGAAAAAAAAAAAATTTCATGCCCTCCCCCCTTAAAATCATGGATCTAAATAAAGTTGAATTTCTTGGTGGGGCAGGGAAAGAAATGGGGAGGAGAGCATATGATGGACTATTGTTGGATGCTGCAAATACACTTTTGCAATTGACCAGGCCAGTTGAAGAGACTTATGCTATGATTGGCAAGAAATACGGTTTGTTGCTTCCTTCCTTTAACAGCAAATGAGAAGTCTTTTTATCCCTGGCCAAATTCACTTCTTGGGGTGAGGCAAAAGTTGAGTTGTTTTCATGTGTGTGTGTATCATCTAAGTTTAACTGGCCTATTAGTGTAGAGCTTCACTGTAACGCCCCGAATCTGGTACCCGGAACGCTACACGGTGCCCATGACCCCGAAGGACCACAATCTAACCCATGACTGATATCTGTAAACTGAGCACTGAATAATAGTAATAATATCGTAAATGCGGAAACATGAACTGAAAGGTCATAAGGTTCAATACTAGTACATAACTAAAAAAAAATATGGTATAACAATACTAAAACAACAACAACAACAACAACAACAAACCCAGTGTATTCCCACCTGGTGGGGTCTGGGGGTGTAAGATGTACGCAGTTCATACCTCTACCTCTAAAGAAGTAGAAAGGCTGTTTCCGATAGACCCCCGGCTCAAGGCACCAGATACCACACAAATACCATGTAAAACACATAACATAAATACGGCAACCATAACAAGAATACATAACATAAATACACAGATACCATGTAAAACACATAACAAGAATACATAACATAAATACGGCAGCTATAAGTAAAAGAAAACAGATGAAAGCACCCAGATTCGTACTAAAGCAAGGAACACGGAATCATAACCAGGATACTACCCCCAGCCAGTGATTCCCTACACTAGTGGCCCAAACTGGCCCTAGTCCTCAGCCCTAATTCGCGTCCTCCAGACCTTCCTATCTAGGGTCATGTCCTCGGTGAGCTGTAACTGCTCCATGTCCTGCCTAATCACCTCACCCTAGTACTTCTTCGGCCTACCCCTACCCCTCCTAAAACCATCCAACGCTAGTCTCTCACACCTACGAACCGGGGCATCCATGCCCCTCCTCTTCACGTGTCCGAACCAAAACAACTGAGATAATTGTCTGAACATACTGTAGTCTGAAAGCCTCTAAACTGTCTGTATAAGGAGTTGATTGGACATGTCCCCAACTAACTCCAACTACTGAAATAAACTGAAAACTAAAATAGTAATGTGATCATCATGTCCTCGAAGGATGAGGACTCACTACTAACTCTGACCGCTAAACTGGGATGTTACTGGTTCTCTGGAGCTTGTGCTTCTAAACCTATGGTATAAGACACCATAGCGCAAATGCGTCAGTACTTTGAATGTACTAGTATGCAAGTGAGATAGGCTGAATGCAATAGGTTCATATGCATGAACAATACTAACTGACTGACTAACCTGAACGCTAGAATACATGCATGCATACGTAACTGTAACTGAGATCATGATAGGACTGAATACTGAGTTCTGACTACTGAGTCTACTGACAATGACATTTGAGTCACTGATGAGTGAGAAACTGATACTGTATTACTGAATACTGAGGGATTGATACTATGTTATTGATACATGGATAATTGTGTCTGACAATTCTGATTATGAAGAACTGGTTTGGTTGACTGTATCTGACAGTCCTGAAGTTGAATGCTAATAACATAAGTTCTGATAACTGATAACATGAGTGACTATATTTGACAGTCCTGAACCTGATGGAACTAGCTAAGTTTCGTACTGTATCTGAGTAACTAAATCTGAGATCAGTCCTATCTAGCGGGTGATCTCTACATCTGATGATACTGATACTAATTGACCATAGTTGAGACCAGTCCTGTCTAGTGGGTGATCCCGGGGTCTATTTATAATGATAAGGATTGACTGTATCTGACAATCCTAAATCTATACTACTGAACTGAATTGACTGTATCTGACAGTCCTGATTCTGTAACTGAAACTGTAGAATGTATTCATGTAACCGACATGCCCCATACTAAGCTAATTAGGGTTCAACCTGGAACCCCATTTGGAAAGGTGTCAGTACCGTGCCACTGGTAAAGACAACTGCTGTGGGGTCAATCCTAATCTAGTGGGCGACCCCTGGGATCAGTCTTATATATTTAAATGCGCTAACGGGTGATCCCTGAGTATGTCAGTCCTATCTAAAGGGTGACATGTCGTACCTATGCTGGCTACGTAGTTCTGGAACTTAGGGATTGCTTCTAAGGATCTCAGTCCTATCTAGCAGGTGAGTCCCCATCCCTACGCTTGCTCGGTGCTGAATCCTACTCCCATCTGAAAGACATTGAACTGATTAACTGAGCTGAAGTGATTATCTGAACTGAGCTGATACTAATGATATTGTTTAGCAGAGCTAAACTGAGTTTACTGAGTTCCATTGACTGACGGAATGTACTGAGTTCTGAGGACTGACCGAGAGTACTGAAGTTAATGAGATTTCTAGGAATACTGCGGTTACTGAGATTACTGAGTAGGACTGATATGATGGATACTGAATTTACGGAAATTTCCTGATCATGGGACTGACTAAATTCTACTAATCATGTCTTGAATAAGATTATCGTGAAAACCTGACATGGCTCTAGGCACACAGCTAAATTGTCGGGTACAAATACCCCCAGTCCTCGATGGAAAGAAACTGACATAGCATGACTTACGTGAACACATGATCAACAACACAATTCATAATTCATATATTGAAGCACTTCATCAAACATGTGATATACATAAACTTGTACAAATATGGGGATTTCATAATATCATGCTAGTTGGACACTTTTCCTTCATATCGACATTTAATCAAACACATGATAGGCATAATATATGTAGACACCATTATACAACAATTACACATCATGATTCAACATCTAATGTCATCATCCTAGGGCTTAATCATAGGTTCACATGAATATACATCTATACAAATCAATTCCACATAACATTAATCACCCAACATGGATTTGAATTCAATTGATCATTCTCAACATAAACAAAATAAACCTAACATGAAGTTCATAAAGAAAATCTAAAATCTTGACTTTAGAAAAGAGAATCTTGGGCTTCATGGACAAAAGGAGTCCATGAATAAACACTATGCATACTTAGGATGTGATTTCTTGAGGATTGACGGTGAAACTTTCTTGAATTTGAATCCCCAATAGAAACCCTAGCTTGTTCTTGAGAGAAACTTGAGAGAAACTAGTATATTTTGGGTGAAGAATAACTAAATCACGTGTTATTGGGTATATATAGGGGTGGGAAATTGACCCTTTTAACCTTAGACGCGTCTTTAATTTTTGGGAAAATTTCCCGATTTTCATCCTTGGTGATACACTGTCTCACTAAAAAGGCTCTAACTCTTCACCCGGTGTCGGATTTGGGCAAATTTGGTATCGATGAAAAGCTTATTCGATTCCCCACATGATAACAAGTGAAAATCTTGAAAATACCACGTGTACAAAATTGGATTCATCTTTCAAAGAAAGCTTCTAACATTCTTGGGAAACTTTTCAAGCTAGGAAAAGTACGGGGTATTACAATATCTCCCCCTTGAGAACATTCGTCCTCGAATGAGACTGAGTGAGAGGGAAAAAAATACAAATTGACGTACATACTGAACATGACTGGCCGGAACATGATTTAATGACTGACATGACTGATGGCTGAATATAACATACTGAACATGCATATCTGATGCATGACTAATAAGTTGAATTCATGCATCAGATAATTGACTTATGAGTACATGACTGAATATTCTGATAAACTGAATTTCTTGCAGTGAGAATGCTTGTCTAATGCATAATTACATGCCTGAACTGATATATGAATGCATGGCTGAATATGCAAGGGTACTTAGTACTAAGTTTGTGATGAACACTGAACATGAAACTGAGTTAGACTAAGGAGAACTGTTATCTTAACTGGAAATGCTAATGAATCCGAGATCGTCTTACTAACATGCATGAGCGGAAATACGAGAACCTAATTGAGTCTGGTCTGATCTGTGACATACGAACTAAACATCATGAACAGAACTGAACCTCTGAATACTTGGCCCAAAGCTGAGGTTGGGACTTTGAGGGTCAACTTATGAATACCCTCTACTCTAAACTGGATTCTTTATTCGAAGAGAAACTTTATTTAAGGCATGGGAACGTTGGGGAAAATGGAGTATCTCCCCCTTGGGACACTGTCCCTCTAAGAATGCTCACATTATTGAGATACTGGGGTGATGCACAGGGCATCCACGGACTGATTCATGACTGAATAACTCATGCTAAAAATCTTAAGCTAAAATGAGAGCAAGAGGTATAGCAATGCATATCATGAGTATGAAGGACCTATAACGTACCCGAATCTATGTCGGGGGAATTTTCTTGATCATGGCGAGTCTGAAGAGCATAAAACTTGTTTTGACGCTGACCACTAATGGTACTGGAAGTGACGCCCTGCTAGCGCAAATCTTTTCCCTTCTGAGCCCTTACTCTACATTCCTGTAACCTGTGACCTGGCTTACCACATCCATAACATACCTCACTGCCTGCTATACATACACCTAGGTGATTCTTACCATACCTTTCGCAAAGCGGATAGGTAAGACTCCTGTTCTCACTATCCTGGGCCTCGGATCCTGGCGACCCATCACAACTGTCATTCTCGAGCTTGGGTACTGGTGCACTAGCTGAAGATGGAGCTGGGACTGAAAATTTTTGACTATACTGAGAACGGCTACCACTCCCTGACTTAGGCTGAGCAAAATTGAAACTACCTGTCCTTGCCCTCTTATTCTGCTTTTCCTTCATCTTAATCTTTTGCTCTTCTATGTGCTGAGCATGGGTCATAAGTCTAGCTAAAGTCATGCCACTATTCAGCATGGCGGATCTGCACTCATTAACCATGCTATCATTCACCCCTGACACAAACTTACTCATCTTAGCCCTACTGTCTGCAACCACATGAGGGGCATATCTGGCTAATTGAGTAAACTTAAGAGAATACTCTTTCACTGTCATATTGCCTTGCCTGAGGTTGAACTCTAGCACCTTGGCTTCTTTAAGCTCTAGGGGAAAGAATCTATCAAGGAACGCGGAACCAAACTCTTCCCACTCAACTGACCCCGCATCGTCTGCCCTTTCTGACTTTCACTGCTTGAACCAAGTGTGAGCAACATCCTGCAACTGATATGCAGCTAGCTAAGCACTCTCAACAGCAGTCACCCCCATGATATCAGTCACCTTCTGAACCTGATCTAGGAATTCCTGAGGGTCCTCATCTGACTTAGACTCAAGAAAGGATGGAGGGTTCATTTGGGTGAAGTTCCGAATCCTGGCTGCAGCTGAATTGACCACTGGGTTGGCCGGAATGACAGCTGGTCATTCATTATGAGTAGCAACTAACTGAGCAAGAGTAGTGAATGCGACCCTGAACTCCGTATGAGAAACATGTTCGCCCAAAGGTTCTTCGGGCTGAGGGGCTGACTGATTCCCGTTTCTTCTTTTAGGAGGCATGTTCTATAGAAGAAAGAGAAACGGATTAGACTGAGAGTTTTAACTTTGAGCCTATGATCACTGGCACGACATGAATACTGAAAGAAGGGAAACTATTCCTAAAACACCTCATAGCCTCCTGCACATAAGTGTGGTGCACAACACACGCATGTACAAGACTCTACTAGATGCAGCTTTTCAGACTTCCTAGGACATTGTTGAAACTTAGGCTCTGATACCAAGTTTGTAACACCCCGAATCTGGTACCCGGAACGTTACACGGTGCCCATGACCCCGAAGGACCACAAGCTAACCCATGACTGATATCTGTAAACTGAGCACTGAATAATAGTAATAATATCGTAAATGCAGAAACATGAACTGAAAGGCCATAAGGTTCAATACTAGTACATAACTAAAAAAAAATATGGTATAACAATACCAAAACAATTGAGATAATTGTCTCATCCTAGGGTTTAATTTCATCATCTAATTTCATCATCCTAGGGTTTAATCCTAGGGCGCGGTACTGACACCCTTCCAGATGAGGTTACAGGTTGGATGTTCAGACATCTAATTTCATCATCCTAGGGTTTAATCATAGGTTCACATGAATATACATCTATACAAATCAATTCCACATAACATTAATCACCCAATATGGATTTGAATTCAATTGATCATTCTCAACATAAACAAAATAAACCCAACATGAAGTTCATAAAGAAAATCTAAAATCTTGACTTTAGAAAAGAGATTCTTGGGCTTCATAGACGAAAGGAGTCCATGAATGAACACTATGCATACCTGGGATGTGATTTCTTGAGGATTGACGGTGAAACCTTCTTGAATTTGAATCCCCAATAGAAACCCTAGCTCGTTCTTGAGAGAAACTTGAGAGAAACTAGTATATTTTGGGTAAAGAATGACTAAATCACGTGTTATTGGGTATATATAAGAGTGGGAAATTGACCCAAAAACCCTAGATGCGTCTTTAATTTCTGAGAAAATTTCCCGATCTTCATCCTTGGCGCGACGCGCCACTATCGCGCCAAGTCACTGGAAAGTGACAAATGGGAAATTGCACGGTGCGCGACGCGGAGCTATTGCGTTGCCACCTTGTCTGCGACCTGGAAGTTTGGCACGACGCGCCATTATCGTGGAGTAATACTGGAAATTGACAATTGCCATTTGAGCTATCTCCGCGACGCCCTGAAGGCTGAGGTGATACACTGTCTCACTAAAAAGGCTGAAGTTTGGCACGACGCGCCATTATCGTGGAGTAATACTGGAAATTGACAATTGCCATTTGAGCTATCTCCGCGACGCCCTGAAGGCTGAGGTGATACACTGTCTCACTAAAAAGGCTCTAACTCTTCACCCGGTGTCGGATTTGGGCGAATTTGGTATCGATGGAAAGCTTATTCGATTCCCCACATGATAAAAAGTGAAAATCTTGAAAATACCACGTGTACAAAAGTGGATTCATCTTTCAAAGAAAACTTCTAACATTCTTGGGAAATTTTTCAAGCTAGAAAAAGTACGGGGTATTACATTCTGCTTATTTATGATTGTAGATATAACTTTCTTCATATATCATCGTTGTTAACTGGTGTAGTGAACTACACCTTCTATTAGGATTGGGAACCAGGGTAGTGTAGAATTATCCAAGCAGTGTTGTAATGATAATACTCCGGTCGGATGAATGGAGGACCGACCGATCCGGGTTTCACGAGCGTTGGCGGGTTTTGGAGTGCCTGTCAAGGGCGCTAGACCCCGAGGTGATCATCACCATCTGCACCTCACATCTCGGCACAGTGGAACGTGTTAACCGCCTGTTGTTCCATTCAACTACATTTGTTCCTTTAATCCATAACAACAAAGAACACAGCAGCGAGGGACAACCCGCCCATACAACCAATAGGGAGGATGGCACTACTGGCAAAGGCCGTTTGGCGAAAATGCCGCAGGCGCGAAGCGTGGTAGGCCTGCGTCGGGGGAGCATACCATAGGGAGGAAAAGGAGCCTGGACGGTGGAAGAGTCAGGGGAGGCCGGGTCATTTGACGAAAATGGAAGGCTTTTCCCTATTAGAGAAGGCCCTGTGGAGTAAAGGGAAGTGGATGAATTCTTGGAAAAGGAGGGAGCGAGCCTGTATAAAATCAAGACAATGCGAGATGATATAATGGTAAGTTAAGAAAATAAAGGAGATATAAATTTAACGTGTTTCAATCAATGTAACCTAATCCGCAAGTGGAGGAGGAATTTACTATATCAACTAGTACACATAAGACATTTCAAAACTAGAGTAAATACTCTTATCATTCTAAGAGGATAACCTCACAAAGCCACTCCAAAGAAGAGGTTCATAAAAAGTAAAATACTAACTCTCAAACTCTTTATTGCATTTGTTTTTAAATGGCACAAAAACCGAAGAAATTGATGAAGAACTATCAAAGTACTTAGAGGCAATTTTGAGCATGGATTCAGCCAAAACGCTGTTTGCAATGAATGAAGAAACCGAGTCTATCCACAAAAATAGTACTTGGTCTCTTGTGAAGCCACCATCAGAAAAGAGAATTGTTCGTTGCAAATGGGTCTTCAAGAAAAAATGAAGGTATTTCAAGGGTTGTAGATACAAGGCACGATTAGTTGCAAAGAGCTATAGTCAGGTACAAGGGGTTGATTTGAATGATACTTTCCTCACATGTTAAACGTCGAGCCATACATGTCCTGCTTGTTGTAATTGCCATGTATGGTTTGAAATTAGAACAGCTTGATGTGGGAGATTTGAGTTGGGACTGTTGAGAAAATAGAGAAGAAACTTGCAAACTGGAAGCCACAATATTTATCAGTTGGAGGTAGAGTCACCTCGATCAATTCTGTGTTGAACTCTTTGCCTACTTATGTCATGTCTCTCTTCCTTATTCCAACTAAAGTGTCCAAAAAAACGTGCAAGCTCAGAAGAGATTTTTTGTGGTTAGGAACAAGGAGGGCACAAGTTGTGCAGTTAGATAAAAATTTTGGTGTATTGGAATCAAGGATTTAAATGTCAAATAACTCCCTACCTATGAAGTGGCTTTGGATATTCAATAGGGAACAACAGGTTCATGGAAGGAAATGATCAGAAACAAGTAGGCCAGACAGACCATTGGTGCACTAATGTTGTATCTAGTCCATACGGAACCTCAGTGTGGAGTACTATCAGGAACCTTTGGTCCAAACTGTCAAACAACATACGCTACAAGGTGGAGCTGGTAACAAAATACTTTTCTGGCAAGATTTGTGGATTTGCGGGTTACGTTGATGCAGATTTTCCCCGGTTGATTCAGTATTTCTAATCGGCCTAATGTAACAGTGGCTGAAAGTTGGTCTGGACAAAGATGGAATATCGCTTTTAGAGGGTATTTTAATGATTGGGAGGTGGACAGGGGAACTAATGCTAGTTCTTGAGGGATTCAGAGGCACCTCCGCAGCCCCTGACACTATCAGGTGGACGCATGAAAATGATGACATGTTCACCGTGAACAGAATTAATAAAAAGGAAGCTGAATTGCAGTCGGAGAATTGACCAGGACCATGGAAAAAACCCTGAAAAAGCTTGGCACCAACAAAAGTCAAGGGCTTTGCTTGGTTGGTGATTAGAAAAGCTTGTCTCACTCATGAGAGACTACAGAGAAGGAAGTTTCAGCTTGCCTCTAGGTGTTTTTATTTTTCGAGTGTGAGGAAAGAGAGACAAATAGTCATTTGTTTCTTCATTGCAAAGCTACCTCACAATTATGGTCTCTGTTTCTAAGTTTAACAGAGACCAAGTGGTCTATGACTGAACAGACATCAGATTTCTTGAGCTGTTGGATTAGGAGAGGGGGTTAAAAAATGGTGGGGAGTAATTCCAATTTGCATTTGGTGAACAATTTGGAAGGAAAGGAATTGATGATGTTTTGAAAACAGAATCAACTCCATCCAGAAAGTTAAAGGGAAGCGTAGTGCAACTCTTTATTTTTGGTGTAAAGAACATTGTATAGAAGAAGCTGAACAATAGTCGATCTTTTAGGTTCTTTGTAAGTAATCTAGGTTGATTCTAACAATTTTTTTTTGGGAGGTCTCCAACATGTTCTTAATGTTGAGGAATCAACATTACCAGTTTCAAAATTTTTTTGAAACAACTTGATGTTAAAAACAACTTTCTTACATGATGAATTTGAGGAAGAAAAGACATGCATCAACACGAAATGTTTGAATTTAAAGGAAAAGATGATAATGCTTGCTTGTTAAAGAAATCCTTGTACGGAATAAAATAGTCTCCAAGACAATGGTACAAGCGATTTTGTTCCTTTATGTTAGGTCAAAGAGCATACATGATAGTGTTTACTTTCAATAGTTGAATCAGAACTTTCCATTGTTTCAAAGTTACAAAAAGATCACTTTTATTTTTCAGAAAATAAACTCAAACTTTCCTTGGCACCACCTTTTGTTGGGATGCAAAAAGGATTACAAAGATCTAAATGAATGTAATTAGGGGTACCTTTTCTTTTAAGAATTATTGGAGACCTGAAGCCGACTGTGTTCTGCTTCCCGAACACAATGTTCACAGAACTCCATATTCCCAATACTTTTTCACAGAAGCTACCTATTTTTTTGTAATTTCGTGGTGTCCGGGCTAACTTTCGTGTACCTCGACTAATTCCCCGGGATACTTGCCACTTCCCACCAGCAACATGTACTAGGTAACTCTATATAGCATTAACAATTCCCAACAAGATACCTTTTTTGCTGAGGATAGAGAGACCTTTCTCACGAATTTGTGACTGTAATGAGCCACAAAAAGTGTAAAGATACACAAATAGGCCACCACTCTAAAGTGGAACCAAAATAAGCGTGGAATTAATTATTCTGAGTTACCTAACTTTTTAACGGAGGCGTTAAAGTTTTTTAACAGTTAAATTGAGTATGAAACGGCTAGGTGGGAATACACTGGGTTTGTTGTTGTTGTTGTTGTTGAAATTGAGTATGAAACGAAATATATTATTTCAACTTATAAGACGGAATATATTATTCTTCTTTATAAGTCGGAATAATCTATTCGGACTTTTATAAAATAAATCTTCTGTCATCTTGTACCTTGGCACTAGTCCCCCACTCCCCAAAGAACAAAAATCCAAATCCTCGAATCGTCAATTGAATCTAAAAAAGAAGGTTGAATCCATTATTCTAATTCGATAGTGGTCCCTAATGTTTATTTTAAAAAATTCGAATCGTAAAAAAAGTTTCTGACCAGGGTAGTGATCTTTTCAAAAATTTCAATCTGGGTAGCGATTAGTTGGAAATTCCGACCTGGCTAAAGGTATATGGAAGGCTACGAAATAAGATTCAATTGTTGAAAAGTGCAAAAGATCATTTGGAAAATTCAATCCCTCTTTTTCCTGAATTTGACTAGTAGGCTAATGAACGACCCTTTGATCTATGTCCTTCCAAGTTCAGCCAAGCTAGGTCTGATTAGAAGTTCCAAAACGAGTGGAGTGAGGGGCTTTAGAGGGAAAAAGGGGGTTGAACGTGGTTTTTTTGTTTTCCCTGAGGGGTTTGTATTAGCCTATCCCCCGATCGTATCTATCCCGAGATGAAAGAAAAGATTGGCAATTTGTCTTTTCAAAGCTATCGCCCCAATAAAAAAAAGATTTTTTGGTAGGCCTTCTCCCTAGTAAAAAATATAGTGAAATAACCTTCCCTATTCTTTCCCCGGACCCTGCTACAAAGGAGTATGTTCACTTCTCAAAATATCATATATACGTAGGCGGGAACAGGGGAAAGGGGCCAGATTATCCCGACGGCAGCAAGAGTAAGAATAGAGTTTCTAATGCCACAACAGCAGGTATAGTAAGCAAAATCATATGAAAAGAAAAAAGGGATATGAGATAACCATAATGGATGCGTCAGATAGGCATTAAGTGGTTGATATTATCCCTCCCGGACCAGAACTTCTTGTTTCTGAGGGCAAATAACCAATCCAATGTCTTTCTGGTTGGATCTCCCCTAATAGACTCTTTTTTTTTAGGTGTCCCCGAGAATGCCAGTCATAGGTATAAGAAAACTCTTGTACTTGGTCTTGTACCATCTTGGTACCTTCTGAATAAAAATTTTTACCCATAAAAAAAAATAAGAAAGCTCGATCAGAGGTGGCTTTTTCCAAAAGCTTCATTTTAGGTATTTATTTCTTAAATTCCCAGAAAGCTTTCCGCCGAGAGTCGCTACTTCTAATCAAAGAGAAATGGCTGAAGAAGCACCAATTTCAGAAACAACAATCCCTGCCCCGGTGCCGGAGCAGAACCAGAACTCGATGAACGCCACAATTGTATCTGAGGTTCAAGGAGGCACAGAATCAACTTGCAACAATGATAATAAAGAAGCTGAGAGTTCTGCGGTTACTTCTGAAGGTGACCGTGAAAAATCGCTGGAGTATGCTGAGGAGTTAATGGTGAAAGGATCGAAAGCTTCTAAAGATGGAGATTATGGAGAAGCTGTAGATTGCTATAGCTGTGCCCTCGAAATCCGGTTAGGGTTTTCGTATTTCATTTCCATTACTTTTCTTTTTGAACGAGGATGTTTAGACGCTTGTTTCTTTTGTTTTGTTTGGAACTGCTTGATTAGATTCTTTTTCGAGTTAATTGTTGATGATTAGCAGTAAGGTATCAGGGTTTAGGGTTTAATGTGCTCGGGGTGGTTGAGCTGTTGATCTTTCAGATGCAGAATATCTTGTTAATATGGGACTGATACACAGACACAGTACAGTTTCTTTGAGTGATTATCAGATAAATATTTTTTCTGTGTATTTACTTTAGGCATCTGGACACCTCAACTTGTCTCTCTTGTGTTAGTTGAACACTCCAACTTTTAAGACGATCATCTAGCCACCTCTGAAATTTATGTGCCGCATCAGCAAAGGGAGTACGAGACATTAGAGGCGAGTCAGAGTGTAGTTGCCGGTAGACACCAAGTTGAGGTGTCTAAATGTGTGCTCTCAAAGTTGGAGTGCGTGCTTGCTAACTGAGGCCAAGTTTGAGTGTCTGTATATGTATTATGCTTAACTTTACTCATCTTATGAAATTGCACCTTGAAAAATAAGGTTCTTCGTTGGTGCTGTTCAAATCCTTTTTGTTTGGGGATGATTGAACTGCAAACATGTAGAACCCTTTGCGTATAGGGTTGAGATTTACATGGGCCCTTGGACTCTGGTCTTTTCCCAAGTACATTTTTCAATCACTAAAGGCAGCATGAGCACCTGTTTCAAGCTGTTCGGTTGACCAATTGAAATAGGAACTATTATCCTTCAGTCTCTGAAAATTTGCACACCTTCATTTGTTTTCTTCTGTTGCAATTACGACAGTGCTGGTTTACTTGAATTTACATTCTTGCCTACATGGATGTGTGGGTATAAGTTAAATATTTCAAGAGTTTTTCAAGTTGTCAAGAGCATTGTTGCTCTTTGCATCATACAGTATGCATAGTTTTAAGAGTTTTTATCTCCCTATATATTAGCTTTGTATATAATTATGCCCCTACAGTATACATGGATGGTTCCATGTTTTATTACGATTCTGTGTGCTTTTCTCTGTTTTTATTACTTATGGGTGCCGTTTTTATGTAATGAAATTTTGTTCTGTGCTTTACTATGTATCTATGTATCTATGTATTTGTGCGGTGTCTTGTGTCTTGAGCCGGGGGTCTATCGGAAACAGCCTTTCTACCTCTTTAGAGGTAGAGGTATGGACTGCGTACATCTTACCCCCCCAGACCCCACTAGGTGGGAATACACTGGGTTTGTTGTTGTTGTTGTTGTTGTATTTCTTAAATTCCCTAATTGATTGATTCTACGCATTTGAGTTTTTAGTGTGTTAAGATTGATGGTGAATGTGTGTTGATTGATTCATTGTGCGATTTCTCTATAATGATTTGTTACTAATAGTGACGGACATTCAATATGTCTGTACATTCTCTTTCTTTAAGAGAACATTAATATTCCACTAACTAGAAAAGACTTAATTTTAGACGTAAATTAAGAAGACTAATCTTAAATCAAAAAGGCGTTCGCACTAACAAAAATAGGTGTACATGATATTAAAAATGAAGCGTGTTGTGAACCCTGATCCTGTATATGGTACACTTCTCCGCTTATAAGAGAACCATAGGTCGGAGTTGCTCGGAAAGGCAAGATAACCATTGTATGAGGTATGATTGGATGGGCGATACTTGGATTTTATTCCGTACACACCCGCCTCACAACCGTTTTGCGAAGTATTTATCCAGATCTGGATTATATGATGTTGTACGAGTAGGTAGGATGCAATACGATCGTTCCCTTCCGACGGCCATTCTTGAGCGATGGAGGTCGGAGAGTCATTGCTTCCATTTACTGTTCGGCGAGGTCATGACCACGTTACCGGATGTGCCGGTTATGTTTGGTTTGCACATCGATGGTCATCAAGTGTATGGGAGGTTATGTTTGGTTTGCACATCAATGGTTGTCACGTGTATGTGCAGGATGCTGCAAAGAGGGATTTCCCATGGTGTACTATGCTACAGAAACTCACTGGACTAGATCGGTATATTAGAGGTAAGAGTTGGATGACTATCCATTCCATTACTCGCTACCTTTGAGATCAGTTATAGTTTGATCCCATAGGAGATCATACTCTGGTTGAGAGGCTTGAGAGGATTGTCCGACTACACATAATTATTATACTCAGGGGGATCTTATATCAACCTACGATATCTATCCTTTCTAGATCCCATCCATGAGGTTAGGAGCTACAGTTAGGGTAGCGCAGCGCAGTACTGGCATGACATTCTTATACAGGTCACACTGTCAGTCATCTATCGGAGAGACGAGTCACTTATGAGGATTTCTTCCTCTCCTTCAAGTAACTTAGTGTTGTATGTTACAATATAGTTAAAATATATTATTTTTGTGCACCCAAGCTTAGTGGTTCGATGAGTTGGGATGAGTATCATGAGGTCTCTAGTTTAATTTCCAACAGAGATAAAACTAGGTGATTTCTTCCCATCTGTTCTAGTCTTGATGGATAGAGTTACTTGGTATCTGTTGCTAGTGGGAGGTGGCAGGCATCCCGTGGAATTAGTCGAGGTGCGCGCAAGTTGGTTTGGACACCACGGTTATCATTATTTTTGTAGGAAATTAAATAATTTATTTTATCACGTTAAGATATGGTGTTGGGAGAGGATCTTCCATCTACCACCAGGATTTAGTGAGCTAGAGGATGATGATGCATTGCTGCCATACACCAGGAGATGGACGAGAGGGGTTGAGCGTTATTGTTAAATGTAAAATTTAAAGTTAGCATTATGTTTAGTTAATTACAATATAGTTGTTTTATATCAATATGATGCCATTAACTCAATTATGTAATCTTTTCTAATTATTATAATTAAAAAAATTGTCTATGATATGGTTCATGCTCTTTATTATTAGTATAAATATCAAAAAATTATATCTATTAAAATTTAGATCTAAGCCATGATAAATCATATATGGGTTTACGTGTTGAACCGTGACTTTCATTCCAATTTTATTGAATGATTATGCTACCTTATTAATCCATATAATTTTATTCAAATTTTTTCTTTTAAAACGTTGGGGACCACTACCGAATTAGAACAATGGATTCAACCTTCTTTTTTGGATTTGATTGACGATTCGAGGATTTTTGTTTTGGTTCTTTGGGTGTTAATGGAGTGAGAGACCAGTGCCAAGTTACAAGACGATAGAAGTTTCTTTTAATAAAAGTTGGAATATATTATTCCGACTTATAAAGCGGAATAATATATTCCGTCTTATAAGTCGGAATAATATATTCCGTTTTATACTCAATTGAACTGTTAAAGAAACTTTAATGCCTACTCAATTGAACTGTTAAAGAAACTTTAATGCCTCCGTTAAAAAAGTTAAAGTACATTGGAATAATTAATTCGGACTAGCTTATTCTGGTTCCACTTTAGAGTGGTGGCCTATTTGTGTATCTTTACACTTTTTATGGCTCATTTTAGTCGCGAATTCCCTTTCTCACTCATTTGCCCCAATCCCTCTGTTTGTTTTACAAGCCCATCTTAATTTGTTGAGCTGTTTCGAATTTGTGAGTTGTGACTTACTTCAGTTCAAATTCAGAAACACATGTGTTGTTCCTGTTATTGAGATAATTTACTTCAAGAAATTCTTTCTTGAATTGCAATGCATGATGATACAACTACAAAAGGTTTAAGGATTATTTTCTCAAATGAAAAGAAACATTAGTAGTGCTTCGTTATGGTTTATCTATTAGTAGGTTCTATCTGCTTTCTAACTGTGTCTACCTTTATATCAAATCAATAATTTTAGCAGAGCATGGCCTTGTCATTTCACCATGAGTCAACTAAAAGATAAATGATACATGTAGTATTAGCATTCTATTTGTATCTACATGAAGTCCTAATTATGCAGCAGAAAACAACAGCTATTAGGTGAACCAACTTCAGAATAGTTTCCCTGGAATGTTGAAGTGAGCTTAAATGTGTTTCCTTAGCCTTTTCTTCAAGCAAACGTTTTAATCCAGTGAAAAAAGGTCCAGCGAACACATTAATATCGCTATGTTTCTTAAGAAAGATTGCTAAAAGCACTTTATCTAATTTTAGGGATGACAACTTCTCCAGCCGAAATAAAGCAAGGTTTCAAAAGAGCTTTTGCTGCTCCATGGCCAGAAAATCTTCGTTATCAGGTGTTATGCTTTGCTGGAGTTCATGCTCGTTTGTCACATGTGAAAAAAGGAAAATCCAGTATGCCTGATGTCTTTTAAGTAATTGTTTCTTTGAAAACTTAAACTTATTCGTATATTCTCGTGTTGTATGTGTTCCTCTTCTTGCTATTACCCCTCCTTGGGAGAGTCGGAGGGCTTTCTCTCGCTGGGTTTCCCATGCAAATATTAGCAAGCTATTTTATCTTGTGACGACTTAGTTCTTCCACGTAGCATTGTGGAAATAACTAGCCAAAGAGATTGATAGTTTGAAATAAGGTAATAGAGAAGCCTATATCTGCCGACCCTACTTCACTTCCTTTAGTGCCTTGCCTACTGTCTTTGAATAATGTTTCATTCCAGGGGATGACCTTTTCCCCGCCTTTGTTTTGGAAAATTGTCCTTTTTGAAATGTACTTTGTCTGTGTATTCTGCATATCTGTGTGGATCGGAACAGTTATTAATTCATGTGGGTTTTCTTTATGAAACAAAAAGTCACAGGCAGTGCACCTCCATTTTCTCTTAAGTCATTCAAAAACATCTAGAATAATGTCCAGTCGCTGAAGTATTAAATTGTCCTAAAATTGAATTATTGGTTAAGCTTCATGTTTTCATTATAGAGTTTACTGGTCCTTTGACATTATCAATCAACTGAAGATTATGTCAATTGGCAGGATGATGGCCGACCTTTCTGGAAGCTTATTGTTTCTGAAGCAACTGGTTGTAGTGACAATACCTACTTTGAAGAAGTATACGAGGTCATTTCTTGCTAGTAGCTACCTAGATGAAGACTCAAAACATATTTTAGAAATTATAAGTTAGAAATGACTGCTTTACCTGAAGTATTTGCTTTAATCAGCACTATGCAAGTGGTGAGGCATGGCATCTTCCAGCTGGAGCCTATGACACCATATTGATTCTGAAACGTTCAGGAGGTTATCAAGTATCTGCATTACTTCACTCCTGACATAAGATTTGTGTAATGAACTTTTCTTGCGATCCTTTTGTTTCTGAATTACTGAACCTTGGGACAGTCAAACTGGCCGTTGTATCCAACTTCGACACCCGGTTGAGGAAGATATTGAAAGATCTGAATGTGTTGGATCTGTAAGCATCAATTATGTTTGCTCATTGTCAAGAACACTTGGATTTAAACTGCCTTATGTCGGTTGTCAAATATGGTCCTTGGTCTTGAATTTCAGTAGGTATATACATAAAGAACTAAATGGTCTTAAGTTTGAGCCTTGAAACTGTGGGAAATAGTTGTATGATTTAAACCCTTCAGATTTACTAAGAATTCTCATCTGCATGAACTGGCAAGGGCAATGCCTGCTTGAAATTTTTGAAGATACATTATTTAGGGCAATGCCTGCTTGAAATTTTTGAAGATACATTATTTATCTCTTTACTTTTTGTGCTCTCCATCTATAGATTTGATGCTGTTATCATATCGTCAGAAGTTGGACATGAAAAACCAGATATAAAGATATTCAGAGCTGCTTTAGGTATGTGGTTCAAATACTTCGATATCTTTCATTAACCCAACGATAGAATGTATTTGTACTTCAGCATTTTTTTTTGTTTAATGTTTTGAATTGACTTCTTTAACCACTTTTTCTAGTTATATATGACCTTGAACTAGGCTTACAAAAATTCTAATTTGATACTAATACATTTGTCAAATAAACCTGAAAGTGGCTACAAGAAGTTGCCGTTACCATGTTTTGTGATGTTGTAGATCAGATCAGTGTGGAAGCAATAAAAACTGTTCACGTCGGAGATGATGAAAAGGCTGATAAAGGGGGAGCAACTGCTGCTGGAATTGACTGCTGGTAAGCTTCTGAATGTCTTGATATATTTAAATATCCACAATTTCCTTAGCAAATGTCTAGCGCAACAAAAAGATGCGTAATATTGTAGCTACTCCGTCAAAACCATCCGGCTTAACATTTTAAGCTGTTGCAAAAAATTAAGTTTTTTTCTACTTTTCACCAACTATACAAAGAACGTCAATGTGTAGTATGGTTAAGAAATTTCGTTCACAAAAATGTGCATTTCAGGCAATGGGGTGTAGATGTGAAGTCGTTCGCAGATATACAAAACCGCATTCTAACAGCGCCCTAGCTTTTTTTCATAATGGCTCTACCATCTGGATGGTAAGGACAAGAATATCTGTTCCTTTTCCTTTTCATTTCCTTGTAAAACGACATCTCATATTACTAAATATCACTAATATCTCACTGTTGTTTCCATAACTGCAGATACAACTTGACTACAATCAAGTATTACTTATAGAGGAAGCATCAAAATACTGTTCGTCTTTGGGTGCCGAGGTGTTATCGTTTAATCATCTATGCTTCAGTTCTAAATTATAAAGTTAGGCTATAGAGGCTTTTAATTAGCATCATGCTTGGAGTTTTGCATACTTGTACTGTTATTAGACCATGATAATAAGAGGAACATCTATGAGCATCCAAAGTTGTTTTTGGAGGGAATGATTCAGTAAGCAATCTGAAAACTCACCCCAAACGTTCATTCCTTTTGAATTCCCAGTTTTAATCACAGCCTACTTTGGTTGTACTCAACTCTTTACAGTTTAAGAATATTTGTTGTTTGGTGTGATTTGTAAAACTAGTTGAAGTAAGTAGCCTATAAGCTAATTTGGAGAAGGTGTAATTTCTCGTATTTACTTTATTGTCTACATCTCATTCTTAGGGGTCGGTCCTTTTCTGAACTATGGGTATGTTCGGCACAGGGCTGCTTTTTTTTTTTTTTTTTTTTTTTTTGCCATTTAATGATTTGTCTATACATCGCGTTTGGAAATGCTTTTTTCATCTGATTATTTGAAATCATGAGATGAACTCAACGGTTGGGCGATTTAATATTGATTTCATATCATGAGATGAAATCCCAAATTCTCCAAAAAGCTTGATTTGAGGTGTTTTTAAATCATGATTTGGAATATTTCAAATACAAAAATTAATCCACAAGTATATATTTTGTAAAGAAAAAACTACCATTTATATCTATCCACTATTTATTTTATATGTAAATAAAATTTTTAACTTCATATTGTTACTCTTTAAACCATTTATATCTTAGATAATCATTCTTACCAATATAAAATTTATTGTTATTTTGAATCAACTCTTTACTTTACTATTTATTATTGGCGAAATAGTCTTCTAGATCCTTGTACTTTATGTAAATGGAACAGTTTTACTTGAACCTTTATTATATAAACTCTTGGCCAAAGACATCGATAGACATTCAAACTTCTTGTTAAAATTTACTTAGACACCTCAACTATGGCTTGTACCTATCAGGCCTCTAACCCCCCCAAATTTTGATTTAATTGGACATTTTTTTGTTAATCAGCAAAAGGCTGAAGTGTGTTGCACACACGCAATGACATGAAAAAATTAACCAATTAAAAAAAACACGTGGCAAAACAAAGTTATACATGAAATTGCTGATATTTTTTATTTAATTATTTATTTAATAATAATTTCTTAATTTAAAAAAAAAAGAAAAAAAACACCCCCACCCCCATCATCTTCTTCTTCACCCCCCCACGTCTTCAAGCATCCCCCACCCACCCAATCGTCGTCTTCTTTACCCCCTTCCCCCGGTGTCTTCACACACACACATAGTTGTCGTCATCACCCTATCCCCCTTCACTGCAAACTTTTATTTTTTTGGATTGAATTTTTTTTTTTTTGGTCGTTATTTACATGAATTTACATACATTGACTCTTGCTATGAATAATATGTTGAAAATCCAACAATTCAAATGTAGCAAACTTTCATTTTTTTTTTTGCGAACTTTTATTTTTTTCGGCACGCTAATGGGGGAAAAGAATAAGATTAACAACAACAAATTTTTAAATCAAATTAAAAAATAAGAACAAGAAAGGAGAAAAAGTAGAAAAAATGGTAGGAGAATTAAGTGTAGCAAAAAAAAAAAGAATGAAGAAAAAGAATGATGAAGAAGATGAAATAGGGGTATCGGGGGGGGGGGGGGGTGGAAGGAATTATGTTGGAGGTGTTTTTTTTAAAAGAAATTTGTTTTATAAAAAATATGTTGGAGGTTTTTTTTTAATTTAGTTTTATAAAAAAAAAAATTTCGGGCCCTTAGTGCCACTTGGCACTTTTCTATTCGTAACTTAATAAAAAAATTACTATTCACGCATCTCTCGAGATTACACAGCACGCACAGTGCCATGTAGGCAAAAAATGCCCAATTGAATCAAAATTCGGGGGGTTTAGGGGCCTGATAGGTATAGGCTATAGTTGAGGTGTCTAAGTGAATTTTAACAATAAGTTTGAGTGCCTATCGATGTCTTTGGCCTAAACTCTTCAACTCATTACATCACAATATTTTAAATTCTTTTTTAGACTACTAACTTAAGCATGAAGCACAAATGGTGACATGTCATTAAAAAATTAAATAGTTATATGTAGACAATTACGTAGAATGGACTTAGAAATGTCAGATGCCCCTTTCATTTCTCATTCGCGTTTTGTCATCTAGACACCGATACTTACATTTACACTTTCTCCTTCGATTTCGTTGAAATTTTCACCGGTTCTTGTTTTAAGGTGTACTTGAAGCTATCTATGTAAGTTTATCCTAATTATTGACCTAATTATTTCATATTTGAGTTTGTTTGTTGGTTTTTGTTTGAGTTATTGTGTCGGTTTTTAGGTTTTAGGGTTTTACTCAAATAAAATTATTTTTGTTGAATTTTTTTAGTTTTTTTTTTGCTCTGTGTCATGTCTAATGTAAGTGTAAGATGTATATATGTAATGTTATGCCTTCAGTGACACATTTCGTGATGTCGATTAGATTATAGAATTTTTCGTAAAATCACAATTTCGACTAATATTTTTTTTGGGGCATTTGCTTTGTTTCATGTCTTATGCTAGTGTTAGACGTATATGTAGTAGTTTTATGCCTTCAATAACATATTTTGTGATTTCGATTAAATTTTAAGGTCTTTTCGTAAAAACACAATTTCGACTGATTTTTTTCAGTTGTCTTGGATATATACTTTTTTTAATAAAAAAGTATTTATTAGTGACCCATTGTGACGTACCATACATGTGGAGGAGATTTTTTTTTTAAAAATTAATAATGGACTCGAGGTCCATCTTATTTAAAATCAGAAATGGGTCAACTCAGCCCTAGCGAAACATCAAAAATGAAAACAAAATGAAGCCCAAATCTAATCCAAAAGGACCGATCCGGGTATATATAAAATCCCCTAAATATAGGTTTCCTAATTGAAGCTCAACTCGTTTGTCTTTCCGCCTTTTCTGCCGCTGAAGATGTCGACTGTGTCCTTTTTCAAAGATCGTCTTCGTCTCCCCTTCCTTTTATTTTCTGTTGAAAAATCCTTCTACTCATTGTATTATTTTTTTTAGGTGTGTAATCTGGTGGAGGTCCATGAGTTCAGCTGAAACTTGATAGAGAGTTCGAACTTTGCATCTCATCTTCATAGATCCGTATAAGCCTTACGCTATGTCTTCATATTTTTCTTCTCTTTACTTTTAGTAACTGGTAACCTCTATATACAACAACAACAAACCCAGTGTATTCCCACCTGGTGGGGTCTGGGGGGGTAAGATGTACGCAGTCCATACCTCTACCTCTAAAGAAGTAGAAAGGCTGTTTCCGATAGACCCCCGGCTCAAGACACAAGATACCAGGCAAATACATATTAAAGCACCGAACAAAGTTACAAGACTACATAACATAAATAACATAACATAAATAACATAAATACGGCAGCCATAAATAGAAAGAAACAGGGGAAAGCACCCAGCCTCTTACTAAAACAAGGAGCACGGAATCATAACAAGAATACTACCCCCAACAAGTAAAACCCTACACTAGCGACCCAAACTGGCCCTAGTCTTCAGCCCTAATTCGCGTTCTCCAGACCTTCCTATCTAGGGTCATGTCCTCGGTGAGCTGCAACTGCTCCATATCCCGCCTAATCACCTCACCCCAATACTTCTTCGGCCTACCCCTACCCCGCCTAAAACCATCCAACGCTAGTCTCTCACACCTACGAACTGGGGCATCCATGCCCCTCCTCTTCACGTGTCCGAATCAGCGCAATCGGACTTCCCGCATCTTGCACTCCACTGGAGCCACACCAACCTTCTCCCTGATAGTCTCATTCCTAACTCTATCCCCTCGAGTCATCCCACACATCCAGTGCAACATCCGCATTTCCGCCATATATAGCTGAAGTAAAAGTGGAAAAAAACAAGTTGCTCTAAACCTTCTTCCTTTGGAACTCCTAACTGAGTGCAAGTACTCTATTGCAGATCTAGTTCCCTGACTCTCGCTTTTTGCTAGTGATCCCTTTTGTTGGCTGATGTAGCTAAGACTAATTAGGTTTCTCGCAGTTATTTTGACTTGTGATGGCCACAAATTTTATTGTAAAAGTAATAATTGTGAGATACTGTGGTCTTTCTTTTTCGTACCTTCATGCCTGATTATGTGTGTTTGATATCTTCCTTGTTCTGACTCTTGTGGATGGTATTTACATCTTATCTATGTTAGGAATCTTTCTCCCTTTACTTGGAAACTGATTAAATCTATGGAATTGAACCATGTGATCCTGTTCTATTGTTGTGTTTTCAGTAAAATCAGCTAGTTGATTGGCTTCTCTGAAAGTATGATTAATGTGGATGTTTAGCTGTAGCATAAGATCTTTAATCTCCTCTATACTTTTTTTTTGCATCCAGGGGACTCTCCATTCTCCTCGAATCATAATTTTTAAACCAAGGAAATCAGTCTCCAGATGTATCTGGAGAAAATTCTGACTAAGACAGTACTTAACAGCCTTTAGGATTGCTATTGACTTAACCTCCATATTAGTCGTGATTCCAAGATTATGAGCTTTTGCATAGATTAGATCACCATCACTGTTTCTAATCCAGAAACCATATGAACTCATACTTGGGCTACCTCTACTAGCTCCATCTGTATTGCATGTAACCCAACCCTTTTCGTCTTCTTCCATTTCACTACAAGATAGTGAAGTCTGGGTTTGTAAGCTTGCAATGTATTCATCATTCCATTCTAGTGGAAAGGTACCTCCTTTATCCGTGGAAGTTTAATAAGGTGAAACACATTTATTTGACATTGATATTTCATCTTATTTAAAGTAACATCTTTTCTATGTCTTCTAGCATTTCTCCTTTTTCATAATTCTCATATCACCATTTCTGGAATAGCTTTTGAGATGTGCCTTATCTTTGGATGGCCTTTATAGTTCCACCACTTGTATATGAGTTGGTGTGGGTTGAGTCTGTCCATGTTGATACCCGCACAGGAAGTAAACTATCTTCATAGCTGTTGAGCTATGAGGGCTGGTAGTAATAAATGGTTCATAGTCTCTAGATGTCCTTCTTTACAACAATGGCATTTGGAGACAATGTGAATCCACATTCTTTTAAGATTATCATTAGTGGCTATTATTTTCTCCATGCTCTCCACAAAAAGAAAGTTATCTTAAAAGAAATGCCTTTATCCAAATATTCTGCATCCATTCTATTTCATCTCTCATATGTCTCATGATTTGATAGGTTAATTTCACAGTGAATTCTCCCGTAGTGTTCCCCATCCAACATGCTTTGTCATTTTCTGCAAGTCCAATGCATGGTTTAATGGTTTCAGCAATGTGTAATCAGTTCCTCTGACAGATGCTCTATGAGCTTTACCACATTTTATTCATCATTAGAGATAAAATCCTGTACTTCATTTCCTCCTCTCCTTCTTCCCATCCTTCCACATGATATAATGCCCCTACTCTTGTCCATTTATCAAACCAGAAACTGGAATTTCCAGCCTTTAGCTGCCACCAAATTTCATATTCTACTTTCTCTCTTACTTCTTGTATCTTCTTCCATACACAAGAAGCACCAATGTTTCTTGTGATGAAAGGATGAAACTTTTTACAATATTTGTTACACATATAGGTACTCCATAAAGATGAAGTTGACACTCTAAATTTCCACCACAGTTTGACAAATAAGGCCTTCGACACATCATGTAATGATCTGAATCCTAGTCCTTCTTCCTTTCTGGGATAACACATGTCTTCCAAAGCAACCCGGTATCTTCTTTTTAAATCTCTTGAACTGCCCAAAAGAATTTAGCAAAAATATGATGTAACTGATCAATTACCTTTCTAGGGAGATTCATAGCTGAAAATGTATAGACAGACGTGGATTGCAGTAAATGATTGATGAGAATGTATTTACCCTCAAAAGTTAGTAGCTTATTCTGCCACATCAATAACCTTCTTGTCACCTTTCTTAATAAATCTTTATAATAAGTCTTATTCTTTCTACCATATAAAATAGGACAACCTAAATTGGTAAAAGGGAAATTTCCTTGTTTTATACCTGTTAATCTTCTCAGCTTTGTTGCCATAATCAGTGGTGGTTTGTCATGTAGGTAGAAAAAATTCTTCTTCTTTTTGACCAATTGTTTTGGATGCTCTCATAATTCTTTAAGACCATTATTATTTTAATGATGAATATCCTATCTCATGAACAAAAAGGATGGTATCATCTGCATCTGGGAGATGATTAATCTCAGGACTCCACTTTAGAAGCCCATATCCTTTGAATTGTCTGTCACTGCGTAACCTATTTAGTCCCCTAGATAGGACTTCTGCAGGAATTATGAATAAGGTAGCTGATAATGGATCACCTTGTTTAACTCCCCTAGAAGATTGAGAAAAACCATGTGAATGACCATTTACCAGTGCTGAATAATAATTATTGGAGATCAGCCTCTATACTATGTCAATAATAACTTCTGAAAAGACAATTTTTCTTAGGAATTTTGTGAGGAAGATCCAGGAAACTCTATCATATGTTTTGGTCATATCTAGCTTTAATACCACATTAATATTCTTATTCCTCGTGTTAATGCCTCTAATGATTTCCTATGCCAAAAGCATATTCTCTGTAATGCTCCCCTGCTTTATAAAACCAACCTGATTATAAGATATGATATTAGGTAACACCATGGCTATTCTCTCATGTAATACTATAGAGATAATTCTGTTGGTGAAAGCACTTAAACTTATAGGTTTAAGATTTGAAACGTCTTTCACCATTTCCTTTTTAAGAAATAAAATCAAATTGGTATGAGTATTAAATTTAGACAGTTCTTGCCCATAAAAGAATACTCTTACCAGTTTGATGTTATCTCCTCCAATAATATCCCAACTCCTCTAAAAGGATACTCCTGAGAAACCATCAAGTCTACAAGTATTGTCCCCATTGAGATAAAAAAACCACCCTTTTAACCTCATTTATTTTTTGTAATCTTATCATTTTATCATTCTGCTCTTCACTAATTAGCTCGGTTATACATTGTAACAAATCCTATTCTTGGCTCGCCCCTTCTTCTGAGAACTGTTCTGTGAAGAATGCAAAAACCTTCTCTCATTTATTTGAAGATTTATTCCTTGATTTTTGTTGATCTCTGCAATGTGTAACTTTTTTTCTTCCTTTCATATAGGAATGAAAGAACTTGATATTTTTATCCCCCTCTGCAAACCACCTTATTCCAGCTTTTTTGTTTTTAAAATTCTTCCTCAATTTTCATAAATCTTTTTAACCCATCTTGTACTTTGTGCAATTCTACTCTATTAGCTGCAGTAGGCATTATTTCCAGCCATGCTTACTTTACTTTAATCACATCTTCCATGGTGTTAATATTTTGAAAAATATTTTCAAAAGCTGCCTTAATCCAATCTAATAGTGCCTTTTTTGCATTCTTTAGTTTGCTTGGAGCTCTTTGAAGGATTCCTGCAAAGTTGATATTCCTATTCTACTTCACAACTTTCTTGAAATTAGGATGTTTCATCCAGAAATTTAAAAATTTAAATGGCTTGGTTATGGATTATTCTTCTATATTACAAATAATAAAAAGTGGTGCATGGTTGGATCCTTGTCTTATCAAGTGATGAACTTCATAGAAAGGGAAGATGTTCATAAATGCTTAATTCACCAGGACTCTATCCAACCTTTTGAAAATATACTCTTCTTTAATTCTCCCATTCCACCAGATCTATTTACTTTCTGTGAAGTTTACCTCTATTAATTCACAATTGTTGATGCAGAGAGTAAAGTCTGTTCCTTTATTTTGAGTGAATGGTAAGCCACCCAACATTTCATCCTCTAAAATTATTACATTAAAATCTCCCCCTACTATTCATGGATTTTGGTTGGTTTCAGTAATGTGTTTCAGTTCCTCCCATAATTTCAATATGTCCAATGCACTACATCTAGCATAGATAGTAGTAATATGAAAATCTTTATTATCCTTGTTGAATTTCATAATTAACTGTTGTATGAAATCCAAAATGATCTGACTTTTCCAATTTTCTTCCCAGAATTTCATTGTTATTGGCTGTTGTATTGTTTTTAATCTCAGGAGTATGTTGCATGTAGTCTTTTTCTGTCTTTTAGTTAGAATGCTGAGGCGTTTGATCTGTATCTGGTGTTTTTGTCTCTACCTGCTTCTTTGATCCTTCTGCTGACACCCAACTTTACTTGAAATTAATCTGCTACTTCCCTGTTCATTATTTCTTTGTGTAGTCGAATCAGTATTTGATTGAACTATTATCTCCATTTCTTTCCCTTTTCCATCATGTTTTTCTACTGATCCTATCACCCAGTCGTGACCTACTTTAGGTTATTCCCCTCCTATACTATGTCAACTTTTCTATTTTCTTCTTTGCCAACTTTTTGTGTTTTATCCTATGTTGTTTTCTCCTGCATCGTGTTTTGTTCTGTTTTTTCAAGGGCTTCAAATTGATTGGCCAACCCTACTCTATTCCATCTCATCTTTTGTCTCCACATATCTTTATTTATTCTTTTGTTACCTATTTTTTTGTTTCTCTGTTCTTTAAACTTATCTACATTATTACCCTTTTGTTTTCCTTCTGATTTTTGATATTGTTCATTCTTGCCTTCCTGTTTATTTTCCATTGTTCTTGTATTATTGTTAATTTCTTTGTTCTTCTGCTGATTGTTACTTTCTTCCTCCTCCTTTTTGGGATATAATTTTAGATGCTCCACACAAAATTGTTGTTTATTGTCTTCCTGAATCATGCATGTTCTACAATATTTAGGGATGTAATAATATTTTATTCTAATTAACTTTTCAGTGATTTCCCTGTTTTGCTTCTTCACTCCAACGTTAATGCGCTTGGGGAATTCTCCAAATAAGTTAATTTTGACTTCCACTCTTGCACAGTTGGGTGATATTTTGACTTTTGACGGAATATTTTGTATATTTTTCAAGGGATAATTATATGTTTTCAAACAATCGATGTTGTATTTAATACTGGATTTTAGTGTTTTCAGGTTAAGGAGTTAGCTGAAGGAGAAACTTAGAAAAATAGCAGAAAAAGGCCACTGACGGTTAAATTGGCGGACCGTTAGCCATGCGACGGACCGCCAGGGTGGTCATCAAAGTAAAACAGAAGGTAACAAATAAATGATCTCTGCAACGGTCCAAGTGGTGGACTGTCAACCATCCAACGGACCGCCAACTTGGTTGTCAGGACAAAACATGACATCATAGAGGATCAAGTGATGGCCCATGCGATGGACCGCCGGGCCAGCGATGGTCTACTAACGTGACCGTCAACCCTTAACAGAACCTGACATTCTGGAACCATCAGCGACGATCCACGCGACAGACCGTCAGGTTTTCGATGGGCCGTCAGCCCGACCTCAACTTAGACGCGGTTTTTCTGAGTTCGAATTTTAAGTCCTCTGTACCTGGGAACATATAAATACCCAGTTTAGGTTTTATTTAGGTATCTTTTATCATATTTCCAACTTTGAACATTATTGTAATATAGTATTCTCTGAGATTCAGGCTAGAATTGTGGATCTAAACATTTTATACCAATTCTCCTTTGAAGATTCAAGAACAAATCTTGTGATCTTTTGTAAGTAATTCCTGAATTTATTTATGAGAAACAGAATGACTTCTTCTTCTTATTCTATTGAGATGTGTGGATAAGCTTTCATAACTAGGGTTATGGGAGCCTTGATGTGAACAACTATTTAGGGTTGTGAAAATATTTGTTTTCCATGGTTAACTGAAGTTGTATAAACGCTTCTTCACAATAACGACCTTTCTTGGTTGCAAACTTGAAGGGTGAGCCTAAGAACATCACTTGTTCGAATAGAAAAGTGCTTGTTTAGAAAAGAAGAGGTTCACATGGAATCTAAGGGATTTAACCTTTGGGTTAAGGGTTGATGCCTTAACAGGATCAATCCACATGAGAAAATAAGTTGAATAAATTAATGCATCTTTTAAGTTCGAAAGAACTGAAAGATAATCTACTCATTTAGGTTGAGAGATAAATGGGTAAATTATAGGATTCAATAACTCTTGCAATTGAAGTGATTAATTGGAAATTCAAAATAAGTTGCAACCCTAGCTGCTTGAACATCTTGGTAACCATAACTCTCGTTTGTCTACTCTCATTGAATTATCATTGCAATAAGAATCACTGACTGGAATATTTTCTGTTACAAATAACGAGATAAAATTTATAAATCAAACTCCCCGTTTAATTCAGAACCTTTGATCAACAGTATAGTAACAACCACAATACTTAGTGAACACAGTTAGTGAACACAGTATTCCCTGTGGGATTCAACCCCAACCTAGTTAGATTATATATTTGACAACGACCACTTACTCTCTCGTAAGAGGTGTAGTTTGGCCGTATTAAATTTTGACGCCGTTGCTGGGGATTATGGTTGTCAATTAAGTTTGTGATTGTTAATTGACCTTTGGTCAAGTTTTCCAAATTTTACCTTTATTTATTGTTTTTGTTTCATTACAGGCTCATTATTATTTATTCCAGGCACCAGAAGTTCAGGAGAACCGCTATTACTCTTCAATCCTGAACCGCATCTAATTGGTAGAGTGGAAGAACAACAAGAAGTTGATAGACTAGCCACCTTGGCTAGAGCACAGGTTAATCGGCAAAATGACGGTCAACCAGCTCGTGACCTTAATCATGATGAGGAGTATTTTAGGGATGATGATCTAATCAACCCAGCAAATAGGAGGCGTGCGGAGAATGTAGAGGTAGCTGTAAATAGAAATTGGGTAGCTAGAGGGAGAGCAAACTACCAAACTGCTATGAAATTTGATATTGATGACAAGGAGGACGACTTGGACGAAGCTAGTGCTATAGGAGCGATTATTCCACCTCCACTGGCACTTGGGGTGAAGTTTAACATAACCAGCACCATAATACAACTGCTTAATCTTAAGGGGTTGTTTGGAGGACTTCCAGGGGATGAACCAAATATGCACTTGGTGAATTTTATCAATATTTGCAAATCCTGTGATAATCCTGGTGTTGACCAAAATGCAATTTTTCTTCGGTTGTTCCCACTGTCTTTGTCTGGGGAGGCAACAATGTGGTTGAATGAGTTAGCCGTAGATTCTATAACAAACTGGAGGAAATTGAAAGGATCTTTCCTAGAAAGGTTCTTTCTGCTCTCCAGGATGTTACAGTTGAGGGATGAAATCAGCAACTTCAAAAAATTAACAAATGAGGCACTGCATGAAACTTGGATGCGATTCAAGAAAAAGTTGACACAGTGCCCCAACCATAAGATGACTGACAAGAATTTAATGGAGACTTTTTATAGAGCCTTGAATTCTATAACCAAACCAACAGTTGACAATACAACAGGAGGAGCATTCATAGAGCTTACATTCAATGAGGCTGCAGACATGTTGGAGCAGTTGACTAAGATAAGTAGAGCTTGGCACATCAGGGATTCTGTGGTAGCAAGCCCTACTATGTTTAGTGGTATGTCAATGAAGCAAATTCAAAAAGAGGAGGAACGTGACTAAGATATGGCACACATGAAAACACAAATGGATCTACTTACTAAACACTTATTATTTGAGAAGACTGAGAAGGTAAAAGCTGTTGGGTCGTAAGACAGAGCTGATTCTAATTTTGAAGAGGAGGCGAACTATCTAAATAATCAAAGAGGTTTTTGAGTCAATAACTAAGAGAATTAAGGTCAGAACTATTATGACAAGGATGGTTACAAAGATAGGGACCAAGGGAGTTGGAAGAACAAAAATGATAGGAGTGGACTGTATATACCTCCTGGAAATTGGGATAATGCAACTACTAGTTCAGGCAAGATGTCTATGGAGGACATGATGGAGAAACTATTAAAGGGAGTTGAGGCTACCGATGCTAGGGTGACGACGATGAAGAGTGACTTATCTTTCATAAGCCAGCTGGTAAATTCACGCTCAACTTTTATTAAGTAGTTGGAGCAGCAGATGCGCCAACTCTCGGTAGAATTTAATCAAAGAAAGAGCGGTACCTTGCCTAGCGATACAATGCAGAATCCTTAGAACGATAACTCTTGCATAACAGTTACTATTTGGAGTGATAAAGTATTACGTGGACCTACTGTGGGCAAGGCTATGATTGACAATGTGATCGAAGAAGAGGTAGAAGCTGATGAAACCCATCCAGTGGAGTCTGAGAAGCTAGATAGTAATGCGAGTACATCTAACCATCAGTAGGTTGATGAGTTAGAGGAAGAAAAAGAAGAAGAAGGAGGAAGTGGTTACTACTCTTCCAAAACCACCATCACCCTTTCCTCATAGATTGAAGAAGAAAGCTAATGATACAAGGTTTATAAAATTCATGGCGATGCTGAAGCAACTGACGGTAAATATGCCTTTAGTTGAGGCATTAGATAAGATGCTTGGGTATGCTAAGTTTATGAAAGACCTGGTGACGAAGAAGAGAGCAGTGAGCTACGAACTGGTGGATAATCTTCACCATTGTGGTGCTATTTTAACAAGGTGTATGGTCTAAAAAGAAAGCAGACCCAGGAGCATTTATTATTCCTTTCACTATCAGGTCTCTTGATTTTGTTAAAGCTTTATGTGAAATGGGAGAAAGTATTAATCTGGTGCTACTTACTGTTAATAAAAAGTTGGGGTTGGGGGATCCTACACCCACAAACATGCGACTAGTGATCGCGGACATGTCGGTAAAGCGGCTAGTGGGTATATTGTATGATGTACTAGTGAAGGTGGCCAGCTTTATATTCCCTGTGGATTTTTTTATTCTGGATTGTGATGTGGATTTTGAGGTGCCCATAATCTTGGGTCGACTTTTTCTTGCAACTGGAAGCATACTTATTGATTTGTGAGATAATAAGCTCTTGTTCAGGCTTAATGCTGAAGTAGTTTGGTTTGATGTGTGTCAATCTATGAAGAAGCACAAGGAAATGAGTGTGTTCTCTATTATGGATGTTTATTACGAGGATGAGCAAGAAGTGCCGATAGAGGAGAAATTTGCCGTCGAGCCTTTGGCTGCAGTCTTGATGAATTTTGATTGCGAAGTCATTGAAGAGTATGAGGAGACTGTGTGTGCCTTGAATGGAATGGGATAGTATACTTATGCTCCTAAGAATCTAGATCTAAATCTTAAAAATTGTCCAACACCACCGGCTAAGCCATCTATTGAAGAGCCACCGGTGTTGGAGTTGAAGGAATTGCTAGGCCATCTATGGTATGTCTTTTTAGGCAGTGGAAGCACTTTACCTATGATTATTGTAGCAGATCTGGGTGAGCAGCAAGTGGAGGCACTTATCTCAGTACTCCGGAGGTACAAAAAGGTGATAGGCTGGACTATTGCGGATATTATTGGCATTCCTCCGGGTATATGCACTTACAAAATTTAGCTTGAGAAAGACTACACTCCTACTATTGAGTACCAACACCATCTTAACCCACCTATGCAAGAGGTGGTTAAGAAGGAGATCATAAAATGGCTTGACACAAGAGTTGTATAACCTATTTCCAATAGTAAGTGGGTAAGCCTGTCCAATGTGTGCCCAAGAAAGGGTGCATGACTGTTATAGTGAACGAAAAAATTTATTGATTTCGCTCAGACCTGTGACTTGGTGGAGAGTTTGTATGGACTATCTTAAGCTCAACTCATGGACTTTGAAGGACCACTTCCCAATGCCTTTCATGGATCAGATGCTTGATCGGTTGGCGAGAAGAGGTTGGTATTATTTCCTGGATGGGTATTCAGGGTATAACCAAATTTCTATAGCCCCAGAGAATCAGGATAATACGACATTTACTTGCCCGTATGGTACTTTTGCTTTTAAACGGATGCCGTTTGGTTTGTGTAATGCACCCGCTGCCTTTCAACGGTGCATTATGTCTATCTTTTCCGATATAGTTGAAGACATCTTGGAGGTGTTTATGGATGACTTCTCAGTGGTAGGTGATTCTTTTGAGCTTTGTTTGGTGAATCTGAGAAGAGCTTTGCAACAGTGAGAGGAATTTAATCTTGTGCTTAATTGGGAGAAATGTCACTTCATGGTGAAGGAGGGCATTGTCCTTGGTTACAAAATTTCAGCCAAGGGGATTGAGGTCAACCGGGCTAAGGTCGAGGTTATTGAGAAGCTACCACCTCCCATTTCAGTAAAGGGAGTGTGTAGTTTCCTTGGTGATGTGGGTTTCTATCGACGATTTATAAAAGACTTCTAAAAAATTGCAAACCCACTTTACAAACTTTTGGAGAAGGAGGCCAAGTTTATATTTGATGGTGATTGGTTGAAGAAATTTGAATGCCTTAAAGGGAAATTAATTGATGCCTCTATTATTGTCGCTCCAGATTGGTCAAAGTCATTTGAGATTATGTCCGATGCAAATGGAGTGACACTTGGGGATATGATTGGCCAAAAGAGAGATAAGCTGTTTCAACCCATTTATTATGCAAGCACGACCTTAAATGGAGTTCAGAAGAACTACACTGTTACTGAACAGGAACTTCTTGCAGTTGTCTATGCCTTTGAGAAGTTCTGGGATTACCTATTGGGAACCAAGGTGGTGGTTCATACATACCACGCCGCTTTGAGATATTTGATGGAAAAGAAGGACGCTAAGCTGAGGTTAATCAGATAGGTATTGCTCTTTCAAGAATTTGACTTTAAAGTCAAAGCTCAGAAAGAATATGAGAATCAAGTTGCGGACCACTTGTCCAGACTGAAGGGAGGTCAAGCACTCAAGGATGAGCTAGAAATTGATGATGCATCTCCAGATGAGAAAATCTTGGCTGCTATGCTAGAAAGAATACCTTGGTACGCAGACTTTGCAAACTATGTGGTGAGCGAGGTTATTCCAGAGAACCTTTCTTTTCACCCAAGAAAGAAGTTTCTTCATGATGTTACACACTACTTCCGGGATGAGCTATATTTGTTTCGGCATTGTGCAGATAATATTATAAGAAGGTGTATCCCAGAAGTGGACATGCTGAATATTTTGGAAGCTTGTCATTCTTCTCCGATTAGTGGTCACCATGCAGGTGACTGGACTGCCAGGAAAGTATTGCAGAGCGGCTACTATTGGCTGACTTTATTCAAAGAAGTGTATGAGTTCATGCGGAGATGTGACCATTGCCAGAGACAAGGGTCAATCTCAAAGCATCATGAGATGCCTTTGACAAAAATATTGGAAGTGGAGTTGTTTGACATCTGGGGAATTGACTTCATGGGACCCTTCGTGAGCTAATATGGAATGAAATACATTCTAGTTGCCGTTGATTATGTATTTAAATGGGTTGAGGCTATTGCCTTGGCCGATAATGAAGGGAAGAGAGTCGTTGCGTTCCTTAAGAGGAATATATTCTCTCATTTTGGGATGCCACGCACCATCATAAGTGATGGTGGATCACATTTTTACAACCGAGTATTTAGGACTGCCTTGGTGAAGTATGGTGTTAAGCAACATGAGGTGGGAACTCCATACCACCCACAGACTAGTGGGCAAGTAGAGATTTCAAATAGAGAGATTAAAGCTATTCTTGCCAAAACGGTGAACGCGAGCAGACAATATTGGTCCAAGAAGCTAAATGATTCTTTGTGGGCATACAAAACAGCTTTCAAGACACCCATTGGCATTTCACCGAACCAATTAGTCTATGGAAAAGTATGTCATTTGCCGATTAAATTGGAACACAAGGCACTGTGGGCACTTAGGAAGCTAAATTTAAATTAGAATGAGGCCGCAGAGTTGAGATTAGGATAGCTGAATGAGATAGATGAGTTCCATCTCAAAGCGTATGAAAGAGTAGACCTATACAAGAAGAAGATGAAGAGGTACCATGACTGGAGGATTGCAAAGCAAGACTTTCAGAAAGGTTATTAGGTACTCCTCTTCAACTCTAGATTGAAGTTGTTTCCAGGTAAAATTAAATCAAAATGTTCTGGCCCATTCAAAGTTAACCAAGTCTACTCATCCGGAGTAGTTGAACTTGAAAATGAGAACGGAAGTGTCTTCAAGGTTAATGGACAACGAGTGAAGTTGTATATCAGTCTAATAAATTCAATAAAGTGCATAGCTAATATTTATCTCGATAAAGTCTAGGTAATTAAGATAATTGAGTCGTGCCACAACATTAAATTAAGCGCTAGTGGGAGGCAACCCACATAGTGTTGCTGTAATCATAGTTAGAATTTATTGTTGTTTTTGTGCAATTTGATGTGTTTGTGAAGTATGCAGGACTTTGAATGCAGAAAGAAAGGAGTTCTATAATTGATAAGGGGTCGTCGGGAAGGCTGATAGACCGTCGCTAGAACCGTCAGAGCCATAATCAAAAAATAGACATTCTGGATAAGGCTTAACGGTCGAGTTGGCCGTCCGTCACTGGTCCGACAGACCGTCACTCCCTTCGTCAACCAGACGCTATAATTTGAGGTCACTGGAATAGATTGACTAAAAGGTCGATGGACCGTCGGGCCAACCATCGCAATAAAGCAGGATTGATGAGTTTTTGGTAAGCCATGACGATCAACCTAGCAGACAGTCAGACACTTGACGGACCGTCACCTTAACCCTAGTTACGGGTCAGGTCGGGTTAATTTTAAGGCTTATTTAAATTGCCTGTATCTGGCCCAAATATTTTTAAAACGATAAGAAGAGATGGTTACATATGTTGGTAACTGTTCAAGTCCTAAAACTGTTCAACTTTCTCTGTATTCAAAGTATCTGGGGTCAGTTATTCCCTTTTAGGACTCTCCCTCTTCCTTTTCTCTTCTATTTAAACAACACCTTCTCCCTCTTCTTCTCACCACAACAAAATCTATCAATCATTGATAAAGGCCTTAAGTTTTCTCTATTTTCTGAAGTTACAAGTGGGTAGAGTAAAGTTACTGTACCATCAAGGTATGATCACAACCTTATTCATCTGTTTTGTATTGCTAAATTTGGAGAAAGTAAGTTTGTAGTTGTTAAAGAAAATTCTCTCTTGTTTTTGCTTTCTTTGGACTATAATTTCAAAGTCGAACTCTACTGTGCATTGTTCTGGGTGAAGTCTGAGTAACCCATTTACTGAAAGTGAGAAAAGTGGTGATTAACCACTAAGTTCATGCCAATTGTTATGTTAAAAATGACATTTTACACTAGGTGTTCGACAAAATGTTAAAGTGAAGTCTGAAACTGAAAAGGGCTGGTGACGGTCACCTCAGCGGACCATCGAACTTGTGAAGGAAAGCCAGGTGGACCGTTGATAGATTCCAAAATTGATGTTTACTGGATAATCTGTGACGGATGGCTTGGTGAACCATCAGTAACCTTATGGACTGTCAGTTCAACCGTCCCAAGACTCTGAGATATATGACACACTACTTAAGGCCTGAAGGTGAGTCTGGCAGACCGTCACTGTCTCGACGGACTGTCATACCTACCATCAAGCCATATTTTTACTATTTTAGATTGGGTTTGACCTGTAAACTGATTCCTTGTTCCTTTTCAGGCATTATGGCATGAAAACTCTCTTTGACAAGAGGTGGCAGTAGAGCACGAGGAAGTGGCGAGTCAGCTAAGAGTGAGAAGGCACTTGTCTTCAATACTCAATAATGAGATAGGTCAATCCTTACACTCTCCCAGTCTGAAAAAAAGAGTGAGAGCAACACTAGTAGTACCAGTTCGAGCCCAGATGAGGAAGGGGTCAACACATCTAACCCCAACCCCATTGAGGTGGAAACTGGCTATGCTGAGACAAAAACCAAGGAAGAAACTGTGGTTAAGAACAAAGACCCTCAACTAAGGAAGACAATCAGGTGGCAGATTGAGGGATCAAAGGACAAGTTCCTTAATGTACTGGAACTGATGGCGAGTAGGCCAATCAAAAAGAGAATCTCCAAAGAGTACCAAATAGTGACTGGTGAGTTGCACGAATATCCAGAACTGAAGTGGTGGTTCAATGAGTATGAGTTGGCCTAGATGAGCAAACCTCTTGGTTCTTATCAACCGAATCTGGTGAGGGAGTTTTTCGCCAACTACTTGGCATTAATAGAGAAAGATTGTCCTAAAGGCACAAAGATCTCAAACTTGCCAAATAGAGAATCAGTCCTGGTGAGAGGAATTAACATTGACATATCAGCTCGAACAATCAACAGGATGTTGTTTGGGCCCAACTATGAAGCACCGGCTGTAGTTTCTGATCTTTAGTATCATCTGACCTCAGCATCAACTCAAAGGCCGTGGTTATCTGGGCTACTGACTGATGATGAAATCCCTGACTGGGTAACAAATGTGCTAGAGCGCATTGCTAAGGCCTCACTTAGCTTCACTTAGCTTCCGAGCGAAGTTCTGGTAGGCCATTGTTCGGTTAAGGTTGATGCCAACAGGAGGGGCTGCTAATTTGGATAATCACATAGCTATGTTACTGGCTAGTTTGATTGCAGGGTTGAAGATTGACTTCGGCCAAATCATTGCTGATGAAATGTTCGTGAGGGCACACAAAGTGGCAAGCACACTATTATTCCCGTGTTTAATCACGAAACTATGAAGGCAGGTTAATGTGCCTCTAATTTGAGGAGTTGATAATGCAGTTTGGGCTACACATAGGCATGAAATTGAGAAATCAAAAGATGACTTAAAGTTTGAGATATGAGTCACCAAACCTCTAGCCTACTAGACGCAGTCAGTGCAAACCTTCGATACTTTTGAAGTTCCCACAGGTATGCCATTGCTCATCACGACTTATGTCCTGCCTGATTATGTGCCACTTAGTATATCTGCAGGATCAGAGTCTATGCTATCAATGGATGGGACAGATTATTCGAAGTACAGGTTAATACAGGAAAATTTTACCAAGTCAGTTAAGTTACAAAAAAAGTTTAAGAAGCTGCTAGACACATGGGCTTTGCAATTCAAGCCTTTTGTTGATCAAATTATGGCTGAGGCAATTTGTCCATTTCAGAACATTCAAATAATGATGGACCATATGGAAGAGCGAATCAACAAAAGGCTGGATGCGATGTCCATTCCAGATCTTGCTAAGTTCATGGCAAATTTAAACAAGCACAGGAGGACATAGCAGAGTTGAAGACCAAGCAGTCATAACAACCGATATTTGATCCCATATTGGTGATAAATGATAAATATGAAGGTATTGTTGACTTGATGGGGAAGCCATTAAAATACAAAGGCAAGAAGGTGGATGAAAGTACAAGTAAAAACATAGATAGAAAAGCTGCTAGAAGAAGAAGAAAAGAAGCAATGACACCGGAAGGTAAATAAGATTATGATATGACAAAGCTGCAAAAAGATTGAGGCGAGATAAAGTGAAAAGAAAGAAGAAAGCAGAAGATGAAGCTGTTGGAGTGTCTACCAATTTCGCCCCAACAAGGGGGCCCAGTTCAGACCCAGCTCGGGTGTGATGCCTCCAATTCCGAAGGAAGAGATTGTGAGTACCCCTACCACTATAGGGGTCAACGTTGCTGCAGGTGAGGCCACTAGAGCCTCACCATATTTCGCTGATGCCTTATCTAAATAAGAAACTTTACAAGTATTTCCCATCCTCTATATTTTAATTTTATGCATTGAGGACAACACATTCATTTTTTTTTGTGTGTGTGTGGGGGAGGGGGGGTGTACTTGTACCACGGGGATTTTTGTTGCTGATGTTCTTTTTCTCCCATGTGCTATCTAGTAGAACCGGCATGTCCAGGATTGCATTTTTTTTCTTTAGTTGTGATGTAAATATTTGTTTAGTGATGGTTATTTATGAAGTATCTTTTCTTTTAGTATCTCTTTGTACATATGGATAATGTATGACTATGGCATAAGACTATACATATTTGTATGGCTATTTCCTCTTCCCAGTTAACATATGTTGAACAACCGTTAGTGATTCTATAATTGGCATTAACATGTAAAATATGCATTATCATGTGATGGAAATCCTAAGAGCAGTAGAATGAGTTTGACTCAGTTGCCTGTGTGTGCGAGTATTTGTGTTAGTTCTTGCATAGTGTAATACCTAGAACTTGCCAGATTCATTGATGTTGTTTTGGGGTCGATTCAATAGGATAGGATAGTAGGTCTCCTTCTACTTTCAGTCCACTTAGTCTAAATAATTGACCCATCAAAAATATTTTACTATTTTTTGAACCTTTTTTGAGCTTATGATTGGTTTTTCTTCATTCCCAATAACTCTAAATTAACTCTCTTTAGGTTGTTGACACCGGACTTTGGCCCTGGTCCAACATTGGACATTGTGCACCTAAAATTAGGTAAAATACCTAAGTTGAGGGTAGCTACTGTAAAGATGTTAGAAGTTTAACAAAAAGGTGATTTAGAGCCAAAAGAAAGCATTTGGCCCTGATCTGTCTAAGATATTGTATACCTTAACTGACTACATCAACATAAGTTGAGGGTGGTATATATATATATATACATATATATAAAATGGGGGTTCTGGCAAAGTGTAAATGAATAATAAAGATTGTAAGTGAGCTGGTAAAGTAGTAACCTTGGTGATACAAGACTAACTAGGGAACACAAAAATCACACATCAAACAGTCCACAAATTCACTAGGAACCGAGAACCAAATGGTGACCACATACGGATTCAAGAATAACACAAGAATATGAGATATATGGGTGTTTTGAACACCAAATCAGCCAAGCCAAACTAAGATTAACAACACAATAAGCTGAACAAGAGGAGCAACAACACTATGAATAACAATAACAACACAAACGGCTTCACAATAACAAGATACCAACGTTACAAGATTACAAGAAAGTAAATGATAGGAAGTGAGACATACATTACTATAATGACTAAGAACCAAAATGTATATTAAACAATAAGACCCTTAATGAAGATAGTAGAAACACCTACACTCTACGGAGGACACAAGAGGGACTCCAAATACGTCAAGCACCCCATGATCCAAGTAAGCAAACAACAAAAGAGAATCCACCCTTTTGATGAACCTAGTTTTGAACAAGTTTCTAGTGAGAGAGAACTTGAGTGTTTCAAGTGTGTTGTACAATATTCAACATTTAAAAACCCACTCATGAAACCCTAGAATGTTCCTTTTATATTACATTGCAAATAGAAGACAAAATATCCCTTCTACCTTTAAGAGATAGGCTCCTCTCTAGTGTAGAATAATGGATTGTTTTGGTGTGTATTAAGCACTTATCTTGCACACACACTTGGAAAATTTCAATGCACACCCACATAAGTCCATTTCCATGATTATTCATGTATCATCCTCTCCATCTTGAGAGGAATTTTCCCACAAATTCAATGCTTCACTTCCTTCAATTGGCCGCTTCAAAAGAAATCACTCAAAATAGTCTGCAAAACATGAAGAACCCAAGGGCTCAATATTAACAAGTCTCGGCCAACATCTTCATTTAAAACCTCGGCTTCCTCTCCATCTTGATAATTGGCTTTAATCTTATCCGACTCAAGCCTCCTTCCATTATATAAGCATTATCGTATACTCCATATACTCCATGCCCTTTCTTTCATACCCCTCTATATAGATATATCGATTTTGGTGAAGTGGAGTTCAGTTGAGTGGGTTGTTTTAGTAATGTGGAGCTTCAGTTGTGGATCTTGGATGAGAGGGAATTGGCTTCCAAGTCCTTCTTGTTGGACTTGATCAACTTGCGGGAGAAGTGGTCTACCTTGTTCTCGATTTTGAGGGTAATTGGTAACTTGGATCATGGCATTTTATGGTGAACTTGGAGGGTTGACTTTTGTAGGCAAAGTTTTGGGGGAAATGGTGATGGAAGTATTTTGGTCATGCCCACTTGAGGAAACATAGATCGAGGAGTAGAAGCATGAGAGTTCTTTCTACTCTCCATTCGATCCAACCTCTCATTCATAGTAGATATGTCTACTTTGATTGGGGACATGTCTCCTCGGATTGAGGTCATAGTCGTGAGCATACTTTCCATGCTTCAGTTGATCGTTTCAAGTCCTGCCAAGATAGCACCAAGAGCATTGTTGTCCATTGTAGCCAAGAAGTTACATAAAAACAACAAACAAGTTAGTTGTTCAAAGAATGGTCCTCACACTCTCTCTTTATTTTTTGTCTCTCGGATTTCTCACTTTTGATCACAGAAGTGTAGTAAATTTGCTTGTACTCCATTAGGCGTTGAGAGGTAGACCAAGTATTACAATGACTCAAAAGACTAAGACACACAAAGGATCATATACACGAAGAACAGGTTCAAAACTAACTTACAATCTAGTACTAGCTCATAAGTTAGTAATGGAATCAACGGAGGAAACAACAAAACGAAACTAGAAGATCAAATTTTGAGCTTAAAATTTGTATGAATAGTAACTCGGGTGACGTGGCAGCATACCATTGGTCGCGGCCCCATAATTAGTCACTAGTTGAAGTTTACAAACTTTAGTTACTATGTAATGGAAATAATTGGTTATGGAGGGAAACTATATGTCTTGAATCTCCTTTAAGTCTAATATTCAAAAGAAAAGACTTGAATTTGTACAATTCCCACAAAACAAGGTTCCTTGGAACAAGGAAAGTGGTTGAAAAGTAGATGTCAAGTCAAGGAAATGATGCCTCAATTCTTCTCACAAACAACCTTACAACTTGTAGGTTCACCTTTTTGAATCTATATTAAACTTTTGATTGTCTTAAGTTGTAAGATGAGATGAAGAAAACGATGAAAACCACAACAAACTTCAAGAACACATCAATAATTTCTACCCCACGGCCAATATCAACACACATCACGGCCACGACCAAGGTTCTTTTTGGTGTTGTATTTCGGTTATAGCAAGGGCGAAGGTTGTGATGAATGTCAAGAACTCAACAACAACTTTATCAAGATCAACAACAACACCAAAAATGTCCAAGTAAGACTATAACAACCAGTCCACACGTCCAAGAACAACAACTTCAACACACGGCCATGACTTTGTTCACAACAACAACATCAATTTTTAAAGCTCAAATCTAGATCGACTCAAAGTGTTAATGGACAAGAAAACTAACACTTGAAATAAAAACACAAGAAAAATAAATCCTAGACCTATACACCCAACATTTGTTCAAGATACAATAACAACAAGTTCAACTTCTCGGCCAAGAACTCAAGTTCAAGAACACGTCTTTTTTTTTTCTTAGCAAGAAAGCCCAAGATTGATATTGTAAGAACAAAACCAAAGATGGATATGATACCAAATATACAAGACTAACTAGGGAACACAAAAATCACACATCAAATAGTCCATAAATTCACTAGGAACCAAGAACCAAATGATGACCACACGTGGATTCAAGAAAAACACAAGAATACGAGATATATGGGTGTTTTGAATACCAAATCAGCCAACCCAAACTAAGATTAAAAACAAAATAAGATGAACAAGAGGAGCAACAACACTATGAATAACAACAACAACACAAATGACTTCATAATAACAAGATACTAACGTTACAAGATTACAAGAAAGTAAATGATAGCAAGTGAGACATATACTACTATAATGACTAAGAACCAAAGTGTATATTAAACACTAAGATCCTTAATGAAGATAGTAGCAACACCTACACTCTACGGAGGACACAAGAGGGACTCCAAATCCATCAATCACCCCACGATCCAAGAAAGCAAACAACAAAAGAGAATCCACCCTTTTAATGAACCTAGTTTTAGCCAAGTCTCTAGTGAGAGAGAACTTGAGTGTTTCAAGTATGTTATACAATATTCAACATTCAAAAACCCACTCATAAAACCCTAGAATGTTTCTTATATATTACATTGCAAATGGAAGACAAAATATCCCTTATACCCTTAAGAGATAGGCTCTCCTCTAGTGTAGAATAATGGACTGTTTTGGTGTGTATTAAACACTTATCTTGCACACACACTTGGACGATTTCAGTGTACACCCACATAAGTCCATTTCCATGATTATTCTTATATCACTTGTTGAGTAAAATTCAAGGAAAAGAGAATTTAGTCTGAATATTGAGTCACTTTTCCCAAAAATTTGTCCTTACCTAGCCCCGAAGCCTCATTACAAGCCTGAAAAAGACCTGCTTGATCTTTTCGGATCAACTATAAGAGAGTATTAGATGATAAAGGCAAGCCTATAGGTATGTAGACTATGTTTGTAACTTCTTTGATGAGTGTAAGAGTTTTGATTTTTATCCACAAAATATAATGAGTGGTGGATTTCATAGACTGTGAGGGTAACTTCAGTTACACTTAGTTTTGCTGATCTCTGTGGGATATTATATCTATGTTTGTGTGTGTGCTGAATTATAAACAATGTCGATTGTAGATCCTAATGTGTTGATCCCATATGAGTAAGATGACAAGTGAATGGTTGTGTGAAATCTAGTTTAATAGTTAATTGCTTGTCATTGTGTTATTCATGTATGTAATTTGGTGTTGAGTTGCTTGAGGACAAGTAGTTATCTTAAGTTGAGGGTGTTGATGTTCCGACTTTTGATAGAATATTTTATATCTTTTTCAAGGGATAATTGTATGTTTTCAAGCAATAGATGTTGTATTTAATACTAGATTTTAGTGTTTTCAGGTTAAGGAGTTAGCTAAAAGAGAAACTTGGAAAAATAGCAGAAAAAGGCCACTGACGGTCAAACTGGAGGACCATCAGCCATGCGAAAGACCATCGGGGTGGTCGTCAGAGTAAAACAGAAGGGAACAACTGAATGATATCTGAGACGGTCCAAGTGGTGGACCTTCAACCATCCGACGGACCACCATCTTGATCGTCAGGACAAAACAGAACATGACATCATGGAGGATCAAGTGATGGCCCATGCAATGGACCGTCGGGCTAAAGACAGTCCGCCAATATGACTGTCAACCATTAACAAAACTTGACATTCTGAAACCATCAACGACGGTCCACACGATAGACCGTCAGGCTTTTGATGGGCCGTCAGCCCGACCTCAACTTGGAAGCGGCTTTTCTGAGTTCAAATTTTAAATCCTCTATACATGAGAACATATAAATGCCCAGTTTAGGTTTTGTTTATGTATCTTTTATCATATTTCCAACTTTGAACATTATTGTAACGTAGTATTCTCTAAGATTCAAGCTAGAATTGTGGATCTAAACATTTTATGCCTATTCTCTTTTGAAGATTCAAGAACAAATCTTGTGATCTTTGAAAGTAATTTCTAAATTTATTTATGAGAAATACAATGACTTTTTTTCTTCTTCTATTGAGATGTGTGGCTAAGCTCCCATAACTAGGGTTATGGGAGCCTTGATGTGAATAATTGTTTGAGGTTGTGAAAACATTTGATTTCTGTGGTTAACTGAAGTTGTATAAACCCTTATTCACAATAACGACCTTTTTTGGTTACAAACGTGTGAGCCCAAAAAACATCACTTGTTCAAATTAAAAAGTGCTTATTGGGAAAAGAAGAGGTTTACATGGAATATAAGGCTTTAACCTTTGGGTTAAGGGTTGATGCCTTAACGAGATCAACCCACATGAGAAAATAAGTTGAATAAATTAATGCATCTTTTAAGTTCGAGAGAATTGAAAGATAATCTACTCATTTAGGTTGAGAGACAAATGGGTAAATTATAGGATTCAATAACTCTTTCTGAAGTGATTAATTAGAAATTCAAAATAAGTCACAACCCTAGCTGCTTGAACATCTTGGTAACCATAACTCTAGTTTGTCTACTCTCATTGAATTATTATTTGAAATAAGAATCATTGACTAGAATACTTTCTGTTACAAATAACGAGATAAAATTTATAAATCAAACTCCCCCTTTAATTCAAAATATTTGATCAACAGTCTAGTAATAACCATAATACTTAGTGAACACAGTATTTTCTGTGGGATTCAACCCCAACTTAGTTGGGTTATATATTTGACAATGACCGCTTACTCTCTCGTAAGAGAGGTGTAATTTGGGCGAATCATTAAGTTTAGTCTGATTTTGAGTAGCCATATCCACCTGTAATGGCCTAACCATTGTTGTTGCCAATGAGAAAATAATTTCCCTACCAAAAATATTTAGAGAGAGTGATAAAAAAGAGACCCATGTAATAGTTGTTGTTGGTTCTTCCTCTAGATTAAACATCGAATCCCACTTCAAAATTCTCATAGAATATGATTAGTTGCGATAATTCATATAAAAATCCAATTTTGATAATAAGTGCACATAATCCTTTTACTGTGTCGTCATAATAAGGACATGTTTGTTGCTTAGTAATCCTATGTTGCATTCTCTTTTTAATTCACATTGTTTTGGAATTAATCTTCTTAGATATTGTATATCTGGCCAACCATAAGACAACTTCCCCTGCATACTGCAATTTTCATTCACTATTATCTGATCCATTTTCTCTTATTTCCATATAATTCTAGGTTTCCCATGCAAGTATAAGATGGGCCTAAAAGGTATGAATTTTTTATTCACTGGCGTAGGTTTTAAAAAAATTGCAAAAGTAATGTTAGGAGGATTTGGGTTTGACACCCCAACTTAGGATTAGGAGTCCTACATCGGCAAAACATAAGAAGGATGTTGGGTATATAAGTAAGCAAGCCTTACTCTTTAGTGACGTGTCTTAAAGCCGTGAGGGTCTAGGACTAGAGCGGATAATATCACTAGTTGTCTGGGTTAAGGGGTCTCTCGGGACTTTGTGGTTTGGGATGCCTGTCGTGACTAGGGCCCCGGCTCAGGTCGTGACAAGAATGGTATCAGAGCCTCTCCTATGTCAGTTCTGTCGATATAGGCTAGAGTTCAAACTGAGTTTAGTAAAATCCAGGTAAGGCGGAGCAAACCTCATTCCTGAGTCTATGCAAATCCCATACGGTGAGGCAAACCTCAACAAGAACGTTGAGTCCATAAGGGGGTGAATGTGGCACCCCAACTTAGGATAAAGAGTCCCATATCAGCAAAAACACAAGAGGGATGCTGGGTATATAAGTAAACAAGCCTTAATCCCTAGTGACACATTTTAAGGTCATGTAGTCTTAGGCGCAAAGGTAAATAATATCACTAGTGGGTGGTTCAGGATGCCCGTCGCGGCCAGGGCCCCAGCTCGGGTTGTGACAAGAATGGTATCAGATTCACTACTGTGTCAGCCCCATCGATATGGACCAGAGTTCAAACTGAGTTTAGGCAAATCCCGGTAAGGCAGCGCAAACCTCAGTCCTGAGTCTAGGCAAATCCCATTCGGTTGGTAAACCTCAACGAGGATGCCGAGTCTATAAGAGGGGTCTATATGATATCCCACTTTAGGATAAGAAGTCCCATTTCAGCAAAAATACAATAGGGATGCTTAGTATATAAGTAAGCAAGCCTTACTCCTTAGTGATGCATTTTAAAGTTGTGCGGGCCAGGGTCTAAAGCTGAAAATATCACTAAAGGGTTGGGCCATTACAGGGGTCTCTCTGGCCTTCGTGGTTCAGGATGCCCATCGCGGTCAAGGTCCTCAGCTCAGGTCATGACATTAGGTTGATTTGACCAACCTCGATCGAAGGTTGGTCGGTGGCTGAGATAGTCATAGCCATCGATTGGACGTAAAATCTAGAGTTTTTGCAGCTATAGGATTTTTAGGTAGAGAGCATTTTTTATTAATTTAATTTACATGTGGAGAAGAATCTTTACTTCTTTTCACTTTTTGGCTAAGGATATTTTGTTATTTTATCTTAATAAATTAGGGTTTTTTTTATATATATGTACAAATAGATTAATTATATATGTTTTCTTGTCATTGTAAAGATATGGTGACTAAACGACTTTAATAGTAGTGACATTTTAATTTCAATATGGGGGTTGTTTTGGTCAGATCCTGAGGTAAGGTATGCTACTGAAATTTGTAATATGAAAAAGATTAAAGTAGATGCAAATGAGCTGCTTATAATGTTGTTTCATAAATTAACATTGGAATTACGTGTTGAAAAAGTAGAAATCGTTGAATGTAGAGTTAACAAAAAGGGTAGTTATTACATGTTAAATACTAATAGTGATGTTTTAGGATTTCTTAATAATTAGAAGGGTGGAGACATTATTGATTTATGTGTGATACATTAAATTCGTGTATCTTTAGTTTTTTAGGATGAAAATGAAGTGGAACTTAACTAAAATTTGTCCTAAAAAATAGGACAAGTTAGTGTCACAAAGTCTAGGGCTGATGTGGCACTCCCTATACTTATTAAAATCTATAATAGTGATGTGTCAGCCCCCCAATCCCCTTAATTGAAAATGATAGAGATGATGTATCTTCTCCTCTATCATTTGATGACAATGAAAATGGAGATTTAAATGAAAATTAACCACCTAAGGTAACAAAGAGAAAGAGATTATTTCTTTAGAAGACTTAGATGAAGTTCAAGGTAATAACTTCTCTTTATACCACCTTCAAACTTCTGATTCTGATGTGTATCTAGCTAACACTGATTCTGATGGTGATTCACTCTTTAATGTTGATAAAAATATTGATGATTTGAGTGATTGGATGAGGATTTAATTCAAACTAGATAGTCTAACATTCAATACAAGTTAAATAAAAGGCTGACAGGGTGAATCCAAATGAGATATCATCTTGTATTGTATGTATAGATGCTGGTTTTGAGGATATTTATAAGAACAAAAAGAGAATATTTAAAGGTAACTTTGGTGGAAATGACTTTTATTTTGGTAGCTCAGATACTGATAGTGACATTACTGAAGATAGTGAAGATACTATTGATGATGATGAAGTGGTAGATATATCACCTAAAAATCCATCTACCGAGATCTAATTTATTAAAACTACCAAAAAGGTTTTATTTCAGTTGTATATAATCTTTTTGAACTGTATTAAATTTAGATAGGCATTGCAACTTACCCTATTTAGAATGGTGTGAATCTTAAGCTAAAACTTAATTAAAAGGAAAAGGTAAGGACAAAGTGTAAGAAGAAGGATTGTCCTTGTGTTATTCTTGGAAGTCTTGATGATAACACTAAAAATTTCAGTGTGAATACTTACTTTTCTGTCCATAGGTATTGTAAAAGGTCAAAAAACAAGTTGTGTGATTCTTGATGGATTAGTAAACATTACAAGGATAGAATTATGAGTGAGCTTTCAATCAAATTACATCAGATTCAAGCTCTATTAAGTAATAAGTTGTATGTTAGTAAGACAACCTATATAAAGGCAAAACTCAGAATGATAAATGAACATTTGAGTAATTTCATGGAAGAGTTTGCTACGATTATGCTGAAGAGTTGAAGACCACCAATTATGAAACCATTGTATCTATTAGGACATCCAAGAACACATTTACAAAAAAAAATGTTTATAGGAATCAATATTTGTTTTGGATCCTTGAAAAGTGAATGAAAAGAGAAGTGCATAAGGATAAGTGGTTTAGATGGTGTATTTCTCAAAGATGTATGCAAAGGTATATTGGTGTCTTGCATTTTCAAATATGGAAATAATCATATGTACCAGCATGGACAGTAGTTGATAAAAAAAACTAAGGACACATGATCTTGATTTTTTAGGTGCATCAAACATGATTTGAAGCTGACAAAATCTGAAGGTGAAGGACTAACAGTTATGTCTGAAATGCAGAAAGCATAACATTATATTTTAGTGTTATATATATATATATATATATATTAATTTACTGTAATAATTGATATTTAACAATTGTATTTCTATTATATGATAGGGTCTTTATTTAGCACTTATTGATATATCAAATGCTGAGTATAGATGGCGTGCTGGACATATATGAGCCAACTGAAATAAAGAGTGAAAGGGTGAAGAAAAGAGGAAAAATTGTTAGTTGGTTGTCAGGGCATTTTTTAAAGTGTATTTGTAAGTAAAACTTGATGAAATGAGTTAGGAGAATAAATTGTGAATAATTTGTTCAAGTACAACAAACAGACATGGTGTAGGACATTGTTTAAAGAACATATCAAGTGTAATGTGATTGAGAACAACATATCTGAGACTTTCAACAGTTAAATTTTGGGTGTCGGGTTGAATCAATTATCACTATATTGGAGGAAATCAAAGTTAAAGTCAAGAACAACATGAATCAAATAAGAGAGTTTTCAGAAAATGGATCACCAATGTATCATCAATGTCTATGAAAGTTTTTACAGAGCATGGTGAACATGCAGCCAAATGTGAGGTGAAGTTTAATGGTGATATTAGCTTTGAGATTTGTGATCCATCATATACACATATTGTTAATATCAAGAGGAAGGTGTGTAATAGTAGGTCATGACAACTAAAGAAAATTTCTTGTGCACATGCAATTGCTGCAATGCATCACAAGGAATAAAATGTGAAGTCATTTATTGATCACTGGTATAAAAAGAAAACATACTTGAAGACATACAATAAGTTTATTCAACCTATGGCAAACATGAAGATGTGACCAAAAAGCATGAGACTATCAATTGCGCCACTTGAGATTACTTCAATACTAGGAAGACCAGGTAAAAATAAAAAGAAAGTGATGAGCTTGTTAAGAAGAAGTTTGAAAAAGCTGCAAAGAAGTGAAGAAAAATGAGATATATTGTGTGTAAGATTTTTGGATATAATAATAAAGGATGTCCAACTTTGATAAGTTGTGTTTTAATAGTTTTATATAAATGAATTTTACTCTTTTAAGTTGTGCTTTTGACTTTAAGATTTTTTTTGTAGAAAAATAGTTTCACGGGTAGTTCTAGAACTGCTAGAGCATCTGCTACTTATGAGTTTACAGGTGCTGCAAGTGAGAGTCAATTAAGCGTGGATGCAGATTCAAGTATGACAGCTATCACTGTTACCTCAGATGTTGTGAGGCATGCAACTAACTCAAAAATTGGTGTGAGGTCTGTAAATGCTACATTATCTGCAAGAAGGCATCCCAGTGCTACAACAACTGGTGTGAGGCCTACAACTGCATTAACAACTGATGTGAGGCTTGCAACCACTTTTGTTGTATTTGATAATGCTACTCAACCAATAATTGAACAATCAACTTCTAGTGTTGGTGCACAAAATAGGAAGACTGATGCAACTCTTGCATACAGGAGACCAAGATAAGAAGGGCAGAAACAACTTATTTTGATGTGTTTTTTGGACCAAGTAGAAGTGTAGAAAGGGTAAGTATTCTATCATCTAAACAGACTTAATTGATATTAATTAGTGCATTGTTAACTGAAATATTTTATTATTTGTCAGTGAAGAGTTCAGTTCCAACTAATATTATCTTTTATTACAAATCTAGCAGACTAAGGTGGAAGGATAGAGTTGTAGTTACTCAAAGGCAACTACAAAAAAAGAGCTACGGAAGATCAAACTCTTCTACAACCACTCAAGCCACAACAAGCACTCATGCCAACAAGACTCAGTCCACACCAACTGCCCAAAGAACTCAAGGCACATAGTAAATTTATTTTTGTCTAGGGTAATTGCTAGTTATTTTATTGAACTTGATCCCAACTGTTTCCGTGACTTCATTTTAATTGTTGTTAAGACAATTTATTTTTTGTATTTATGAATTTCTGATGCATTTCTCAGTAATTATAAGACATAATTTGAAGATTTGTGTTTTGACAAAATGACGTGGTATTTGCCTTAAATTTTAATTTCATTATCATTGTACGTTGCAACTACAAATCAAGACATCTTAAACACAACAACTAGAAATGAAATGACAAATGATAATAACAGTGATATCAAAACTAGTGCTTGATCTCTCTGGCTTTCCATGCCTTCTATGTCTTTCTTGTTCTGAATTTGGTAATGGGTTGTTCATGCAGTATTGTTCATTTGCATTAGCCCATCAAAAAAATCTACAACCATTAACAGTTGCATATTTTTTATATCCCAAAATATTCTTCCAGAATTAGTTGGTGTCCTTGGCATCTTAAGATCAACATAAAGCCCACAATCAAACATAAATTATTATGATGAAATAAAATACAATGATAAAAATGATAATAAAATTAGATTGTAAACGTATGAAAAAGAGAGGAGTATAACGATGGCTAAAAAAATTCATGGAGAAGAAATTTGAATAGAGAGAAGATCGAGAAAAAAACCAAAAAAGTGGAAATTGGTCCAACAATGGTGCTGGAGCAAATGGAAAGATTATGACTTGTATAATCCTTAATTTTGACTGTTGCGCCTTTTTTTAAAGTCTCACACTCCTTTTTTTTTATTCTTATTACATGCTCCTATGTGGTTTATGCCGCATATAATGCCATGTTAAGAAAAGAATTTAAAATGTTGTGATCTGTGGATGAGGAGTTCAGATGACAAACTCAAGTAAAGGTGTCCACTTTACAAACTCGAACAAGTACAAGGTGTTGACACCTAATTTTTATCCTCCACGACTAAAGTTAAGTCCTGAGTTTCTCCGCTTTTAAATAAAATTATAATATTTATTTTATTCGAATAAAAATTCTTTCAAGTATTTATCTAGGTAAATTGGTCATCTTAAGTAACGGTTTTATGTTCTCGCATCCATACATACGAGATTGTGTAATTTCGTTACTTAAATAATCACTTTACAAAAATTGAATTTTAATCAAGGGTTATCTTGAAAATTAATTCAAATGGTTAAAATTTTGATCTAAATATAATTTAGTCTAAAAAAATTTATTTAGAAAAATATCTGTTGGATTTTATTAAATCAAGAAACTCGAGATTAAATTGATTGTTAATTTATTTTAAATTTTGGATTCAATTCAGTCAATTCATCGATCCTGGCCATAATTGAAATTAAATAGGCCAAAATTATAAAGCAAATTGGCTGATTAATTGTCAATATGACCAAGATCTAAATGAACTAACTAAATCCCTATTCAAAATGGCTATATTTTAAATGACCCAAGGTTTGGCCTAAATAACTCTTTCTTATTTTTGCAATTAGGCCACAATGGCAGCTCAACAAAACAATAACAACAATATCAGCAGCCCAGCAGCTTCGACAAATGATCCCAGCCCAACCTTAACACCTGACCCGACCCCACTACACCTTTTTCATTCCACAGAATATATCCAACATCAACAGTATCAACAAAGACGCATACAACATACAACTCTCAACAAATAGCGAGCAACGGCAATACCAATGCCGACCAGCGTTCGGACCATCGAATATTAGAAAATTCAGTGGTTTTTTCACCTCTTCCTTCGTCTGCTCTCTCTTGTCACCATCCCATCAATTTCTTAGCTGAAGCAAAACAAATTTCAAGACCTTGTAATCTCTGAAAGTAGTAGAAAATTGAGTACCCATCGGTTATAAAGTATTTTTTTCTTTGATTCGACGGCTTTCGGGCTTAAATCTACGGGTCCAAACCTCTCTACCTTCAAATCGTCACTTTTCAAATCCAATTTTTGAAACTCTCCAAAGCTTCTTAAAGAAGCTGTTACCCATCTAATTTGGCCTATAAAATGGGGTTTTAAGTTGTAGAGAAGGGGATCAGTTCATACTCTCTTATTCACTACTTTCTCTACTTTTTTTTTTGTTATACTTGCCGTTGTCCTGATTCGCTCTCACGTTTCTCTGGTTGTTTTCTTTCATTCGGCTGAGTTCGTAGTTGAAGATAGTGGCGAAATCGTTATTAGATTCGTCTTCCTAGTTCGCTGCCATAGAAAAGGTCAGTAACATCTCTTACTCGTCTATTCTATTTCGTCAAAATTTTATTATTTGTGTTGTTGCTTAGACTAAATTGGTAACTCTCTAACTCTCTAACTCTCTAACGACTCTCTCTCTCTCTACTTTCTCTCTAAACCAAAACCATCCCCGACCCCCGGCACCCGTCGTCGACCTCCGGCTCCGATCTGACCTCCGGCCCCCGTCGTTGCTCCCCGCCGCCCCCCCTTTGCCGACCTCCGGCTCCGATCCACCTCCCTCCGTTCATACCTCAACGGCACCCGCCCGGCACTGCCATCGGCGAAACAGCGCCGCCACCCCCGCCACAGAAACAACCGTCCACCTCCGCCATAAACCCCAACTCCGGCTCTGGCTCCGGTGAGATCCTACCCAACCGCTCCGCCGTCCGATTTTTGTCAGACCCAAGCGACCGGTGACCCTCTCCATCTCAGCACCTCCGGCGAACAAACAACGTCAACCAGGTGACCCCATCGCTGCCATCCGTCTCCATCTCCAACCGCGACGAACCAGCCCAGCGTCACCGCTGGCTCCCTCTGTTTGGCCTCCTCTCCCCCAAACAATGACCAGCCCCCTCGGTCTCCAGCAGCCGCCGCTCCCTCTAAGTTCTGCATCTAACAGCGCCGTCTCTCCGTCACTGGAACTCCCCAGAGCCCGATCTACGTTGGGTTTTGGTTTCCGGCTTGGTCTACAAGCGTAACCCGATGACTTCTAACCTTTGTTATTGCATTCTTTGTATTAGACTAGTATTATCTCTTGTATCTTGACTTGCGTGTGATTTGTTGATATTGTCTGTTGTCGTTTCTTGCACTGCTTTTATTGGGTTATCGACTTGGGGCTCTATTTTTGGGGCTTTGGGTGTTGAGTCCAGTGGTTGTTTACTCTCTATTTGAGTTTAGTTTTGTTTCTTGATTATTTTTTTGAATTTGTGTGAGCCTTGTATTTCTTGCTGCTGCTTTGCTACTACCATTGTTTATATTTTCTTATATTTTCTTGTAGTAGTGGCTGTGGGCGGTGATGGTTGGATAGGGTCATGTTTGAGGGGGTTGGGGCATGGGGCTGTGGTGGGGGCGAGGGATGAGGAAAGGGCGGGAGTGGGAGGGAGGCCAAGGTTTGGCCTCAGGGGTGGTAGAGGAAGACGTGTAGATAGTGATAGTAGGCTGAGGGTTGGGTCTTGGAATATAGGGACCCTTCAGGGTAAGTCCATAGAGCTTGTGAAAATTCTTAGAAAGAGGAGGATTAATATTGCGTGTGTTTAAGAGACCAAGTGGGTAGGGTCTAAGGCTAGGGATGTGGATGGTTACAAGCTGTGGTACTCTGGGAGCGAGAGGCGTAGGAATGGAGTTGGCATCTTAGTAGATGAAGAGCTTAGAGATCAGGTAGTAGAGGTGAAGAGGATCAACGATAGGTTGATGACTATTAAGTTGGTCATTCGGGGGTTTACCCTGAACGTGTGTAGTGCTTATGCGCCGCAAGTGGGCTTGGAAGGGGAGGAGAAGATGCAGTTTTGGGAGGCTTTGGATGAGGTGGTGAGAGGCGTGCCTAGCTCGGAGAAGATTGTTGTAGCAGGAGATTTCAACGGGCGCATCGGGGCGTTACCGGGAGGCTTTGGTGATGTGCATGGTGGTTTTGGTTTTGGGGAAAGAAATGAAGAGGGGGCTACTCTTTTGGATTTTGCGAGGTCCTTTGGGCTGGTGGTGGTGAACTCGGGCTTCCCGAAGAAGGACGATCACCTGATCACCTTTCGACGTGCGATAACCAAGACCCAGATTGACTTTTTGTTGCTTAGAAAAAAGGATAGGGCATTGTATAAGGACTGTAAGGTCATCCCGAGTGAGAATCTTTCGACCCAGCATAGGCTCTTGGTTATGGATTTGGGTATAAAGAAGATTAGAAAGAGGAGGGGTGAGGAGTGTAGACCTAGAATTAAGTGAGGCGGCTTGACGCCAGTGAATGCGTGGGAGATAGGGGAGAAGTTGGCGGGAATAAAGGTGTGGGCATGTAGGGGGGACGTGGATAGTATGTGGGATAGGGTGGCTAGGTGCATCAGGGAGAATGCAAGTGAGGTGTTGGGTGTTTCTAGGGGCCGGGCCGGGCATCATCGGGGGGATTGGTGGTGAAATGAAGAGGTTAAGAAGAAAGTGGGGACCAAGAAAGGGGCGTATGCTAAGTTGGTTGAGAGTAAGAACGAAGAAGAGAAGCGGGTAAACAGGAAAGAGTACAAGCTAGCTAGGAAGGAGGCTAAGTTAGCAGTTACGGCGGCTAAAACGGTCACTTTTGAGAGCTTGTATGCAGGGTTACAGGGGAAAGAAGGGGAGAAAAAGTTGTTTAGACTCGCTAAGGCTAGGGAGAGAAAGGGTCGTGACCTCGACCAGGTGAGGTGCATTAAGGGGGAGGACGGTACAGTGTTGGTGGAGGATGGCCACATTAAGAATAGATGGCAGTCGTACTTTCATAGGCTCTTGAATGACGAAGGGGATAGAGCGATTGTGTTAGGGGAGCTGGAGCACTCAGAGGAGTGTCGGGATTTTAGTTATTGTAGATGTTTTAAGGTAGAAGAGGTTAGAGAGGTTGTTCGCAGGATGCGAAGGGGTAGGCGACGGGGCCGGATGAGATACCGGTGGATTTTTGAAAGTTCGCTGGAGAGGCTGGTGTAAGGTGGTTGACTGGATTGTTTAACGAAATCTTCAAGAAGGAAAAAATGCCCGAGGCTTGGAGGTGGAGTACCATGATCCCTCTCTATAAGAATAAGGGTGACATCCAGAGTTGCAATAACTATAGGAGGATTAAGTTATTGAGTCACTCTATGAAGATTTGGGAAAGAGTGGTCGAGGTGAGGCTGAGACGGATAGTGTCTATTTCGGAAAACCAGTTGGATTTATGCCTGGCCGCTCGACGACGGAGACAATTCACCTGGTACGGAGGCTGGTGGAACAGTATAGGGAAAGGAAGAAGGACCTGCACATGGTGTTTATCGACCTGGAGAAGGCATACGACAAAGTCACCAGGGAGGTACTTTGGAGATGGTTGGAGGTGAGTGGAGTCCCGCTGGCATATATCAGAGCAATTAAGGACATGTATGATGGAGCAAAAACTCAGGTGAGGACGGCGGGAGGAGACTCAGAGCATTTCACTGTCTTGACAGGATTGCATCAGGGATCTACTCTTAGTCCCTTTTTGTTTGCTTTGGTGATGGATGTGTTGACGCGGCGTATTCAAGGGGAGGTGCCTTGGTGTATGCTTTTTGCAGATGATGTAGTTTTGATTGATGAGACGCGAGGGGGTGTGAATGACAAATTAGAGGTGTGGAGACAAACTCTTGAGTCTAAAGGGTTTAGGTTGAGCAGAAGCAAGACGGAGTATTTGAAATGCAAGTTTAATGACGTGAGGCTGGAGAATAAGGTGGTAGTGAAGTTGGAATCACAGGAGGTAGGTAAGAGGGATAGTTTTAAGTATCTCGGGTCCGTGATCCAGGGTAATAGTGAGATTGACGAGGATGTCTCGCACCGTATTTGGGAGGGATGGATGAAGTGGAAGCTCGCGTCGGGGGTGTTGTGCGATAAGAAGGTGCCGCCTAAGCTTAAAGGCAAATTCTATAGGGTGGTAGTCCGTCCGGCCATGTTGTATGGAGCGGAGTGTTGGCCAGTTAAGAACTCCCACATCCAAAAAATGAAGGTGGCAGAAATGCGGATGTTGCGTTGGATGTGTGGGCTGACTAGAGGGGATAGAGTTTGGAATGAGACTATCAGGGAGAAGGTTGGTGTGACTCCAGTGGAGTATAAGATGCGGGAAGTCCGATTGAGATGGTTCGGACACGTGATGAGGAGGGGCATGGATGCCCCGGTTCGTAGGTGTGAGAGGCTAGCGTTGGATGGTTTTAGGCGGGGTAGGGGTAGGCCGAAGAAGTACTGGGGTGAGGTGATTAGGCGGGACATGGAGCAGTTACAGCTCACCGAGGACATGACCCTAGATAGGAAGATCTGGAGAACGCGAATTAGGGCAGAAGGCTAGGGCCAGTTTGGGTCGCTAGTGTAGGGAATTACTTGGGGGGTATTATTCTTGTTATGATACCTTGTTCCATGTTTTATTACGAATCTGTGTGCTTTTCTCTGTTTTTTATTACTTATGGGTGTCATATTTATGTATTGTTATGAAATCTTGTTCTATGCTTTACTATGTATTTGTGTGGTATCTCGTGTCTCGAGCCGGGGGTCTATCGGAAACAGCCTTTCTACTTCTTTAGAGGTAGAGGTATGGACTGCGTACATCTTACCCCCCAGACCCCACTATGTGGGAATACACTGGGTTTGTTGTTGTTGTTGTTGTGTTGTTGCTTAGACTGCCTGTTTGGCCGAGGATCTATGTGTTTAGTTTGTGTTTTCTTTACGCTTTTTGTTCCGATGTGCTGACCGTTCGGTTGAGATCATTATGGAATAGTTCTTTACCGCTAACGTTGTTTCGGGACAGTTTGGTTAACTTTATTTGAGTAAAAATGGAAATGTTCTACTTCCTTATTCACTGCTCGTTAGTCGGCTGGTTAGTTTTTGATATAGTAGAGGGATTTCCTTGTGAACATTAAGGTGAAATGGTGAACATCTTATGGTGTTTGTCGCTTTATGTGTACCTTTTATCCATAAAGTGCTCGACGTAAAAGAATCACAAAGTATTTGATTAAGCTTATAAGTTGATCCATTTGACATATAAGAATCTTTTGACTTGTCACTTATCTACGCTTTTGGTTATTGTTTTGGATTTGATAGGGATTGAAAGTTATAAAGAGGAGAAAGTAAAAAGGATTTTGGGTGGAGAATTTTTGGTGTAAAGATGGATGATCATTTTTCATATTAGTTTTGGCTGGAGTAGCCATTTTTCTGTTAATCTCATCAAAGATGGGACATGACTTTTTTGTTATATGAAAAATAACTCTCATACACTCAATTTCCTGCAAGACAATTTGTCACATCATATACGTGTGTTCAGATGACATATTTTTTTTTTAAGATCATCTCTGGTTAATCACTTAGAAAATTAATATGATATTGTAAAATGCGCTAATCAGATATTTGGCCTTCTTTATTTGAAAGAAGAATAGACAGTGAATCTTGTATGATTATTTTGACTTCTTAATTGACTCAGGGCTCTTGAATTCAAATAGAGACCCTGATGATAATGCTTCGAAGAAAATTGGTTAGAGTTGTTTGATTTTACAAATAACATTAAGGTACAAAATTTATTAAATAATATATTTTGTTTGCATGCTCTATACGTAAAATAAATTAAATACAAAATAAAGTGTCATTTAAAAGTTTTGATATGTTTATTATAAGCAATATAATATAAGAATTATTTTGATTAAATTGCTTTTATATCTTCTAAAACTTTTCAGATTATTGATAAGAGTAAAATAAAATTTGAACATTAAGTACGAGGTGAGAAATATTTTGTTGATATTCACATATCGCCTAATAAAATTATCAAGATATATAAAACAGGAAAGTGCTTATTTTTGTTCTTAATTTTGACCGAAAGGACCATTTTATCTTTAACTAGTAAAGTAGCCGTGCTTTGCGTGGTCATGAAATTGCTTGTGCTTTATGCAGTCGTGGAATAAAGGTTAAAACTTTTTTTTTTTTTTTTACATGAAACGTTAATGTGTTTTCATGTAAAATGATGTATAATCTCTTCTTCATGCTTTCTGGAAAATTTCCATAGCACTTATCTAAAAATGTTTTGTTCAAAGGATGCATCATAATTATCCACGATATGCGTTTGAAGTAACGCCTATTTGAGGAAAAAGTATGATTAGTCTTAAATTCTAAATCTCTAAATATTAGCATGTTCTTATTATTTCTAATTAGCCTCAATGCTTGGGTACGAAATAGTAGTGACCGCCATGGAAATATATTTGCATATATTTGTTTTATGTGGGAATATTTAAATCGTTTGTATGTGGCATTTTCATTTATCGTGTTTAATTGCGTTCTTTCTTCATCGAAACTTGGGTATCTAATCCTTATCTTCTTTTATGGCATGAACTCCCTTGTTGAGTCCATCGTACTCTTATATATCGCGTTCCGTTGGGTTAAACCCAACCTCCATCGAGTCAAAGCCTCAACCGAATTCACAAATGGACTTACATATGCACAAACAAGCTGGTATACAATTGTATATCCCTGATATACATTAGGAGTCAGCAGGTGCGCATTATACCGTGGTCTATGATGAAAAGTGGAGTCAAAATATGCAGCTTACCACACTGATATACACTTTATATGCTGCGGTATACACAAAAAACGCAGGGAATAAGCTGCTTATATACAACAGATATACAGGGGCAAAAATGGGCTTAGTCCATGGAATTGGTCCAAAATTGGACAGATTTTAATGGGCCAAAAAGGGACCCAATTCTCACTCTTCTCTCTTTAATTATCTATTCCAACTTATTTGTATGGGCAAAATTCAGATATAGCATACTTAAGAGCCTAAAAATTTTCAGAAATAGCAACTCTGTAGCCTTAATTATAACTTTTATAGCAACAGTTTCATAATTACGAAAAATAACAAGTTATATTTGTATTTAAGTAAAATGTTGCTATATAAATACATATACAAGTATATATGTATTACTCATAAATACATATGCACAACTGAAAATACATATTCTTCTATTACTATGAACTGGGTAAAATATTGCTACTTTTGCTATAAGTTGTAATTTTGAAAAAGTGTTGCTATTTATTGTAATTATAGTCTTAAGTATGCTAGTTTCTGTAATTTTTCCTTATTAGTTTTATAGCAACAGTTTGATAATTACATTTTATAGCAACTTATATTTTGTATTTTTAAAAAATGTTGTTGGAAAAATACATGTACAAAAAAATTACTGCACTTAAGTAACTGAAATTAGTTGAGCTATATATGGTATAATTACTAATCAAGCAATTATGTAGATTCCTTTTTCATTTAAAACTCTTAAAAAATGTGACTTCCGTTATAACTTGAGAATTCAAATTTCAGCTTTTAACGTCTTTTCTTAGCAATTTGTTCAAAACTCACCCTGTTTTGCTGAATCAAAATGGACTGATTCTTCTTCAAAACTTAAAAAATGTGACTTCCGTTATAACTTGAGAATTCAAATTTCAGTTTTTCCCCATTAACAGCTGCATCTTTTCTTAGCAATTTGTTCAAAACTTATCCTGTTTTGCTGAATCAAAATGGACTGATTCTTTTTTGAAAGCAACAACAATTGCAAAACGATGCAGTAATTTTATTGAATCAAATTCAATTGTTGGTTCATCTGTTCCATTTGTTTGAATTCAACTGTCAGTTAAAAATACAATCATTACTATTGTTTAAGGTACATAATCATTTTTGTTATTCAGTTCATTTTTTTTTACCATTACTGATGTGTCTATCAAGTTTTGGTTGTCGAACTTAATTTGTATGTGAAAATTTTGAAAAACAAGTTCGAGTTAGATTCAAGGCAGCAGTAAAATTGGAATTCAAGTATCTGTTGCAAATTTCGGCTTTAAAGTTATTTTAATGGGAAAAAAATTAGTATTCGAATATTGTTTTGAGGATCGTTTGTTGCTATTTTGATTGTTTTAGCAGTAGAACAAAAACAACTTTCTAATTGAAGTTGATTCAATTTTTTTTTGAAATACTATATAAATGAATGATCGAATGTATCTGTTGATTTTGATGATATTCTATGAACTCATACAAAAGCATAAAATATCTACTGCATATGTATTTTTTATTTACTTAATATTAACAGTGCATATGTATTTTTGTTCTGTTGTCGGAATTCTATAGTATACATGTATATTTGAAAAGATATTTTACTTTAAGAAAATGTAGTGTAAATGTATTTTTTAAATTCAGTTGCTGGCTATGTAACTTTGTTTGCACTTAAATTTGAAAAGTGTGTGTTATAACAAGTGACATTTGACAAATATGTATAAAACATATCTAATTACAAATTATGTATGTTCCAGATGTATTTTTTTGACATGTTTAATATTAACACTGCATATGTATTTTTGATATGATTTATGTTAACATTGCATATGTATTTTTGTTGTGCTTTTTTGGAATTTTAGAATAGAAGTGTAAATGTGAAAATATATTTCGTACCTGTTTTACTTCAGTTTGATGCAGTATTTTCTGTATTTGGTTGAAAACTTTTGCTTTGTTTGTACGTAACTTTAAACAAATATTGTATAAAATGTATTTTATAAATTGTGATGTTGGTTGGGTAACTTTGTCTGCACTTAAAGCAGTAAATAGTGTGTTAAAATAAGTGATATCTGACAAATATGTATATTTATTTATTTATTGATTAAATCAAGTAGAAATGAGAAGCATACCAGACCCTGTGAAGCACTCTGGCCGATGGACGTACGAAAAGAACTTCAAAGAATATGTCACTGATGTTATATTGTAGAGCACATCAGCAACATTCGTTGACCTGCACGATGTTTTAGCATCTCACTTAAGTGTGGATTTAACTAGAAAATGTATTTTAGTGGAATATCAAATCATTGCTAATGCAGGGCAGATAGAAATACATAACGATATGGGTTTGAAGGTGTTTATATTACAGAAAAAGATGATACAAGACATAATTGTCTTCCTTTATATGTAAGCATTTTAGATAAAGTTGTAGGGAACAACTTGGCAAGTTCATCTATATGTGTTGTTGAAAGAGATATCAATTGTAATAACTTCCAAACAATGATAAATACAGCAAATAAAGGAGCTTTGGTGGTTTGTGAAGATACACAAGAATTAGATTTTTTTGAGATGGATACTGTTTAGGTTATTATCTCAGACCCGCATCACAAGCATGTTGAAGACGATCAGGTTTACTTGACAATTTTTTTTAAAGTCGAAGGGCTATGCAATTAGGAAAAAGTTTCAAATGCGCAGTAAAAGGTCTAGTAAGAAAACGTACGTACATTCTATATCACTATGATTTTGTTAAATATTACTTTGGATATGTCTTTTGAATATATTTAATCATGTTTGATGTAGTTATACATTGTTTTGCAAATCAAGAAACTGTGAGTTCTTAATGCGTGCATCAGGCATGAGAGACACTGGAATGTTTAGAATTAGAAGATTCATACCTGAACATACTTGCCCAGTGAAGGACAAGATCTATCCAAAGATTCATGCAGCTAGTATGTTGATAGCTGGTATGTTTAAACAAAAATTCAAATACCACAAACGAAAATACAGTGCGACAGAAATAAAAAAATGACATGAAGGAAGATTTTGGTATGGATTTAACATACACTTTATGTTGGAGGGCCAAGGAAAGAGCGTTAGAAGAGTTGAGGGGTAAGCCATTAGCATCTTATGGGAAACTGTCATCATACTTATATGTGCTGAATACTACTTATCCAGAGTCACATATAAGAATGAAGAAGACAGATGATAATGCGTTCTTGTATGTATTTATCGCTCTACATGCATTCATTAAAGGATTCGATCATTGTAGACCAGTCGTAATTGTTGATGCTAGTCATCTGAGAGGAATGTATACTGGGGCATTTGTAACAGCATGTACAACGGACGGAGCAGGTTAGTATCATTTAATAATAATTAAATTGTATAATTGGTTGTACTTTTTTGTATTTCTGCTGTTGACTTGAAAAATACATATATTCAATTCATATATACATATCTGTATGTAATTACTTATATTTTCAAAGTTTTCTGATTGAAACATGTAAAATTGATTATGTTTGATAGTTAGGTGCAAGTATATTTTATTATATGTAATTGATACCATTTCTGGTAGATAAAATATACATTTTAATTGACCTATATTTGTAATAAATACATATGCAGTTCCTAACTGTATTTAAATCGGCCTGCGCAGATTTTTTTTATATGTACAGTTTATATTTTTTCTTTGGCATATGGTGTGCTTGATTCTGAAAATGATGCATCTTGGACGTGGTTCTTCGAGAATCTAAAGGAAGCGTACAGGGTTAGACAAAACATGTGTGTTGTGTCTGATAGAAATTCGAGCATCATAAAGGTTGTTGGTGATGTGTACGAAGATGTTCCACATTATGCATGTATGTGGCTTCTATGGGGTAATGTGAAAAAACTTTATAGAAAGTCACACGATGCATTGTCGGAGATCTTTTATACAATGGTCAAATCATATTCAAAGTCAGAATTTCACATGTTAATGGAAAAAGTTGAGGCAACTGATATGAGGGTGAAGAAATATTTGGAATTGACAGGTTACGAAAAGTGGACTTGGTTGTACGCAACAGTTCACCGGGGATGGACTTTAACTTCAAACATTGCGGAGTCAATAAATGGAGTGCTTGTATCAGCTAGAGAACTTCCAATTTATGACTTTCTTGAGGAAGTTCGAATACTATTTGCAAAATGGAATTGTGCAAATAGGCAGGAGGCTTTATATACATTCACAACACTCATTGGAACATTTAATGACATAATCAGTGAGAACGAGGATTTGTGTATCCGTATGACGGTATGACCTTATTTGGCTACTCTGTACAAAAGTGCTCTGTATATGTATTTTTATTGCATAAGTATTTTTTTTAAAAAATGCCGGTGTGCTTACAACATATCATGAAATATGAAATTCATCTTTTTGTATCAGTGCATTTAATTTTTTATTTTTATTTTAGGTTATACCAGCCACAGAATATGTGCATACTGTACACGACAAAGAAAAATACTTCATTATTTGCATCAAGGAAATAAAGTGCTCATGTAATGCTTTTCAAATAGATGAGATACCATGTGCACATATTTTGCGGTGTTGGAGAAATTTTTTTTGAAAAGGGGTCATACTGTTCTGATTTGTTTAAACCAAAAACTGTTTTGAAGACATATGATGTTTCAATCTACCCGTTGTCACACAACGATGACTGAATAATTCAAAGAACATACGCGATGAAATAGTACTGCCTTTAAAATTCAAAAGACCTCCAGGAAGACCTGCAAAGAAGGATCGTGGCAAATCAGGTCGGGATATGTTTGGAAAGAAGAATATCAACTCATGCAGTGGTTGTAGGGCTAAGGGTCACAATAGACGTTCTTGTAGGAAATATCGCAAATGATACATTTCTTGTTCTATATTATTTCTTGAAACAATTTTTTTTTCATTTTTTATAATGATGAACTAATTCAGTTTAGTTAATACATTTATGAATCATTTGACAATTGAAGACAGTAATATTTGAATAATGAAGCTATATATGTTTCAAAAGTTGTACATTACACACGTGTTTTCTAGCAGCAGTTCATATGTATTTTTGACATAGTAAATATATTTTAGGTTAAAGGTGTTAACTTTGATTAACCAAACAAGTATATGATTCCTAATTGTTCAAGTATTTAAATATATGCGACATATTCTGCAAATATATGTTTGAATTGCATAATGTTATTACTGCATATATATTTAAATTGTAAAAATACATTTGATGTATAATCCATATGTATTTTTAATAAAAATATCATTAGTGCATATGTATTTTGTAACTAAAATCAAATCTATAAATGCATACGTATTTTCTTGGTAAATATTTTTAATGTATAATCCATATGTATTTTGTAGCTAAATATCGGCACTGTATATTTATTTTGTAAATAACTGCAATAATTTTTTAAATTTTACTTTAATTTAAATCCTAATTTATAATTATAGTTAAGGAATACATCCTCAAAATGCATAGAAGGTATGTTGCAGTTGTATTTTTGTAATGTTTGATTCTAATATTTCATATGTATTTTTATGCAGAAAAACAATTGATTTATACAACATATGTATTTTTCTGCATAATATGAAAACTACATATGTATTTTTTAACTAAATCTCAAAGTAAAAGGTAGAACTCCATAAATCTCACACTACATGTTATATTTAACAATATAGGAAGGTGATGAAAAACTTTAAAGAACAACAACATAGTAAAATACATATTATGAATGTTCCATATGTATTTTTGCAATATTTGATTTTAACACTGCATATGTATTTTTAGGTTAAATAAAATTGATTTATACGTCATATATATTTTTAAACATAATATAAAAACTACGTAAATTTTTTTTAACAATATCTCACAGTAAATGGTAGAACTCCATGAAATAAAACCAATTCAAACATAAAAAGTAGTCTGTACAATCAAAACCTACATCCATAAACTAGTTTCTAAAATACAAAAAGTCAAAAATCCATCAACCATCATACATCAATAACTTCAGTGACACTAGTTATTTTACTTTGCCTTGCAGGCCTCAATGGTGCTTCGACATCACTAATGACATTTGCTTCTTGTTTTCGGATCCCATAGTCCCACAAAAGAGCAACATATCTTGTACGGAGTGCATTGGGGTTGAACTCAGTCGCAATAACTTTGTGACCATAAGAAAGACACTCTGCATACATAATCATAAAGACACCACAATCCCTATAAAAAAGAAAAACCAAATCTAATTTAATAGTGAAATATATTTTGTACCAACATACAATTTTGGTATATGTAAATACAAAACTTACAAGCTTTCACTCAGTTGTTGAGGCAAATCATCTTCAAATAAAACATCAAACATATCTGTGGATTCTTTATCTTTGTATCTTGGATGATTTTGAAGATCAATTCCTTTCTTAACATAGAAATCACAATCTTGGAAACATAATGGAATAATCGTTGTTATTTTCTCGATCTCATCAAGAACAACCGCATAATGACCATTGGATTCATATGAATCATACAAGAATATACACCTCTCTGAAAATGATAAAATCGCGAGAACCCAGTGATGTTTTTTCTTTACATTGACCGGAATAAAAATGTCTTCCACTGTATGCCATGGCACTGCAGCATGCATACGGAACCCATTGATGTATTCAATAATATGGTGCTCCTATCCTGCAGCATTAAGGTTTAAATGATCCATAGAATATACATCATTCAAAGATCTAATTACGTTCATAAAGTTACAATCAACTGTACTGTATTTGTATGATTTGTTTGGCTTGTTTTTGTACGAACTGTGCAGCCCATACTTTGACTTCTTCCTCAAGTAGTATAAGCAGACATCAATATGCTGCATTAGTGAATAGCACAAAATTTAGAGCATTCAAATTTTTTTTATTGTAAATATTAAAGTGTATGCAAGTAAAAAATACATATGTATTTTTTTATATTAATGTAGAAGACTTGTGTATCAAAAAGTGTAATCTTAAAGTTCAGTTACATGCAGACAATGTTATGTAATAGTAGATGCAACAGTATGTGATGTAGTATACTATATCATACTTTGAATACTTAAAAATACATATATGTTAAACCATATGTATTTTCAATGTAACCTAATATGTATTTTTAAGTATTGTTACAGACGAAATGGAAAAAAATTAAAAATAATATACTAACCGAGTCTGTCCATGTCTGATCTGCAAACCCATCATATAGAATCAATTTTTGTCTTCAACAGTCTCAACACCAAAATGCATCTTTGAAATTTCTGATTTTCCCCTCTTTTAATGATCCACTTTTCCTTTTCTAGGCATTTTAAGGAGATGGTAAACCATGAAAACATGTATTAATACAAAAAAATAATTTGAAGCAATTCAAAAGAACTACCTCTTGGCAGTAGCTTTTAATAGATCGGCAGAAATCCAGTCGTTGAAGTTCTTGACAATCTTTGTATCTATTATTCCATCAATCGAGTGATATAAAAATGAATGTTTCTGGGGGAATATGCGTATTAGCCCTGCTGAGCTCCCTATATAATTAGAGAATACAAAAACTTAATAAATACAAACTTATTTGTAAGACATATTACATAAAAAATTATATATATCTTATTGTACTTACCAGCTGCTGAACCAAATTTGTCATTGAATGGAAATTCCTTGAATTTTCATGGTCGCCTAATCCTTAACTTTGGTATGGGAGTGTTAACTTCACGATTAGCGGATGGATGAATCATGATGCTTTTTTGATTGTAGACATTCAAGCTATGTAAAAACTCATTCGAAATTGTGTTTTGTGAATCAGGCCACAATTGTTCATCCCTGTGTTCATCATTGGTTACTTCTTGTGTATTAGGAGGTGTCCTAACTTGCTCCTCTGTAGCAAGTTAGACCTCTGAATTCACCAGTGAATTTGAACTCAAATCAGTGATTCCTCTATTTATCTAACAAACAAATTGAAAAAGGAATACTATTTTTTTTTCTATCTAATTGAACCTAAATAAACTCTAAATATATTATAGTAAGATACACACTTGAGCATGATCTTCAATAACAGTTTCAGAAGTTTTTGAATCCAAAGTTTCATGTTCTTCTTGACGGTTTGTCGATGGATGTATGATGATGCTTTGTATTTAATAAGCATTTAGGCTCGGTAACATCTCATCAGGAATTGTGAATCAGACAATTATTTCATCAATTTTCTCATCACTGGTCTGCAAAAATAAATAAATTTAATTGTTCTCTGGATTATTACATGACATAAAGACAAAGTTAACATCACTATACGTACTCAACAATCATGTTGAACAACCTTCTCAGAATGTAAGTAATCTAAATTTATACTTCGGAGAAACTCATCAGGGATTAATTGTTGAGAATCAATTTCAACATTCATTTTTTCGAAATGCAAATCAGTGCACCCCTTGAAAACAAGTAAAAAAAATCAAAACATCAAACAAACATGTACTTGTATCTGTTTATATATGTGAATTCAAATGAATATATATATGAAACATAATTATTTACCTTTTTACTAAGCAAATTTGCCTCCAATTCCTGATTAACCTCAGAACTTAATCGTTGTGGTGATCTTTCGGTATCAACATAATCCATATTCTGGAGGATAGGATTTTTATCTACATGTTGTTGCTACAAATACATATACAAATTGAAATAACCTATTAATACTTGAGTCAAACAAAATATGTATTTTTTTTAATGAAAATGAATATATGTATATACAAATACAATAAAATACATATTGATATATAACATCAAACTCATAAATACATATTAAAGAACATAACAAGAAAAAAATAGTCTTTGTTAAAATACATATGAAGTGTTAAAAAATACATATGCAGTGTATACAACACATTAAAAATACATATTGATATATAACATAAAACTCAAAAATACATATTTATGAACATAACAAAAAAAATACTCAGTGTTAAAATACATATATATATGTAGTGTTAAAAACATACATATGAATAAAACTAAAAAAAATACATTTGCAGTGTGTAGAACATATAAAAAATACATATTGATATGTAACATCAAACTGAAAAATACATATATTTGAACAAAACTAAAAACCCAATGTGTTTGAAAGTTCTATTAACCTCAAATGTATTTTGAATATAAACTTTAAAAGTACAACTAAATCTGTATTTAAACTTTAATATTTACCTTTGTACCGTCAGAAATATTATTCGAAGATTGAACTGCATCAGGACTGAAATGTTGCCCAGATTGCTCTAACCCTCCCTCATCAACATTTAGTTTATCAACTTCTATATCTACAACCTGATCCTGAAAAAATTAAGTCCAATAACATAATGAGTTATTATGCTGTATTTGTATAAGGCAGTCCAATAAGTATACATATTCAAATCAACTAAGATTTTCAAAGAAAAAATTAACCTTGCTTTGAGCAAATGCTTTCTTCATCTTTTTAAATTTTTTTCCCATTAGTCCATGAATTCCTTTAAACTCGCGACGAACATGTTTTGATAAAAAATCAATAAACAAAGCTTTTTTCATGTAAAATAAATATTTGCCAAAAAATAATTACTTCATCGTGAAATGTATCAAAATCTTTCTTAGAAATAAAGTCTTCTTTCTCAACATGACTCTCAGGCTTTGACAAGGCTACTTCCTCTACATGAATATCTGGCTTTGACTGTACCTGAGGAAAAATAACCCGAGTTGTTTGCTTTTCTTCCTTCGTTTTTGAAGAAGATGCCTGTCATGTTGGAATTGACTTAAAAATTGGTGTCTTCATTCCATCAGACTTTGCAGCACGAGGAGCTGGTGTCCTCGTTTGGGTATGCTCGTTTACTTGCTTTTTCCTTAAAGGTCTCTTCGCTACTGGTGTTGATGAATCAACCTTCTGTTTCTTCTTTGAATGTTCATTGATCTTTCTTGGTGGTGGATCCTGGAAGTCATCATCAGAATTAACAGAATGTTCATGTTCTATTGCATCCTTCTTTGGTATTTGCAATTTTGACAGCTCCTTTTTCGTTGGCTCTATGTTCTTAAAGACAACCTAGAATAATAGGTAAATAATATATGTTAAAGAATACTTTAAACAATTGTAAATGAATATATATATATATATATATATATATGTATACTGTAAATTACATATGAATACATATGTATTTAGTAACAACAAACCTTGCCATTGTCATTGAACATAGCATTGATCAAAAACTCAAAGCATGGACGAGGTGCAATCGTCTTCCAATTTAATAATCGGGAAATCCAATTATCAACCTTCGATTTAATCTTTGGTGGGACATTAGAACAACACTCGTAAAGCCACATTTGAATAGACAGTGGCATTCCCTGAATTAAATAAAATTGATCACCAGCTTTCAACCGGTTGTTCAAACTTCTGGCCAGATTTTCAAAAGATAAAGAACCCCATGGAAAATCCTTATATCTTCCACTATCGACCGAATCGAAATGAAGAGGAGGTATAATCACAGTTTCAACATTAGATAACACAAATGAATGCAGAAAATACAGGATTGCAAATTTCTCAACATCCTCATCATTGTTCTCCCCCCATACTTTCTCCGTGAATGCTAGAAATAGTTGCCTTTTCTGTATAATTTTTGCCCCATTGAAATACTTCTCAACCATCCTATTTGGTACACCCTCGTAAAAAATAAAGTCATATCTATTTGACACACAATTCAATCTAGTTATGATAGCAAATTCCCTGGGAGTAAAATTAAGAAAGGTGTCATTAGCACAAATCAGAATACCAGAAGAAGAACTACCCTTCACCTCAAGCGTCATAACGCATCTGCACATCTGTGCTTACACTATACATTGCTGCTTGTTCATAAAATAACCAAAAATATTATTATCGCAAAGGTTTTAAACTGTTCCTTGTTTAAAACTGTGCGTATGGTTTCATAAATATCTTTGTCACTGTATGAGCACATGTGTGGTGCAAATCTTGGAAGTTTTCTCACTATGAATATTTCATCCCGCATAACCTATACAAAGTAAAACTACCACTTCTTAATCTGTAAACAAAATTCAAGCATACAAAAAAAAATATAACATGGAACCAACACTGAAAAATACATATCACATATAATCAAAATTATATGCAACACTAAAAAAATATAAATCAAGTATGCTAAAAATACAACCAGCACTGAAAAATATAAATTAATTATGGTAAAAATACAATCAAGACTGAAAAAAACATTTCAAGTAAGCCAAAAATACATATAGCCAATGGCATACCCTATAGAGAACATACTGATATGGTAGTTAAACTAAAAGTAACATGCATATGTATTTTATCAGTCCAAAATATAACAAATTCTTAAACAAATTCATATTAAATATATAAAATACATATAGCAAAAAAAATCTGTTCATGAGTATTAACCTATTTATTAATAGTATATTTTTACAATTATCCTATCATCTTCACAAATATATTTTCTACTAAATTTGCTCTCCACATATCATCAAAAACATAAAATACATATTCAGTATTTCGAAAAATACATATAACTTACAACTTTAGTAACATCTAAACTTATAGCAAAATACATTTACTTAAAAAATACATTTACACGAAATTTTACTTAACAAAATATCGCTTCATCACTATCTTCTTGAGAATCGTCAGCAAAAGAATTCTGCACTTCCTCATCAACCTTACTACTCAAAACTTCAATTTCTTGAGCTTTTATTTTCTTCTTTGTCCCTTTTTTAATTTTTGTTTTCTTTGGAGAATGCTTTTTATGCAACCTCTTTTTTTTCATAATTTCTGTCATCTTAACTGGATCGTTGCAAAATTTTGACCTAATCTCCTTCGGTCTGTGATATTTCTGTAAAGAAGATGAAACAACTTTAATAACCTCTTCTTAAGTTAAGCCGATACTAAAAGACGGTCCACAATCTGAACTCAAATTTAAATTTCGTATGCCAGTAGTTTTATTTTGTGATTCTAGTGTTTGTTCATCCATTTAAACAAAAGAAAATTAAAATCTGATTTTGAGATGTGTTAGAGTCGAAAAATACCTTAAAAGAATAAAAAAAACATGCAATAGCTATATTAAGTGTTACCTGAAGTAGTTGAAGATTTGATATAGCTAAAATCGTGCAAAAGAAAGTAAAACTGAAGCTGGAAGATTTTGTTAATGGCGAAAAAAAACGGGAAACTATCTTTCAAAATTGGAGAGAGAAGGAATAGTGGCGTGAAAAGAGGGGTAACTGAGGTTACTTTTCTAATGCGGTAAAAATAAGAGAAATACAATAAAATGTAATTTCATAAAACTAGTGTTATTTTTTATAATTTAATACATAGATATGTTACTTTATGTATTTTTTCCTATTTGTATTTGCTTGAACACGTTAATCAATTAATCTAAATAAATCTCCTAAGTTATCGCCATTTTTTCTTTATCTTCATTTTTCCCTTCGTTACTTACTCGAATTTCCATTTTATTATTATTATTGTTGTTGTTGTTATTTTAAATGAAGTAAAACGGACTTTATGTTTATCTTTTGAATACAAATCTTTTCACATTAAGACGACTTTTTATTTTGTTCAAGTAATAATTAATCGTGTTTAAGTTAAAAAGAGTTTCTCAAGCATGAAAAGAATTAGATTTTATTAAATTGAAAAGTTTAAACTCTCCCATAACCGATTAAATATTTCTTACTTATTAATTTCTCTTAAAATCTATTATTTTAAGATTTTTAATTAACATTGTCCATGAAAAAATAGATTTTCCTTTAAAACAATAATCTCCCTTAAAACGAAATAAATAATTATTTTCATTGAAATTATATTGTTGAAAATGAAATTTTGTTTAAAATTCTCTTGAGCTTAAAAACTTGACTAGATAAAATGATTATCAAAATCGCTTGATTCAAGTTTGTTATTTTATATGAAAATTGACATTTTTACAAAGTTAGCCTTTTGAGTTAGTCGAAATATTTTGGTTAATCGTTTTAAAACGGACGTTCCTAAGTGCCTTTAAACCATTCTTAGAATGTTAATTGAACTCTTACTCATTTTCTCTAATTTTAATGGTGTGTTTCTATTTTTGAGCCTTTAGAACTTATTTAAATTTTCTTGATTTTTTTCTATAAAAATTTAGTGGCGACTCTATAATTTTTCATAAATTATTTTGACATTTTTTTAAGTTTTGAAATAATTTGAGAAGTCGAAAATCATTTTTTTTACAAATAATTTGTCTTCTCATTGATAAATCCAAAAATGAATAAAACACAAGGGTCCATAAATGCCACGACCCAAACTAAGGCCTAGTTGTGTTAGGCATCTCGAGTCCAACAAGGACCGGAGACCACCCCTATACCCAATCCAACCAACCAATATACACATCGTGACGGATGAATTCTGAACATATAACAAGATAGAGTATTTAGAATTCAATGACTTTGGGATAAGTCTAAAATTGAGTAAATCCAACCAAGTCACATCTGTCCAAACAAAACCAAATAAACCATAATATACCCAAGTCCACAGTTATCCATACAAATCTTCTAAACCATATCAAAGAATATCTAGTCGGGACATGCCTCCGACCATAGCCAAAAACAAATGTCAAGAGAATAATAAAAGCATAAGATAAACTATAACATGAAATGGATCTTTCGAAGAATGGAAGGTCACCACTTTAGTCTGACTTAAGGTGTCCCTGAATCACCAAATCACTGAGCAGAAAATGTGATAGTATGACTAGTTCTTGTATCGCGTGGAGATACAGCGCCCGAAGACGGGTTAAATGGTGAATGCTAGCATGTACTCAGGAGTAAGGATAAAATAATGTCATTATTCAAAATCAAAGTAAATAACCATATGCAATCACATACATACATGCATATATTATGCTAGGAAAAGGAAATGGGTTTAGCATGCATTTGAAACCATTACCTAGGTTGTGTTTCTTTACCGTCATAATCCACTCACGGGCTATATGAGTACAGTGTTACCCCCTGGGCGGTCCCCAGTGCGAGTAGCCGCACGAATTGGAGATACCATAGGTGGTCGGGGATTTCCTTGTACCCTTCGCCCTCTATGATACATATGTACATGTGTATACTTAGGGAATTTCCTTATACCCTACAAATACGTGGTCATTAAGATCAATCCTCATATCGTCAAACATGTGTTTCCAGTGTCAACCATTCGGACTCATGCCTTCACGGCTAGCTATCACTATCCGTCATTATTGCCATATTAAAACATTTAACACATAACCAAACCAAGAATTCCAGAAGTCAATTATTAAGGCATTAGCTAATGGTATCGTCATATCGACTATAGCTTGCAAACAATATCATTAGCCAACACTTAAGGGGATTCCCATTTACCCTGCAGACTCCATTATATAAATCACTTGGGGGATTCCCGTGTACCCACAAGATTTTCAAAACCATCCTTAACCAATTAACCATTTATGACATGCATTAGTCTCAAGAAACAAACCAAACCAAGTAGTAATGCATAAACCAAAAACAATCATGCAACTGGGTTAAGTTCATTACCAATTTCCATTCCAAAATGATCAATTTAGGTTCTATGGCCACCAAGGCCTTTTCCAACCATTTAAAACCAACCAAACCAAGTTAGGTTTCATTACCATATTATGCAATGCAAAGATTTCAATAATAGTCAAACTACGTGACAAAAACATTCTCCTTGACATTTTATCAAACATATTGAGGGCATATAGTTTCCAAAACCAAAAGCAAGTTTCAATTAATCATTTCCAAGCAACCACATGTTCAAACCACAATTATAACATGAAAACCATAAGAAAAACATGGAAAAACATTCTCCTACCAAGAACAACCAAAACCCCCCAACATAATATTTCAAAACCAAATCAATACCACAATCTTACCATGAAAACCATTAAGTAAAACATGATTTTAGTTTGAACTAACAAAGAGGGAGGAGTAACGTGCTTTATTTATGAAGATTCACAGCGAGATCTTGATCATTAAGCCTCTAGATGATCACCTTGAAGAAATCCTATCCCAATCTTATTTAAAGCCTTTAGAGATAGAGTTTTAGGAGTGTTTTGATCTTTCCAAGTGAGTTATGAGAGGCCACAAAGTGTTATAAGATGTGGGGTATACCCTCAGCTTAAAAGCTGCAAAAAGTGTGCAGGAGGGTACGACTGGACCACCCGACTCTTATCCACAGCATACGAGTGGTACCATAGAGTCGTGCACTAGGTAGTTCACCAAGGACTAGTCACTGTGCATCATACGATTAGCCTTGCTATTCTCGTACTATCTCCATATGACTCTTATGGAGTCTACTCATACCTTGGACAAAAAATGACCAAGAACACACTGATTAACATACGAGCGAGGCCCCTAAACCGAACCCACATCATATGACTAGTTAGCTCAAGTCGTATGATGACCAAAGAGTTCAAACTCGGGAAATCTCCAACGATCAAAACTCAGGGTGTTTCAATTCTCCCCCACTAGGATCATTCGTCCTTGAATGATGGGTAAAGGTAAGCACAAGCACGAGTTCAACATAAGATTAACCACCAACTTCTCTTTAACAAAGTCGGGAAAAAATGCTATGAAGAATACATACCTTACGCATGAATTTTCAGAACGGAGAACAAATACGGATACTTGGACTTCATGTCCTCCTCCCCATCCTAAGTAGCTCCTTCCTCCACAACCCATATATCTAATATCCCCTAAATACGGCCATATTTTCCACCGAGCTTTCTACATGAAGACAATACTTCTCCATCTTAACCTTCCAACTTTCCCCCACAAACACATAACTAGAGAGCCTGAGTTTAACCATACGTCCATTCCATCCTAAAGACTAACCAGGATTTAAAGGTGTTGGTGGAAACCATGGGACCCTATACTTTACATCATTCCGATAATACTACTCCGTCTATCACTATAATAAAAAATCTCAGGTCTTAATCAAGGAGCTATAACCACATAACACAATGGGTGGGTATCTATCAACCCCTAACATTCAAGCTTGCTACCCTACCTCCAGTTTATGGATCTCCCACCTAAGACTAAAATTTCAATTACTATCACAAAGGTTTTCACTATACCCCCCTCCTTAACTATTTCATAAGACAAAGTTTTTTTTATTCTTCTATCTACTCTTATAACCTTAGCTCTAGTAGTCACCCCAAAATTTCACAACCAAACGTCTACCCCCTCGTCCCCAAAACATTACTATGCTTCCACAACCAGTACCGCCCTAACATAAGAAAAATCATTGAGGAACTAAAGTACAAAGATTAAGAAATAGGGGGTTACTTCTTAATTACAACTCCTACTTGTCGTTCTACTTAAGGCGAGACCTGCGAAACGAAACATGACACATTAGGCATGAGGTACTCCATAGCAACCACCTAGGTTATAAATAAAGGATCATTCCAACATAAACATACCATAGAATAAGTCTTTAGGACTGGGCATCGAGAGAAACACGACTACATATATCATGGGTGATATAATGTAAAGCTGAGATTCATATTCAGGAAACAAAGCGAGAATTGTTGATTGAAACTACTGTTTCTTGGAACCGAGCATGACGTGATACATGATATACGAATCATGAGTATCATGGCATAGATCTTGAACACCTAGAAGCTCAAATTTTTTAGGAACAATATTGACTTTAATTCAGGGGCTGGAGTATGGACATACGCGACACATAGAATGTGGACCTTAGGCATAAGCACTATTAGAATGCGTGCAACACTAGTAGAGTTCCCTCTTAATCGAAATAGGATGGAATCACTAAAATAAGAGTAAATTCACCCCGATTTTCCCTTGAAGTCCACCACTAGCAGAAAATTTAAGATTAGCCCTTCGATATCCATCTTACTACACCTACAAGGACAACACTCCGCTCTAAGGGGTATTACTACAGACATGTACTAGGGACACTTGGCTCTTTTATACTTAAAACCTCATTTATTCGGATTCTTCTTAGGATCCAGCATACCCTCACAAACCCCATGCCCTAACCCATTCAATGACTTAGCCCCAATCCATCAGTTCAACCTGGACCTTCGACCTTTATGTCACAACTTTCCCACTCCTGTATCCCCTGAGTTATCAACCTCGTCTCTTCCGCACACCCCACCAAGCCTACCAATCTACCCCCAGAACTCTCACTAGCTATTCTCGAACTAACATACTCCACTCACCAAAATCAACACCTAAGGTTCAAACTTAGTGTCTACCAACCATCATGCACTGTCAACCAAGAACCCCATATAGAATGTACATATATGGTCCACCCCATGAGGAGGTCACCCCAAATTCCTTATCCACCCGCCAGTAACCTATACATACCCAGAGGAAACCATCCCTCATATGCACAAAAAAATAAAAGCACCTAACGAAGAAATACTAGGGCAGACAAACCCTTATCAAAGAATACTTCGGTTGTTACGTAAGCTCCTTTAACTTAACTGGAGTCATTTTATAAAGAGGGATAAGGACAGAATGAGTGTTCGAAAAGCTGGTCAATCCCAAAATCAATTTTCCCATCGGGTGGGATACTAGGAAGGTCATCAGGGAAGACCTCAGGAAATTTATTAACCGTAAGAACAAATTGTAACGAAGGACCTTCCGAGTTGAAATCTTTAACTCAGATCAAATGGTAAAGAAACCCCTTGGAAATTAATTTTTGGGCCCTAAAATACGACATAAACCTCCCTTTAAGAGCTAGGGAACCACCCTCCCACTCAATAATCGGCTCATTAGGAAATTTAAAGACAACGTCACAGGTCTGACAATCTAGAGATACTAGAACGTGTGCAGCCAATTCATCCCTAGTATGACATCAAAATCAACCATATCTAATTCAAACATATCCACCAAAGTTTCTTTACTATCAACAGACACCACACCCCCCTATAGACTCTTCTAGCAATCATAGAGTCACCTACCAGGGTAGAAATAGAAAAATAATCCGAATTAACCTTAGGACCAAAACCAAAATGCACAGCCACAAATGGGGTCACATAAGAAAGAGTGAACCCCAGATCAAGTAAACAATACACATCACGGGAAAAGAGTTTCAACGCACCAGTATGACATCAGGCAATACCTCATATTCCTATTGGGTAGTGAGATCATAAGGATGGTCCTGGCCAGTTTCTAAGCTAGAGGCAGCACCCCTTGGTGCAGAAGTTAGGAAAGTGACAACTAGGATCCTATTGCCTAGTGGAAATCCTTGTAGGACACTCCTGCTACATGTGGCCCAATTGACCACAACTAAAACACTGATTTCTCTTCTTATAACCATAACCACGGTACAATAGGCCATAAAATCGTCAGGAATGATAGGGTGGGGCTGACTGAGCTCCATCAGCCCGAAAATGATATTCACCAGAAGATTGAAGATAAGGGACGCTGACAACCACATGGGAACTCATCAGATTTCCTTGCTCAGACTAATGTCCACCTCCTCTACCACTCTGACCCCTTCTTGGTCTGAATGTTGGGACTTCCTGCTCTGCCTATTCCTCGACCTTGCCCTATTCATTCTCATACCAATAGGATCGGACTGGCGTTACAGAGATTTCACTCTATGGGTCAACAGATGGATAGAACGTCGAAACTCGACATTGGTAGCATCGCTTTGAGGTGAATAAGCATAAGTGTCACCTTTTAGAGTAGGGTCAATAGAGACTGGTGAAACTCCACGGGGGAAATCAAAAACTGCTACCCTTGATAGAATTTGTACCCCATAAGTTGGACGAGATCCGTCATTCATTCTCAAATGGGACAGGTGAGTTTCCATTAGCTTCAGATCATCGGAAGGGAATAATCTGAAAGCGAATAGAAAAAGATTTAGGGTAGAGTTTAGGACCCTAGACTTTGTAGCTCGAAAATAAAACAACAAAAAAGTGAAACATTTGTAGATGCCTTGTAGCCTCTCCCTTATAAGTGTGGCGCGCTACATACCCATAAAAGAGACTCTACTTGACACGACTTTGTGGACACCCCATGACACTAAAACCTAGGTTCTGATACCAATTTGACACAACCTGAACTATGGCCTAGTCGTGTCAAACATCTCGAGCCTAATAAGGATCGAAGACCACTCCCTATATCCAATCCAAGCTACCAATAGACACCCCATGTCGGATGAATTCCGAACATATTACAAGATAGAGTATTTAGAATTCAATGACTTTGGGATAAGTCTAAAACCGAGACCAACCCAACCAAGTCATACCATCCAAACAAACTGTAGTATACCCAAGTCCACAGTTGTCCATACAAAGCCTCTAAACCATATCAAAGAATATCTAATCGGGAAATGCCCCCGACCATAGCCAAAATTAAATGTCAAGAGAATAGTAAAAGCACAAGATAAACCATAACATAAAATTAATCTTCCAAAGAATGAAAGCTCACCACTTCAATCTGACTCAAGTTGTCCCCGAATTACCAAGTCACTGAGCAGGAGGTGTGATAGTATGACCGGTTCCTGCATTGTATGAGGATACAATGCTCAAAGACGAGTTAACGGATGAACGCTAACATGTACTCAGGAGTAAGGATAAAATAATGTCATTATTCAAAATCAAAGTAAATAGCCATATGCAATCATATACATACATGTATACATCATTCTGGGAAAGGGAACCGGATTTAGCATGCATTTAAAACCATTACCTGGGTTATGTAGCTTTACCGTCATAATCCACTCACGGGCTATATGGGTTCAGTGTTACCCCCTGAATGGGCCCCAATGTGTGTATCCGCACGAACTGGAGATACCATAGGTGGCCGGGGATTTCCTTGTACCCTTCGCCCTCTATGATACATATGTACGTGTATATACTTGGGGGATTCCCTCGTACCTCACAAGTACGTGGTCATCAAGATCAATCCTTATGTCGGTAAACATGAGTTTCCAGTGTCAGCCTTTCGGAATCACACCTTCACGGCTAGCTATCACAATCCGCCATTATTGTCCAATTAAAATATTTAACACAAAACCAAACCACCTATTCCAGAAGTCAATTGTTAAGGCATTAGTTAGTGGTATCGTCATACTAACTATAGCTTGCAAGAAATTCATTAGCCAACACTTAAGGGGATTCCCATGTACCCCGCAAACTCCATTATAAAAATCACTTGGAGGATTCCCGTCTACCCTATAAGGTTTTCGTTATAAGTTCACTTGGGGGATTTCCGTGTACCCCACAAGATTTTCAAAACCATCTTTAACCAATTAATCATTTATGCCATGCATTAGTCTTAAGAAACAAACCAAACCAAGTAGTAACGCATAAACCAAAAACAATCATGCAAGTGGGTTGAGTTTATTATCAATTTCCGTTCCAAAACAATGTCCTATGGCCACCAAGGTCTTTTCTAACTATGTAAAACCAACCAAACCAAGTTAGGTTCCATTACCATATTATGCAATGCAAAGATTTCAATAATAGTCAAACTATGTGACAAAAACATTCTCCTTGGCATTTTATCAAACATGTTGAGGGCATATAGTTTCCAAAACTAAAACCAAATGCAAATTAATCATTTCCATGCAACTACATGTTCAAACCACAATTATAACATGCAAAACCATAAGAAAAACACGGGAAAACATTATCCAATCAAGAACAATCAAAACCCCCAACATATATTTCAAAACAAAATAAATACCACAATATTACCATGAAAACCATTAAGTAAAACATGCTTTTAGTTTGAACTAACAATGAGGGAGGAGTAACATGTCTTATTTATGAAGATTCACGGAGACTTGATCCTTAAGCCTCTAGATGATCATCTTGAAGAAACCCTAGCCAATCTTCTTGAGAGCCTTTAGATAGAGAGTTTTAGGAGTGTTTTGATCTTTCCAAGTGAGTTATAAGAGGCCACAAAGTGTAATAAGATGTGGGGCCTTAAGGGTTTTGGGATGGAAAATGTTCAGAATACTCTCAGCTTAAAAGCTGCAAAAAGTGTGCAGGAGGGTACGACTGGACAACCCAACTCGTATCCACAACATACGAGTGGTACCATAGAGTCGTACACTAGGCAGTCCACCAAGGACTAGACACTGTGCATCATACGATTAGCCTTGCTCTTCTCGTACCTTCTCCATATGACTCCTATGGAGTCTACCCTACCTTGGACAAAAAATGCCCAAGAATACACTGATTAACATACGAGTGAGGCCCCTAAACCGTACCCATATCATCTAACTAGTTAGCTCAAGTTGTATGATGACCAGAGAGTTCAAACTCAGGAAATCTCTAAGGGTCAAAACTCAGGGTGTTTCAATAAAAGACCATTTCGCCTTTATTATTCACCAAATTCATTATTTTTTATCAAATTTATTACTACTACATTCAAATCAACGCTTAATATAAAAAGAGTCTAGTTAAGAGTAGGTTCTTGCAACCTTAACACACTAACGAAAAACCGCTTCCATGATGAAATATTTCCGATATATGAATATGAAGATATAGTTACTGATGATATTGACCAACAAATAACTTAAAGTAACAAGTGGTTTGTCTCTTCTCTATCATTTGATTGAGAAATACAAGCTCATTATGAGGAGGTTATCCGTACTATATGGAAGGATTATATTAAAGAGTAGTACACTAAACTCATGTTCAATTTTACTTTTTATTGAACTAAAGTTTGATCAGTACTTATGTTATAAATTTTTGCTTTATTTGGTAATATTTTATTAAGAATTGAGACAATTTTGATACTTTTCACAATATAGAATTTTTTTATGTTTATAAGAAAATCTAATGTATAAATAGTCCAAATTACATGTCCAAACTAATAATTCAAATTACAAGTCCAAACAAAACTTCATCTTACATGGCCAAAAGAGCCCTAAGACTCTTTGGGAACTTTGAAACAACCGTATTTTTTTGAATAATACGGTTTTTACTGAAAGAAAAATACAAGTAACAACTATGGGTACATGAGACGCTTGTCCATAGGTCTTGTTTCAAAATTTTGAAATAATATTTGAAAATTATTTCAAATAAATATTTATTTATCAAATGAGTCCATTACTTAATTTTAAACATAAATTTTGGATTTAGAAAAAGATATTACTTAATTTTAAATATAAATTTTGGATTTAGGAAAAATATTTTAACAGTTCTTTACTCATAAAACTTGAGCTTCCAATCCAAGTACTCTTTTTTCTAACTTCAAGCGTTACTGACTCGTGTCTAAACACCTACTAATTCTTTCACACACGCACTTAAAACTAAAGTAGAAAGGTGCTGGACTCTAGACAAGCCGATATAAAAAGCCATCAGCCCGAATCAAGCGACTTGAATGAATCGTTGTTCCAAAATACCTTTAACATGACCAGATAGTTTGAAAATATTTACATTGTCAGAGAGACCCCACAACCAAATATCAAATACAATACATGACAGCCATCACAAGAAGGGACCCTGCCGCTAACATGGCAGGTTATAACTCATTCCATTAAACTAAGTATGCATTGTGATACTTTCTCTCTAAGAGCAAATAAATGCATGTAGTCTACAGAAACAACTTCATCCACTGAAACTCTATTACTGCTACAAAAACTAAAAGGAGGGAGACAAAAGTGCAACATTAACCATAGTAATTCTACCAAGAACTTAAGTCACTAATTACGACTTGACAAGTCCAGGTGAAGCATAGCTCATGCAAGATAACGATACAGTCGTCTATCTGCATTATCCCTTTCCAAGAAATCTCTCTCGATAAGTGACTCAATCCGTTTCTTGATCTCCCCTGGATTCGCCAGGAAACGAGATTGCAATTGCTTTGTAACTTCAGCAATGATGTTGTTGTGATCTAATACCTTTCTGGATTTCATGATTCTCACTATAGCAGCTTCGATCTGGGGCTTTCTATCCTCTTCCACCCTCTGACGTGTCTCCTGCTTTTCAGGCTCCGATTCCTTCTGTGCAACTACAGTTCCTATCTTGACCTTGTAAAATTTGCTTGTAAATTTGTCATTGACGAAAAAGGCATCATCCTCCCCGATATCCTTACTCATTGGCTCTTTCCGGAGAACATTCTTTCCTTTAACGCATGCCAGGGACTGCAAGCACCTTTTCAGATCAGATGAAGGGATCTCCGTGGCCTGCTCAATCTCCCTGTACATTAGCCGATCAGCATTGTTGAAGAGCATGAGGACACACATTTGGTAAGTAGAGACATTGAGCTCATGCTTCTGGCCCTTCCCAAATGTTGCTTTTAAATCAGCAGTGCCCATGTTTGTTTGCCAGGATAACCTTCGACCAGTGTGGGTCCCAAGGTAATACGACCGGAACTTCTCACACAGAGCTGACAAGTCAGCTGGCAAATTGCAGGTGACACTAGATTGAGTGGGCCACGATCCCGTCGTGAGAACCTGGACAACCAACGAGGGTCCATCACCCAATTCAGCACCATATGCTGTATGGAATCCTTGCATTGTGTCCTGAGAGGTTTTCATATCAGTAAACATGCCCTCTAATTTGGAAGTGAACTGATAACCACATTCTGTCTTCAGCTTAACAATCAGACTTCTCTCAGCATCATCGGAGACTGTTTTTCCTGAAAGCAGTCTCTTTGCCAAGTGCTGTTTATAGTACTTCTCAAATACATCTTTTTCTTGCAAGTAACGGAAGAGCATCATCACCTTGTCAAGAATAACTTCAACATCTTCCTCACTGACTCCTTTAAGGCCTTTTCGCAACTTTTCATCCACAAATAATGAAATAAACTCAGGAGAACGCGGATTGAGGTTAATGAAGAATTCAAAAGATGAGTTTAAGGCATTTTGGAAAGTCTTGTCATTGCTGAATGCCAAGATTATTATGTTATCATATTTATCTTTCTCATTCAATAGACACTGGACAAATTCGACAGGATCTTTCAGCTTCTCAGGATCAGTAACGAGCTGTTTGCCAATCTCTCTGATGTGTGAAGTCATTACATCTCTTATTGTTGCAAGGCCATTAGGAACTCTACGGAATAAGTTGTACATTCTTCTCAAATCCTCATATTTATCATCAAGAAGCATATTCACCAAACCAGAGTTCTCCATATGGACAAGCCTGGGCATATGGTTCTCAATCATCTCTTCCTCCACCACATTAGTGATCTTTGCTTCAGTCTTTGGATCCAAATAGTGTGACACCCTCTCAATTTCTTCGGTTAAACGTTTTTCAGCTTTCTTGAGGTAGTCTCCGCAGTCACAACAGTCGATAAACCCCTGAGACTCGGCTTTGTAAAAATCAGCAGATACTTGAAGGAAAGGTTTTTCAAAGTCTTCCTGGTACACAGATGGTCCTAAATCCATTAGCATCTTAATTATATTTCTCATCAATCCCCGGTTAATTACTTCACCATCCCGTTCTTTGAGTATAAGTTCAAGAAGCGTACTCAGAAGTCTCATCTGAATCTTACTGGAACGTACTATGTTATCGCGCCAAAGATTCAGCCCAAGCTCATTAACAGGGGTTTTATGGGTACTCGGAACGAAGGTCCTGTCCATGTACATCAGAATATCCCGTATCATTTGCAATGCCTTGTTATGATCTGCCCATTGCCTATTCAGCTCTTCCAAGAATAAATCACCTTGGGCAGACTCTATGGATTTAGAGATACGTTGTAGGTGCAAAGTAATTGTAGATACAAGTCCAGAATATAGCTTCTCACCAAATTTGTGTAACACCATATTATAAGCATTTCTGCATTGACAGAAGATATCCCAATATAAAAAATAGTATATTCAAGTATGCAAAGATGAAGAAAGGAACTAAAAGTTTTGGAAAAGAAAGTGAAGAGAAGGAAGACACCATAAAGCAACAAATCATTAAGACTGTAAAGGTGTCATAGTATATCAACAATGGCATTTAGGTAGACTAAACAAGAGAGTCAATGATGCTCAGGATATGATGTGTGTTAAAATTTAGGGCTTGGGAAAGTCTACATCACCCTAAGACATCTAATAACTTCAGTTGGGAAGGAACAATAAGCAAACAGCAAGAACGGAGACATTCTCTGCTAGCCTGATGATTTCTTCATGAACAGAACCAACAAGCATCTTCCTCTTTCTTTATTTACCTCAGTACAACAACAACATACCCAATGTAATCCTACAGGGGGGGGGGGGGGTCTGGGGAAGGTAGAACATACACAAACCTTACCCCTACCTCGTCGAGAAAGATAGGTTGTTTCCAACAGATCCTCGGCTTCAATAAGGCATTTCCAATAAGTTTCGGAAAGGAAATACAGAAATGTGAGCAGTAAAAACAAAATTATATGAGATGGAGAGAAGTACATAACATACATGTTGAAATTTGATTTAGTTACTGCAGTAACTTTTAGCTAATAAGTAACATTTAAGATAGAACTTGAATTTTAAATTTTAAGTTAGGCTGTTTTATTTGTTGAGATAATTTAGGATTTTGAATTTTAAATTATGTAGATTTTTGATTGTATGTTGCCAATTTAAAGCCCCTCTATGCTTAAGAAAAATAATGAAAGCTATTGAAAGCCCTTTCAATCCACTGAGAGCCATTTTAACCCCTTTTTGCTGCCCCATCTTTCTAAAAAACCACCAGTGCTATCAAGAACTTCATTGATCTTACAACATCCGTAAGATCTTCTAAAGAACTACCACCCATTTTAATCCGTCAAGGCTACCATTTAACCCATCATGGCTATCATTTTCAATCCATGCTATTTTCAAAGCATAGGTCTATTTTCCAACAAATACCGATATCAAGCAACAATCTCTCTTTGAATATCCAAAATAATTTCACTGACAAAACCTATCAGATTTGGTCAGTGAACATGAAGTCATGTTTTATAACTTAAGTTGTGTGTTGTTGTGATGGAAGAAAAATACTTACAACAATATTTTGCAAATCCTATCATTGTAAAGATGAAAGTAATTTCAAAAGAGTTTTCAAACAAGACAAGATTTGATGGTGTTTTTTAAGCACAAAGCAAGTTCAAAAAAAAACAAGAAAAATTCAGCATCAACTGCCAAAGCATAAATGAGGAGCAATTTTTAAAATTGAAGTAACTAAAACAAAGGAAGAATGTTGAAATTTGATTTAGTCATTGCAATAACTTTTACCTAATAAGTTGTTAGATTTAAGATGAACTTGAATTTTAAATTTTAAGTTAGGTTGTTTAATTTTTTGAGATAATTTAGGATTTTGAATTTTAAATTATGCAGATTTTTTATTGTATGTTGGCTATTTAAAACCCCTCTATGCCTAAGAAAAACATTGAAAGCTACTGAAAGCCATATCAATACATTGAGAGCCATTCTAAGCCCTAACGACAACAAAATAACGTGATAACCGAAGTAACAAACTAAAAAATTCCATAACAAAACAGCCTCTCCAGTGTAATTGTCCATACAAGTTGCAGAAGAAAAATTACAATGGAATTGTGAATCACTAAACTTGAGCCAATGCAATCCACACTCACTTACTTCTATCCTAAGCATTGAATTCCCACCAAATTTTGAATTTCAAGAAAGAGCCAAAATACAATGGACCTTATGTCCATCTTTATGTATTATTTCTCCTACACTATATATGTCACATATCACCAGACCCAGCTTCAAAATTGAGTATAATCTCATCGGCGCCTAGAGTCCTGGTGGACTGTAAAATAGATGCCCGGATTTATTGACAGTGCCAGTTTGGACAATATTTGGTTGAAGTTGAATAAGAATATTTGGAAGCAAATAAAATTGTTTTTGGACATGAATTTCACTTGGGGAAAACGTAGATTTATGGGTTAAAATCATTGTTTCACTTGGAGATACTCCTCAAACTAGCTTTTTAACTTTAAATTCAACTAATGGACCAAATTAAGCAAATATTAATTTGCAGATTGAAATATTTGCAAAAAATAAGTATGTTCAGACGCCAACTTATAATCTCTGTATGAAATTTCCTTACTAGCTCTTCTAGTAATACACATTGAATAACCTTTATTGGAGATAGATTGTAATCTTGAGATTATGATACTTTATTAATCTCAAACTGCACGGACAACTTGTCTTGTTCTAGGAACTACACATGTATGAATTTTGATGCACCCGAAGCATTTCATCCCGAGTTCGGTGTGAAATATAATATAAATGACTGAAACACAAAAACTGTTAATCCTTTAAATAGGAGGGGCATAGGCAGTGTACGATATGAAAGTGAGGTAGATATAGAGGAATGGAGAGAGCTAGCAGGAAGGAAATCTAAGAGGCAGAGCCCATAGGGACTAGTGGAGCGTGGAAGGGGAAGGAAACTACCTGTCAAGAGGGAGGGTTTGGGGGGACGGGGATAGGGGCAGCTGATGACAATTGATGGGGAAAGGTTCAATGCTATCTGGTCGCGATCCAGAGAAAAGAGTTCAGGAAAAGGCTGAGGATAGAAAGGACAACTCGTAGCCTATTCTTGAGTCCATCCTTTTAACAGATTGAAGATTCTCCACCCTTGAAAAATGAATGAAAACCTGCCACTTCGACAAAATAGAATGCGTCCTAAAATAGCGGCACTGGATTGAGAATACCAACTATCACCATAGCAGTGTTGTGAAAAGCGCTGAAGCGCTCGCTTTAAGCGAGAAGAGACAGTGGGTCGCTTTTTACACTTGAAGCAGCGTTGGGGTGAGAAAAAAGCTCGCGCAGAAAAGCTCACTTAAGTGGATATTTAAGTTTTTTTTTTTCTTTTAGGGTTTTATTGCTTTATTTAATTTATTTAGTTAAAACTCTTAAGTGACTATACGACTGCATTGCTGCTGTTGCGACTTTTCTGGAACAACAGCTGCAGGTATGCGACTTCTTCTTCTCTATTTCTCCTCTTCTTCTTCTCCTCCTATTAGGGTTTTCTAGTTTTTTTTCTTCTCTAGTACTCTTTTTCATCTCTGTTTATTTTTTCTCTTCTTCTTCTCTGTTTTCCAGTTTTGTTTTACTTTTTTTTTTTTTTTTGCTGTAGGTAATCTGACTTCCAACTTTGTTTTTTTCTTTTTACTTTTTTTTGGTTGTATGTAATCAGACTTCTAGCTTTGTTTTTCTTCTTTTTACTTTTTTTTTTTGTTGTTGTATGTAATCTGAATTCTGTTTATCAGTATATATTTTTAGTATGTTAGTAGTTTGCTTGAATACTTGTTATGACTATCTATTCTCTTTTTAATTTGAGTATGGAAAAATTATGTTATTTATTGAGCTGTTGGTTATTTATTTATGTATGTTTAATATTTTTAAATTTTGTACTAAATAACACTTTAATGGGAAAAAGCGTGCGCTTCGCTTCACGCTTCTGTGAAGCGAGCCCTCGTCGCTTTTTTTTGCCTCTCGCTTTCAAAACACTGCACCATAGAAATGGAACTGGATTTTATTTTATAATCTTTGGCCACAAAAAAAATTGTAAGATCATCAGTTTTCCCGCAAAATATAATGCTCCCTCCATTTCCATTTATTTTTCTTACTTTCTATTTTAGTCCGTTTAGAAAAGAATGCCTCGTCCCTTTTATAGCAATCCTTTTATTCTAACTCTTCATATGACATGTTTAAGACTACAAGATCAAAGAACAATTGATACATTGTACATATCTTTAATTTAAGACCACAAAATTCAAAAATCTTATTTACTTTCTTAAACTCTATGCCAAGTCAAAATTAGAAAAACAAATTGAACTGAAGGGAGTATATTTTAAAGTACGGAAAATGGTCAAATATACCCTTGTACTATCAGAAATAGTTTAAACATACCCTTCGTTATACTTTCGATTCAAAAATACCCCGCCTGCAATACTTTGGGTCCACATATACCCCTCTCATTATACTTTGACACAAATTTGCCCTTTAATTTATCAAGCTCATAATCAAATGACCTATCCCTAATTTTAAATATCCGATTCCTTCACGATCCCACCCATTTAACTCTATCCGACCTAGTTTTTTTTTTCATCTTCTCTTAAAGATCCAAATCTGATTTTTGATGATTTCACAGGAAAAAATGGAGTTCGCCGAAATCCTCCTGACATTTCACAAATTGTACTGCCTCCGCCAATAAAGGAAGAAACTAGTTTACCACAAATGTTCAAGACTCAAGAGAACTTATAATCAAACCATAACATCCTTCAAATTTGAAAGAAACAAACAAGTAGAGAAAAAAATACTAAAAGCTACATACCCATGTTGTCAACTGAAAATATGATGAAAAATTTCGACATAGAATTCATCTGAATACAATGGATAAAAGTCTGAATAAGTAACTGTGTAGTGTCTTAAGACGTTAGGCCAAGTCCTGCTAAAACTTACAGGTTAGAAGCTGTTATACATGCTAACCAAAAGCATGCAAGAGGGAAATAACTAACCAAAAACTCATCTAGAAGAAAATATAGCAATCAGCTGCAACTCCAGGTAAAAAATACGGTAACCATACCGTGAAGAAGGTTAATGAATACTGCAAAAACGTTGAGGGATAGGATGAATTTATTCCATTAATGCATTTGGAAGATTAAAAAAAAAACCCTAAATTGTGAAATGGCAGGAGGATTCCAGCGAAATCCATTTTCCCGGAAAAATCACCAAAAATAAGATTTGGGTCTTTAAGAAAAGGCGAAAAGAAAATAAAATGGGTCGGGTCGGGTTAAATGAGTAGGTTTGTAAAGGAATCAGATATTTAAAATTAGGGATGAGTCATTTGATTCTGAGCTTAACACGCCCCCCTCTATTAAATTAGGGCAAATTTGTACCAAAGTATATAAAGGGAGCAAGTATATTTGGATCAAAAGTACAACGAAGGGTATATTTACACTATTTCTGATACTACATGGGTTTATTTAACCCTTTTCCGTTTAAACTACTTACCTATTATATTTGAGACTAATCAAACTTCTTTAGTTTTTGCATTTCTGAATATAGATATCACACAACAACAACATCAACAACAAACCCAGTGTATTCCCACATAGTGGGGTCTGGGGGGGGGTAAGATGTACGCAGTCCACTACTTCAGGAGAAGTAGATATCACACATGAAAGCAAAATATCTATAGAAGATATCGTATTTACACTTAACTCAGTGCAGTTCTAGAATCATTTAATCAGTTTAAACAACGATAGTATATATCCATATTTAAAAATATAAAATCAGGCATATTGTGGTACTACAACAACAACAACATACCCAGTGTATTCCCACAAAGTGGGGTCTGGGGAGGGTAAAGCGTACGCAGCCCATACCACTACCACAGATGAAGTAGAGAGGTTGTTTCCAATAGACCCTTGGCTTAGGACAGATAATAGTATAACGAAAAACATAAAACAAAACAACACAATGGGATGATAACACACCGCTAGATAATAACAGAAACAAGATACCAACAGAGTAATACTATAAAATATCTATTTGAGATCACAAACATCATCAAAACACTACGAACAAGAAACTACGGGCACAGAACAAACAAAACACTCCTCCCTACTATTACACATCTCGAATAATAACAAGATTTGGAAGATCTTTTACTTTTTCCCAGATAAACAAGATACAGAAGATCTACACTGAGAAAAATATTAAACACAAAAGAAGGAGACATCAAATTGTGTTGTGAGATACTATCCTTTCCTAAATAACTTTATTGAGTAATGACATATCAATCTAATAACACAGAATTCCAACATCCAACTTAATAGTAACTAAAATTCTACAATTGCTCTTTGAAATAAAAAATCTCTTCTGAATAGTCCATGCAATCAATAAAAGAAAATGATAATTTGAAATAATACAAATTATTGAACTTAGATATAATACACGAACTCCGACATATTAATCTATACCCTTTCCTAAATAATTTTCTTGAATAATGACATATCAATCTAAATAATACAGAACTCCGACATCCAACTTAATAGTAACTGAGATTCTACATTTGCTTTATGAAATCAAAACATCTCTACTACATGGTCCATGCGGTCAATAAAATCAAGATGACGATTTGAAATAACACAAATTGCTGAACTTACATATAGTACAAGAATGGCCAACAGGAAAAGATTATGTTTACTAATGTTGATTCCTACGACTCTCGGTACTATGCGGATTGAAACTAACCAAGCGCAACAATATTTCAAAAGTCACACATTTTACGACAAGCTTGACACATGCACACATGAAATGGATATCTTCTTTATATATACTGTCAATGTAATAGACTTGCATAGCTTTTACATATTTAAGGCACTACAATGCCGTGTAATGCACTAGTAATCACTTAGCAAGTTCGATCAATCATACATCATGATGACTGCATGAAGAAAAGATAGAAAAGGTATAATAAATCCTAGATTTCATGTGATCTAAGGTATCTTAAGCACAGCCAAGATGTGAAATAACCTTTCTTTTAGGATACGCACTAAGCTCAAACAAAATAACTAAAAGCCAAAAAGTAACCAGATACCAATCAAAAAACAAGCAAGCATTGCCCAGCTCACAGTTTCGTTACTACCTAATTATGTAGCTTGTTGCCAACATACGCCAATCATTAAATGAATCTATATATTATCTCCACATTCTTGGTCTTGAAGAAACCTGAGTGACTAAGAGGGGGAGGAAACAGAAAAAGCACACTAGGTACTAGTCCTCTGATAGTTTAACTAACTCGTGCTCAATGATTTAATTCATCAATCAACTATGTGTCAATCCCAAGCTAGTTTTAGTTATCTTTTAATTTCTCTTCGAACATCTCCACTCTATTCAGGACAATTTCATTCCCATACTTCTTACACTACATATGGCTACAGTTATAGTGCTCTCACTAAAGAGAGACTCAGGATTAGAACTTATGGGTTCTGAATTGTAGAACAATGACCTCAAATGCTAATAACTGCGCTCTAAATTTAATTTTAGTACATATTTAGTTGATTTTTCAACACCAATACAAGAAATTTCAGCCAAAGCAACTTGGTTTTGCAGAAGCCGTAACTTGAACTCTTGAAGCCTACCTCCCCCGTGCTCTTGACTTTGTGGTAGGCATGTGAGGATCTAGGGGCAGGAGGTGTTCACCCGAATTCCCTCGGCCAAAAACAACAATATATATAAAAGGTAATATTTTAATCTTTTATGTACATATATAGATTATGAATCCTCTAGACAAGAGACAAGAGGTTGACTTAGTGGTTTAGGGAGTTGAAAATTCACCTTGAGGTTCAAATCCTACACACTACATTTTTATTTTTATTTTTCGAACCCCCATAGTGAAAATCCTAGACCCACCACTGGTGGTAGGCATGCCCTACTAATCCACAATTTAGAGGATTCATCAAAGTTACAACTAATATTCATATGGAAGCAGGCAATTTAAGCAACCTCCTACTCTATCAATTGTTACATATGGAGTAAAAAAATAAAATGAATTAGACCTGTAAAGCTCTTCAAAGCTAAGGCCACTGGCGTTGTGATTGTAAATCTCATGAATAGCATGCTCAAGTATTTTCCAAGTCTTGTCTGCATATTTTGGATCAACCACTACTTTATGCTTAAATGCCTCTATCTGAAAATTCCTCTTCTTCTGATTATTATTCATCCCTATATCAATTAATTTCTATTTAAAACCCCCGAAAAAGCCGAATTAAATCAATTATGATGTAAATTAACAAGTGGAAAATGAGAAGAGAAAACCCTTTTTTTCTGAAGCACAAAACAACCCCTGGGTTTTGAAAATGAGATTCAAGATTTCCTTTTTATGAATGATGCTTTTTTTGGGGGGGAAGAAAGTTGAGATTTTTAAAGCAGAAAATTGAGGAGTAGGGTTATGAAAATGGTGGGGGGTGGGGAGGAAGAAGAATAAGTGCAAAGATTGAGTTATGCGTAGAAGTAATCTACCCGATTGGGGTTATAAGATTTTTGAAGGAGAACTTGAAATAGAAGAAGAGGTATATATGCTATGGAAAAAAAAAAATAGGGAGTACATTTATAGTAAATGAAAAATTTAATTATATATAGTAAAATCATTCCTCTTAATTCATGAACTTTAAACGATTGATAAAAGATGGTAATAAATTTTAACTTACCTCTCAAATTAATTAACTATTTAGTAAGTGAGACTTCGGTAGTACGATGAAAGACATAGTGAAAATTATGAAATTTATTCAATCCAATTGCTTTAAATAAGATACATTTACAGTATACGTGTCGATTCATCATCTAAAGTTCTTAGCGAGAGAAAACAATGACTTCTATGCTCAATTAGATTAAGTGAGACTTCGGTAGTACGATGAAAGACATAGTGAAAATTATGAAATTTATTCAATCCAATTGCTTTAAATAAGATACATTTACAGTATACGTGTCGATTCATCATCTAAAGTTCTTAGCGAGAGAAAACAATGACTTCTATGCTCAATTAGATTCCCGCCCCCCCCCCCCCCCCCCCCCCTTTCAAACTCTTCTATACTCAATTAGCTCTTTTTCCCCCTTCAAACTCTACCTATTCAACATCAAAAACTTAGGTTCTTTTATAATCAAAATTTCCAATTTAAGGAGTTATTCTCTCTCATTCATCTTCTCTAATATATTGTTTCTCTATTTTTGCTCAAATTTGTTATTGGTATATGTTACGTTTTTAAGTTCAAGTAAGTTTTTCTCCAATTCTTTTTTCACTTATTTCAATCATTTATTAATAATGAGGCTCGGACGCTAACACTTACGTTTTCTGATGATCTCGTCTTGATAACATCAGATTTATACGTATATGCAGAAATATATTATTAGATACATAATTTTTTATGTATGAACTCAAAGTTATTTCTTTTTCCCGTAATCAAACTTAAGGTCTTAATCTCTTTTTCTCTTAAATTTGCAACATATTTTATCTTGAATTGTTTGCTGAAGTTATATTATTTTTACTTTGATGATTGTTCAAATGATCCTTTTTTAAAGCTGGATGTTAATTTGGTGTTTGAGTTTTTGGTCTTGCAATCAAAAGGTAAGTAATTAGGCAAAAGAAATCTACACATCTAAAAATAGGAAAAAATACAAAAAAATCATAATTTTATTTTCTTTTATTACACAATATCTCAAATCTCCAAACTAATTATAAATATTATATATTTACAATTTCTCTATATATAATTTATATACAAAGTTTACCTTCCCCTTCGCACACTTTTATTTCCTTAGAAGTGCATACAAGGAACATCAATTTTTCAAATTTTGAATTTACTGTTCTTCTCAAGTCTCTATTTTTAATTCATAAAAATCTTACAAAAAACAACCTTAAATCCTACCTGAAACTCCCCCTCCTCCCAATTAGCTGCCATGATTGATTTGTGAGTCAATGAATTCACCAACTTCTTACTACTATTATATTTAGGTGTTGTAATAATTAATATTTTGAAAAAATTGACATTGTTGCTACAAGAAAAACTGGAAGATGGACGAAAGAACAACTATAGGATAAAGGTCACCATCTAAGGTTGGTTTAAGTAGAGCACAAATTGAAATTTGAATTTAAATTCATTCAAATAACGTACTACGCATGCTTGGTAATGGAGGATGTGAAGCTATGTGTATTGATGGTACTAAAAGTCTTTGTCTTATACGTGGTAAGATGCACAAGAAAGTTTGGTTCGCTGCTGGTGATATCATTCTTGTTGGAAGAAAAGAAAAAAGTGGAAGAAAAAAAGGTATGTATATGTACGAAATTTCACATTGCCAAGAGTTTTTATGTCACACCATATACATATGTATGGAATTTATTGTTATTTCATCTCAATTATTATGTATATAAACCTATATACTTTAAATTTGTTATATATATGTGATGAAACAAACACTGATGGACTGTTTATTTCAGAACATATACATTACAGAGTTGTGTATATGTTATGCATTAACAGTGTTACACATAGCACAGTTATGTATATCAACCCATATACATAATTTTGTTATGTATATCTGTTGAAACGAACACTGTTGGATTTTTGTATTTTTAGAACATATACATTACAGAGTTATGCATTAAGGGGTCGTTTGATAGAGTGTACACAAATAATACAAAATATAACGTATTAGTAATTCTTGCATTAGTAATGCTTGTATTAGTTATACTTGCATTAGTTATGCTGATATTATTTTTTATACATTATTTGGTGTGATGTATTAGAAATAATATATCTTACATGATTTCTATCAAAGAAATGTTTGTTTACCAAAATACCCTTCTTTGACTTTGTACACTTTCTTTGAAGCAAAGTTTTTTTGTCATCTCAAACATAATTATTATTGCTGAACTAGAAGATTACTTGCAAGACCTTCTTCTTTGCGCATGAAATGTTACGTGCGACAGATAAACATAATCGAAATAAAAATAAAATACAAGTTGTAGAATTAAGGAATAGTCTTAAGAGTTTTTTTAAAAATCTTTTTAAAGACCCTCGAAGCAAAGCAAAAATATGTAGCAATTATTTAAATCAGTTATTCACTGTTGTAAATAAAAATGGTGGGAAAATGAATTGTGAAATATTTTGAAAAGATTCACTATTGCAAATTAAAATGGTGGGAAAAGAAATTATGAAATATTTTGAGAGGAAATTGAAGGGTATTAAGGTTATTTAATAAGTTAATGCATGTGTTTAAAGTTTTTGTATTACTAATACATAGGAAATGGTGTGTATTACTAATAAACACCTCAATACACAATAGTGTATAACTAATGACCAAATAAGGTATTTGTAATACACATTAATTAATGCATGCATTATCTTTTTCAATACACTCTACCAGACGATCCCTAACAGTGTTATATGTAATATAATTATGTATATGGCTCTGTTAGACAAGTTGAAGTGTGTTTATTTCATCCTATATACATAACGTGAATATTAGCATTGTTTTATGTTTTTAGCTTTCGAAAAAATTGTTTAAGTTTTGTTGCATATTAAACTAATATTGATTTGCAATGTATATTATCGCAGGGGATGCAATTCAGATGCAATTATCAGAATCAATCCGAGATTCTTCTATCTCTAGTTTCGATCGTTGAAATTGATTTGGTGTTTCAAAATTTTGAAAGTGAAAAATTGTTACTGAATTTAAGGGATCCATTAATCACAATTCCATAAATATAACTTTAATTACGTTATGTATTTAAGACATATATTTTATTTTCTTAATTATTATTAAACCAGTTAGTTCAGATACATAAGTAGTGATATATATGATCGGCAATTTATGTGTAAGAATAAAGAGAGAGAAATTTTAATTGAAAAAAAGATAAAGAATGTAATGTTGTTTCAAAATGGTGGAATTTATGTTATTTATACTTTAAAATTGTTTGTCAATTATGAGTCAGAGGGTAAAGTTTTGAGAATAGTAAGTCATTTAAGATTGACAATATATATTGTTCTTGCCTAATTGTTTTTTCTACCTTCTTAAAAAGGTGCATTTGTAATTGTGAAATTCTTCTCTACTCGACTGTTATTTTTTTTCTAATTAGAACTCTATGCAATATGTGATTTGTATAAATAACTTGTTGTATTAAAAAAATACGCAAATTGATGAATCTAGACCATTTGAGTATATGCCTGATTAAATAACTAAATAGTTTTTTGAATTTTTTTTTTCTCTCAGTGCTCTAGATCTGCCGTTTTATCATTAAAACTTACATTATTTACTTTTACTTAACTATATATAATGCCATGAAATTCACATGGGGATGAATTAATATCTTTTTGAAGGTTAGCTAAAAAATAGTAGACTAATATTGTCTGACGTATGCAAGTCAGTTTACCTCTAAGTTACACTTTATTTGGATGGTGGTTTGTCGTGGTTTCATAATCTACGGTATAATATGGTATGATATTGTACTGTATGGTATAGTATAAAACAATGTCAGGATGGAATGAGTCGTTCAGAACGGTTTAATAACAGTTTTATTAGTTGGTTTGATGATATGATATTGTATCGTAACATGTAAGTATATTAAAATGCTCCTAATTATTATAAATTTTAAATTTATCAATAATTATTAATAAAATAATTTGAAATAATTTTTTTCTGTAAATTTATCACAAATTATGCCTTGTAAATATATTGAATTGTTAAATTCATGCAAATTTTAATAAAATTATAACTTTTCATTTTTGCTCCTATTAGTAAATTGTTTTTTGAAATTTTGTTCAATTGTTGTATAGAATTGAGCATTTTCAAAAGTTTCTATGAAAATATGGATACTTTAAACCACAACAAAAATGCCATTATGGATGCACTAATAAATTAATCATAACACATCAAAGATGTACTCCAATAGTAAACCTTTGTTTTTCTCAATAAATTAATGTTCTAGGAGACTTTAAAATTATAAACTTCTAAAAAAGTTCACTTGAACTCAAGCAAAGAACACTTCCATTTAAGCAATCAATAACATTTATTAGGTTCATTGAACAATTCAAGAATGCCCAAAATCCAAAACAAGTAGACATTGTGCACAACGTGCCAACAGAAGTTCAAACATTTTTTTATGTCAACAATATAAATCATAAAGTAAAAAAAATAAAGAAGCTAAACTTAATTGTCTTCTGGCATCATTTCTGATAAAAGATTTTTGTACTGTCCTTTCTGACATCCTATCAATATGCGATATGTACTTGTATTTCAGAAAAGGAATATATATGCCTTTGTATTCATACCATATTTCAAAGTCAACTTCTCCAACATATTTCATATCTCATTTTCAGAAATAGGCGAAGGGATGAAAATTGGTTAATAGCACCAGCCAAGTTGTTCATCCCACCTCTCAACATGTCAGTTATGCCTTCAAGATGATCATTTTTAGACTTTTTATTTCTGGTATTCATTGGTGCTTCTGCATCGACATTAGGTGTAGGTGCGTCATTAGTTTCTTGACTATGGTTGCCCTATTCATGTCCCTCCATATCTTCCAATGAGCTAGTATTTATATTATCCATTTCATCTATCTCAGCAATAGTCAATGAATCATCACTTGATTTTTTCGAATTTTGTGCGCATTCCTTTTTAACATATCTAAACCAGTCTCAATATGTTTTCTAGTTGCTCTGTCCTTTCCATATAACATCATCAGCTTTTCATAATTTCGAAATGACTTGGTCTTCAACTCAATAGTTTGAGGCTTAGTCTATATATTATAAGTGTAAAATATTATTGAAGAAAGTAATATTGAAAAAAGTAACTTATCCATGTTTATTGAAGAATTTCATTACTTCACATTGATTACATCAGATCCTGCATTAATGAAAAAACATATTTTCAAAAATAAAAACAAATAAGAACATTAAATGACAAATTGTTCTAATAAAATGATGATATTGGAGACAAAGTTTATTTAATGTGATGATGTAAGCTAGAGTTTTCTACTTCTCTGCACTATTTTACTTGATCTTCTTACTAAAAATAGTGATTTCAATTTACTTATTTAATTTATGAAATCAAGATAAATTTGTCACAGTCTTTCGATATTATCTCTATCATTTAATGACTATATTAAGTATTAATAATCAAATTCAGAGTTTCAAAGAACAATTAATAAGGCTAGTATTAAGTCAACATGAGCCAACTAAAATAAAACGAAGAGAGTATATGTTACTCGCCTTAGACATAATTCTGGAACCACCAATTCAACATCTTCACAGTGTTCTGCTACTAAGAAACCATGTTGTATCTCGCTAAAATCTAGTCTATGAGTTTTTACACAATTACATGACATTAGTGTATGTAGAATTCCAAGAAATAACACACCTAACCAATTCAAACTAACCATGCCACAACAATACAAATTCAATTATGGCTATAAATATAACATACTTATTAGTGATGGAATGCAAATTTACCTGAATTAGTTGATCCCATACTTCAGGTTCAACATCCCATTTATGCATGATAGGATCTTATGCAAATTCACTCATTTTCGATTGATAAAATGTTTCTTAATACTTGGTGAATTGCCTTTTGATTGCTTTCATTCAATTATCTTGTACATTTAGATCACTTAAGGTGAATTCCTTTGTCAACTCTCCCCTTCTAAATTCTTCATTACTCTCCCTAGAATTTGAAGGTTTTTCATCCACAGTGTTATCATTCATAAGCTCTGCATCAACTTGAGCGAATAACTCATTATTTGAATCTACACCTCTTAAGTAGTTGTGCAAGATAAACATGCAAATATAATCAACTTTTGAATTTTAATTTTGTATGATGATTCAATTGAACTAAAAATTATAGGAAACATCCTTTTAAAAACTTCAAATGCTCGTTCAATAGCATTATGTAAAGAAGCATGTCGCAAATTAAATAATTCATGAGAAATTCGGCTGAATTTTTAGAATACTCTTTCAAGTGATATCGCTCCCCCTCCCCCCGATAAGGTGTAATAAGCCCACTTCTCAACATGAGTTCAGCATCAACAAGGCAGGATTTTCCTAAACTTATAAAAGTAAAAAACACAATTATATACTTATCATATGTATCTAAATCTAGATAAATATCCATAATATTTTACCTTCTAAAATTTTTAGTGGATCTTAGCTATTTAGTGTGTCTTTCCTGACTCTTGAATCAGATGTTGTACCTTTCTAACCAGCTAACACATACGTGAATTTTAAATCAAATGTATATGCAACTAGTATATTTTGAGTTGGATAATATTTCCTCCCATGATATTTTGGTGCTTCACACTTTGAAAATTTAATACGTATATGTGTTCCATCAATTGCACCAACACAATTCTGATATTATAATATCAATTAACAATGTAAACATTCTTGATATTAGATTAAAGTTATATAATGTTAAATTGTGGTTATCTTTTAATATGGGTAGAATCTGTAATTGCTAGCAATTTCAGAAGGAACTTGAGAGCCATCAGGATATTTAATAAATTTTTCATATAACCCCAAAATAGCTCGTACGACAATATGAAAATGATGAACGACTGACTATCCAGATTGTCGAAAAATATAAAAGATAGCTCACGATTTGTCACATTATGTGCTAACAAGTAAAGTTCTTTTGCAACTTGTTCTTCAATTGTAACTTTAAGTGTTGGTCTAAGATCTCCATCTCTAACTAAAATATCACATAGATCAATAAAAGCTGAAGGGGTCATTGTTAATATACTACGACAAAGTTTAGTAAAAAATAGATGATTGAATAATTCATCTCAAACTTTCTCTTTTTTCAATCCGTATATCATGTGTGATCGTACATCGATCATCTTCAATTTCATAAACATAAGTTCAAAAAAAAATAACTACTTGAACAACAACATATAAAGCTAATACGCTCACTTGTCTCAATATGTCACTATTTTCTTAATTATTCTAATCAGTCATCTATAATAAAATTAAGGGAGATGCATTAACCATTAAACTATGTACATACAAAAATTTATTTGAATAAAAATTAGCTATGAGATATACATTTATAAACAACACACATATATGAGAAGAAAAATTTGAATACAAGTATAGCACATGTAAATCATCTACTACTTTATACTGCCTTAATACAACAACAACAACAATAACAACATACTCAGTGTATTTCCATAAAGTGAGGTCTAGAGAGGGTAAAATATACGCAATTCATTCTACTACCTCAGATGAAGTAGGGAGGTTGTTTTTGATAGACCTTGGCTCAGGGTCAGTTTTCATGACCTGAATCAAGGCCTAGTCGTGATAGGTATCTCAAGCCCACCGTGAGCCAGAGGCCACCTTCTTAGACTAGCCAACCGGAACACCATATGATAAACAACGGAAGACAACCAGTATATAAAGATAAAAAATAGTTAATGTAACTCAAATGGAACTAAGAGTTCAAAACAATGACCTACCTATAATCTGTCCACCAAGCCTCTAACAAAATCGAATATTATACTAGGTCGAGACATGCCCCCGACCATGGCCAAAAAGGGATCCAAAATATGAAAATAAATCGATGGGATTTCGATACTTATAAAGAAAGCAATAAAATGTCTGTCCTCCTGAAAGATGAAGGCTCACCACTTCAATGCAGATCAACCGACAAACCAGAATCACCTATCTCTTCACGAAGGTAAATAAAGAACCCCTAGAATCCTATATCGTGAAATAATGTAGCGTGCGGGGATGGTTAACAGGGTGAGCGCTAGCATGTAATTTAGGGAAGGGATAAAATAATGCAATTTTCTAAACAAAACCAATCTTAATGTACATGTTCATATACATGCATACACACATATAAGATGTAGGGATAGGAAATAAGGTTTGACATGAGATTTAAAAACCATTAACCTGGACTGTGTACTAAAAGAGTCCCAATGCGTATTAGCCACACAAACCATGAAATCAGAGGAAGGGCCAAAAAAATCGAGTCTCCAACGCTGACAAACATAGTTTCCAGTATTAGTCCCCCTAAAAACTCCACCTCCGAGCTACACAACCTCCTTTAAGCCCAATTAAAACATTTGCCCATAACCCATACATTTAACCAAGGAGTCATCCAATAAGGCATTTGTCTAATGGTATCATTATACCAATTAAGCTTGCAAGTTAAATCCATTATGGCATTCTAAAACTATTAAATCAAATTGGACTCCCATATTCTAATTTAAAATCATGCATGGCCAGCAAGGCCTTTCAAAACCATTTAAAACCAAACTATTGCCACTAAGGCCTTCCAAAACTATTTTTTATCCGTTTTAACCATTAATGCAATGCAATAGCTTAGAACAGTAACCAAAACCATTCAATTATCCATAATCCAAAATCAATTATGCAAGTGGGTTGAGGTTAACATCGATTCCAAGTCAAAAATCATAATTTTGGGGGAATTCCACGACCCCTTCCCATTCACCATACCCATGCACAAATTTAGTTTAAAGACCATGGGATAAAGCATGAATTACAATTTTAAAACCATGAGAAATCCAACCAAGTAGTAATCATACAAAACACTCAATCCATCATTCAAAATCCAATAATTAAATTCAAATAAACCATGATTAAACATATGTTTTTATATAAAACCAAGTTAAGAAGGAAGTACATGCCTGAAAATTCAAAGAATTTGGAGAGGAGACCACAAATTTGAACCTTAGGTGCTTAATTCCTTGAAAAACCTAGCATGTTCTTGATTGGAAATTTAGAGAGGAGACATTGATGTTTATGTTATGTTAAAAGATGACAATAACGTTAAAGAAAGGGTTTTAAGTCATGGAAAGTAATGGGATGGAAGAAATAAACATAATGCCCTTAATGAAATCATGCTTGAAATATACCTCCTAGTCGCTACGGGTCTCGTAATAACTAGTGGTCACTAGTCACGAGTCGTCACCATGACTCGTAGTCTGGGTAGTACCCAGGACCATCTCTACTGGTTTGGTCATGAGTTACACCTCACGTCTCGTGACCTCATCTTACGACTGATAGGGAAGTAATCGTGATCCAAATAGAAACCTGGGCAATCTTCACTGGTTAAGCTATGATTAGCACCATACAAAATTAATCACATAAGCCCTTAGCATATCTTCTAGGGTATGAATATCTGTTCCGCTTGTCCACCCGCTTGAGGGTGGAAAGCGGTGCTAAGGTTCATCTTAGTTCCCAAACCTTTCTGAAATGAATTCCAAAAGTGAGAAGAAAATTGCGTACCTCGGTCCAAAATAATGGACATCGGTGCTCCATGCAATCTAAATATCTCCTCAATAAAAAACGTAGCATAATCCTCTCCGAAGTAGGTAGTCCTCACAGGTAAAAAATGAGTAGACTTTGTCATCCTATCCACAATGACCTAAATAGAACCAAACTAATTGCGAGACTGCAAAAAAAACCCATAATAAAATCCATATTAATCATCTCCCCCTTTTACATGGGCAACTCTATCTCTTGAGACATACCACCTGGGCTCAAGTGTTTTACCTTCTCTTGCCGACAGACCATACACTTACCTATAAAGTTAGCCACATCTCTCTTCATGTTGTTCTACCAATAGATTTCCTTCAAATCATGGTACATCTTCGTTAAACCTAGATAAACAGTATACCTCGACTTATGAGCCTCAGTCAAGATTTCTCTCACAGCCCATTAACATCAAGAACACACAACCTTCCTTGGTATCTCAAGATACCATCACTACCAATCTCAAAAGCCATCGCCTTTTGCTGACCCACATCATCTTTAATCTACCTAAGAATGGAATACAAAGCCTACTTGTTCTTCTTCACCTCAACACCAAGAGATGATTTAACCACCTCTTGCACAATTACCCCTCCATCCTTAAAGTCTAAAAGACAAACTCCTAAGTTAGCCAACTGGTGGATATCCTTCACCAATCCTCTTTTCTCCTCACTCACATGAGATAAGCTCCCTATGGATAACCTGATAAGAGCATCAACAACCACATTAGCTTTACCTATATGGTAGTGAAGACTCATATCATAGTCCTTTAGCAATTCAAGCTATCCTCTACCAAAGATTCAACTCCTTCCGAGTAAACACATACTGCAAGCTCTTATGATCAGAATAAATATCCACATGCATCCCATACAAATAATGGAACCAAATCTTTAAAGCAAAAACCACAACTGGCAACTCCAAATCATGATTCAGATAATTCCTATCATAAACCTTAAGCTGCCTAGAAGCATAGGCCACAACCTTGCTATGCCGCATCAAGACACAACCCAGTCCTATATGGGACACATCACAATGCATCATAAATCTATCAATACTTTTCGAGAGAGTTAAAACAGGACCAGAAGTAAACTTACCCTTCAAAGCTATGTTCACAAACATCAAACCACAAGAATTTTACCTTTTTATGAGTCAACTTTGTCAATGAAGCAATAATAGATGAGAAACTCTCTATGAACCTCCTATAATACCCAGCCAAGCCCAAGAAACTCCAAATGTCAATTGGAGTCATGGGTCTAGGACACTTCTTAACTGTCTTAACTTTTTGTAAATCCACCTTGATCCACTCACTAGAAATATCATGACCAAGGAAAGTCACAACATCCAACCAAAACTCACACTTAGAAAATTTAGCATACAACTTCTGATCCTTAAGAGTCTGTAACACAATTCAAAGGTAATTAGAATGATCCTTCTTATTTAGCATACAATTTTTTATCCTTAAGAGTCTATAGCACAATTAAGAGGTGATTGACATGATCCTCCTTACTCTTAAAATACACCAAAATATCATCAATGAATTCAATAACAAACAAGTCCAAAAAATTCCTAAACACCAGATTTATAAGACCCATAAAAGAAACCATAGCATTAGTCAACTCAAATGACATAACTAGAAACTCAAAATGACCATACCGGGTTTAAAAAGTAGTTGTGGGAATATCAACTTGCGGATTTTCAACTAATGATAACCTAAATGAAGATCAATCTTAGAGAAACATCTAGCACCCTGAAGCTGGTCAAAAAGATTATCAATACTAGGAAAAGGGTACTTATTCTTTATGGTAACCTTATTTAACTGACGATGGTCTATAAACATCCGAAAAAACCCATCTTTCTTATGTACGAAAAGCACAGGAGCACCCCATGGAGAAACACTAGGACGAATGAAGCCCTTATCAAGGAGATCCTTTAACTGCTCCTTTAATTCAGCTAGAGCCATTCTATAAGGAGGAATATAAATAGTATAGGTATCTAGTAGAAGATCAATCCCAAAATCTATTTCCCTATCAAGAGAAATGCCAGGAAGATTGCCGAGAAATAATTCAGGAAACTTATTAACAACAAAGACAGATTGGAAGGAGAGAACCTCAAAACTAGAATCTTTAACCCAAACCAGACGATATAGACACCCCTTTGACCTATAACATAAGAAATAAACCTCCCTTTAGGCATTAAGAAACTCCCCTCCCATTCGATTATCGATTTATTAGGGAATTAAAAACTGACTTTTTGGGTCTTATAATCCAAAGAAGCATAGCATGAATGAAGCCAATCCATCCCTAATATCACATTGAAATCTACCATATCAAACTCTAGCAAATCCACCAAGGTTTTCTTATAAAAGATAGACACCACACAACCCCTATAGATCTTTCTAGACACAATAGAATTACCCACCAAAGTATACACAAAAAAGGGGTCAAAAATACTTTTGGGACCAAAACCAAAATGCACAGCCATATAAGGGGTCACATAAGAAAGGGTAGACCTCGGATCAAGTAAACAATACACATCTTGAGAGAAAAGCTTTAACATACCTGTAATAACATCAAGAGATGCCTCAGATTCTTGATGAGTGGCAAGAGAATATAGATGATTCCAGCCAGTGCCGGTACCAGAAAAAAGCCCTTTGGTGAAAGAGCCAAAAAGTAGCAACCAAGACCTTATTAGCCCCATTGGCTACCTTAGCTGCGGGGCAATCTTGTTGCATGTGACAAATCTGACCATAATTAAAGCACCAATTTCTCACTTCATCACAATAATCCTGGTAAAGCTGATCGTAAAATCTATAAGGAGGATAAAGTGGGGTTTACTGAGCTCCACTAGCCTGAGACTGGGCACCCTGTGCCTTAGGACCACTACTAGCCTAAAAATAATGATCATTGGATGGCTAATGAGTACTAGCCGAATAATATGAACCAAAATTTCCCCAGGCATTTTTATTGATCCATTGTCTACCATCTCTCCCATTTGTTTGCTGACCTTCATCCTGCATTGAATATCTGAACTTCTTATTTTGCCTCTCCTCTATCTCCGTCTGTTTCTTCTTTTTATCCTCAACCTATTGTATATAAACCATAATTCTGGAGATGTCTATATCATTATTCAACATCATAGCCTTACATTTGAAATACCAAGTCATGAGACAAACCATAAACAAACTTCCACATTCTAGCCCTCATATTAGACACTAACTCCAGAGCATAATGAGACAACTGATGAAATTTTAGGGCATACTTTTTCACACTCATCCTAACTTACCTCAAGTTCACAAACTCTTCGGCCTTGTCCTCCCTTAACACTTGAGGAAAGAAATGATTAAGAAAAATACCAAAAAACTCTTCCCACATTGCCTGCACAACATCATCACCCCTTAACTGCTCCCCCTCCATATAATACTGATAAGCAACATATTTCAACTGATAAGTAGTAAACTTCACACCCTCTTTGTCAGTAGCATGCATCATCCTGAAGATTTTCTCAATATCATCAATGAATCCTTGAGGACCCTCCTCAACTTTAGAGCTTATAAAGGTTGGGGGACTCAATCTTATGAACTAACCAACCTGAGTAACATTAGATAAAATCATAACCGAACTAGTAGGACCAGACTGAAGAGACTAAGAGTCCACCAATTGAGTAAGCTGATGAATGGATCGACATAACTCCACATTAGAGATATCTCCTGACATTAGAGAGAACTTTTGACAGTAAACTCTATAGCCCAAAATAGAACATAAGAAAGGGTAACTTTCCTAAATGCCTTGTAACCCCCCCTTATAAGTGTGGCACACTACACATCCATAAAAGGGACTCTACTCGACATGTCTTTGTGGACACCCAAAGATGCTGAACCTAGGCTCTGATACTAAGATTGTAATGACCCAAACAACCCCCTTAGCCTATCCAACCAGAACACCATATGATAAATAATAAAAGATAGCTTGAATATAAATATAAAAAAGTTAACGTAACTCAAATGGAACTAAGATTTTAAAACAACAACCAACCCACAATGTATCCACCAAGCTTCTAACAAAATTAAATATTATACTAGGTTGGGACATGCCCCTAACCATGGCTAAAAAAGGATCCAAAATATGAAAAGAAACCGATGGGATTTTGATACTTATAAGGAAAGTAGTAAAATGTCTGGCCTTTTGGATGGTGGAGGATCACCACTTCAACCCAGACCAATGGATGAACTAGAATCACTTATCTCTGTATAAAGGTAACCAAAGAACCCAGGACCTTACATTATGAAATGATGTAGTATCTGGGAAGGGTTTGCGGGGTGAGGGCTAGCATATAACTCAGGGAAGGGATAAAATAATGCTATTTTCCAAACAAAACCAATCTCAATATGCATGTTCACTCATACACACAAACATGCACATATATATAAAAGATATCAAGAAAGGAAATAAAATTTAGCATGAGATTTAAAAACCATTAACCTAGATTGTGTAGTGTTAACCATCCTAGGGGAACCCACGAGCTATATAGGTTCATCTTTCCCTGGTGAAAGGGTCCCAACACATGTTAGCCACATGAAACAAGGAAAATCCGAGGAAAGTCCAAAGCCAATAAGGCTCCAACCATTCCAAATATATATATATATATATATATATATATATATATATATATAATATGTGAACTATGCACATAGTTACCAAGACCCCTATGTCAGCAAATGTGATTTCCAGTATCGATTTCTCTGGGACCTTTATCTTCCATGGTGAGCTACAAAACCCTCTTTAAACCCAATTAAAATATTTTCACATAACCCATCTATTTAACCAAGGAGTCATCCAATAAGGCATTTATGAAATAGTATCGTCATACCAATTAAGTTTGCAAGACAAATCCATTATTCCATTCCAAAACTATTAAACCAAATTAGACTCCTAAGTTCCAATTTAAAATCAATCCATGGCCACCAAGTCCTTTCAAAATTGTTTAAAATTAAACCATTTCCACCAAGGCCTTTCGAAACCATTTTTAAATCCGTTTTATCCCTTAATGCAATACAATAGCTTAGAAAAGTAAGAAAAACCATATAATTATCCATATTCCAAAATCAATCATGCATGTGGGTTGAGGTTAATATCAATTCCAAACCCAAAACCATAATTTTGGGGGAATTTCATGACCACCTTACCATTCACCATACCCATGCATAATTTAGTTAAAGACTATGAGATAAAGCATGAATAATAGTTTCAAAATCATGGGAAAAATAACCAAGTAGTAATCATACAAAACCCTCAACCCATAATTCAAAACCCAATAATGAAATTCACATAAACCATGATTAAGCACATGATTTTATATAAAACCAAGTTAAGGTGGACATATATGCCTGAAAATACCAAGAATTTGGAGGAGACCACAAATTTGAACCCTAGGTGCTTAATTCCTTAAAATAGTAACAATAGTCTTTGATTTGAAAATTTGTAGACGTTATTTATATGGAGTGCATGTAGATTTTTTGACTAACCATAAAAGAATCTACTATGTGTTCTGTCAGGCGAAGTTAAATCTTTGTTAGAAAAGATGGCTAGAGTTATTGAAAGACTATGATATGAATGTGATCCACTACCCGGGTAAATCAAATATAGTTATAGATAGATCTTAGTATATATTCTATTGGTAGTGTAGCCTATGCTGTAGATGAGAAAAGAGAGTTAGATAAAGATGTGCATACATTGGCCTAGTTAGGGGTTTGATTGCTTGATACAGATGATGGTGGTACGATGATACAAAATAGTTCAAAATTATCTCTAGTTGTGAAGGTAAAGGAAAAGCAGTGTAATAATCTTGTATTGAGTCAGTTAATAGATGCAAACCATCAGTTGAAGGTGATGATTTTCTCCCATAAAGATATGGTACACTTTGGCCATTTATGTGTATCTAATGTCAATCAATTGAGAGATCGGATGTTAGATAAAGTCCACAGTTCTATGTATTCTATCCATCCAGGTGCCATTAAGATGTGCCATGACCAACAAGAAGTCTATTAGTGGAATGGTATATAGAGAGGTATATCAAATTTATAGCCAAGTATCCCATCAACTAATAATTTAAAATTGAGCATCAAAGACCAGGATGTACATTTTAGGATATTAGCACAACCACTTGGAAGTGGGAGGTTATCAATATGGACTTTATTACGACACTTCCTTGCTCTAGCCATCAATATGATTCGATTTGGGTCATCATAGATTGAATGACTAAGTAAACATACTTCTTGCCTATCAAAACCTCGGCTACAACCAAGGATTATGACAAATTATATGTATGTGAGTTGTTCAAACTTCATGAAGTTGCTTTATCCATTATCTTTGATCAAGGTACTCAATCCATCTCTTAATTCTGGAAACTATTTTAGAACAGTTTTGGCATGAAAGCGAATTTTAGCATAACTTTTCACCTTCAGAAGGATGGACAGGCTGAGCAAATATTCAACGTATAGAGGATATGTTGAGGGCATGCATAATTAACTTCAACAAGAATTAGGATAGTTACATTCCTCTAATTTATTTTGTGTATAATAATAGTTACCACTCTAGTATCCGTATGGAACCATTTAAGGCGTTATATGAGCGCAAATATAGGTCTCTTATTAGATGGTTTGATGTTAGTAAGGTTACTTATTGGGATAGATTCCATTCATGAAGATATGGAGAAATTTCAATTGATTCAAGAGAGATTAAAAATATCTCAGAGCCATCAAAAATCATAAATAGACGTGAGGAGGACATAACTTAAGTTGGAAGTAGATAATTGGGTGTTCTTGAAAGTTTTACCTATGAAAGGGGTGATGTGGTTTGGAAAGTAAGGAAACTTAGTCCCTCATATATTGGCTCCTACCCAATTTTGAGGTGCATTAGAAATATTTTCTATGAGCTAGATATTCTAGTAGAGTTATCCGCAGTGTACCTTGTCTTTCATGTGTCTATGTTAAAGGAATATACGCATGATCTAGCGTTGGCCATACCAGTGAAGAGTATTGGTGTGAAGGATAGCTTATTCATTAAGGAAATTCTGATAGAGATTCTTGATCGTTAGGTTTGAAGGTTAAGAAATATAGAAATTACTTTAGTAAAGGTATTATGAAGGAACCAATCTGTTTAGAGAGAAACTTGGGAAGAAGAAGCAGACAAGATAAATAGATACCCCCTATTTGTTCACTCCAATAATGAGTCAGTATGAGGTATAAATCTTTCTCTTAGTATTATTCCCTCAGTTTTGGGTCTTTATTTAGTTTCATGAAATTCTATGTGTACGTATATGTTTAATATGTAGTAGTTGGACCAGTACTTCCAATATATGTCAGTTTCCATCATGCTACATGAATAGTTCTAAATTCAATTTCATGTTCCTTAGTCTATCCTATTAAATTCAGTTTTGGTCTTAATTTGAGAATGAATGATTTCAATGGGGTGATATTTAACACGCCCAAAATTCATGCATGTTCGTAATTGATTTTCTATGTGTTAGGGTTATAAAATAATGTTATTTGACTCTTAAGAAGGTTGGAAAACATTTGGGGTGAGTTTTAAGTTGAAAAAGGATGTCATGGACCAAAATAGTAGGCCGTGCACTGTACACAGGACCTCAACTTTGGGCCTTGAATCGTAGAGAACCTCTTAGATAAACACTATTAAGCCTATGCGATGGGCCATGTGGATTACAATTGGGTGCCACATGATGGACCGTGTAGCACACGACAAGGTGCTACACGCAGTATGCCCCCTTCCTAGGCACACGACTTCTGCTTCTAAAATCAAGGGCAATTTCATCCTTATATCCACATGTGACCTCCTCAAACCTATTTTAACCCCAGAAGTCTTCTCAACTTAAAAAGTAATTCATAATCTCTCATTCTCTAAGGTTCCAAAGAATAACTAGAGTGGGTTCCAAATTCAAGCTAGAAAGGTCAAGTTCAAGAAATTTTCTCAAAGAATCCATAAGTCTCAGGTATGTGGGGATTTAACTAGGACTTCATTCCATACTTAGTGTCCTTAGTTTTAGTTTCTAAACATGGATTTCCCAAATTCAAATTCTAGGGTTTATACTCTCCTTACCATTTTGTCTTTATTATACTATTTTCCTATTTGACAGGTTATTATTGCTTTCAAATGGTATGATTTCCTAGTTATGGGTTTCAAAGATGAACTTTAGCTATCATGATATGAATTTACCTAAATTTCCATAAATTGCCATGGTCTACATGATTTTAGTATGATTTAAATTATTGTACATGATTCGACCTTATGGTCTCAGACTTATCATAAATATCAATAAATTGTATATGTTGACATAAAAAAGAAACAAAAACCCGAGCATAATTAGTTTTTAGACTTATAAAGTAGTTTATTCTTACTTTATGATAATTTCCTATAGTATGAGTAATATGAATAATTTTTCATAGTAGTATTTAGCACCGAGGGAATGTGAATTCAGATAAAACACAAATTTCCAAACTATATGCCATCATAGGTTAAGGAGAGGGTCTTTGCAAGTTGAGATCATCTCCCTTCACCACATATGGGCTCATGAGTAAATTCACGCTAAATCATAGTTCTCTACTCCCGAAAAGGTGTTAACACCCTCCCATTAAGGGTTATAAGTTGGCTCCATGTTTTCTCAAATAGGATATGTTACTCAAGAGAATTTCCCATAATTAGTAGTTTTAGAAGTATAAGTATATATGGATCACTATTTTGTTTAGTTATGATTCTTATACTTTACATCTATATTTTATTACTTTAGTTTTGTTAAATAAAAGGGAGTGAGTCATTATATACTTGTCATGCATGTGTTTTATCCTCCACATAATTTATCTTAGTCTTATATAATTCATGCATTTCTCACATACCTAGTACATTCCATAGTACTAGTCACATACTCTTTTACGATGCACCTCATTATGATGTACTTTCTAGTGTTCTCCCTCAGTCTCACAACTAGTGGTGATTTCCAGTGCCTACTCTTATTTAGTTGGTGAGTCCTCATATTCCGAGGACTTTGGTAATGTTTTTTTATTTTTAGTAGTTTAGTTTTATGTTTAGTTTAGACTTACATGATTTTTGGCCAGCAATGGGTTTGTCCTAGTGGCTCTTCAGTGCATTTGAAGGCTTGACTAGACTTAGCAGTTTTTTTTTGATTCATTAGTATTTTTAGATTGTTTTTAGTTGACATTGATGGTATTGAGATAGGTTTTATCTAATTTCATTTCAGACTTATGAAATTATTTCTTGGGCTTTGATTATATAATACTTAGAATTTGAATTCGGTGTAATGCCACATGCCACAGTTTAATCTCGCACTACTTGTAATCCTAAACACCGTGTCACATCTAGGGTATACTCCGGGGCATGCCACTTCTATGGTGGACAAGTTGTTTTTCACCTCTGCCACTTTGTTTAATAGTTTAGTTGTAAAGACTACATAGATCTTTTGACTTTTAAATACTCCACCTTCACCTCTGTCCTTCAAAATAAAGAATATGATCAATTTGTAGAAAAGACTTAATAAAATACATGAACTTTCATCACTCTTAACCATATAGTCTAAAGTTCATTCAACCTAATTAATGTTGTACTTCATTCGTTAATTGTAAAGTATGAACACATTCTTTTTGGGGTGTGCTTAAAGATGTCATATGAAAAGTAGTGAAGTAGCAATAATGTGAGCCAAGACCCTATTTTTAAAATAGAGAGTAAAGAGTTCAAAATTAGAAAGATCTGACCCTGATTCATCCACAAATGCTTTGTCTTCTTCCAGAGTAACTTCAAAATACTCAAGCCAACCACCATACATAAAAGAGATATTTTTGAAAATTTGATACCAAAAATCTATTAAAAAGGTAGTTATTAAAAAAAATACAGGTTCCTAAACTAGTTATTTCGAGTTTGCCACAATCTTAGAAAACCTAAAGATTAACGTAAAACATCTGCACTGTTTCTTTAAAAGCTTTAACATGACATAGTAAAAACTAGAAATAACTTCTAGACTTTAGGAAAGGTACTTACAATACAATGAGAATACTCCAACTATCCCAAAATGATAACTCTTTGTGAGAGAATGAGATTATTCTTAAAAGAAGAGAGCTTACCTTTTTGTTCTGATCCTTAGAATAGTTGCATATTCAGGTTTGAATTATTTGCATGATATTTCAATAGGAAAGATGCAAATTTCTTCTCTGAAACAGGAATAAATTCATTAAGTACACTAGAAATTTCTTCATCAAAATATACTACATAAGTTCAATAGAGGTATTGTATTCAAAAAAGTTTTAAACTCTCTTGCTAGAATGATTGTTAACTGATGTCATCATTTTGTCCTTATCCATTTTGAAAAAAGAGAGAGTATGTGATAGAAAGAAGATGATGTGAGTGAAGAGAAGAGAGGTGTATAAAATGAAAGAAAAAGAAGATGAAGGATTTTAACGATTCGTCCAAAAGGACTAATGAAAAAGAGAAGTGACATTTCAAGAAAGGGAATTTAGAGAAAAGAGAAGGAGAGAGAACTAAAAGAACCAGAATCATTTTATCGATTTTTTTGCATAAAAAAGTTTTTTCTTTGCATAAATAATTAATGCACATAATTAAGTAAATTTTAAAATGATATCACCTAGACTATTAGGGAGAAAATAGAATCTTTCCTCCAAAGATGATTAATAAAAGTATCATCTAAGCAAGCTTTAAAATTAATGAATTAATATACAATTTTTTATTTTTTAAAAATGAATTAATATATATATATATATATATATATATGTATATATATATTGACACATAATGTATTTAGATAGACTAATATCACTAGTATTATTATATAGTATGGGTGCATAGTCATACAATAATTTATAAGAAAAATTACAGAAAGTAGCATACTTAAGACTTTAATTACAATAAATAGCAACACTTTTGTAAAATTACAGTTGATAGAAAAAGTAGCATTATTTTACTCATTAACTAGGCAAGTGCATGTTTTACTCTCACTACTTTACATTTTTCTATTTTTACTCTACTATTTCACCTCCCCCAAATATAGTCATATCTTTTACCCTTTTTTTTCATCTAATTTTTTTATCATTTTATTTTTTATTTTATTTTATTTTATTTTCATTTTTTATTTCATTTTATTTTTTTTATTTCCACTTTATTTTCTCTCTTCTATTTTTTTTCCTTTTTCATATTTGAAGATAATTATCTCCATGATCTTCAAAATTTCAATATAAAACATCATTACTGTCTTTCACTCTCTTATATCTCTACCTTTTTTTCTTATTACTTTTTATCATCTTATTTTTTTATCATTTTATTTTTATTTTGATTTCTTTTTCTTTTTAATTTTCTCTCTTCTATTTCTCTTTTTTTTTCCTTTTTTGTTTTCTTTTTTTCCCTTTCTCATATCGTTTTTTCTTTTTCTATTTCCATTTTGTTCTTCTTTTTTCTATTTTTTTATTTTTTTTTTATTTTCATACTTCTATTTCTCTTTCTTTCTTTTTTTCTTTTTTTTCTTTTTTTTTCTTTTTTTCTTTTTCTTTTATTTATTTATTTTTACTCTTCTATCTCTAACTTTTATTTTGAAAAGACAAATATGTATATCACATACACATATTCAAAAAACATACAAAATATATAGACATACAAATTTGGATATGTATTTCAATACAAAACATACATATGTATTTACGAAATACATGTCATATTCATATTAAACAGTAACAAATATAACCATACTATATATCTTCATATGTATTTGCAAAATACAAAGGTGACTCATGTAAAATAAAAATATACATATGTATCAGGTATGTATTCTATAAATACATATGCAGAGCTATATATATTTTATACGGTGTTGGATTTGTCTTTAAACTATACATACTATGTTATTTTAGAGGATAAAATATGTACTTATTTGTTTTCTTTTACTGTTTAAGATATGTATCATGTATTTTTTTTATTACCTATATGTATATGTATATAATTGTCATTTTGTTATACAGATTTTATGTCCTATATGTTTATATATACATGTGAGTCAGATACGTATTTCTGTAAATACATATGCAGATATATATGTATATTTTTTATCGTGAATACATATGCAGATCTGTATGTCTATTTATTTTTTATATTTTTTGAATATGTATATATGATATAGATATTTATCTTTTAAAAATAAAAGATAGAGATAGAAGAGTAAAAAAAAGAATAAAAAGAAAAAATAAAAATTTAAAAAAAAGAAGGAAGAGAATAGAAACTAGAAATAGAAGTGTAAAAATAAAAGCGATTTAAAGAAGAAGAAGAAAATGAAAAAAATATGAGAAAAGGAAAAAAAAGAAAGCGAAAAAAGAAAAAAAAATAAACGAAAAAGGAAAAGAAAAAGAAAAGTAGAAGAGAGAAATAAAGTGGAAAGAAAAATGAAAAAAAAAAGAAATTAAAATAAAAAATATTAAAAAAATGAAAAAACTAACAAGAAAACATAGTTAGAGATATAAGAGAATGATATTTTGAAATTTTGAAGATTATGGAAATAATAATCTTCATATTTGAGTTTGATTTGAAAAAAGAATCTACTAATTTAAATAAGAGTAATTTATGGGAATTTAATTAGATGGGATAATTATTCCTTATTTAACTCAACTAATTTGAGTAATATAAGAGCAGTAAATCTTGTTGTATATGTATTTGTTTAGCAACAGTTTACTTAAATACAAAATACAATTTGCTATTTTTCGTAATTATGATACTGTTGCTATAAAAGTTACAATTAAGGCGCTATAGTTGCTATTTCTGAAATTTTTCCTAATTTATAATCAACTATTTAATGCGCCATCCTTGTTAATTGAGTACCACAACTTTCAGTGATTAGATATTTTGATTATGCAATTGACTACTCACAGAGGATTCCTTTTTTTTCACTATGCCAAAGAATCACCAAAGTTCCGCTAATACTTTTGTGGTCAATTTTATCACCTGCAAAATCAATATTTTAGTACACAATTTAATCAAAATTATTGTATGAGGGTAACATAACCTAAAATATTTGACTCTAATGAAAACTTAAATGATATTTGTTACTGCAGTAAGATGAGATTCATTTAAGCCTGATTAAAATCTTACACAATTGCATACACTAAACATGATATACAATCTACTGGTTCTAAGATATAAAGATCAGATCATCCCTCTATATATTTTATCATTAACTCTCTTTCCAAGGGTGTCTGTATCAAGACATGTTGAGGGACTCATTGGAGTACAAAAGCCTTTCTTTTTTCTGTCTCCACTTTCTTGATAAGTTCTTTTGTGTACTTTATTTGACTAATAAAAGTTTTTGTCACGATCTAAAAGTCAAGGTCATGATGACACCTTATCCATCCCAACCCTAGGTAGGTAAGAACAATACCCAAAGAGATAAAGAACATGAAAAGAATAATGAAAACCAAATACAAGACTTCATAAAAAATCATGCCATATATAAATAAACAATAATATCCAAAATTGAACAAAATACAAGTCTAATCCTAAAAGTTGATGTCATGGGTAAAAAATACAAATACTGATCGAGAGTACGATAATACATAAGTTTGTATCTAAAAAGTAAGATAAAGACAACAAGGATAAGATCGTGTTCAAAATCAAGCCCCGGAAAAGGAGCGCATCCGTATTCTGAATCAACCCCAAACACAACATGATCTCATCCTCTACAAGCTGCACTTGAACTAGGATGTGTACCTAAAGTATACAGAAAATAGGAGCGAGTATGGTTCAGTTATACTCAGTAGGTATTACTAAGCAAAGCAGAAAACTAAATAAGTAAATGATACTATGAGCACGCTTCCACTTGCATGTAGAAAAGTTCCCAATGGTAGCTCAAGATGTATCTCCTAATAATTCTACAAGTATAATAACTGTATAAGAATAACTACACACAAATATATAGGGACAAACTAAATACATGATAACAAACACATAATAGAAATGTAATGCAATGGTATGATATAGATGAAATATCTCAATATCATCTCTTATAGACCTTTCGAGTATAAGCTTCTATGATAGGAACCAAAAGGGTGTGTGTGTTTCATAACCCATATACTTTCATAATCTGAATCTCATATCTCAATTAACCTTTCTGGCACATCCCCCGACCAAAGGTTTCATAAAGTGTCTTATTTTTCTTAAAAAATCAATATTTCTCTGTGGTACCAATTCCATGTATATGGATAAGCGAAATGAGGATGCATGATTATAACCAAAATCATATCATATAATGAATCAATTTAATAATGGTATCAACTGAGCTCAAATCTATTCAAATCTCAATAAATTATGATTTAAGCCATCACATGGTACCACAATAATGAATAGTCATCTAAGACATCAATAATATCAATTCAAGCCATTACTCAGGCATCACAATGATAAGAAAGAAAGATAACCAACACTAGGTCCTGACGGGCGTTACAACAACAATAATCTTTCAAGTCAACAATAATATTCACATAAGCCCTCACATGGCATCAACAAAATAATAATCTCTCAAGTTAATAATAATATTCATATAAGCCCCATACGGGCATCACAATAATAATAGTAATAATCTCTGAAGTCAATAATAGTATTTATATAAGGCCCCACATGGGTAATACGATAAAAAACTAACCCAAAATATGAATGTCATGATAAATTCCCCAACTCATAGCATAATTTAGATGAATGGTTAACTACTCAAGCCTGTCTAAAGAAAGTTAAGTCATGACCTACCTCAGAAAGTTAATACACAAGTTTGGACCCTTCAACTAGGAGCTTTTTCTTTTCGTGTAGACTCGGACCAAATCCAATCTATCAAAATTATTATCTACTCATTGAAAGGAGTATAATAATACTCATATTAGATACTTTTATTCTAGGTTCAAAATTAGTTCAAAAATCGACCCTAAAGGAAAAATTATAAAATCAAAATTTTATTGAAGAATCGTGTTTTTGTACTCAAGGATCCTAGAAATGCAAACCAATCACAAAATATGTTGAAATTAAGGTTGAAGTCATCGAAAAACCATTTTCTCACTTTTTTTGGTAAAGGCCCAACATTTCAAATTTTAAATTAAGGTTTTGAAGATGTTTTTGAAATCTAATCAATGAATAATGACATAAATTATGTTTAGAAGCTTACCCAAACACTTTTGATGAGAATTCCCCTTTAAAATCACCAACCCTAAGGTTTTTAAGTCCAAAAATAGAGAAAATAAAAAATGAAGAATTTAGAAGGTTTAGGTTTAATAGTGTCTCATGACCGCAGACCTAACCTTATGATTGCAAGGGTCAATATTGACCAACGATTAATAATCCATTGTGATTTCAAAAGGTGGGTCTCGGGACTTTAATTGAAAAACCTGATCTGGTCCACTTACTTAATCTTCACAATCATAGTACCCAACTCACTATCACGATGAGTAACATAATCAAGGTCTGGAATCATGACAAGTGTTCACACGATCGTAATGAAGGGCCACATTTTTACTAAATATCTATAATCTAATGAAGGGAAAAGGTCTAAAATCTTTCGAACGAACCCTTGAGATTTGTTCTAGACCTCACAAAAATAAACCAAGAATTCTACTAGGATAATTTACACCTTGTAAACCTAATGGAGCCTTAAAATTTATCAAAAGAGATTATTTCAATAAGTTCACTCCCGAGACCCCTTTGGGTTAAATTTAACTAGCTTTTCATCTAAGATGTCAACACCAAATATAAAGGCTCAAAACCCAAAATAACCATGCTACTAAATGAAAATAAATATTTTAGATCTAATAACATAGGTAAAATCACCAACTGACAATCAGATCACAAAATATTTACCAAAGTCAAACTAACTATTTTCAAGTCTACTCAATATCTCGAACTCTCTCAAATAAATTCGAAATGCTTCGGGGACTATGCAAACCACATCCGTAACTCATATTTATCTATATGTATTTGATTATATGAATTGGTTTTGAATGATTTTGAACTGTTCATCACAATATTATGTTATCGTTATCCCTGAGTTACAAGCTAGTGTTCACCCCACTAACCATATCCAGATGTTGTATCCCCATGTGATGTAGGTACCAGATAAACCTCTATTTGTCTTGTAGAAAGTTAAGTGGATCGGCTCAATTTTTCAGTTCGTATGTTGAAGTGGTGAGCTTCCATTCTCTAGAAGACTTAGACATTTCATCAGTTATTATCTTAGAGTAGAATTAAGATCTTGATTTCAGGTTTCTTTTGGGGTTGGGAGAAGGAAAAGAATAAGTACCATTGGTCATCTTGGGAAACTCTTAGTTTTTCTTATATAGAAGTAGGTATTCATGTTAAAAACCTTGATGATATTTTCTTAGCTTTACAATATAAATAATGGTGGACATTTAGGTCAAATAATTTTTTGTAGGGAAATTTCTAAGTGCTAAATATTATTAAAGATCAAATCCTAATAGCAAAAAGTGGAACACGGGTCAAAATCTTACTTGGAAGCACATGATGATCATTAAAGTTAATGCTGAAAATCATATTCAATGGCACTTGAAGGGGGGAAATTGTATTTTTTGGTGGGATGATTGTCTTAGAGTAGGGCCTATTGCTTTACATAATAAATATATACCAAGGCTCAAAAAATCTATTATTTCTGACTTCCTTATTGATGGTACGTAGAATAAAGAAAAGGTTAGACAACAGACATCTCGTACTATTGTTCATAAAATACTCAACACTGAGTTCACATATCAAGAAGGTACAATTGATCGGGATATATTTAAGCTAAATTTTAGTGGAATTTTCTCTTGTTCTTCATCTTGGATTTTGGTAAGGGAGAATAAAAGCAATAGCTAGTTGAATTCATTCATTAGGAATAAATATATCCCTTATATCGATTTTTTTATGGAGAGCTCTAAGATGAAAGTTACCTACTAATGATGACATTGTTACTTTTGGGCATGAGCTGATAACTTGTTCTTGTTGCTACAGGCCGGGTCTTGATATGGTGGAGCATATTTTTGTTGCCGGTGATTTTTCTAAACATATTTCTAGGTATTTTTTAGCTTGTTGGGGAATATATCATGACAACACTCCTTTGAGAAACTTGTTGATGAGGTGGTGGATTACTAAATATAATAATGATGTTCACAAACTCATTCTTCAAGCAATGCCTATTTTCGTTTGCTGGAATCTTTGGAAAAATAGGTGTGCTAGAAATATGGGGGAAAGAAATCAAGATCAATGAGAGTTAAGTTCTCCAATTATTAAGGTCCTTCACATGTTGTTGACTACTGCTTATCCATATATTTCTACTCATGAATTGGTATTAGCGATGGTGTTTTTTGTGTTGAAGTTATGGAAAACTTATATTTATGGAGTCTATTCTATGGTGTTTACTGGTTATCACAATCTTTAGTATATCTTTCATCAAAAGTATCTAAATTTGAGATAACATCGATGGTTAGAGTTGTTGAAAGATTATGAAATGATCATTCTCTATCATTCAGAAAATTCTAATATAGTGGTAGATATTTTGAGTAGGAAAACATCGAGTATGGGTAGTCTTGCTATGTTTGTAGCTGAGGAGAGGCCTTTTGCTATAAATGTGCAGCAGTTGGCTAATACGTTTATGTGACTTGATATTCTTAAGTCAGGTAGGGTTTTTGTGTGTTGAGGTACGTTCCTTATTAGTAGAATAAATTAAAGATAGAAAACTGAGGATGGGAAGTTGCACATTATTTGAGATATGGTGTTAAGAGATGAAGCTAAGGATGTGATTCTTGACTCAAACTATGATTCTTGACTCATAGTTCGAGGTACTCTATTAGTAGTGTAGGGTAAAGAGAGATATAGTAGAGTTTGTAGCTAAGTTTTTGAATTATCAACAAGTGAAGTTTTATCATTAGAGGCTAAGTGGTTTAACTCAGTAGATACTAATACCGGCATAGAAGTGGCAGCATATTACTATGGATTTTGTGATTGGGTTGCCCAAACATTGGAGATGTTTGACTCCACTTGGGTAATTGTGCTGACCAAATTTGCTTATTTCATTTCAGTAAAAGTGAATGATCACGCCTAAACTTGTCCTGTAAAGGATGTGGTCGCTGCAAATATAATTTGGTTTTAAGTCTGAAGTTGAATCCGACAAAGAACTAAGGTTCATTTATAATTATTCTATATCACAAAAAAAATAAGTATGAACAATTATATTGAGTTTTATAGATTAAGGTTTTAATTTCTAACTACTGAATGAAGTTATGATTTTCCCAATTGTCAGACTCCTTCTCAATGCGGTAGCTATAATCTCGTTGATTTATTCTCTACAGATTATGAGCATTTTACTTTTTGTAATTTTCTCTTGAGTAATTAAAATTATTTAGTAGACATCTTCTCTCGAATCACGCTAGTTGCCGATTTTTATTAGATCACTAAGATCATGTCAAGGTTTTGTTATCTCTAATCCCATCTTTAAACCTATTGTATTGATCTCTCTTATACCCTGGTAGTGACGTTGTTCAACTACCTAAAGATGAATTCTCTCTCAAGAAATACATAATAAATAGGAATGAATAGTGATGACCATTCAATAAGCTAAAATACTATTGTCGTTGAACAAGATGAGAAATTTAAAGGCTCAATTATATTAAAATATAACAAGAATTCATCCTACAAAAGGTTCCATCAAAATACTAGAGTATAAATCTAGCTGCTTATACTATTGTTTAAGAACATATCATAGAATTCCATAAATAACAAGTAAAAGAATGAAGGAAATTGAAACTCCCGATCGAATTTCCTTTACTTCTGCTCCTTATGTGTTCTTGTCTCGTAAAAGTCGGCTCGTACATTCTTAGGTCAAACATACCTTAGAAAAGATGTTTTATGGGGTATTTACAAGATTTAGGGTGATTTAGACCTATAAATTTTTACTCAAATATCACCATCCCATAGTTATATTTTTACTCATCCTCGAGCAAATTCACAGTTAACATCATGGGAAAGAGAATTCTCAAGCACACTCTTGCATCACAACTAATGAAAATAGTTTATATTAACATTTAGAACCTTCCATATGCATCTCAACATTTCTTTAAATGTTCCATGCGAAGATTATTTAAAATTTTCAAATAATCTCTTCTAACATTATAGTCTCGAAGAAGGAATTTCCTCTTATTTAATTCTTGAGTTTCTTTGCTATCCCAATTAAAAAATTAGGCTTCTCATAATATTTTATGAATAATGTACCCTTACCAATAAAATAAAGAGAGAAGTCCACGAAGTAAAATAAAATTTAAATGTATATTGAGGAATCACATATAAATGAATTCACTTTCTCTCAAAAAGAAAAATCATCTGTCTTCCAAAGTTGTTCCATCGGCTAATCCATAGTGTAAAGCTCAACTAGTCTAAGACTGTTAAATTTAGGATCAAGTAGGACTTTTATAGACTATAATGTAGGCTAAAGGATGGGTATGATATATTTACAAAACAGTGATGCAACCCACCAAAGCACTTTAATACACCACAATATCTTTTTTTCAAGCACATACTTCTCATATGCTCAATTTTATTTCTCACTCTACAAAAATGTCTCATAACTCTCTTCCTTTTGAACTCATCTATAACAAATCTATTTTTGATGATTTATGTGAAATATGTGATTCTATGTGATTTGATCATTTTACCCCTCACCGCAGTACTTATGGTATTTCTAGGGTATGGTGATGATGGGCATGACTCCCGATGTATTTTGGTGTGATTTGTATGATATTGTGGTTTTTGGTGGCTTGAAAAGCCACATAATTAACTTCAGTCAATATTTATTAATCTGTGCATCGGATGACAAAATGGATAAAGTAGCAGATTCAAAACATCAATTTAGGGTTGTAACATGGCTATTGTGGTTTTCTAGCTGTTATATCTCATTTAGACCCCCGCGTAAAAAGTTGTGAAATTATATTTTGGGGGTCAACTTTGTGAAAACGATGTTCTTTCCAAAATTTGATATTGCCATTGAGTTTGAAGTGTTGTATTTTATAGGGTAGCATAGTTTATTTTGTGTTCTCGAGATTCTGAATGAATTTCGAGGGGCTCGCATAGACTTGGAGAATACCAAGTCCCCAGCTGGTTCACCTCAGTTAGTGGAGCCACTAAAGCACCATTTTGGCTGCTTTAGCTGCAGGCGCTAAAGCACCAATTGGTCGCTTTAGCATCCAATTGCCTTTTCAGCAAGGGCACTTTAGGGACCTTTGTCCTCTTTAGCAAACTGGCCCGCTTGGTGGATACTACTAAAGTGGTAGTAGATCGCTTAAGTAGTACCGCTAAAGCAGGCACTTGACCTCTTTAGGGGCACCTATAGACTTGGATATAAATAATCCTTTTCTTAGTTTCTTCACCATTTTTGAGACTTGGAGTTTGGGGTTTCACATTATTGAACAATTACTTCCATTTCTAAGCTTGAGTAAGCTCCAAAACACTTATTCTAACTATTTTCTTCAGATTTTATCATATAATCCTTGTTTAGACGTGGATTTAAAAGTTAGAAATTGGGAATTTTGGCCTAGAAATCCAAGAAGTTGGATTTCTTTGATTTAAACCATGATTTCAACCCATTTTCACTTAGGTGAGTTTCTAATCTTATAATCATCACTTTTCTCTCAATTTCACCTTCAAAATAACTCCAATTCTCGATCTTAAAATGAATTTTGAGGGTTTTTCCGGTAAAGCTTGAAAATAGGTTTTCATCGATTTGGACCTCATTTATAACACATTTTCTCTTGGGGTTCTAGCTTTAGACTTCCAAGAGTATGTGGAAAATGTTTCAAGATAAAATTGAGATTGTACCTTTATTTTTTGAAAACCCATTTCGGCGGTTCATTTTGACCCTAACACAAAAATAGGCAATATGGGCATTATTGGCCTTTTTTGACACATAAATTCTATATTTCTATGTGATGTGTCATGGGAGCATGTCACTTTTGATGCTTAAAACCATGAATTTGTGCGTGAACTTAGGATATTTTGTTAAATATGATGCCCTTTGGTGTATATTGTAGGTTAAACAGGGCTACAACAGTGGTTGAATAAAAAGAGAAGAAAGAGACCTAAAAAAGACTAATTTTGATCAGGATACCGGTCAGTTCTTGAGTTGTAAACATCATATACGAGTCGTATGCTGAATCCTATGCACAACAGAACTAAAAGCCAAACTAAGGAGATAAATAAGGGGAAGATACGACTCAAGTATCCAAGTTGTAAGCTAGGATATGAGTCGTACAGAGAAGTCGTAAGCATAAAAGAACCTAAGCTACTACAAAAGAGTTGAAGTCTTAGAGATATACGAGTCAAAAGTCTAAGTATGACTCATATAGAGAAGTAGTACACAAACCAGTGTTCAGAGCTTGGAAAGATAAAATTCCTAGGTAGATACGAGTAAAGGACATGAGTCGTACACCCAAGTATGACTCGTAAGTAGAAGTCGTATGCTGAGCAAAAAGTTGAAGCCTTGGGAGATTAGACACTGGAACAGATATGAGAAGGCAGTGTACGACTAGTATAATGCCAGTACGAGTAAAGATCGAGTCGTACCGATTTCTAACATAAACTTTACCTTTCCTATTTTTATTAGTATTTTTATGTTATTTTGAGATACTATAAATACCCTAGGGTTTATCTTTTATTAGGTTATGCTCTTTTATGCTTCATTATAATATTTTACAATACTTTTACAATTATTCTTGAGATTTTAGGTTTTTATTCAATTCAACACTGTGGAGTTTATTCATCTTATTTCTTATGCAATTATTATATGTGTTCTTCATTGATAATCATAGTTTTTTGCACAAACATGAGCAGCTATGTGATGCCTCGAAATTTTTTTTCGTTAAGATCTCAGACAAAAATGTGTTGAATTCTGTACTTTATCATGATTAATAATTTTTCTGTGTGGAATTTCTGGATATGCAACCCGTTATCGCGTATATCATCAAATAATATTTCCAACGATATGTGGATCATATAAAACGGACACTCGAGCGATGAGTTATGATCATTTCGATCTAACCGTGAATAGTGGTGAACAGTAAATTTGCCGGAAAAAATACTGAGGCCAGGAAAATTTTTGGGTCAACTTCAAAAGATCATAACTCCTTGTACATAATGATCTGGGTGAGCTACTATATATCAACAGAAATCTCTTAAAGTCCTCTTTCTAATGAAATTGGTTTCATCCAATTTGGCCATCGGAGCAAAAGGTTATGGTCGATCTACTTCAGCCTATCAAAACAGTCCACCAAAGGACAAATTTGACATTATTTGATTTTTAAGGGTATTTTGGTCATTTCCACTCCAATACATCCGGGTAAACCATGGATTTAAGTCCATTAAGAGTATTCAATAGCTCATTTTTCTCCAAAATTTCCTAAGGCTCAAACCCCAACCCTACTACTCCAAATTTCATCCTTCTATGTCTCTTGATTGAACCGTAGAAATTTCAAATTGATTTATGATTCGAGTTGATCATGTTAAGGGATTCGATAAGCACCCTTTATTTTCGTGAATAAAGTTTCGGAGTCGGAAGTTCATATTTATCTTCCATTTTTAGGTATGTGGGGCTTTGAACAAGATTATCGTTTTGATCTTGTGCCCGGTATTTTTGTTGAATTACATTGACATGAGATTTTACATGTTTTACCATGAATTGGAAATATGATTTTATATCTTATATTATTGTCCATGAGCTATGGAATTATGTCATCCGATATGTGTATGACGTTGAGATGGAGTTATGTCCAAAAAAAATTTGATTATGAGAGTATGATGATTTAATTTGTTAAGCCTTGATTTATACTATCATTCTACTATTTCCTTATTATGAATATATAATTGATTTTGGAAATTCTATATCCCTACTATGGGTTGATGTCTCAAGTACCTTTAAATGAGAGTTGGATGGCAAATTGAGAAATATTGATATTGAAGTTGCAATGAGTCTTGGTATTTTTTGGATGGTTTTGATGAGTTAAATTGTTGAAAATATTATGTATTGAGTCTTCATATCCATGTATAAATGTCGAGTCGGTTATGGTTCAACGTATCGATACCTTGTTGATGTTGAGGAAGATTAAAATGTTTTGAGCTAAAATGTATTGAGTTAGGAATCCACAAATTGATATGTTTTGATAAATGAGAAAGAGATTTAATTTGGTTTTTATGATAGACCCTTATGATGTTGTGGTGGATTTCCTAACACGTTCTGTGCTTTTCGGGGAGTAGTACTTAGCAACGAGAGAGAAATTTGGTATTTCTCCAAACCTATGTGCCACCGTAGGGTTGTTTGATGATGATATTATTGGTTAGAGAGCCCGATTGTGATTATTGCAGTTTTAAGGTCGTACTCCTTGGCAAAGAGTATGACGCTCCCGCCAACAGGGGTTTCAAATGTTGGTATTCCACGTAGCTTACTTGGGTTTATCGGTTATAGGAAACTCCTCTATCCATAAGAGTCATGTGTATTGAAATACGAGTCTCTCCGAGTTTTGATATGGTAAGTCAAGTTGCCTATGATAATTTATGAGGTTTTTCTCCTATATTTCCTATCTAAGATGTTATGAGTTGCATGATTCAATGTCACTCAAGACAGGCATGTCATTATGGTCCGTATGTACGTTTTTATGAAATTTATGATATTATTTATATCATACTCAGTAAGTATCTTGTGCTAACCCATATATTTCTCTCTGGGCTACATTCTTACCATGATGTAGGTTCAGGTACTCAGCCACAGCCGCGACAGTGATATTCGAGCGCCGCATCTACATTCCTTCAGTGGTGATTCCTCATGGTTCGAGGACCAAGTTGCTAGTTTTGGTGCTGTTGTTTTGTGATCCCTTTGGTCTGTTGAGTCAGTTAGGGGTTAGTCCCAATGACTCATTGATTTTACTATATAGAGACTATGTCAGACTAGTGTATTGTTGGGTTGGTTTGTGTATAAAAATTCCATATATGTACAGTCTAACGATATTCCATTCCATGTGCGATGTGATATGATAAATACTTATATATATATATCCTTAGCGTAGCATGTATGTTGTTGTGTTGGAACCCAAGGGTAGTGTTTTTGCTTAAAGGGTTAGCTTGAGGCTACGTGTATTCTCGGGCACCATGTGGCATCTCGAGATGATATTTTCAGGCATTACAAACTTGGTATTAGAGCCTAAGGTTGTGAAGAGTCCTAGGGAGTCTAACAAGCCGTGTTACGTAGAGTCTTGAGCATCGGTGTATAGCGCGCCACACCTATGATCAAGCGGCTGTGGGACGTTCTAGGAAAAGTCGTTTCTTTATTCTACAAGAGTCTATCATTCTTACAACTATTTCCTTCTGCTATTAATTCGTGCGTTCTTATTATAGAAAATGCCTCTATATCGAGCTTGCGGAAACAAAAACCAACCTCAACCCGTTGATTCGTTACATGAGATGGTATCCCATACTGAATTTCGGGTAGCTTTTCAGATGCTAGCCCAGGCAATTACTGCCAATACTCAAGCCAACGCTCCACCTTCACAGGAAAATATTTCGGCAGTAGCACGAATTCATGACTTTATGCGGATGAATCCGCCAGAGTTTCATGGGTCGAGAGCAGGTGAGGATCCACAGATTTATGTTGATGAAATGAAGAAAATTACACAGATTATCCACGTGACCAAGAAAGAAAGTGTGGATCTAGCTTCTTATCGATTGAAGAATGTTGCGTATGACTAGGTGCAGATGTGGAATAAGGGTAGAGAGAAAGATACTGCTCCGATGACTTGACAATTGTTCCAAGATGCTTTCTTGGATAGATTCTTTCATCTTGAGATATGGGAAGCTAAGATAGAGGAGTTTATGAATTTGAGATAAGGCTCCATGTCGGTTAAGGAGTATTGTCATAAGTTTAATCAACTATCGAAGTACGCTCCCAATATGATGGCTGACTCAAGGACTAGTATGAGTAAGTTTCTAACTGGGCTGTCGAGTTACGTGGTGGAAGAATGTAGATATGCTATGATCAACAGGGACATTGATCTTCCTAGGTTAATGATTAATTCCCAACATATTGAGTCAGACAATATAAAGGAAGGAGAAATAGTAAGAGGGATTAAGAGAGTCAGATCAGAGCAACAGGTGTTTAGTCAGACTAGATTCTCCGAAGGGAGTCGCCCTCAGTTTTAGAGATGTCCATTTATACCTGCGCCTTCCTCAGCTAGTGCTCCCGTATATCGGGGAAGGTAGGAGCTCGAGAATAGGTCGGTACCTTCCAGGTCTTAGATAGTGTAAGCAACTGGCCTCATCCTCCTTCGTGTGCTAAGGACCATTTTGGGGAGTGTTATATGGCGCAGTGGGGCTGTTTTGGTTATGGCAAGTTGGTCCATATACTTAGAGACTGCCCATATACAAGATAGCGGAGTCGTGATGCCCGTCCCCAAAGTCAGGCTCCAGTGCCCCGCCTCCCGCAGCCTATCCTGTTCCTCCTCAGGGTGCTTCATCTAGTACTGCTGGCGGTCAACGCCAGAATCATTTCTATGCTATACCACCTCGTCAGGAGCAGGAGGACTCTCCCAATGTATTCACTGTTATGCTCCATGTTTTCTATTTTGATGTCTATGTGTTAATGGACCCCTGTTCGAGTTTTTCTTATGTGACACCTCTGGTTGCTGTAAATTTTAAAACGAGTCCTAAAATAATTTCTGAGCCTATTTTGGTTTTCTACTCCGGTAGGAGAGTCTGTCATTGCTAAGCGCGTGTATAAGAAATGTCCCATTGCTGTCTTTCATCGGGTTATATATGCTGATTTGATTGAGCTAGATATGGTTGACTTTGATATCATTCTAGGTATGGATTGGCTTCACTCATGCTATGTGTTTATTGATTGTCGTGCCCGTGTGGTCAAGTTTCAGTTTCCTGATGAACTGATCCTCGAATGGTCCAGGAGTTCTGTGATTCCTAAGGGTCGTTTCATATCCTATCTCAAAGCTAGGAAGTTGATTTCCAAGGGTTGCATCCACCATTTGGTTCGGGTTAAAGAAACTAAGTCTGAAACCCCGATCTTTCAGTCAATTAATGTTGTTAATGAGTTTCTTGATATCTTTTTAGAAGATCTCCCCGGAGTACCTCTTGATCGAGAGATAGAGTTCGGGATTAACCTTCTTCTCGATACTCAGCCTATTTCTATTACTCCGTATCGCATGGCTCCCGTAAAAATGAAAGAGTTGAAGGAGCAATTGAAAGATCTTTTAAACAAAAGCTTTATTAGACCTAGTGTGTTCCCGTGGGGTACACCTGTCCTTTTTATGTGTAAGAAAGATGGTTATTTACTGATGAGTATTGATTATCGGCAGCTTAATAGGGTTACTATCAAGAATAAATATCCGCTTCCTCGAATTGATGATTTATTTGATCAATTTCAAGGTGCGAGCTACTTTTTGAAGATAGACCTCAGATCCGATTATCACCAACTTAAGGTTAGGGAATGTGATATCCCTAAGACAGCCTTCCAAACTCGTTACGATCATTTTGAATTTCTAGTGATGTCTTTCGGGTTAACTAATACTCCAGCTGCTTTTAGGGATCTTATGAACCGTGTATTCTGGCCATATCTAGATTTATTTGTAATAGTGTTCCTTGATGATATTCTTATTTACTCTTGAAGTGAGGGTGATCATGCGGATCATCTCCGAATCGTGTTGGAAACTTTTCAAACTCATCGGTTGTATGCTAAGTTCAGTAAGTGTGTGTTCTGGCTGAACTCTGTAGCCTTCTTGGGTCATGTTGTTTCTTCCGAAGGTATTAGAGTTGATCCTCAAAATATAGAGGCTATAAAGAGTTGTCCTAGACCTATTTCTTCTTCTGATATTTGAAGTTCTTGGGTCTAGCTGGTTATTATCGTCGTTTTGAAAAAGGGTTTTCATCTATTGCATCTCCTATGACCCATTTGACCCAAAAGAAAGTAAAGTTCCTGTGGTCCGAATCTTGTGAGAAGAGTTTTCAGGAGTTGAAGACTCGACTCACTTCAGCCCCTGTGTTGACTTTGCATGACGGTGTTGATGGTTTTATGGTGTATTGCGATGCTTCAAGAGTCGGTTTGGGTTGTGTATTGATGCAAAAGGGCAAGGTTATCGCTTATGCTTCCAGGCAGCTAAAGCCTCACGAGAAGAATTATCCTACCCATGACCTTGAATTAGCTGTCATGGTTTTTGCTTTGAAAATCTGGAGACATTATTTGTATCGTGTCCATGTCGACGTCTTCACGGACCATAAGATTTTGCAACATGTATTAATCCAAAAGGAGTTGAATCTTAGGCAAAGATGATGGTTAGAACTGTTGAAAGATTATGATATGAGCGTGCTATATTATCCAGGCAAGGCCAATGTAGTAGCAGATGCCCTTAGTCGAAAGTCCATGGGCAGCGTAGCACATGAGGAGATTGGTAAGAAGGAGTTGGCCCATGAGGTACATTGTTTGGATAGATTGAGGGTTAGGTTGTTTGGTGATGCTGAGGGTAGTATAGGAGTGCAAAGCGGTTCCGAATCATCTTTAGTTACAGAAGTGAAGGAGAAGCAAGACAGGGATCCTACCTTTGTCAGGTTAAAAAATTTAGCTAAAGACCAAAAGGTAGAGGTTTTCTCCCAAGGGGGAGATGGCATTTTGAGACTCCGAGAAAGATTATGTGTTCCTGATATTGATAACTTAAAGCAGAGGATTATGGCGGAAGCACATAGTAAGCGATACTCCATCCATGTTGGTGCTACCAAGATGTACCATGATTTGCAGGAAATCTATTGGTGGAACGGTATAAAGAGGAACATAGCAGAATTTGTGGTGAAGTGTTCCATGTGTCAACTGGTTAAAATAGAGCATCAAAGGCCCAGTGGCGTGAAGCAAGAGTTTAGCATTCTTACTTGGAAGTGGGAAGAAGTGAATATGGACTTCATAGTTGGTTTACCTCCTTCTCGTCGCCATCATGATTTGATTTCGATTGTTGTAGATCGGCTGACGAAATCAACTCATTTTTTGCCTGTGCATTCATCGTACACAGCTGAAGATTATGCTAGAATATATATTCGGGAACTCGTCAGACTTCATGGAATCCCTTTGGCTATTATTTCTGACAGAGGTACTCAGTTTACCTCCCAGTTTTGGAAATCCTTCTAGAAGGGTCTCGGTACCCAAATTCATTTAAGTTTTGCTTTCCATCCGCAAACAGATGGTCAGGCCGAGCGGACCATTCAAACTTTAGAAGATATGTTGAGGTCTTGTGTGCTTGATTTTAAATGTAGTTTGGATGAGCACTTAGCATTAATCAAGTTTGCTTACGATAACAGTTTTCATGCTACTATTGGAATGGCCCCGTTTGAAGCTTTGTATGGTAGAAGGTGTAGATCACCTATTGGTTGGTTTGAAGTTGGTGAGGCTGCCGCGATTGGACCGAATGCGGTGTTTGAGGCCATGGAGAAGGTTAAGTTAATTCGGAAAAGGTTGAAAACTTCCTAAAGTCATCTAAAATCATACGCAGATGTAAGGAGGAAGACTTTGAATTTGATGTTGGTGATTTAGTGTACTTGAAAGTTTCACCCATGAAAGTGGTGAAGAGATTTGGCAAAAAAGGGAAACTAAGTCCCCGTTACATTGGTCCCTATAATATTGTGGATCGCATTGGGAAGGTAGCGTATAAGGTTGAATTGCCCGCGGAGTTATCTAACGTCCATCCGGTTTTCCATGTTTCTATGCTTAAGAAATCTATTGGTGATTCTGTTGTGATTGATCCTTCCGAAATCTCGGGTATTCAAGATAGTCTTTCATATGAAGAGATTCCGGTTCGTAGTCTAAGAAACAAGGAAATTCCTTTGGTTAAAGTGCTTTGGCGAAATCAATTCGTGGAGAGTGCTACTTGGGAAGCCGAAGCGGATATGCATGCCAAATATCCCCACCTTTTTCCTACGAATCCTGAGCATGTCAAAAGTATCATTCTCTTTTGATTTAATCCTTATTGTTATGTTTATCTTGGCTTATGTGTTTTCTACGATATCCAAAAAAAATCTAGAATGGAGTATATGCTTGGGCAAGATGATTTTTCTCTATATACTCATTTTCATAGTATTCTTAACCTACCTATCAACATTTGAGGACGAATGTTTCCAAGGGGCAGATGATGTGATGCCCCCGAAAAATTTTCCGTTAAGATCTCAAACGAAAATGTGTTGAATTCTGTTCTTTATCATGATTAATAATTTTTCTGTGTGGAATTTCTGGATATGAGACCCGTCATCGCATAGAGCATCGAATAATCTTTCCAACAATATGTGGATCATCCAAAATGGATACTCGAGCGATGAGTTATGATCATTCCGATCTAACCGTGAATAGTGGTGAATAGTAAATATGCAGGAAAAAAGATTGAAGCCAGACAAATTTTAAGGTCAACTTCAAATGATCATAAATCCTTGTACATAATGATATGGGTGAGCTACTATGTATCAACAGAAATCTATGAAAGTCCTCTTTCCAATGAAATTGGTTTCATCTAATTTGGCCATTGGAGCAAAAAGTTATGGTCGATCTACTTCAGCCTATCAAAACAGTCCACCAAAGGACAAATTTGACATTATTTGATTTTTAAGGGTATTTTGGTCATTCCAAATCCAATCCATCAGGGTAAACCATGGATTTAAGTCCATTAAGCGTATTCAATAGCTCATTTTTATCCAAAATCTCCTAAGGCCCAAACCCCAACCCTACTACTCCAAATTTCATCCTTTTATGTTTCTTGATTGAATTGTAGAAATTTCAAATTGATTTGGGATTCGAGTTGGTCATGTTAAGGGCTCCGAGAATCACCCTTTATTTTCATGAATAAAGCTCCGGAGTCGGAAGTTCATATTCATCTTCCATTTTTAGGTATGTGGGGCTTTGAATAAGATTATCCTTTCGATCTTATGCCCGGTATTTTTTTTGAATTACATTGACATGAGATTTTACATGTTTTACCATGAAATGGAAATATGATTTTACATCTTATATTGTTGTCCATGAGCTATGGGATTATATTATCCGATATGTGTATGATGTTGAGATGGAGTTATGTCCAAAAAAGTATTTGATTATGAAACTATGGTGATTTAATTTGTTAAGCCTTGATTTATACTGTCATTCCACTATTTCCTTATTATGAATTTATAATTGATATTGGAAATTCTATATCCCTACTATGAGTTGATGTCTCAAGTACCTTTAAATGAGAGTTGGATGGAAAATTGAGAAATGTTGATATTGAAGTTGCAATGAGTCTTGGTATTTTCTATATGGTTTTGATGAGTTAAATTATTGAAAATATTATGTATTGAGTCTTCATATCTTTATCCAAATGTTGAGTCAGTTATGGTTCAACGCATTGATACCTTGTTGATGTTGAGGAAGATTAAAATATTTTGAGCTAAAATGTGTTGAGTTAGGAATCCACAAATTGATATGATTTGATAAATGAGAAAGAGATTTGATTTGATCTTTATGATAGACCCTTGTGATATTGTGGTAGATTTCCTAATGCATTTTGAGCTTATCGTGGAGTAGTACTTAGCACCGAGAGGGAAATTTGGTACTTCCCCAAACCTATGTGCCACCGTAGGGTTGTTTGATGATGATATTATTGGCCAGAGAGCCCGATTGTGATTATTGCAGTTTTAAGGTTGTACTCCCTGGCAAAGAGTATGACGCTCCCTCTAACGGGGGTTTTAAACATTAGTATTCCACGTAGCTCACGTGGGGTTGTTGGTTATAGGAAACTCCCCTATCCATAAGAGTCATATTTATTGAAATACCAAGTCACTCCGAGTTTTGATGTGGTAAGTCAACTTGCCTATGATGATCTATAATGATTTATGAAGTTTTTCTCCTACATTTCTTATCTAAGATGTTATGGGTTGCATGATTCAATGTCACTCAAGCCAGGTGTGTCATTATGGTCCGTATGTACATTTTTACAAAATTTATGATATTATTTATATTTTGTATGTGCCCCCACATACTCAGTACGTATCTTGTGCTGACCCACATATTTCTCTATGGGCTACATTCTTACCATGATGTAGGTTCAGGTACTCAGCCGTAGCCGCGATGGTGATATCTGAGTGCCGCATCTACGTTCCTTCAGTGGTGAGTCCTCATGGTTCGAGGACCAAGTTGCTAGTTTTGGTGCTGTTGTTTTGTGACCCCTTTGGTCTTGGGATAGCCTGTATTTGCTTCCATCCCTAATAAGGAGTTTGTGATTTGGAAAATACGTTGACACAGTGATTTGGGATCCTTCTACCACCACTTTTTAGTCCTCATGTCCCATCTAATCACATGAGACCTAATAAGTAATGGTGAACTGAGGTTGTAGCAAGGGGAAACAAGGCGACGCCTTGAGACCTAATAAGTAAAGGGTAAGATTTATCTTCATGCCTAATAAACGGCTGGTAATACGTATCTTGTAGACTTTGCATGTAGAATAACAGAATAGTTGGGTTAATCACAAGAAACTTATGGAGTTAAGAAGCCAACAGGAACACAAACCTAGTGTTCGTCTATTATTATCTACAACTCAAAAGCACTCTAGATTTAGTTACTACCTGTGATTGATACTAAACCGTCCCATTTACTTTCCTGAACTACTCATGGATTACATTAAGTCAAGCAACTATTCACGTTTTTCCAGTGGGATTAACCCTAACCTATTTAGGTTATTATAGTTGCAATCGACTACATTATACTTCTATTTAGGGTGTAGTTTTGGGCAACATCACTATGTATTAGTTTATTCCGAGTCCATTCATGGTAGTAAGGCTTCAATCTGGGGTAGTTACCTGTGGAAATGTCCCTCTTGAATCCTCGTTTCAGAAGGTTTCTAGATGCGTATATACAGTCACAAGCTTATACGAGTACCGAGGGTGGTATTCGAAAACTGCCAATCCAGATCACCGTTGGTTTACTTGGGGTCTTCGTGCACTGGAGGTGAGGAAAGATTGTTTAAGTCCCTTGTTCATTTAGTAGGAACTAAAGAATTGAACCCGCGACCTTGTTGCATGATGAACAAGCCTTTACCATTAAGCTACAACAACCAATTGCTCTCCTTTACCTTCTCTCTCCCCGGTCCCCGGCTCCGCCGTCGTCGCTGACCGTCGGAGCCGACCCCCGGCCGACCGTCGGCGCTAACCAGATCCCGATCTCCGGCCCAAGGCGCCGACCCCTCCCTCCCTCCCCCCCGCCGGCTCCAGCGAGATCCAACCCCCCCTCGATCTCCAGCAGTCGCTGCCCCCCCCCCCCCCCCCCAGCAGCCACCGATCGACCCCCCAGCAGCCGCTGCTCGGCCCCAGCCAGCCAGCCGCCGATCGACCCCCCAGCAGCCGCTGCTCGGCCCCAGCCGCTGTCGACGCCGCCGCAGCTCCGTCTTCCCCGACCGCTGCTCGGTCGCCACCGGCCGCAGCACCCGGACGCCGACCAGACGACGCCGACAGCTCAGCCGGCCTCCAGCAGCCGCAGCTCCACCTCAGCATCGGAACCCGGTCAACGCTGGGTTCTGGATTTCCGGCTTGGTCTACAAGCGTTACCTGGTGATCTCTAACCTTGCTATTTCATTTCTCGCTATTTCATTTCATTCCCCGTTTCATGCTATTTTTATCCGACTAGCATTTTGATTTACTATATTGTCCGTTGGCTGTTGTTGCTGTTGCTGTGGTCGTTCTCTTGCACTGCTTATCTGCTTGTGATTTGTTAATATTATCTCCTGTCTATTGTTGCTATTATCTGTTGTTTGTTGTTGCTGTGACCGCTGTCTGTTGCTGTTGTTGTTGTGGTCATTTCTGGCCTTTGAGTATTTTTTCTTATTTTTTTCTGTGTACTGGCTGGGGGCGGTAATGGGCGGATAGGGTCATGTCCGAGGGGTTTGGGGCGTGGGGACGTTGTGGGGGCGGGGGATGACGTAAGGGCGGGAGTGGGAGGGAGGCCTCGGTTTGGCTGCGGGGGCGGTAGGGGAGGACATGGGGATAGCGATGGTAGGCTGAGGGTTGGGTCTTGGAATATAGGGACCCTTCAGGGTAAGTCTATAGAGCTTGTGAAGATTCTTAGGAAAAGGAGGATCAATATCGCGTGTATTCAAGAGACCAAGTGGGTAGGGTCTAAGGCTAGGGATGTGGATGGTTACAAGCTGTGGTACTCTGGGAGCGAGAGGCGGAGGAATGGAGTTGGCATCTTAGTAGATGAAGAGCTTAGAGGCCAGGTAGTAGAGGTGAACCGGATCAACGATAGGTTGATGACTATTAAGTTGGTCATTCGGGGGTTTACCCTGAATGTGTGTAGTGCCTATGCACCGCAAGTGGGCTCGGAGGGGGAGGAGAAGTTGCGGTTTTGGGAGGCTTTGGAGGAGGTGCTGAGAGGCGTGCCTAGCTCGGAGAAGATGGTTGTAGCAGGGTATTTCAACGGGCACATCGGGGCGTTACCGGGAGGTTTTGGTGATGTGCATGGTGGGTTTGGCTTTGGGGTGAGAAATGAAGAGGGGGCTACTCTTTTGGAGTTCGCAAGGTCCTTTGGGCTGGTGGTGGTGAACTCGGGCTTCCCGAAGAAGGACGATCACCTCATCACCTTTCGAAGCGCGATAGCCAGGACCCAGATTGACTTCATGTTGATCAGGCAAGGGGATAGGGTGTTGTGTAGGGACTGTAAGGTCATCCCGAGTGAGAATCTTTCGACCCAGCATAGGCTCTTGGTCATGGACTTGGATGTAAAGAAGAATAGTAAGAGGAGGAGTAAGGAGTGTAGACCTAGAATTAAGTGGGGCGGTTTGACGCCAGTGAATGCGTGGGAGATAGGGGAGAAGTTGGCGGGAATGGGGGTGTGGGAGTGTAGGGGGGACGTGGATGTTATGTGGGATAGGGCGGCTAGGTGCATCAGGGAGAAGGCTAGTGAGGTGTTAGGTGTTTCTAGGGGCCGGGCTGGGCACCATCAAGGGGATTGGTGGTGGAATGATGAGGTGGAGATGAAAGTAAGGACCAAGAAAGAGGCGTATGCTAAGTTGGTTGAGAGCAGAGACGAAGAAGAGAAGCGGGTAAACAGAAAAGAGTACAAGCAAGCTCGGAAGGAGGCTAAGTCAGCAGTCACGGCAGCTAAGACGGCCGCGTTTGAGAGCCTGTATGCGGGGTTACAGGGGAAGGGAGGGGAGAAAAAGTTGTTTAGACTCGCAAAGGCTAGGGAGAGGAAGGGCCGTGATCTCGATCAGGTGAGGTGCATTAAGGGGGAGGACGGCAGAGTGTTGATGGAGGACAGCCATATTAAGAATAGATGGAAGTCGTACTTCCATAGGCTCTTGAATGACGAAGGGGATAGAGCTATTGTGTTAGGGGAACTGGAGCGCTCAGAGGAGTGTCGGGAGTTTAGTTATTGTAGACGTTTTAGGGTAGAGGAGGTTAGAGAGGCTGTTCGCAGGATGCGGAGGGGTAGGGCAACGGGGCCGGATGAGATACCGGTGGAGTTTTGGAAGTACGTTGGAGAGGCTGGGGTAAGGTGGTTGACTGGTCTGTTTAACGAAATCTTCAAGACGGCAAGGATGCCCGAGGCATGGAGGTGGAGTACCATAATCCCTCTCTATAAGAATAAGGGAGACATCCAGAGTTGCAATAACTATAGGGGGATTAAGTTATTGAGTCACTCTATGAAGATTTGGGAGAGAGTCGTCGAGGGGAGGCTGAGACGGATAGTGTCTATTTCGGAAAATCAGTTCGGATTTATGCCTGGGCGCTCGACGACGGAGGCAATTCACCTGGTACGGAGGCTGGTGGAACAGTATAGGGAAAGGAAGAAGGACCTGCACATGGTGTTTATCGATCTAGAGAAGGCTTACGACAAAGTTCCCAGGGAGGTGCTTTGGAGATGCTTGGAGGTGAGTCGAGTCCCGATGGCCTATATCAGAGCAGTTAAAGATATGTATGATGGAGCGAAAACTCAGGTGAGGACGGCGGGAGGAGACTCAGAGCATTTTACTGTCTTGACAGGATTGCATCAGGGATCTACTCTTAGTCCTTTTTTGTTTGCTTTGGTAATGGATGTGTTGACGCGGAGTATCCAAGGGGAAGTGCCTTGGTGTATGCTTTTTGCAGACGATGTAGTTCTGATTGACGAGACCCGAAAGGGTGTGAATGACAAATTAGAGGTGTGGAGACAAACTCTTGAGTCTAAAGGGTTCAGGTTGAGCAGAAGCAAGACAGAGTATTTGGAATGCAAGTTTAATGACGTGAGGTTGGAGGATGAGGTGGTAGTGAAGCTGGAATCGCAGGAGGTATGTAAGAGGGATAGTTTCAAGTATATCGGGTCCGTGATTCAGGGTAACGGTGAGATTGACGAGGATGTCTCGCACCGTATTGGGGCGGGATGGTTGAAGTGGAAGCTCGCGTCGGGGGTGTTGTGTGATAAGAAGGTGCCGCCCAAGCTTAAAGGCAAATTCTACAGGATGGTAGTCCGTCCGGCCATGTTGTATGGAGCGGAGTGTTGGCCAGTTAAGAACTCCCACATCTAAAAAATGAAGGTGGCGGAAATGCGAATGTTGCGCTGGATGTGTGGGATGACTAGAGGGGACAGAGTTAGGAATGAGACTATCAGGGAGAAGGTTGGGGTGGCTCCAGTGGAGTGCAAGATGCGGGAAGTCCGATTGAGTTGGTTTGGACACGTGAAGAGGAGGGACATGGATGCCCCGGTCCGTAGGTGTGAGAGGCTAGCGTTGGATGGTTTTAGGCGGGGTAGGGGTAGGCCGAAGAAGTACTGGGGAGAGGTGATTAGACGGGACATGGAGCAGTTACAGCTCACCGAGGACATGACCCTAGATAGGAAGGTCTGGAGGGCGAGGATTAGGGCAGAAGACTAGGGCCAGTTTGGGGGCGCAAGGGTAGGGAGTGGGGGATTATTCCTGTTATTCTTCCTACTCTTATTTTTATTCCTATTCCTATTCTTCTTCTTGTTACGATTTCGGTGTTCCATGTTTTATTATGTATCTGAGTGCTTCCCGATGTTTCCTACTACCATGCGTTACTTTATATTTATATTTATATTTATATTTATATTTATATTTATATTTATATTTATATTTATATTTATATTTATATTTATATTTATATTTGTGTGGCGACTGTCTTGAGCCGGGGGTCTATCGGAAACAACCTTTCTACTTCTTCAGAGGTAGAGGTATGGACTGCGTACATCTTACCCCCCCCAGACCCCACTAGGTGGGAATACACTGGGTTTGTTGTTGTTGTTGTTGTTGTTAGGTAGGTTATGTCTTACCTTCTTCAGATTGTGCTGGGTAGTTAATGTTGATACAAAATTCATGCTAAGGGTGTGGGAAATAATCATGGAAATGGCTATATTTATCCTGTTGTGCCCGTGTGTGGGCCTATGTATTGATGTATTTGGTGGGTTTCGAACATTATTTCTTATGTGTGATCGTGTAGGGTCCTATGTAAGATAATTGTCCTTAAATGCATGAAATTAGTTGTATCTTGTTTAATGAAAATGTGGTATCAATGGTGTATTTTAATGCATTTTACTCTATTGGCATATGGTTTATATTAGATTTCATGGATGGTTTAAGTGGATTATTTAATCACTTAGTTGGAATATTGGTTGGATATAGAAATTCTTATTCTGGCTAGTTGTGATAATTACCTCCTCGTATCATATACATTCATGAAACATTGATACCACCATGGAAATACTGAAAACATTGGATTTTCTTATAGATAATGTGACATCTTAAAAATCCTCTTCCAATGGATATTCCAGAGAGGAGATGTGGATATTGGTATTTGATGTTGGTTGTATAGGGGTTGACGAGCCCCTCATGGTCCTATGGCAAGAAGCTTTAGCTCCACAGATGTATACGGAGGTTGTGCGACAATCTTGTGCATCACATCATTATCATCATCATCATCATTATAATCATTATCTCCGTTGCATTTGTATTTACTTTGTACATTTCTGTGATGTATTATTTTCTGTGATATGATACTTGTCTATGTGTATTTCTTTCTTCGTATTCGTATGTGTGACATATGTATACTTGTATTTCTCTCTTTCGTATTGCTATGATGTATGTGAATATTATTGAACTATTACTAGAGACTGTCACGACCTAATTTCCCAGGTCACTGATGGCGCCAACCATAAAACACCAGTAGGCAAGCCAAACCCGTAGTCTGATGGCTAGTAACAGACTACCAATATATAAATAAAAAAAAATCTGGAAAACATGAAATAAGAGAATCAAATACATAATGATGTCCCAAAACATGGTGGTATCATTACAAGAGCCTTTAATATAACAAGGGTACAAAAGTGGAATAGACGAAATAAATTACACAAAGACAACTTATCTCTGAATACAACATAGAGACAAATCTAGAACATAAGAGGGAGGTAGGTAATACTCCGAAGTTCAACAGCTCACTCTCAGATTTCGAACCATGGCTGCTATGCATGACGCACACATAATTGGTGATAACCCGTATTATGATCTGCAGGCTGTAAAAGTGTAGTATAGTATGAGTACTAAATGAATGGTACTCAGTAGGTAACTGGCAATAGGGCTCCAAAGATAAAGTAGATATACATAGCATATACATAGAATGGAAACTACACCCAAGAGTCCAGAAATCTAATAACAAGCCAACGAGATAAGAAAGAACAACTATCATGTTAAGGCTAAGTAAAAAATAAGGGTGCGCAACCTTATACCACCCATACTTAGGGATCTCAGCACTATATCGTATATCACTTACCAATATATATAAATGAAGGGCAAAAGAAGGATATATAGTAGTATACAAGGCCAATGAATGAATATACAATCTGAATAGTGAAAGAAAGACGTGATATACAGTAATACCATAGATACATATAGCTAGATGTACACACATACACATATATGTATAAATGTAAGGTCAACTCAAGTCATAACCTAAATCATCATGCCATTATTTTAAAACCTCATTATAATCCTATTAGGATTTAATACTATCACACTCAGGGTTTCTAATCCACATGGATAGACATGAAATAATAATGCATAATAATGCAATAGTAAGATAGAAGAGGCTGAAAATATAACAGTATCCTCAGGCCTTACTAGGTATCAATATCATCATAACAGTATCCACCGGTCTTGACGGATATCAATATCATCATAATTATTGATGCATACATATATAATAGGTGCACAGACTCAAGCTGTGGCTAAAAGGAGTGTAAATCCATAAGTCTATTGCTCGGAGTGATCTTTGGGACTAAAATCATCATAAAAGTATAGAAAGGGTCAAAATATTTCATGACTAGACTAATTAATAGTGTCAAGTCATGGACGGAATCTGTCTTGGTCAAATCCTTAAAACATTATCATTAGCATTTTTTGTATATTTAAGTTATCCATTGAGATAGGAAATTATTGTTGTAAAGAAATCCATTTTTAAGGTGAAAAATGGTTCTAACCTTTATTTATGAAGAATAGCAGTAAGATCGTATTTCAATTAGAATCACATCAATCATCAATAGAATAATCATGAATGTACCGAATATATACATGCCATCACCAGTATCCAAAACAATGAAGTCGTAAGCAATATATATATATATATATATATATATATATATATTCATAACTACAACCATATTTTGGATGTCCAATCGTTATCATAACATGAAACTTGGTCCAGTAATATGTCCAAAATAATCACAACATCATAATCATGGCCTTAGGCCCATATACATATCTGAAACTCATATTGAAAATATTATTTATAAGCTGTAGCATATCTATAATCACCTCACATATAGGAAGCATCTCCTATCTAGGAGGCAAAATATAAATAAGCATATCACATATATAAGACATCTCATATCTATAGGTCATACATCACGACTATGAGGAGTTTCACCTCTCGAGGCCAATTATCATATCTAAGAGGAATATCATCTCTATGGGCCCAATAATCATAAGTATGAGCAAAATCATCTCTATAGGCCCAATAATCATAACTAAGAGAAAAATCATCTCTATAGGCCAATAATCACAACTAAAAGGAAATCATATCTTTAGGCCCGATAATCATAACTAAGAGGAATAACATCTCTATGGACCCAACTCTTATGTCAAAGAGGAAATAACATCTCTAAGGACCCAAATCTCATGTCTAAGAGGAAATAACATCTCTATAGGCCCATTTTCACTTCCATAAGGAATATATTGGCCATAAGCCATTACCCAATAATCCGGGGTAGGTCAACATAGTTTACCAATCCATTAAGTAAGCTTATTCTAATGGCTCAATAGTTTCAACAATGCCAAGCATCAACAACTAAGTCCCCAAGGGCTAACACAAGTCTTGGCCTATGTGGGCCGGATGAACCCACTTCTAATCCTCCATATCCATATTTAGGAAATCTACACCCCAAATTAGGCTAAGATATCTAGTTCAACTTCTAGTTGTTAAGTAAGCCATAGTCAAATCTAAGATAGGAACTTCATCTAGAAACATGGGCATTCAAGTCAACTCTACCCAAATTATGATTTTGATACCACTAGACTATCTCAACTAAGATTATCATACTAACCATGATTCCAACACTTAAACCACATCCGAAACCTAGTATTGGATTATATCCATGCTAGAAATTATTCAAATCTTGGGAGAAGGCAATAAGATTCTAAAAAGTTAAAAGCCTTCTACATTATGGGTCCAAAACCCTCATCTAATCACTAAAATTCAATAATCAAGACTAAATCATTGTACTCATAATCAAACTTAACATTCACATTCACATGCCCTATATAACACACATTATCTTTGAAGAAGAATGGGTAGAATCCTACCTCAAAGCCGAATAGAAAAAACTTCACATCATTCACCAACGTCCATCTTTATTTCACAATCCCAAAATGCCAACATACTATCAAAATCATTATCTACTTATCAATACGAGTCTAACGATACCCGTATTCAACCATTGTGCTTCGGGTCCAAAAATGAAACCAAAAACCCCAAGTTTGTCCCACTTACTAAAAATACATTCAAGGTCAACCCAAAGTTCATACACGAACAAGGAATGATAACCCTAAAAAATAGGTGAAAAAAAAGCTAATCTGGGGCTAAAATCAAGCCCTAAGATATATTTGGGTTTTCGGTCAAGAACCAAGAATTTCATCAATAAAGTTATGAAATCTTAGCTTAATTCAAATGATAATCATGATAGAAGATGTTAATCAAGTTTCCAACACACCCACAACACTCAATTATAAGTTATTACACTCATTTAGGGATTTTAGGTCTTAAAGATGGGTCAAAATGGCCAAAATACAATCTATCGGGTCCTTAAATACCCATAAAAGGTATGGGGATATATCTATCATAATTCTAGGGACCATGATTGAACTATCGCAAACAAAATAGGCCTTGTGTGACCGTGATGCACCAATACCAGCAGCATCAAAATTTGTTTTTGACTATCAAAACTCATTTGGATTCTATTTTTCATAAATGAACTATGTAACCCCACTAATTCCGGATGCATTAGTGAAATTGGATTTTCCATCTAAGTCCATTTTGACTAATTTAGGTCCCACACCTTTATCTACTAATTTTCTCACTTTTCGACCAATAGGGAAATGAGTTTGGGTGCATTGGGACCCTGACTAAAGGTCTACCCAACCTACAATTAATATTCTGGATATACTGGCACAACCAGAATTTACATACGAGATCATCTTACTAAAGTTTTTGCCCGGTGGCCATTTGAACCAGCGAAGATTTCAAAATAGGGAATTGGCTCTAAAAACCAAATGAACTGCTCGGTAATTGAACTGTCGGTCCCAGTAAGCCATAAATGACTTGGGGAAGCTATGGAGAAGCTGTACCAAAAAAGTATAAGCAGACATATGAAAAATGACCTAAAGGGTCATTAGAATAACCATTACTAAATGGACTTTTTTCCTTGAATGTCAATGGATAGAAAGAATCTTAAAAGCTTGAAAGGATGATGTATGGCCCCGTAAATTTCCCTCGTAGTTTGAGTCTAGGGCGTGTCAAGTGATGCACGATTCAGGCCCTAAAAGATTGAGAAGTTGCTTCCTAAATGAGTAACTTGTTAACCATATAGAATTTCCCTAATTTCTAATTTTTACCACGTGGTAAATCTGATAAGATTTCCATCGATATAGGATTTGCCCAAATCAGATACTCGGGTAAGAAGTTATGGCTAATTTAAGCCTTAGCTGTAAAACTGCACCATTTAGGTGAATGGCGCGTCACAGAGATGGTTGATTTAGCAATTGTCAATTTCCATTGGGAATCTGCAATTGTGGTGCATCGCGGAAGAGTCCCAGGTCCCAACCAGTGGGAAATGTAATGGCTCCGCATCGCGGAGGCTGCTAATTTCCCAATTGTCAAATTCCAGTAAGCCAGCGCGATTAGTGGCGTGTCGCGGAGGCCAGTGAAATCAGGTTCTAGTTTAATTTTTCCAGTTTCGCATAGATCTTTAAAAGGGCATTTTGTACTTTTTTCTAAGACTATAAAATCATGGAAACACTAGATCAAAGTCAGTTACAAGCATCCTATAAGGGTTTTCTCAAGCTTTCTCTCAACAAAACCCCTAAATATCTAAAACTTCTTCCATGAATCTCAAGAATCCACCATGGATTTTTAAAATTGAATCAAGATTCAAGGTTCCCAAGTCAAAGACCTCAAGATCCCCTATTCTAGAGCAAGAATAGAGTTCCAAAAGTAAGAATTCACCCAAAGCTTCTAATTCAAGGTATGTGGAGTTTTGAGCAAGAGTAACCCTTTCACCTTTGTGTCCAAAATGTTTATTTACGTCATGATTTTACTGAAATTATGGCGTATTTACATGAGTTTGAATTGGGGTTTTCATCCATATTTATTGAATGCATTATGTTGATATTTCTCATGAATTGAGAGTTAAATGTCCTGATTTCTATATGTTTTCTTGAGTTTTTACAGCTGGATAAACCCCATGACTTTACTCCTTGAGAAGCTTATATTTGAAATGTTGCGATATTGAAGCATATGACTACATTGAGATTTTGAAATGAATTTCTGAAATTTCCTGATTTCCACATAATTTATGAATTTATATTCTATATATTATGCTTTTGATAAGCTTTAACTTGAAATTGAACTATGGGTTAGTAAGCCCTATTTGAGACTTATGAAATTATGAACTCTCGTGCTATAAGCACAAATGATTTGAGTATTTTGAGATGGTTGAAAAATTGAATTGACCTAATGGTCTGAAAGCTTTGAAATCCACTTTACTATACGAGATTATTGATTTGATTAATGGGTTCGTAGTGAACCATGAGATTGTTCTAAAAGTGAATTTTTATGAGATGAGTGTAGGGTACCAAAGTGGAATAGACGAAATAAATTACACAAAGACAACTTATCTATGAATACAACATAGAAACAAATCTAGAACATAAGAGGGAGGTAGGTAATACTCCGAAGTTCAAGAGCTCACTCTCAGATTTCGAACCATGGCTGCTCTGCACGACGTACACATCAATGGTGATAACCTGTATTATGAGCTGCAGGCTGTAAAAGTGTAGTATGAGTACTAAATGAATAGTACTTAGTAGGTAACTGGAAACGGGGCTCCAAAGATAAAGCAGATAGACATAGCATATGCATAGAATGGAAACTACACCTAAGAGTCCAGAAATTTAATAAAAAAGCCAACGAGATAAGAAAGAACAACTATCCTGTTAAGGCTAAGTAAAAAATAAGGGTGCGCAACCTTATACCACCCATACTTAGGGATCTCAGCACTATATCGTATATCACTTACCAATATATATAAATGAAGGGCAAAAGAAGGATATATAGTAGTATACAAGGCCAATGAATGAATATACAATCTGAGTAGTGAAAGAAAGACGTGATATACAGTAATACCATAGATACATATAGCTAGATGTACACACATACACATATATGTATAAATGTAAGGTCAACTCAAGTCATAACCTAAATCAACATGTCATTATTTTAAAACCTCATTATAATCCTATCAGGATTTAATACTATCACACTCAGGGTTTCTAATCCACATGGATAGACATGCAATAATAATGCATAATAATGCAATAGTAAGATAGAAGAGGCTGAAAATATAACAGTATCCTCAGGCCTTATCGGGTATCAATATCATCATAACAGTATCCACCGGTCTTGACAGATATCAATATCATCATAATCATCGATGCATACATATATAATAGGTGCACAGACTCAAGCTGTGGCTAAAAGGAGTGTAAATCCATAAGTCTATTTCCCGGAGTGATCTTTGGGATTAAAATCATCATAAAAGTGTAGAAAGGGTCAAAATATTTCATGACTAGACTAATTAATAGTGTCAAGTCATGGACGAAATCTGTCTTGGTCAAATCCTTAAAACATTATCATTAGCGTTTTTTTGTATATTTAAGTTATCCATTGAGATAGGAAGTTATTGTTGTAAAGAAATCCATTTTGAAGGTGAAAAATGGTTTTAACCTTTATTTACGAAGAATAGCAGTAAGATCGTATTTCAATTAGAATCACATCAATCATCAATAGAATAATCATGAATGTACCGAATATATACATGCCATCACCAGTATCCAAAATAATGAAGTCGTAAGCAATATATATATATATATATTCATAATTACAACCATATTTTGGATGTCCAATCGGTATCATAACATGGCCCTTGGTCCAGTAATATGTCCAAAATAATCACAACATCATAATCATGGCCTTAGGCCCATATACATATCTGAAACTCATATTGAAAATATTATTTATAAGCTGTAGCATATCTATAATCACTTCACATATAGAAGGCATCTCACATCTAGGAGGCAAAATATAAATAAGCATATCACATATATAAGACATCTCATATCTATAGGTCATACATTATGACTATGAGGAGTTTCACCTCTCGAGGCCAATTATTATATCTAAGAGGAATATCATCTCTATAGGCCCAATAATCATAAGTAAGAGGAAAACCATCTCTATAGGCCCAATAATCATAACTAAGAGAAAAATCATCTATATAGGCCAATAATCACAACTAAGAGGAAATCATATCTTTAGGCTCAATAATCGTAACTAAGAGGAATAACATCTCTATGGACCCAACTCTTATGTCAAAGAGGAAATAACATCTCTAAGGACCCAAATCTCATGTCTAAGAGGAAATAACATCTCTATAGGCCCATTTTTACTTCTATAAGGAATATATTGGCCATAAGCCATTACCCAATAATCCGGGGCAGGTCAACATAGTTTACCAATCCATAAATTATGCTTATTCTAATGGCTCAATAGTTTCAACAATGCCAAGCATCAACAACTAAGTCCCCAAGGGCTAACACAAGTCTTGGCCTATGTGGGCCGGATGAACCCACTTCTAATCCTCCATATCCATATTTAGGAAACCTACACCCCAAATTAGGCTAAGATATCTAGTTCAACTTCTAGATGTTAAGTAAGCCATAGTCAAATCTAAGATAGGAACTTCATCTAGAAACATGGGCATTCAAGTCAACTCTACCCAAATTATGATTTTAATACCACTAGACTATCTCAACTAAGATTATCATACTAACCATGATTCCAACAATTAAACCACATCCGAAACCTAGTATTGGATTATATCCATGCTAGAAATTATTCAAATCTAGGGAGAAGGCAATAAGATTCTAAAAGGTTAAAAGCCTTCTACCTTATGGGTCCAAAACCCTCATCTAATCACTAAAATTCAATAATCAAGACTAAATCATTGTACTCATAATCAAACTTAACATTCACATTCACATGCCATATTTAACACACATTATCTTTGAAGAAGAATGGGTAGAATCCTACCTCAAAGCCGAATAGAAAAAACTTCACATCATTCACCTACGTCCATCTTTATTTCACAATTCCAAAATGCCAACATACTATCAAAATCATAATCTACTTATCAATATGAGTCTAACGATACCCGTATTGAACCATTGTGCTTCGGGTCCAAAAATGAAACCAAAAACCCCAAGTTGGTCCCACTTACTAAAAATACATTCAAGGTCAACCCAAAATTCATACACGAACAAGGAATGATAACCCTAAAAAATAGGTGAAAAAAAAGCTAATTTGGGGCTAAAATTAAGCCCTAAGATATATTTGGGTTTTGGGTCAAGAACCAAGAATTTCATCAATAAAGTTAGGAAATCTTAGCTTAATTCAAATGATAATCATGATAGAAGATGTTAATCAACTTTCCAACACACCCACAATACTCAATCATAAGTTATTACACTTATTTAGGGATTTTAGGTCTCAAAGATGGGTCAAAATGGCCAAAATGCGGTCTATGGGGTCCTTAAATACCCATAAAAGGTATGGGGATATCTCTATCATAATTCTAGGGGCTATGATTGCACTATCACAATCAAAATAGGCCTTGTGTGACCGCGATGAACCAATACCAGCAGTATCAAAATTTGTTTTTGACTATCAAACTCATTTGGATTCTATTTTTCATAAATGAACTATGTAAACCCACTATTTACGGATGCATTAGTGAAATTGGATTTTCCATCCAAGTTCATTTAGACTAATTTGGGCCCCACACCTTTATCTACTAATTTTCTCACTTTTCGACCAATAGGGAAATGAGTTTGGGTGCATTGGGACCCTGACCAAAGGTCTACCCAACCTACAATCAATATTCTGGATCTACTGGCACAACCAGAATTTACATACGAGATCATCTTACTAAAGTTTTTGCCCAGTGGCCATTTGAACCAGCGAAGATTTTAAAATAGGAAATTAGCCCTAAAAACCAAATGAACTACCGGGTAATTAAACTGTCGGTCCCAGTAAGTCATAAATGACTTTGGAAAGCTATGGAGAAGCTGTCCCAAAAAATATAAGCAGACATATGAAAAATGACCTAAAGGGTCATTACAATAACCATTACTAAATGGACTTTTTTCCTTGAATGTCAATGGATAGAAAGGATATTAAAAGCTTGAAAGGATGATGTAAGTCCCCATAAATTTCCCTCATAGTTTGAGTCGTAGGGAGTGTCAAGTGATGCATTATTCTGGCCCTAAAAGATTGAGAAGTTGCTTCCTAAATGAGTAACTTGTTAACCATATAGAATTTCCCTAATTTATAATTTTTACCACGTGGTAAATCTGATAAGATTTCCATCGATATAGGATTTGCCCAAATCAGACACTCGGGTAAGAAGTTATTGCCAATTTAAGCGTTAGCTATAAAACTGCACCATTTAGGTGATTGGCGCATCACAGAGATGGTTGATTTAGCAATTGTCAATTTCCATTGGGACTCCGTGATTGTGGTGCATCAAGGAGGAGTCCCAGTTCCCAACCAGTGGGAAATGTAATGGCTCCGCGTCGTGGAGGCTGCCAATTTCCCCATTGTCAAATTTCAGTAAGCCAGCGCGATTAGTGGCATATCACGGAGGCCAATGAAATCAGTTTCTAGTTTAATTTTTCCTATTTCGCATAGATCTTTAAAAGGGCATTTTGTACTTTTTTTAAGACTATAAAATCATGGAAACACTAAATCAAAGTCATTTACAAGCATCCTATAAGGGTTTTCTCAAGCTTTCTCTCTACAAAAACCCTAAATATCTAAAACTTCTTCCATGAATCTCAAGAATCCACCATGGATTTTCTAAATTGAATCAAGATTCAAGGTTCCCAAGTCAAGGACCTCAAGATCCCCTATTCTAGAGCAAGAATAGAGTTCCAAAAGTAAGAATTCACCCAAAGCTTCTAATTCAAGGTATGTGGAGTTTTGAGCAAGAGTAACCCTTTCACCCTTGTGTCCAAAATGTTTATTTACGTCATGATTTTGCTAAAATTATGGCATTTTTACATGAGTTTGAATTGGAGTTTTCACCAATATTTATTGAATGCATTATGTTGATATTTCTCATGAATTGAGAGTCAAATGTCCTGATTTCTATATTTTTTCTTGAGTTTTTACAGCTGGATAAACCCCATGACTTTACTCCTTGAGAAGCTTATATTTGAAATGTTGAGATATTGAAGCATATGACTACATTGAGATTTTGAAATGAATTTTTGAAATTTCCTGATTTCCATATTATTTATGAATCTATATTCTATATATTATGCTTTTGATAAGCTTTAACTTGAAATTGAACTATGGGTTAGTAAGCCCTATTCGAGACTTATGAAATTATGAACTCTCATGCTATAAGCACGCATGATTTGAGTATTTTGAGATGGTTGAAAAATTGAATTGACCTAATGGTCTGAAAGCTTTGAAATCCACTTTACTATACGAGATTATTGATTTGATTAATGGGTTCGTAGTGAACTATGAGATTGTTCTAAAAGTGAATTTTTATGAGATGAGCGTAGGTAATCTGAAGGGAGTGGTATTTAGCATCGAGTGGGTAAGCTACTACGGTTTATTTCCCCAAAAACTACGTGCCACCGTAGGATATGGGCTTGAGGATGATTATATTATGATTATGAGTGGTCCTGAGGCCGATTTGATTATGTAGGCCCAAGGTTGATTTTTGTTTGGTGATCACTAGACCTATATTATACTCCTTGGAAAGAGTATGACACTCCTTGCCAAAGTGGGGTCTCTTACTTAGGAGGACAAAAAAGTTGGATTACATATATCTTGCATGGTTTATGTTAATTATGAGAACCTCCCTTGCCTTTCGAACATCGAAAGTAAACTCTTATTTTCCTTTCCTATAAGCCATTTTCCTAAACGGTTGAATTACAAAGATATTTCCTAATCAAGGTATTGCATTGAGATGAGATATTTTCTAAAGTGAATGAAATGCCTTCAAGTATGTTTTCAAGTTTTTTGATTTTGAATTCGAAGTATATGAGTTTCTAAATGATTGTGAGATGTTGAGCATTGAGGAAGTTTTACTCTTTATGAGGGATATGCATGAGTTGAATGTATTTTTTAAAATCCGTGTTGCCTTTGGGTATTGAGCATAAGAGAAGATTTTTGATTTTGAAGTTAAACAATGATGACTCACAAGATTTTTGTTACATACCTTATTCTTAATGATTTATAAGCTTTATGTTTTATACTTGTTCAAGCCATGTGAGTCATCTCATACGGCATACATGATTTGATTGAAAATGATCGACACTATTTTATACATATGCATTCACCCCTGCATACTCAATACATTCCAAAGTACCGATTCATATCTACTTCTATGTGCTACATTATCTCATAATGTAGGTTCAACTTATAGCGCTTGTACCATATTCCATCAGTTTGCCACTTCCATTCATCAGGTGATAGGTCCCTTTGATTCAAGGCAACGAGTCAGTCATACAGTAGAAAAGTGTTGTATTTACCTTATTCAGTCGTATTGAGTTTGGGTGGTTGGGAGTCAGGACCCAGCTGCCCATAGTCAGTACCATTAGAGCCTTCATAAATAGTCATATGATTTGTTGTATTGAGTTTTATTTTGATGTAAAAGAAGAGTTATAACCTTGTGACTTTAGTTTTGTATTGAGCAAAGTCATAATAGAGTTATTTTTTTCTATATTCTTCTAGATTATATATTTTATTCAGTTATTTATGTGTTATGCTGAGTGAAGGGTTAGCTTGGGGTCACTCGTAACCCTAGGCACCGTGTAGTATCCCAGGGGTGATTTCGGGTCGTTATAAACTTGGTATCAAAGAACAAGGTTTAAGTGTCCTAGGGTGTCTATGAAACCCTGTCTAGTAGAGTCTTACGGAATGGTACAGAGATGTCTGTACTTTTCTTCGAGAGGCTACAAGGCGTTTAGGAAATGTCCCCATTCTTTTGAGTCTTAGATCGTGCTATAGGGAGATTCCCTATGCTCTTATGCGGATCCTCAATTTTCTCTATTCAGGCCATATCTGCTTTATTTCTAAGGTATCAGATTTAGTCAAGCTTGAATCTTTATAGATAGAATTGGGATTGTAATCGAGTAGAAAGTATCCCATCAGTGTTTTTGAGTTTCGATGGTTGAACTGCATTATTCATAATTCATAAAAAGTTAGGAACTAAGATCGAGTCAACGGTACTTTCAGATTCCTTCTCACAATCTATGATGTGGAGCTATGCTTCCTTACCCATGTATAATTCTTTAGATATCATTATTTCTAAGTTCCGATTCCCTCCCAGATAATGTTCTCAAATTCCCTCCCATTTGTTGTATTTATATGTTTATATGTATAGCTGTATTTTGTTGCATATGTTTGGGCTAGTAATGAAGTGTTATGTCCTTGCTTGTTTGTTAGTAAGGGGTAGAAAAGTAGTTTTTAGATAAGGGGGGATATTGTTTGTTTGAAGTATGAAAAGAGTTGTTAGTAACAATTGTTGTATTAGAAAGTATAAGTTATTAATGAAAGTATTTGGTGGATGGGTGTTGTTAATTTGGGCATCCTTGACAATTGTAAGATGGGGTTTGGTCAAAACTTATAGGGCTATGAACTAAGTTGGGGATGTATAAATAGGTGGATAGTAATGATGTGTAAAAAAAGGATGTGTTGATGAATTGGAAATCAGATGGGCTATGTGATTGTGATTGATTATTGTTGGGTATGAAGTTTGAGTGGGCATGCGGTTTTTGAGTATTGTGGATGTTTTATTTCATAATGTCCGAGTGAGATTAACGCTAGACACTAAGTTTGAATGATTGGTGGTCATGAAAGTGGAATAGATGACTTCTTGTTTGATGGTACTAGTTATAGGGAAGTAACCTAATAGGCTTGAACAGTGTGTGCAAGGGCCTAAGTTTGTTTGGTTCGTAGTCAAGTTCGATGTTGTATGTATGATGTAGAAGTGCGCCCAAGGTTCCTTGAGGTTATATTGATCCACGAGGATTATTGCATGTTATCTGGTTAGTAGTGGCGTTAAGTTGATAGGTGGGACTAGTGAGAAAATGAATGATGTCCTTGATAGCTAAATCGAGGAGCTATGAATGAAGGTGTTGTGTGTGATTTCGATTCTTATAGTTTAGAAATATAAGTCTATAGGTGATATAGGGGTAGGCTATTACAAAAATGGTGTGGTCCATTAAGGATTTGGAGATGCCCGTTCTAAGCATTAAGTAGTCAATGATGACTATTGGAGCTATAGAAGGTTGATGTGTGTCTCAGGAGTTAGTGTTAGGAACCAGTGTTGTGCTTTGAGGAGTGAAGTAGTTAATCATGGAATGGATCAGTAGCAGCTGCGTGAGGACATGACCTAGAATAGGAGGACTTGGAGGAAAGACATTTGAGTAGAGGGCAGGGGTGTGGACGAGTCATAATCGGTAATTCGGTGGGCTTTGATGTCCTCGGTTTGACCATGTGCAATTCATTGTGGATGTCATACCTATGTTGTTTTATGGTGTCCTATGCTTTTGAATCTTTTGTATACTACCTTTCTATCCTGAGCTAGAGGTCTATCGAAAACCGCCTCTCTACTTCTTTAAAGGTAGTGGTATGGACTGCGTACAATCTACCCTTCCCAAACTCCACTTCTGTAGGAATATATTGGGACTATTATTGTTGTTGTGGTTGTTGTTTTTGTTTTGATGTTTTACGCTTTGAAGTGTAGTCATTTGAGTCAAGTTTTTTTTTGTTTATGTCCATTGTTATATCCCCGACTCTAGAGCAAGGTGACGACAGTCAGACCAGAGTTTATGTGGTGGTTCACCGCCTTGGAGTGATGGCTTAAGTCTAAGGGAGAGATGATAGAGTCGGTGACTGGGTCAGACCTTATGATTTTACTAGATGTACCAGTGAGTGGTAGAATAGCTTTGAGAAAGATTGACGCTTGACCCAATCTTATTTCAGTACTTTTAGTTGTCCCAATACCTGCTCATGTTTTACATTTCTGATCCATGATCCTAATTCATGTTCATGCATATAATAGAGAGTTATGTACTCTCCTAATGCATAAAATAGGGAGTTCTGGTGCTTTTGGCAGTTGGGATCACATCCCATGAGTTTTGAACTCCAAATTCAGGTCATACGACTAGTGACTTAAGTACTCGAGCAATGCTTTTAGTGATTCATGAAGTCCGGATTTATACCGTGTATGTCCTTGGGATTAGACCGCGTTGATGACTCCGTGATGTTAGATGCCCCAAGCCTCAGTTGAGTACCAAATAATAATAACATAGCTACATATAGCTAGTTGTTTGTATATATATATATATATATATATAAATATAAATTAAACTCAAGTCATAACCTAAATCATCATGTCTTTATTTTAAAACCTTATTATAATCCTATCAGGATTTAACACTATCAAACTCAGGGTTTCTAATCCACAAGGTTTGACATGAAATAATCATGCATAATAATGCAATCTTAAGATAGAAGAGGCCAAAAACATACCTCAATTCTAGATTGCAAATCAATGACCAATCTGTCATAAACTAGCCATAATAATAAACATAACAATGATAGTAAAAATATCACTAACAACGCGATTAACTGGCTATTCCATAAAACCAAATACCTAACCGAGCCTTTGTGTTCCCCTACTGACCAAGCTCAAAAGACTCAATCAACACACAATAATATAAGGCATAGTTATCATCCATATCTATGCAATTATCTCATATTAACTGATAGACATAGGCATGTACTGGTGATAGGTAATGCACATACAAAAATGAATGCATGGTACACAATCAATATCACAACCATCCTCTAGACTCAAATCAGGTACATATGTCATTATCACAATATCCTAAAGCCTTGTTAGGTATCAATATAATCATCATAGTATCTTTCGTCCTTACAAAGTATCAGTATCATTATAATAGTATCATTCGGCCTTGATGAGTATCACTATCATCATAACAATATCCTATGGCCTTATTGAGTATCAATATCCTCATAACAGTATCTTTGGCTTTGCCAGATATCAATGTCATCATAACAATATTCTCCAGCTTTGCTCAGTATCAATATCATCATAATTATCAATATATATATATATATATATATATATATATATATATAATATAGGTTCACGTACTCAAGTCGTGGCTATAAGGAATGTAAATTTGTAAGTCTATTGCCTAGAGTGATATTTGGGACTAAATCATTATTAAAATGTAGAAAGGGTTTGAAATATCTCATGACCGGAGTGAATAGTAGTGTCAAGTCATGGATCAAAATTTATCTCGTTCAAACCTTTAAAACATCGTTATTATCCTCTTTTATATATTTAAGTTATCCAGTAAGTTAGGCAATTATTATTGTAAAGAAATCCATTTTTAAGGTGAAAAATAGGTTTCAACCATTATTTAGGAAGATAAGTAGTATGATCTTATTTCAGTAAGACTCACATCAATTACCGATATAATAATCATGAATGTACCAAATCTATGCATGCCATCACTAGTATCTAAATCAATGAAGTCGTAAGTAATATACCATATCTTCCTTCGCCCATAACGGTGAGATATGTACATAAACATAAATATATATATATATATATATATATATAGTCATAACTACAATTGTATCCTTTACAAGGATAATTACTTCCCAGATGTCCAATCGATATCATAAAATGGTCCTTGGCCAAATAATAAGTCTGGAATAATCACAACATAATAATCACGACCATAGACCCATATATATATATATATATTCAAAACTCATATCGACAATCATATTTATAAGTCATAGTATATCAGTAATCATCTCACATATAGGAGGAATCTCACACTAGGAGGCATAGTAAACATAAGCATATAACATCTGTAAGACATGTCTTATATATAGGTCATACATCATGGATATGAAGAGTATTACCTCTCTTGGCCAATTATCATATCGAAGAGAAATATCATATCTATAGGCCTGATAATCAAACTAAGAGGAAAATCATTTTTATAGGCCCAAAATCATAAATAAGAGGGAAATCATCTCTATAGTCCCAATAATCATAACTAAGAGAAAAATCATCTCTATAGGCCCAATAATCATAACTAAGTTGAAAATTATCTCTATAGGCCCAATAATCATAACTAAGAGGATATCATCTCTATATACTCAATAATCATAACTAAGAGGAATAGCATCTCAAAGGACCCAACTCTCATTTCTAAGGGGAAATAGCATCTTTATAGGCCCATTTTCACTTCCATAAGGAATATATCCATAATCTATTACCCAACAATTTGGGGCATGTCAACATAATTTACCAATCCACAAAGTAAGCTTATTATAAAGGCTCAATAGTCTAGACAATGCCTAGCATCCACAACTAAGTTCGTAAGGGATAACACAAGTCTTGGCCTAATTGGGCCAAATGAACCCACTTCTAATCCTCCATTTCCATATATGGGAAATCTATGCCCCAAACTAGTATAACATATATAGTTCAAATTTTATATGTCAAGTATGCCATAATTAAGTCTAAGATAGGAACTTCATCTAGAAACATTGGCATTCAAGTCAACTCTCCCCAAATTATGGTTTAAAGACCACTAGACTAGCCCAACTAACATTAATCATACAAACCATGATTCCAACACTAAAACCACATTCCAAACCTACAATTATATCATAGCTATGCTATAAATTAGTACAATCTAGGGAGAAGGCAATGGGATCTAAAAGGTTAAAAGCATTCCATCTTACAGGTCTAAAACCCTCATCTAGTCCCTAAAATTGAATAATCAAAACTAAGTCACTATACTAATAATCAAACTTAACATTCACATTCACATGTCATATATAACACACATCATCTTCAAAGAAGAGTGGGTAGAAGCCTACCACAAAGCCAAACTGCAAAAGACTTACATCATTCACTAATTTCCATCTTCACTTTAAAATTCCAAAATACCATCACATTATGAAAATTATAATTTCTTTATCAATACGAGTCTAATGATACCCATCTTTCACCATTGTGCTTCAGGTCCGAAAATGAAACCAAACCCTTAAGTGGGTACCACTTACAAAAAATATATTTTTTAGGTCAACCCAATGTTCATACATGAACAAGGAATCATGACACTCAAGAAATGGGTAAAAACAAAGCAAATTTAGGGGTAAAATCAAGCCCTAGGCTATATTAGGGTTTTGGGTCAAGAACTAAGAAATTCATCAATAAAGTGATGAAATCTTACCTTAATTCAAGTGATAATCATGATAGAAGATGTTAATCAAGCTCCCAAGCCACCCACAAGACTTATTTTTGAGTTATTACACTCATTTAGGGGTTGTAGGTCTCAAAGATGGGTAAAAAATAGCCAGAATGCAAATTATAAGGTCCTCATATACTATACCAAGTATGGGAATGTCTCTATAATGATCCTATGGACTATGATCACACTATCGTGATTGCAATAGGCCTTCCTGGAACTTATTCAAACTCTATTTTTTACAAATAAACTTTGTAACCCCACTAATTTCTAAATGCATTGGTGAAGTCATATTTTCAATCTAAACTCATTTAGACCAATTATGGGTCCCACACCTATATCTACTGATTTTTTCACTTTTAGACCAATAGGTTGAAATGAGTTTTCTTGCATTAGTACCTAAACCAATGGTCTACCTAGCCTAAAATTGATATTCAGATCTACTGGGGTAGTTGGAATATTTGTCCGAGATTATCTTACTGAATTTTTTGCCCTATGGACATTTGGAACCAACAAAGACTTCAAGAAAAAAAACTAACTTTAAAAACCGAACAAACTGCTTGGTAATCAAATCGTCAATCCCAGCAAGTCATAAATGACTTGGGCAAGCTATAGACTGGTCCTAATGATTAATATAAGCTAAAATATGAAAAAATAACCTGAAGGGTCATTACAAAAATGGTATGGGCTACCTTTTGGGACTTTTTTTAGTTGTAGGTGATGTTCCCTTAGCGTGTATTTTATATGCATTATTTTCTACTTTTCTTAGTCGGCTTATGATACCTACTGAGTACAAGTGAATGTACTCACCCTTACTGTGCCCTTTCTGTGTAGATCTTGGATTGAATGCACCTCACGATGGTTGATTTAGGCAAATTTTGGAGCTATTCGAGGTAGCAGTTGACTTCAGGCATCTAGAGTTGACTACTACCTTTCATTATTCAGACTATATCTTTATTAATATATATGGATAGATTTGTTCCTAGTTGGATATCTTATGTATTTTGATCTCGAGTTGTACTAGTTAGTTCTTACATTATGACACCAGGTTTTGGGATTTTTCCATGATATCTTTAGTTATGTATCTTTGCACTTATCATGATTATATGGTTCAGCCTCATTCTCGAAGCATTACCTTGGGTATTTGGGATTACTTCCTTTTTATATCAGTTTAGGTTATAGGCTTACTTGTTAAGGCTTGCCATGACAAGTGATATCATGAATCTTGGTTTGTAGGTCATGAAAAATTTGTATTAGAGCAAGGTTCCTTGGTCTCAACAATGTAAGAATAGGATGTCTAATAGAGTCTTGCGGATTGGCACGTAGATGCCTGTATATATCATTGAGAGGCTAAAAGATTTCTTTATGAAATTTCACTTATTTTTTCCTTATCATGTATATTCCCTTCATCCCTTATATTTTAATTAATATTTCACTCTTTTCTGTGTATATGGTGATAACTAGATCTCGTAAGGTTAAAGATATAAAGCCTTCATATGAGAAGAGATCCTACTCTAGGAGGAGAGTTATGAGTCATAGAAGGGATCGAGGTAGTGGACATGCATGTAGATCTGCCTTGTCTAGAGGTAGTTTTAGAGGAATTTTCCCTGAGCCTTGAATTGAGGATATTTGAGCTATAGGGCCTACTCTAATTCTACCGAGATCTTATACCTCAGTGTTGGAGGGGTTATTGGTTCATCGAGAAGCTTTAAGTGGTCATCCTGGTATATTCGTACCTCCCCTATTGATTCAGGACATAGAGGTTGCTATGTGTGTTATGAAACTAACTATTTGGCCAAGAACTGCCCCGCTGTCTGTTTAGAGCTACTCTTATTTCAACTGTAAGAGGTTAGGGTTTTGCTAGAGATGTATGAGGCAGAGGTAGTGGGGCGCATGGTGTTGGTCGTGGGGCTATTGAACTAGCCAGTAGTTATGGATAGTGCTATGCTATACCCACAAGACCAGAGGTAGAGGCTTCTAACACTTATCTCACATGTATTATCCTCTTTTGTTTCAGATCTACATCTGGGTTATTTGATCCGAGATTAACTTTCTCCTATATGTCTGTATATTTTGCTTTGGGTTTTGATTTTGTTAATGAGACTCTTGCTATGCCTATTCTTATATATAGTACTATAGGAGACTCTTTCGTAGTGGATCATATGTACTGATCCTATATCATAACTTTTGAAAGGTGTGAGACTTTAGCACTACTGGGTGTGCCAAGAATTGCTTGGAAGGGTGCACTTTATTTAGGTCATAAGAGGGTTATATCTTATATTTAAGATTTCCACTAGGTTGAGAGGGTTATGTCCTATTTGGCTTATATTTATGATACTAGAGTTGCTTCACCTCCCTCATTAGATTCTATTTGGGTTGTCCATGAGTTCATGGATATATTTTCGATGGATTTGGATGGTAATGCATCTGAATCATGATATTGACTTTTCTATTAATGTTAAGCCAGGCACCAAGCCCATTTCTATTCCTTCATATAGGATGGATCCAAACGACTTGAAGGAATTAAATGATTAGTTATAGGATTTGATGGATATAGGATTTATCCGACCTAGTGTATGACCTTGAGGTTCACCTATTTTGTTTCTAAAGAATATGGATGGGTCTATGCGGATGTGTATTGATTATCGATAGTTGATAAAAGTGATGTTTAAGAATAAGTATTATCTTTCTCGTATTAATAATTTTGTAACACCTCGAGTTTCTGGTCCTTGAAATTTTTTGAAATTTTATCCTCACTACCTTGACTACGACCTACCCTAGGGTGTTTTGATGAGTCATTGGACTCAAATCATAACCTAAGCAGTGTGTGACTAAGTTCTACACTGAGTACGAGTTGCTCACCAAGAGTCGTAAGGACTTGGTATGAGTCGTTGGGCGCAAATCATAGGATATCAAGTGTTTTTCGCAAATTGATTTTCTGTTGACTGTGACTAGACCCTACGATTTGTAGGGTCCCATTATGAGTCATAACAATTGAGTTGTAGGGTCAACAGTGTGTTGGTGCCCTGGAAACTATCTTGACCTTATGAGTCGTATAGTGACCCATAGTCACTGATGACTAAATTTTATCTTTTAAATAGAAGTCACTTTTAGTGTTTCCACATTGTGATATTGGTTTTTGAATATGAAAAATATGCATATTGAACTACTCTTGAAGTATTGCATAATGTGAAAAGTCAATAATGCATAATGATTTTAAATTGAATCAAGGGAGTTGTGAATTCCTCCAAGTAATGATTAATGGTTTGGCATGTTGATGTTACCTTACAAGTGTAGTTGCTATGATGATACCAACAGTGTATGCCTAAATATGTATTACGGTTCAATAAATGGTAATCTATTATAATTATTTTAATTGGGCGTTAATGAGGGTTGTGTAGGTGCGTCGTAAATGTGGAGGTCCGAAGGGCAGACATTAGAATCCACGGTTGTTGATGTAGGAGTGTATATGACCGAGTGGTTCGAGTACCCCTTATTATTATTATTATATGATTTGGAGGTCCGATTCCCCCACATTATGTTACATGATTTGGTGCTTGTGTCACCTCGATATAACGGGAGGTTCGAGTCCCCCATAGCATATATGTATACTCTCTAGTTCGTGCGGTTACATACACTAGGGCCCTTTCATTCGGGGGAGAGCTGTGCCCATATAGCTTCTAGGTGCCTTTGTATGTTAAGACGGTTAGCTACACAATCCAGGTTAAAGTTTTAAAGTGCATGTTAAGCCTTGTTCCCTACCCCAGAACATGATGAATATATATGTATTTGCATATGATTATGTGTATTGGATTTTGGAATGGCTTGAATTGATATTCATGGCATTATTTTTAATCCTCTATCCCTGAGTTACCTGTTAGTGGTCAAACGGCTAACTATCTTCAGACGTTTTATCCCCACGTGATATAGATTCCAGAGATACGTCTACTTTTCCTACACAAAGTTAATTGGGTCAGCTTGGCTTGTCGGTTTGTAGTAGTGAAGTGGTGAGCTTTCATTCTCCAAAACACTTAGACATTTCATCGGTTCCTTTCATAGATTAGAATTAAGAGTTACATTATCATTGTCATTGTCATCTATCAGAGTCAGGGACATGTCCTGACCAAGATTAGTTTTTGTTTTTTTTGTTAGAAGGATTTGTTGGATTACTGTAGACTTGAGTGATGTTGGTCTGTTGTTTTAGATGGTTACTAGTTATCGGTCACAAGCTTATATTTTATTCTTAAATATTACCTTGTGATATCTTGTTATATTTTAAAAATTCATCCAACTTTATGGATATCGTGTTGTTTGGTTAGGTACAACGGGGTGGTCTCCAGTCTCCGATGGACTTAAGATGCCCATGTCCAATCCCTAGTTTGGGTCGGGACAAAGATAGTATCAGAGCCTAGGTTTGGTGTCCTTGGGTGTCCAACAAAGCTGTGTAATATAGAGTCTCTTTTATGGGTGTGTAACATGCCACACTTATAATGAAGAGGCAATGAGACATTTAGGAATGTTTCCCTTTCTCGTTGATTCTATTTCAAGCTATAGAGACTAAGGTTTTGAATCTCCTCTAATTCCCATTTGTTCGCTTTTCGAATTATGCCACCCAAAAGAACTGATGCTCATGGAAAATCTTCTGTCTAGTCTGAGGAAAATATGGACGGAGCTCAACCTACTCCAGGAGTTCAGACTCGGTCTAGAGTAGCTTCTTCTTAATGCCTTGATGGAGCTCCGTCGGTTACCCCTGTCCCTCCTTAGGCACGTCCAGCTGACATGACTAATGCTGAGTTTCTCCAGTCCATTCATTTGCTTACCCATCTGGTGTCCTCCCAGACTAAGAAGGTTGCTTTTGTTGCTCCATCCTCCGAGGCTACTAAAGTTGGGAAATTTATGAGGTTGAGTCCTTCTACTTTTACTGGTTCTAAAGTTGAGGAAGATCTTCAAAATTTCATTAATGAGATGGAAAATATCTTTCGTGTGATACATGATGCTGATGTGGAGGGCATAGATTTCACAGCTTATTAGTTGAAGGATATAGAATACCAATGTTACGAAAAGTGGGAGCAACTTAGGGGTGATGATACTGAGTTCGATTTGTGGGATAACTTCTCTAAAGATTTTCTTGATCGCTTATTTCCTTAGGAGTTGAGGAAGGAGAAGGCTGAGAAATTTGTGAATTAAAATCAAGGCAGGATAATTGTAAAGAAGTATGCCTTGAAGTTTCATGAGCTGTCGCGTTATGCTATGAGTTAGTTTCTAGCCTTAGGGATAGAATAAGGAAGTTTGCCTCTAGGTTGTCCCCTGAGTTAATCTTGGAGAGCAAGGCTACCTTATTGAACAAGGATATGGACATCTCTAGACTTATGCTGTTTATGAAACAAGTGGAGGATCAGAATGAAAAATAAGTAGACATAAGTGAAAGGCAGAATAAGAAGTTTCGATATTTGGATTAGGGTGCAGATCAGAAGTAGAGTGGTAGAAACGGTGGAAAGTGGTCTAAGAAGAAGTTCGGAAATTCTGGTTCCTACTCTATGACTATTACTCTTTATCCAAAGTTGTTGGGTGATTATCGTTCTCAGTATGATAGTGGGTTTAGTGCGCCAAGAGCCCAGTCTCAGGCTAGTGGGACTCAGTCAACTCCATTGTATCCTCCTTGTAGATTCTGTGGTCATGTGCATCGTGGTGTTTGTGGAGAAGGGAGAAACAAATATTTTAAATGTAGATAGATTGGTCATATGAAGAGGGATTTTCCTTCTAGGGATTCTTCTGTGTCAAATGAGATTCCTGTTGCTACTTCATCAACTCCTATATCGAAGGGTGCTACTTCTTCTTTGGGCTCCGACACTGGAAGAAATTGTCTGTATACTCTTGCCGTCCACAATGATTTTGAAGCATTCTATGATGTTGTTACTGGTATTCTCAAAATTTTCTCTCGTGATGTATATTGTGACACGCCCCAATGCCAGTCCATGTTGTATGGGCACCCCAAGCTCACATGAACCAAAGGCCACCCCGATAACCCAACCGAGTCATAAATATAAATCACAAGGGTTGGATGGAATCCAATTATATGGTAAGATAACGGAGAAACATAATATAAGTCATAACTTAAACATGTCTAACCATTTCATTAGGTTCATCAACTAACCAATATACCCAAGTTCACAGTCATCCATAATACCTCTATACAACTGAAGTTTAGAAGTGTATAGTCAGGACAATCCCCGAAGATAGCCAAACCAAGCCAAAGATAACTAAGTCTAAAGATAGGTGACCAAGTATGAATGTCTTCCAAAGAAAGAAATCTCACCACTCCAAATTCAATGCATGAACCGCTTCAATTGCCTAATCATTGAGCAGGGAGAGAAGAAGATGCTCTAGTCCCTATGTCGCGTGGGGACATAGCGTACGGAGATGGTTAGTGGTTGAAACGCAGGCATATAACTCAAGGATAAGAATAAAATATCATCATATTTCAAAAAAAAGAAATATATCATATTCAATCACATTCATAACCTTATCCATATATAGATATCACATGCTAATCAAGGGGACAAGATTTATCAATACTTTGGAAACACTCATTTATCATGCATGTAATGGAGGACTCCAACCTTCCATACTTATGCATTCAAAAATTCTTCATTAGGCATAGATCTTTAATTGTATTCAAATATCATTATGTAAGGGACTCTAACCCCATACACATCTATTCAAGTGAGGGACTCTAGCCACTCACACATATTCATTCAAGTAAGGGATTCTAAACATATGCTCACCCATTTGGCAATGGATTGTAACCTCTTGCCATATTAGATAAGGGACTCTAATACTAAGACAATTATTTTGAAGAGGCACTTCGACCTCATAAGATCTCATTATGCAAGGGACTTTAACCACAAACAATTTCATTAGGTAAGGGAATTTAACCTCAAACCTTTACTACTATCATTAGTTGACATTGGGACTCTAAACCTTTGTCCATGCATCCAAATATATTCAATGTCACACATATGGATTATAAACCATTTATCCCATTCAACATCATACATGACCACATAGTCCTCATAAGATCCTTCATTTCTCAACCATTTGAATAGGCCAATGCCTTAATTCAACTCCTCATACAATTCAAAATATGGTCCTCAAGACCTTTACAAGCCATTCATATTTCACTAGCAATTATGTACCACAATTTAATCCCACACATAATTCATGTTCTTTATTATGTTAGGGACTTTAAACCCCTTCTTAATCGTCAAACTATCAAGGTAATCAATTAATCAATACATGGATCATTTTACCTTCACAATATCATTTATCAAGTATTCACGCATATCTAGCCATTGCCCTAGTTCAAAGCACCATCATCATGTAACTAGATATCTCACTTAGACATTTTCACAAGAACCTTGTGTTCATGCCTTTACCAAGGCCAATTTCATGGTAGAAGCCCTAAAGATTAGGGTTACTAATTCACCACATATTATACCACGTACAACAAGCATCTACATATGAGAATCATCTTCAATATCATGAATAAACACAAGTCTAAGTAAGAATCATTATTGTTCATCATTTAGCAACAAAACCCCTTTTATTTGATTTCAAAACCACCACGTAAACATACTTATTGAAGTGTGAAATACATGTATTTTAAAGTTATTTAATAAAGGGAAGTGATAAATGCCTTAAACAACTTGAATCACCAAGAATATTGACTCCCCTTTGCCTCTTGAAGATCTCCCTCCAAACCCTAGCCTTCAATCTTGTTTCAAGAAACTTATAGAGTGTTTGGAGTGTTTGAGTCTTGTAAATGAGGGCGTAGGAGTCTACAATGACTTAAATAGTGAGAGGGTTCAGGGTTTTAGGCATTTAAAATGAACATAAGGCCCTTAGTTAAAAGTTGGAAAATGACCCCGTCTAGAGGTACGACTCCCTAAGTAATCATACCCTAAGTACGAGTGTTAACCTTACTTGTACCCTAGGCTCCTTCTAGGTCATCTACACTCTTAAGGGTATGAGTGGACACCCTTGAGTCATAACCAAAGGGTCATACTCAACAACTATCTAGTAAGCTTTATACGTATTGAAAATAGTGCAGTTACATTGAAACTTTACTCTATATGATTGAGTAGTATACGACTCGTATGCATTAGTTACGACCACGGTGATGCCATGTTGTATCGTGGATAGTGTGTTACCCTTATGGAATGATTAAGGTACGATAGGTGGGGGGGAAAGGTGGGTACGGATCATATCAAAGTATACGACTCAAGTCCCTAGTCATACCCAACTCAGAGACATCAAATGGTGAAGCTCTTCTCATGGTTCAAAGCCTAGGTGTTTCAATTCCCCCCACTTGGATCATTTGTCATTAAATGATGGGTAAGGAATACATAAAAACATGTTAACACATAAAATTAACCTTTACACAATGTTAAAGCATGAATTTAATATGGACAAAATACATATCATACTAATCATCAATTCATTTATTTCATCAACTTTGGGACTCAAACCCATATCTTATCAAAACACTTACTCGTTACAAGACTTAGGGACTTAAACCCATCAACTTATCAAGGATATTTACTTAATTCAAGGATTAGGTACTTGAATCCATCATTTACCAAAGTCATGAATCAACTCAAGATACTAGGGACTTAAACCCATCACAACAAATCACGCATAATTCAAAGCATTAGGGACTTGAACCCATTGTCTAACATGACACAAATCAACTCAACAAATTGGGGACTTTAACGCGTTCTATATCAAAGACCAAAAATCAAAGCAAGAAGATCAACACATACCTCCATCCCAAGTTTCCGAAATAGGAAACAAATGGAAGTACTTGGACTTTATATCCTCTTTTGCTTCCCACGTAGCTTCCTCAGACTTTTGGTTCCTCCATAGAACCTTACTGAAGCCACCTCTTTCGTTTGAAACCGTCATAATTGCCAATCCAAGATCCTCACCGGGATCTTCTCATGGGACAAAGAGTCCAAAATACCGATATCGTTCAAGGGAACAACCAATGAAGGATCACCCATAATTTTTGCAACATAGAGACATGGAAAACTGGGTGATTAGAGTTCATACTAGAAGGAAACTCCAACTCATAGGCAACATTGCCAACCCTCTTCAAAATCAAGTAGGGGCTAACATATCGGGGACTAAGCTTCCCCTTTTTAAGAAATCACATCACTCTCTTAATGGGAGAAACTTTCAAGAATACCCAATCGCTAACACTAAACTCTAAGTCCCTACGTTTCACATCCGCATAGGACTTTGGGAAACTTTGAGCGGTTTTAAATCTATCATGAATCACCTTCACCTTCTCTAAGGCTTAGTGAACTAAATTGGGGCCAAGTAACTTACCTTCTCCAATTTCATACCACCCAATAGGAGATCAAAATCTCCTACCATACAATGTCTATAAAAGTGCCATGTGGATACTAGAGTGGTAATTATTATTATAGGCATACTTAATCGAAGGAAAGTGGTCATACCAACTACCACCATAATCAATCACATAAGCCCGCAACATATCTGCCAAGGTTTGGATGGTACTTTCTGCTTGCCCATTCATATACGGGTGGAAAGCAGTACTAAGGCACACTCTAGTACCCAAACTCTTTTAGAACGACTTCTAAAAGTGGGATTAAAATTGAGGACCACAATCCAAAATAATAGAGATTGGAGCACTGTGAAACTTCATAATCTCTGTAAGATACAACTTAGTATAATCTTATGTCAAAAAATTAGTTCGCATGGGAAAGAAGTAAGCAGAATTGGTCATTTGATCAACAATGACCCAAATGTAATCACATTGATTCCGGGATCTAGGAATACCTGTAACGAAATCCATTTTAATTGTCTCCCACTTCCATTTGATCAACAATGACCCAAATACAATCCCCCAGGACTCATGTGCTCAATTTTCACTTGTTGACACACTTTACAATTGGCCACATAACTAGCCATAACACACTTTATGTTATCCCACCAATAGAACTCTCTAAGATCATGATACATCTTGGTGGAACCAGGATGATAGCATACCGAGATTTATGAGCCTCGACCATGACCTCTTTCCTCAATCTATTGATGTTGGGAACAATAGCCTACCTTGGTATCTAAAGACACCATCACCCCCAATCACACAGTCTGCAACCTTGTGTTGACCCATATTACTCTTGATCTTCATCAAGTCGGGGTCCAATACTTGATTTTCTTTTTTTCTCGACAACAAAAGATGACTGAGATACCGTAATCACAAATACATCACCATCCTTAGAGTCTGTAAGTCAAACCTCAAGATTAGCCAAACGGCAAATGTGCTTCACCGATTCTCGCTTATACTTATCAACATAGGCCAAACTTCCCATGGAGAATCTACTAAGAGTATCGACGACTATATTTACCATACCTGGATGATAATAAAGACTCATATCATTGGCTTTCAACAACTTAAGACACCTTCTTTGCCAGAGATTTAAGTCCTTTTAGGTAAACACATATTAGAGACTCTTATGATCGGAAAAGATATCAACATGAACCCCATATAGATAATGTCTCCAATATTTAATGCAAATACCACGACTAACAACTCTATGTCATGAGTAGGATAGTTATTCTCATGAACTTTCAATTGCCTAAAAGAATAGGCCACCACCCTACCATGTTGAATCAATATGTAACCAAGACTAACACAGGAAGCATTATAATAAACCACAAAACCATCATCGGAGCCGAAGTTAATTTATATTTCAAATTCTCAAAACTACCCTCACACGCGTCGAACCACAAGAAATTGACCTTATTTTGGGTCAATTTCATCAATGGGGCCGCTATGGTTGAGGAAATCTCGACAAATCTTCTACAGTAACCAACTAGACCCAAGAGGATCCAAATAATGGTTGGAGTCATAGGTCTAGGCCACTTCTTAACCGCCAAAATCTTTTGGCGATCTACCATGATACCTTCACTAGAAATGATATGACCAAGAAAAGCTACAACTCTTATTCAAAACTCACACTTAGAAAACTTGGCATACAATCGATGATCCTTCAAAGTTTTCAACAAAGCACAGAGGTGATGTACATGATCTGCCTGACTCTTAGAATACATTAAGATATCATCAATGAAGACAATGACAAACATGTCCAAGAACGGATGAACGATTCTATTCATGAAGTCCATGAATGTCATCGGGGCATTGGTCAACCCAAAAGGCATAAGAAGAAACTTATAGTGGCCATATTAGGTTTTAAAGGTCGTCTTAGGTATATCCTCATCCTTAATATTAAGATGATAATAACCTGATCTAATATCAATCTTAGAGAAATACTTCGCACATTAAAGTTGATCAAACAAATGATCAATCCTAGGAAGAGGATATTTATTCTTTACAGTCACTTTTTTCAACTGATAAAAATCAATGCACATACAAAGGGAACCATCCTTCTTGTGAGTGAACAACACAGGAGCTCCCTAAGGAGACACACTAGGATGGATAAAACCTTTATCTAAGAGGTCTTTCAATTGATCCTTAAGCTCTTTTAGCTCTACCAGAGCTATTCTATAAGGAGGGATAGAAATAGGACGAGTGTCTGAGACAAGATCAATCCCAAAATCAATTACCCTATTGGGAGGAACACCCGAAAAATCATTGGGAAACACCTTGAGAAACTCATTATCCACGGGAATGGTTCTAGAGAAGGCTCTTCTAAGTCAGAATCTTTAACTTGGACCAAATGATACAAGCACCCTTTTGAAATCAACTTTTAGGCCTTTAGATAAGAAATAAACCTTTCCTTAGGCACTAGGGAACCACCTTCCTGCACAATGACCGATTCATTAGGGAATTGGAACATGATCCTATGGGTCCGAAAATCTAAAGAAGCATAACACAAATGCAACCAATTCTTTCCTAAAATGACATCAAAATCAACCATTTCCAACTCTATTAAGTCTACAAGAGTATCCCTACCACCAACTGATATCACAAACCCCATATAGACTTTTCTAACAATCACAGGATCTTCAATCGAGGTAGAAACAAAAAAGGAACCAATAAACTCTTGGGACCACAATAAAGATACATGGCCACATATGGGGTCACATAAGAATGAGTAGACCCTTGATCAAGAAAGCAATACATATCACAGGAGAAAAGTCTTAACATACTCATGACAACATCGAGAGATGCCTCAGACTCCTAGTGGGTAGCAAGAGCATACAAGTAGTTTGGGCCAACACCAGTGCCAGAAGCAGAAGCAGAGGCAGACATAGCACCCTTCAATACAAGAGTAGATAGAGTAGAAATAGGGGTCGTGTTGGACCAAGAAGCCTCTAAAGAGGGGAAATTGCTGCATATGCCCAATCCAATAATAATGAAAACATCTATTTCACCCCTTTTAATACTGACCATGATGACTCTAATCCCAAAAACTTCAAAAAGGGCAAGGTGGAGCCGACTGAGTACCACTAGCCTAGAATTAGGCATCCCATGCTTGGGACCTACCACTAAACTAAGTCTGACGATCACCCAAAACTTTGGGTAACAAGAGAAAACACTAGCAAAGGATAAAAAGCTCGAACTCCCCCACTTCTTTTGTGGCCACTTGCAACTATCACCACCACTAGGCTTAGAAGGCCTAAATTTCTTTCCTTGCCTCTCACTAAGCTCAACTTGCTTTTTTCTATCTTCTTTTAATTGTTGCAAATACATAATCAACTTAGAAATATCTATCTCAATCAACAAGGCCGCCTTTCTCTCAAGGATTAACTCATGGGACAATCTTAAGACAAACTTACGCATTCTAGACCTCATTCTGGAAACCATCTTGGTAGCATACCTTGATAATTGATGGAAATAAAAGGAATACTATTTAACAAACATCCTCTCTTACTTCAAGTTCATAAACTCTTTAGCCTTAGCCCCCCTCAACTCTTGAGAAAAGAAGCGGTCTAAGAAATCCTCAAAGAATTCCTACCATATGGAGGGACTATTATCAACACCTCTAGGTAACTCCCACCTCTTGTACCATTGGTATGCTACATATTTCAATTAGTAGAAAGCCAACTCAACAACCTCAATATTCGAAGCATGCAAGATTTGGAGGATCTTCTCTATTTCATCAACGAAGCCTTAATGATCCTCCTCAATCTTTATACTGAGAACTTCAGAGGGATCAACCTCATAAATTGGCCAATTTTTATGGCCTCAGAAGAAATGGTAGTCGGAGCATCATATTTTGATTGAGAGGCTACCAATTGAGTCAAGAGATTGATAAAGCGATAAAACTCGGGATTAGTAGTATCCTTCTGAGGTGATAGAATAGGAGGGTCACTTTCATAGTTGGGGTTGGTAGGGGCAGGTGGAAACCTATAAAGATGGTCAAATTCCACAGCCCTATCCTAGGTCTGAACTCCAAAAGTTGTACGAGATTCATCCATATATACCTCAGAAGGGTTTGCCTGAGCCTTAGATATCCTTGAGGACATGATCTGAATGATATCAAATAGAAATCAAAAGAATCTAAGACCTTAGACTCTATATCTTAATATTGAAACACAAGAAAGGGAAACATTTTCTAAAATGTCTCATAGCTCCTCTTTTATAAGTGTGGTGTGCTTCACACCCATAAAAGAGACTCTACTGGACACGGTAGTGTGGACATCCAATTGAACATAAACATAGTCTCTGATACCAACTTGAGACACCCTGACACTGTTCAATGTCATATGGGCACCCCAAACTTACATAAATTGGAGGTTACCTCAATAACCCAGCCTAATCAATCAATATAAATTACAAGGGTTGGATGGAATCCGACTATATGGTAAGATAGTAGAAAAACATGATATGTCATAACTTAAACATGTCTAACCATTTCATTAGGTTCATCAACTAACCAATAGACCCAAGTACAGAATCATCCACAATACCTCTATACAACCAAAGTTTAGAAATTTATACATTAGGAAAAGACCCCGATCATAGCCAAACCAAGCAAAAAATAACTATGTCTAAAGATAGGTGACCAAGGATGAATGTCTTCTGAAGAAAGGAGCTCACCACTCCAAATTCAATGAACGAACTGCTTTGATTTTCTAATCACTGCGTAGGGAGAGAAAAAGATGATTTAGACCCTATATCGTGTAAGGACATCGCGTCCGGAGATGGTTAGCAGTTGGAACTCTAGAATGTAACTTAAGGAAAAGGATAAAATATTATTATCATTTAACAACAAGAATTATATCATATTCGATCACATCCATAACCTTATCCATATATATATATCACATGCTAATCAAGGGGACAAGTTTTATCAATACTTTGGAAACGCTCATTTATCATGCATGCAATGGAGGACTCCAACCTTACACACTTATATATTTAAGCATTTTTCATTAGGCATAGGACTTTAACTATATTCACATATCATCAAGTAAGGGACTCTAACCCCACACACATCCATTCAAGTGAGGGACTCTAACCACTCACACATATTCATTCAAGCAAAGGAATATAACCATATTCTCACCTATTTGGCAAGGGAATCTAACCTCATGCCACATTATATAAGGGACTTTAACCCCAAGATAATTTATTTGGTGAGGTACTTCAATCTCAGAAGATCTTATTATGCAAGGGACTTTAACGATAAGTAATTTAATTAGGCAAAAGACTTTAACCTCAAGCTATCATGGCTATCAATAGTTCATATCAAGACTCTAAACCTTTGCCAATGCATCTACATATATTCAATGCCACATATAAGAACTTTAACCCATTTAGCCAATTCAACATCATACATGACCACATGGTCCTCATTGGAGCCTTCATCACTCAACCATTTCAGTAGGCCAATTCCTTAATTCAACTCCTCATACAATTCAAATTATGGTCCTCAAGACCAATACAAGCCATTCATATTTCATTAGCAATTTTATACCATAATTTAATCTCACACATAATTCATGTTCATTTTAATGTTAGGGACTTTAACCTCTTTCTTAATTATCAAGCCATCAAGGTCATCAATTACATAATACATGGCTTATTTTACCTTCACAATATTATTTATCAAGCATTCACACAAATTGGGCCATTTCCCTAGTGCAAAGTATCATCATCATGTAACCAGATATCTCACTTAGATATTTTCACAAGCACCTTGTGTTCATGACTTTACCAAGGATAATTTTAAGGAAGAAACTATCAAGATTAGGGTTACTCATGAACCAAATATTAGGCCACATACAACAAGCATACACATGCAAATAATCTTTAGTAACATGAATAAACACAAGTCTAAGTAGGAATCATCATTTCTCATTATTTAGCAACAAAACCCTTTTTATTTGATTTTGAAACTACCATGTACACTTACTAATTCAATTGTGAAATACATGGGTTTTAAAGTTATTTATAAAGGGGAAGATATGTATGCCTTAAACAACTTGAATCACCAAGAATATTAAATCCCTTTTGTCTCTTGAAGATCATCCTCCAAATCCTAGCCTCCAATCTTGCTTCAAGAAACTTTTAGAGAGTTTGGAGTGTTTGAGTCTTGTAAATGAGGGCTTATGAGGCTACCAAACCTTATATGGTAATATGGTTTAGGTTTTTAGGAATGGAAAATGAACACAAGGCTCTTAGTTAAAATCTGGAAAATGACCCCCGTCTAGGGGTACGACTCCCCCATAGGACTCTCTAAATAATATTACCCTAGGGTATGAGTGGTACCCTCACTAGTACCCTAGGATCCTCATAGGTCGTATATATTATTAAGGGTATGAGGGGACTCCCTTGAGTCATAACCAAAGGGTAAAAATCAACCCCTACGTAAGCTTCATCCGTATAAAAAATTATCCATTCAAGTTGAAACTTTACTCCATATAATTGAGTAGAATACGACTCATATGCATTAGTTATGACCAATGGGAGGCCATGTTGTATAGTATATAGTGTGTTACCATCATGGACTGATCAATTTATGGGAGGGGGACAAGGTAGGTATGACCCATATCCAAGGGTACGACTCAAGTCCCTAGTTGTACCCAACTCAAAAACATCAAATGGTGAAGCTCTTCTCATAGTTCAAAGCCTAGGTGTTTTATATTGTCAGCTTGATCCTGGGTCTACACTATTTTTTGTGACCCTTTTTGTGGCTATCCATTTTGGTTTTGATCCCGAGTGTATTTCTGACCTCTTTTTTGTGTCCACCTCGGTGGGTGTCTCCATTATGGCTAGAAGTATATATAAGGGTTGTGTGATATTGGTATATCATTGGAAGATCATGTTAGATCTGATAGATTTATACATGGTAGACTTTGATATAATTTTGGGGATGGTTTGGTTGCATTCCTGCTATGCTTCTCTTGATTATCGGACCTGGAGGGCCAATTTCCATTTCCCTAATAAAATGGTTGTTAAATAGGAAGGTAGTTCCATAGTACCTCAAGGAAATTTAATTCATATCTTAGAGCTCAGAAATTGGTTTCTAAAGGGTGCCTCTATAACCTAGCGTATGTTAAAGATTGTAGATCTGAAGGTGCTGTATTACAGACTGTCCTTGTGGTCTGTGAATTTCCTGAGGTATTCCCTGATGAGCTTTCTAGTATTTCTCCTGATAGGGAAATTGATTATGGGATTGATCTTCTTCCATACACTCATTATATTCATATCCCTCCTTATAGAATGTGTAACGACCCAAAATCACCTCCCGGGACGTCACACGGTGCTTAAGGCTAAAAGTAGCCACAAGCTAACCCTTTGAGCCTATTTCTACTAATAACACTCATTTCAAGATGAAATAATTCAAAAACTAGCATAGTCATATCATATGAAAGGAAATACGGAGAAAATGCTTGGTCCAAATGACCATAATACTGGAAACCTCAACACAACCACAATCTGATAACTAGTCTGACAAAGCCTTTGCTAATCCATGAACTAGAGAGCCGTTGGGACAGGTCCCCAACTAACTCAAAATGAACTAAAAGTAAGAACATAGTCTCTCAAATACCAAATGTCTGAAGATAGGTCCTCGAACCATGAGGACTCACCACTGTAGGAATGTAGATAGAGGTACTTCAAAGTCACTGACGAGGCTGGGACTAAGCACCTGAACCTTCATTATAAGAAAATGTTACACATAGACGTATATGTGGATCTGCACTTGGGAATGTACTAAGTATGTGGGGGTTCATGCATTTATATAAAACAATATCAATACTTTGTAATCAAATCATGCATGCAATAAGTAATGAGTCAAATAGCTTGAATAAGTATAAAATGTAAATCTCATGAATCATATAAAATGGAGCATGTAACATAAATCTCGTGAGTCATCATTGTTTAATTTTGAAATCGGTAATCTTCTCCTATTCTCATTACCCATAGGCTAATGGAAACTTTAAACAATACTTTCAACTTATTCATATGTCTCATAGAGAGTAAAACTTCTTTAATGCTCAAGAACTCATAAATCTTTTGAATTCAAGTACTTGGAATTCAGAATCATATAACTTTGAAACATACTTAAAGGCATCTCATTTGCTTAAGGAAAATATCTCGTTTCAAGCTTTAGGGAAAAATAATTATATTAAAGTAAAATACTTTAGTCTTAGGGAGTAAATATGCAACTTTACTATTAGGAAAATAAGTTGTATAATGGGAGGTTCTCTTAACCGACATAAGCTATGCGAGGTACATGGAGTCCAACATTTTGTCCTCCTAAGAAACAGACCCCACGTTGGGGAGGAGCATCATACTCTTGCCAGGGAGTATAACCTCAATTCAGTGATTAATTATCTCGGCCTCGGGCCCAATATCTTAGCTTTAGGCCCAAAATCTGAAAACTATGGTGGCACATAGTTTTGGGGTAAGAAACTATAGCAACTTACTCACGGTGCTAAATTCTACTCCCTTTAGTTTATCTCGCTCATCTCATGGAAATCGACTTTTAAAAGTAAACTTATGATTCATAAGAACGCAACAATCAAATCTGTAATCTCATGTGGTAGAGCGGATTTCAAAACTCTATGACCATTTGGTCAAAGCATTTCTCAATAATCTCAAAATACTTAAATCATGGGTGCTTATAGAACAATAGTTCATAAAATTGCAAATCTTAAGTAGGGCTTAATGACCCATAATTCCATATCAAGTTAAAAATCATCATAATTCATAATAGATAGCATATAGATTCATAAATCATATAAAAATCTAGAATTTACAACAATTTAGCTCATAATCTCAACATACTCATATACTTCAATATCTCAAACCTTTCAACTATTAAATTTTCAAGGATTAAAATCATGGGGTATAAACCCAACTGCAATTTCTCAAGAAAACATGCAAAAATCATGCCATTAGACTATTAATTCATGGGAAACATCAAATGCTTGCAACCAATAACGATGGGTGAAAACCCCCAATTCAATTTCATCTAAAATCTTATAAATTGCAGAGAATTATGGTTTAAATAAGCCTTTGGGAACAAGGGTGAAAGGATTACCCTTGTTTAAAACCCCATATACCTTGAATTAGTAGCTTTGGATGAACTCTCACTTTTGGGACTCTATTCGTACTCTTGAATGGGGATTGTTGAAACCCTTAACTTGGGAACCTTGAATCTTGACGGAATTTAGAAAATCTAAGGTAGATTCTTGAGATTCTTCGAAGAGGTTTTTGATACTTAGGGTTTTTGTTGAGAGAAAACTTGAGAAAAACTTCATAGAATGCTGGTAAAATGACTTTAATTTTGTGTTTGTACGGGTTAAGAGGCTTGGCAAAAAGTCCAAAGTGCTCTTTTTAACTTCTACACGAAGCTGGAAAAATTAAACTAGGAACCCCATTTCATGGGCCACCGCGATGTGCCACTATCGCGGTGGCTCACTAGAAATTGATGAATGGGAATCTGGGAGTCACCGCCATGTGGATCCATCGCATTTTCCCACTGGTTGGGACCTGGAACTTCAGCGTGATGGATCACAATCGCGCTAGGCCACTGGAAATTGACTATTGAGAAATTGGGGTCCTCTGCAATGCGCCACTATCACGGAGTTCCACTGGAATTTGACAATTGTCAAATAAACCCTCTCCGCAACGCGCCAAGCACTAAAATGATGCTGTTTTATGACTAGGACTCAAATTAGCCATAAGTTCTTACCCGGGTATTGGATTTAGGCGAATCTTATATCGAGGAAAAGCTTATCAAATTTCCCATGTGATAAAAAGTTGAAACTAGGGGAATTCAATATGGTTAACACGATACTCACTTAGGAATTCACTTGTCAATTTTTTAGGGATGGAATTACGCATCACTTGACATGCCCTAAGGCTCATTCTACGAGAGAATTTTTGCCGGGTCCTACAATATATCACCCTTGGAAACATTCATCCTAGAATATCGCTAGTTAGACTAGGAACATAGGAAAAATAGAGTACACATAGCTGAAGAAAATAAATGGCTCAAAATCTCTCTAAACTCTTGAATACCTCAAAAATTGCAAGAACTCATGCAAGAATAAATACATAGTTGAACTTTAGATTAGAAAGGCTGAATTAAGGAAGAACAATACCTTTAGATTGATCTGAACTCATGGAAAAGAGGTGCGAGTACTTTACTGGCATGTCTGCTTCTGCCTCCCAAGTAGGACCCTCAACTGACTGGTTCTGCCATACAAATTTGACCAAGGGGATCTCTTTGTTCCTCAGCCTACGGATCTGAAAATCTAGGATCTCAACATGAATCTCATCGAATGAAAAACTGTACTAAATATCAGCACTCTCTGAGGGATCTACTACAACAGAATCACCAGTATTCTTTTTAATCATGAAGACATGAAAAAAAGGATGAACTACTGACAATTCTGCGGGTACCTCAGCCTCATAGGCTACTTTACCAACATGGCTCAAGACTCTATATGGGCCAACAAAACGGGGACTAAGCTTCCCCTTTTTACCAAACCTTTTCTCGCCTTTCATGGGTGAAATCATCAAGTATATCAAATCACCCACTTCAAACTCAAGATCTATTCTTCTCTCATCGGCATAAGACTTTTGATGACTCTGGGCGGTCTTCAACCTCTCTCAAATCAACTTAACTTTCTCCATAGCTTCAAACACTACATTAAGTCCAATCACGGAAGCTTCACCAACTTCAAACCAACCTATGGGTGATTTACATCTTCTACCATACAAGTCCACAAATGGTGCCATCCCAATGCTAGCATGGTAACTATTGTTATAGGCAAACTCTATCAATGGCAAATGCTCATCTCAACTACCATTGAAAAATCCAGAGCACATGCCCTCAACATATCTTCCAGGGTCTGAATGGTTTTCTCAGCCTGACTATCTATCTTCAGATGAAAAGAGAAACTCAAAAGAACATGGGTACTTAGACCCTGTTGAAACGCCCTCCAAAACTGAGAAGTAAATTGAGTGCCCCTATCCGAAATAATGGACGAGGGAACTCCATGCAACCTGACTTACTCCTTGATATACAATCTAGCATAATCCTCAGTTGTATAAGATGTGAGCACGGGCAAAAAATGGACGGACTTAGTCAGCCTATCCACAACATCCCAAATAGAACCATGATGACAACACAAAAGAGGTAACCCAGTCACAAAGTCCATATTCACTACCTCCCACTTCCAAGTGGGTATACCAAACTCTTGCATTACAGCACCAGGTCTTTGGTGATCTACCTTAACCTATTGGCACATTGCACACTTTGCTACAAACTCAGATATATCCTTCTTCATGCCATTCCATCAATAGATTTCCCGTAAGTCGCGGTACATCTTGGTAGTGCCGGGATGAATGAAATACCGTGCACCATGCACTTCAGCTATAATCCGCTGCCTCAGATCATCAAAACATAGAACATATAATCTACCCTGCAATCTCAACACACCATCTCCCCCTTGGGAGAAAGCCTCTACCTTCTGGTCCTTAACTGCCTTCTTTGGTCTGACCAAACTAGGATCTCTATCTTGCTTCTCCTTTATTTCCAAAACTAAAAATGATTCGAAACTACTTTGTACCAAAGTACTTCCCTTGGCTGAATGAAGTAACCTAATACCTAATCTAGCCAAATAATGCACATCCTAAGCTAACTCTTTCTTACCTTCCTCTACATAGGCAACACTACCCATAGACAATCTGCTAAGGGTATCCGCCACTTGTTGGCCTTTCCCGAGTCATACAACATACTTATATCATAGTCTTTTAACAACTTCAACCACCTCATCTGCCTAAGATTTAACTCCTTCTGAGTAAACACATACTACATGCTCTTATGATCAGTAAACACATCAATATGAACACCATAAAGATAGTGTCTCCAGATTTTCAAAGCAAAGACCACATCAGCTAACTCAAGATTGTGGGTTGGGTAATTCTTCTCATGCGACTTTAACTTTCTAGAGGCGTAGGATATAACCTTACCTCTTTGCATCAACACACAACTCAAACCAATTTTAGAGGCATCATAATACACTATAAAACCATCTGTACCATCAGAAAAGTCAACACAAGGGCTTAAGTAAGTCGAGTCTTCAACTCCTGAAAACTTTTCTCACAGAAATCTGACCACTGGAACATAACTTTCTTTTGGGTCAGCCGGTTTTTGGGAGACACAATAGAAGATAAACCTTCAACAAAACGGCGGGAGTAGCCAGCTAGACCTAAGTAACTCATAATGTCAGATGGGAAAATTGGTCTAGGCCAATTTCTTATAGCTTCTGTCTTTTGGGGATCAACTTTAATACCTTCGGCTGAAACAACATGACCCAGAAAGGCTACAGACCTTAGAAAAAATTCATACTTACTGAATTTAGTGAAGAACTTGCGATCTTTAGGAGTTTACAAGACAATTTTAAGGTGATTTGCATGGTCACTCTTATTACGGGAGTACACAAGGATGTCATCTATGAACACTATGATAAATATATTGAGATATTGCTTGAACACTCGATTCATTAGGTCCATGAAGGCTACTGGGGCATTGGTTAGCCCAAAAGACATGACTAGAAACTCAAAGTGATCATAGCGGGTTTTGAAGGCTATCTTTGGAATATCACATTCCCTTACGTTAAGTTGGTGATAGCCGGATCTAAGGTCTATCTTGGAGAAATAACTTGCACCTTGCAACTAATCAAATAGGTCATCAATTCTCAGAAGAGGATACTTATTTTGGACTGTAAGCTTGTTAAACTGATGATAGTAAATGCACATATGCAAAGAACTTTCTTTCGCACGAATAAGACAGGTGCGCCCCAAGGAGAAATATTAGGCCTAATAAAACCTTTGTCTAAAAGATCTTTAGGTTGCTCTTTCAACTCCTTAAGCTCTACAGGTGCCATACGGTATGGTGGAATACAAATAGGTCGAGGATCAGGAATAAGGTCAATCCTGAATTCTATCTCTCTATCGGGAGGTACCCTGGAGATCTTCTGGAAAAACATCTGGAAACTCATTAAGAATATCGACTGACTGAATATTTGGAGCCTCAAACTTAATGTCTTTTACTCTAACTAGGTAATAGATGTAACCCTTGGATATTATCTTTCTGTCTTTGATATAGGAGATAAAATGACTCTTAGGAGATATCGAACACTCGGACCACTCACAATCTAGTTCATCAGGAAACTAAAACTTGACCATACGGGTATGACAGTCTATAAATGTATAACAAGAATGAAGCCAATCCATACCTAAAATAAGGTCAAAATCCACCATGTCTAACTCTATCAAATCCGCAAGTATGAATCTATGAAGAATAGTAATAGGACAATCTCTATACACTTGTTTAGCAACAACTAACTCCCCTACTGGTGTAGAAACTAGGAAGGGCTTAGAAATCTTTTCTGGATTCATTTTAAAATTCACAGCTACAAATGGGATTACATAAGAGATACTTGACCCAGGGTCCAACAACACATAAATATTAAAACAAAATATGCGGAGCATACTAGTAATAATATCGGGAGAGTCCTCCTGCTCCTGATGGGATGGTAAGGCATAGAATCTATTCTAGCACTGACCGCTAGCAGTTCTAGATAAAGTTCCCTGAGTAGTGGCAGGATGGGGTATAGAATCTAGTGCTCTAGTAGCCTGTGCCTAAGGTCGGGCATCTTAGTTCCCCTGTCTAGCATGAGGACAATCTCTATGTTTGTGGCCCTACTTTCCATAACCAAAACAGCCTCTTAAATCTATGAAACACTCACCAAGATGATCCCTACCACACTTAGCACAAGAAGGATAATGGGGCCTATTGCCAATACTATTTTGCGACCTAGACATAAAAGACCTGCCCTCTTTCTCCTGCCTGCCTCTAGGTGCGCGAGCACTAGCTAATGAAGGTGCTCGCATAGACAGACATCTTTGAAACTGAGGGACATTACCTCCATGGAACCTAGGCTGACTAAAATTATGTTGCTCAGATCTAGCCCTCCTGTTACCCCTTACTCTATTTCTCCCTCTAATCTTATCTACCTTTATCTGCTAGGCATTCATCATTAACCTAGCCAGATCTATATCTCTATACAACATTGCAGTCCTACACTCCTTTAGTACTAACCCAGAAACACCAATCACAAACTTGCTCATACTCGTCTGGGTGTCAGAAATAAAATCAGGAGCATACTTAGCCAACTAGATGAACTTCAAGCAGTACTCCTTAACAGTCATGGAGCCCTACCTTAAGTTCATAAACTCCTAAATATTTTCTTCCCTAATCTTAAGCGGAAAGAACTTGTCCAAAAATGCATCTTGGAACACCTGTTAAGTCATAGGAGCAACATCCTCACCTCTACCCTTCCTTCACGATACAACCCAGTCATAAGATATGTCCTTCAACCTGTAAGATGCCAACTCAACACTTTCTTCCTTAGAAACATGCATCACCTGCATGATCTTTCTCACCTCCTTAAGGTATAACTGCGGGTCCTCATCTTCCTTAGACCCATAAAACTCTGGTAGATTCATCCACATAAAATCATAGATCCTAGCTGTGGCTACATCACCTCCTTGTTGATTAGTAATTGTGGCCTGGTTATTAGCCCAAATATTGGCAGTTACTGCTTGGGCTAATGCCTGAAAGGCCACCTGAAACTCAGCATAAGACACAGTCTCATTCAAAGGACCAACAGGTGGGGGTTGCTCATCATCATTCCTATAGGAATTTGCTCTTCAGAGAGACATTTTATAAAATAGAAGAGAATACATTATTAGATAAGAGGGACAACTGTAAGAATGATACAATCCGAAAGGAAGAAAGAACTTTTCCTAAAATGTCTTGTAGCCTCTTCATTATAGATGTGGTGCACTACACACCCCATGATCAAGACTCTACTTAACGCGTCTTATTAGACTCTCTAGGACTCTTTAAAACCTTAGGCTGTGATACCAAGTTTGTAACGACCCAAAATAGCCTCCCGAGATATCACATGGTGCTTAAGGATACAAGTAGCCCCAAGCTAACCCTTTGAGCCTATTTCTACTAATAACACTCATTTATAGAATAAATAATTCAAACACTAGCATAGTCATATCATATGAAAGGAAATACAGAGAAAATGCTCGGTCCAAATGACCAAATTACTGGAAACCTCAACATAACCAAAATCTGATAACTAGTCTAACAAAGCCTCTACTAATCCATGAACTAGATATCCATTGGGATAGGTCCCCAACTAACTTGAAATGAACCGAAAGTAAAAACGTAGTCTCTCAAACGCAAAAATATTTGAAGATAGGTCCTCAAACCATGAGGACTCACCAATATAGGAATATAGATAGAGGTACTGGAAAGTCACTGGCGAGGCAGGGACTGAGCACCTAAAGCTACATTATAAGACAATGTAGCACATAGATGTATATGTGGATCAACACTTGGGAATATACTGAGTGTGTGGTGGTGCATGCATTAATATAAAACAATATCAATACTTTTTAATCAAATCATGCATGCAATAAGTAATGACTCACATAGCTTGAATAAGTTTAAAATGTGAAGCTCATGAATCATGTAGAATGGAGCATGTAAAACAAATCTCGTGAGTCATCATAGTTTAACTTTAAAATCGGTAATCTTCTCTTATTCTCATTACCCATAGGCTAAAGGAAACTTTGAACAATACTTTCAACTCATTCATATGTCTCATAGAGAGTTAAACTTTTTTAATTCTCAAGAACTCATAACTATTTTGAATTCAAGTACTTGGAATTTGAAATCATATAACTTTGAAACATACTTGAATGCATTTCATTCGCTTTAGGAAAATATCACGTTTCAAGCTTTAGGAAAAAAATACTTATATCAAGGGAAAATACTTTAGTCTTAGGGAGAAAATCTGCAACTTTACTATTAGGAAAATAACTTATAACAAGGGAGGATCTATTAACCAACATAAACTATGCGAGCTACATGGGGTCCAACATTTTGTGCTCCTAATAAAGAGACCCCATGTTGGGGAGGAGCATCATAATCTTTCCAGGGAGTATAACCTTAATTCAGTGATCACTTATCTCAGCCTCAGGCCCAATATCTTGGACTTAGGCCCAAAATCTAAAACCTACGGTGGTACGTAGTTTTGGGGTAATAAACTATAGCAACTTACCCAACTTGGTGCTAAATACTACTCCCTTTAGTTTATCTCGCTCATCTCATGGAAATACACTTTCAAAAATAAACTTATGGTTCATAAAAGCCCAACAATCAATCTGTCATCTTATGTGGTAGAGTGGATTTAAAAACTCTATGACCATTAGGTCAAAACATTTCTTAATAATCTTAAAATACTCAAATCATGGGTGCTTATAACACAATAGTTCATAAAATTGCAAGTCTTAAGTAGGGCTTAATGACCCATAATTCTATCTCAAGTTATAACTCATCATAATGCATAACAGATAGCATATAGATTCATAAATAATATCAAAATCTGAAATTTATAGCAATTTAGCTCATAATCTCAACATACTCATATAGTTCAATATCTCAAACCTTTCAACTATTAAATTCTCAAGGATTAAAATCATAGGGTATAGATCCAGCTTCAATTTCTCAATAAAACATGTAAAAATCATGCCATTAGACTCTCAATTCATGGGAAACATCAAAAGGTTACAACCAATAACAATGGGTGAAAAACTCCAATTCAATTTCATGTAAAATCTCATAAATTGCAGCGAATTGTAGTTTAAATAAGCCTTTAGGCATAAGGGTGAAAGGATTACATACCTTGAATTAGAAACTTTGGATGAACTCTTGCTTTTGGGACTCTATTCGTACTCTTGAATGAGGGTTCTTGAAGTCGTTAACTTGGGAACCTTGAATCTAGACTTAATTAGAAAATCTATGGTGGATTCTTGAGATTCTTGGAAGAGTTTTTGGATACTTAGGGTTTTTGTTGAGAGAAAACTTGAGAAAAACTTCATACAATTCTTGTAAACTGACTTTAATTTGGTGTTTGTACGATTTAAGAGGCTTGAAAAAAAGGCCAAAGTACCCTCTTTAATCTCTGTACAAAGCTGAAAAAATTAAACTGGGAACCCAATTTCATGGGCTACCACAAAGTGCCACAATTGCAGTGGCTCACTGGAAATTGACGAATGGGAATCTGGGAGTCATCGTGACGTAGAGCCATTGCGTTGTCCCACTGGTTGGGACCTGGAACTTTAGCGCAATGCATCACAATCATGCTAGGCCACTAAAAATGAACTATTGAGAAATTGGGGACCTCCACGATGCGCCACTATCATGAAGTTCCATTAGAATTTGACAATTGTCAAGTAGACCCTCTCCGCGATGCGCCAAGCACTAAAATGATGCTGTTTTATGACTAGGACTTAAAATTAGCCATAACTTCTTACCCAGGTATCGGATTTGGGAAAATCTTATATTGACGGAAAGCTTATCAAATTTCCCATGTCATAAAAAGTTGAAATTTGGGAAATTCTATATGGTTAACTCGATACTCACTTTGTAAGTTACTTCTCAATCTTTTAGGGCCAAAATTATGCCTCACTTGACACACCTTAAGGCTCAATCTATTAGAGAATTTTTGTGGGGTTATATAAAATTGGTCCGACTAAGTTAAATAAACATAATGAGCAGTTGAAATATCTATTTGATAATGATTTTATCCTTCCTAGTGTGTCTTTGTGGGGCACTTATATTCTTTTTACGTGTAAGAAAGATAGGTCCCTTCAGATGTCTATTGATTATCTCTAATTGAATAAGGTGATCGTGAAGAATAAGTATCCCTTTTTGAGGATTGATGATCTGTTCGATCAACTTTAGGGTGCCAAGTTCTTTCCTAAGATTGATCTTTGGTCGGGTTACTTTCAATTGAACATTAGGGGGGTAGATATCCCTAAGACTACTTTCAGAACCTGATATGGTCATATTGAGTATTTGGTGATGTCCTTTGGTTTGACTAATTCCCGAACAGTATTTATGGATCTTATGAATTAGGTTTTCCATTAATTTCATGACTTGTTTGTCATTATCTTTATTGATGATATTTTGGTGTATTTGAAGAGCGAGGCAGATCATACTAATCACCTCCGCTTAGTGTTGTAAACCCTTAAAAAACAGTAGTTGTATGCTAAATTCTCTAAGTATGAGTTCTGGTTAAATGTTGTAACTTATCTGGGTCAGGTTGTTTCTAGTAAAGGGATCATAGTAGATCCCCAGAAAGTTGTAGCGGTTAAGAAGTGGCTTAAACCCATGACTCCAACTAACATTCAGAGCTTCTTGTGTTTAGCCGATTATAGAAGGTTTGTGGAAAGTTTTTCTTCTATTGCTACCCCATTGGGTAGTAATAGTTTTATGGTCTATTATGCATCCCAGGTAGGATTGGGTTCTGTGTTGATACAGCATGGCAAGGTGGTTGTTTAAGTGTCTTGACAATTGAAGGTTCACAAGAAGAATTACCCGACTCATAATTTAGAATTATTAGTTTTGGTGTTTGCGTTAAAGATCTGGCAATATTATTTATATGAGGTCCATGTTGATATTTATTATGATTATAAAAACCTACAATACGTGTTCACCTAGACAGTGCTAAATCTTAGGAAAAGGAGATAGCTTGAGTTGCTCAAAGACTATGACATAAGTCTTCACTATCACCCAGGTAAATCTAATATGGTTGTTGATCCTCTTATCAGGTTTTCCATGGAAAGCTTATTTCATGTGGATGAGCAAAAGTGGAATTTCATGAAGGATATTAACCATTTAGCTGCTATTGGAGTCCATTTTTTGGATTTCGAGGATGGTGGTAAAGTCATCTCTTGGAGCAGAGGTAAAAGAGAAACAAGTGTTGGAACCTATGTGGGTAGGAAAAAGATGATGGTTTTGAGATTGGTGGAGATGGTATCTTGAGATACTAAGGAAGACTATGTGTTCTGGACGTTGATGGATTGAGGCACACTTCTTGCCAGTAAGGACTAATTTCTCTTTTGAGGATTATTCCAAGTTTTTCATTAAGGAGATCATAAATTTACATGGCACTCCAATTTCCACCATATATTATTGGGTTACTAAGTTATTATCTCACTTTTAGAGGTCATTTTGGAGAGGTTTGGTGACTAAAGTGACCCTTAGTACCACTTTCTACCCATAGATGGATGTGAAAGTGAAAAGACAATTTAGGCTTTGGAAGATATGCTTCAGCCTTATGTATTTGATTTTGGTGGAAGTTGGGTTGACCACTTACCTCTCATATAATTTAACTCAATAATAGTTATCACTCTAGCATTGGTGTAGCCCGTTTAAAGCCTTATATGGTAGGAGGGGTAGGTCTTTTATTGGGTGGTTTGAGGTTGGTGAAAATAAGTTATTTGGCGCTGATTTAGTTTACCAAGTCATGATAAATTTTGAGTTGCTAAGAGTAGAAAGGAGTGCTATATAGATCATAGACTTCATTCCTTGAGATTTAGTGTTGGTGATCACATTTTCCTTTAAGTTTCACCCATGAAGGGTGTGATGAGGTTTGGGAAATAGGGAAGGCTTACCCCTCAGGTATATTAGGCCATTTGATATTCTTCAGACTATTGGTCATGTGGTTTATTAGTTGGATTTGCCCCCAGATTTATCAGCAGTTCATCTAGTTTTTCACATTTCCATGCTTTGGTGTTACATGTCGGATGAGTCTCATGTCATTCATTGGGATTCAGTTCAGTTTGATGAGACATTGTCTTTTGTGAAGGAGTCGGTCTCTATCTTGGTTAGGAATGTTAGACGGTTGCATTCTAGAGATATTTCGGTAGTTAAGGTCAAGTGGAGACATCGACCTATAGATGAGGCCACTTGGGAGGTCGAGTCTAATATACGTAATTCTTATCCCTAACTTTTTGTTGTTTCAAGTATTTTCCTTGCCTTTAATTTGAGAATGAACTAGAGTTTTAGTGGAGGATGATGTAACAAGTCAATTTTTGATGATTTATCTGAAACATATGATTCTGTGTGATTTGAAAATTTTACCCCTCATCGTGGTTGCTTTGTGGTATTTCTGGAGTACGGGGATGGTTGGCATGGTTCCCGATGTATTTTTTTTTGATTTATTTGATATTTTTTTGGCTTCAAAAGCCTTATAGTTGACTTCAGACAATATTTATTGATCTATGCATCAAATGACAAAATAAACTGCACCAGCAGATCTAGAATGTCAATTTTAGGGTGGTAAATAGTTGGTGTGGTTTCATGGTTTCTATATCTCATTTTGACCCTCAGCTCGAAAAGTTGTGAAATTAGATTTCGGGAGTCAACTTTGTGAAAATGATATTTTTTGAAAATTTGATATCGTCATTAAGTCCGAAGCATCGAATTTGATAGAGTTGAATAGTTTATTTACATTTTTAGGATTTTGGATGAATCCTGAGGGGCCCATAAAGACTTGGAGAATTCTGAGTCTCTAACTAGTGCAGTTGCTAAAGCGCCACTAAAGTGCCAATTGATTGCTTTAGCGTCCAACTACCTTTTTAGAAAGGGCTCTTTAGTTACCCTTGTCCGCATTAGTGGAGGGAGCTAAAGCAACCCTTGTCTACTTAAGCGGACTGACAATCTTAGTGAATACCTCGAGACCTCTTAAGTAGTTGGCCGCTTTAGCGGCACCTGTGGCCCTGGGTATAAATAATTCTTTTCTCATTTCCTTTATCATTTTGAGTATTGGAGCTCGGGGTTTCATATTTTTGGACAAGTCCTTTCATTTCTAAGCTTGGGTAAGCTCCAAAACATCTATTCTAACTATTTTCTTCAGATTTTATAATTAATCCTTGTTTAGGCGTGGATTTAAAAGTGGGAAATTGGGGATTTTGGATCAAAAAGATTAAAAGTTGTATTTCTTCAATTTAAACCTCGATTTTAACTTGTTTTCACTTGGGTGAGCTTCTAATCTTACTATAATCACTTTTCTCTCAATTTTACCTTCAAAATAACTCTAATTCTCGATCTGAAAAAAGATTTCGAGGGTTTTGCCGGTAAATCTTGAAAAATAGTTTTTTGTGGATTTGGACCTCATTTTAAACTTGTTTTTTCTTGGGTATTTAGCTGCAGACTCCTAAGATTATTGAGAATGTATTTCAAGAATAAACTTATGACTTTACCCTTATTTTTTGAAAATCTATTTTGGGGGTCCATTTTGACCCCGACACAAAAATAGGTAATATAGGAATTATTGACTTTTTTTGATGCATAAATTCTATATTTCTATGTATTAGCGGATTCTGAGTTTGTTCGTGGGAGTAAGGCTTTGGATTGAAGACTTTTGGATCGATTTTCAGCTTTTGAGGTAGGTTATTGCTTAACTTCTTTAGACTACGCTGGGTAGTTAATGTTGATACAAAAATTATGCTAAGGGTGTTAGAACTAATCATGAAAATTGCTATATTTATCATGTTTTGCCCATGTGGGGGCCAATGTATTGATGTATTTGGTGGTTTTGGATCGTTATTTGTCATGTGTGATCATGTGGGGTCCTATATAATATTATTGTCCTTGTATGCGTGAAATTAGTTGTATTATGTTTAACGAAAAAGCCTAAGTTGGTATCAATAGTGTATTTTAATTCATTGGTATATGGTTTATGCGGGATTTCATGGATGGTGGGAAATATTGAGTGGATTATTATCTCACTTGATTAGTATATTGGTTGGATATGGAAATTTTCATTATGGTTGTTTGTGAGCATTACCTCCTCATATGATATACATTCATGAAACATTGGTACCACCGTGGAAATACTAGAAACACTAGCTTTTCTGATAGAAAATGTGAGATCTTAAAAATTCTCTGTAGATAGATGTGCCAGAGGGTAGATATGGATATGAATATTGCTATTGGATATTAGTTGTATATGATTTGAAGAACTCCCCATTGCTGTTAGTGGAGACGGTGTGGGATATCGTTAAGGATATTTTCTGGTTGCAGGTGATGTGCCCTTAGTGTGGATTTTGTATGTATTATTTTCTACTTTGCTCAGCTGACTTATGATATCTACTAAGTACAAATGGACCACACTCACCCCTACTGTGCCTTTTCGATGCAGATTTTAGTTCGAGTACGCCTAATTTGGGCGACTTTTGGAGCTTTTCGAGGTAGCAGTTGACTTCATGCGTCTGAAGTTGACTACTTCCTTTCCTTATTCAGACTATGTCTTTATTTGTATTCAGAGATAGATTTGTTCCTCATTGGATATCTTATGTATTTCGATCTCGAGTTGTACTAGTCAGTTCTTACACTGTGACACGAGGTTCTGGGATTTTGGCATGATATCTTTTGTCATGTATCTTCACTTTTATCATGATTATGTGGTTCGACCTCGTTCTTGAAGACTTGCCTTGGGTATTGGGGATTACTTTCCTTTGTATAGTAGCTTAGGTGATAGGCTTACTTGTCAAGGCTTGGCACAACAAGTGCCATCATGAACTTTAATTTTTGGGTCGTGACATCGCCACATATAAATAAATTCACCAACAAGAACACTGTCATATTATTTTTTTCTTTACTTTTCTTTGTTTTTTTCTTGTTCAGCAAGTGAAACTAATTTTTCCACTCATCTCTTTAGTTCTATTAAAAACTTACCTATGAGTTGATAATATACTTAATACATGCAATAAGCTCAAAATGTCTTAATAACACATGATGTAATGCCCCAAATCTAGTTTCGGAACGCTACACGGTGCTCATGACTCCGAAGGACCACAAGCTAACCCATGATTGATATCTGTACCTGAACACTACATAATATACTTTATAAATTCAGAAATAAAGGCTGAAATGAGATAAGGTTCAAAACTATGACATAAATGATAAAAATATAATATCTGGATGGGGTATGAAATACCCAAAACAACTGAAATAACTGTCTGATCATGATAGTCTGAAAAACCTCTAACTGACTGAACTATCTTAATAATGAGTTGATGGGACATGTCCTCAACTTACTCCAACTAATAAATTAATTAATTAGATAATAAAGTAATGGTCATGTACTCTAAAGATGAGGACTCACTGCTAACTCTGACTGCTGAGACTGGAATGCTACTGATGCTCTAGAGCTCGTGTATCTGAACCTATGGTATAAGACACTATAACACAAATGTGTCAGTACTTTGAATGTACTGGTATGCATATGAGGTAGGCTGAATGCATGGGGTTCATATGCATGAACAATACTAACTAACTGACTAATATGAACATGAGAATGCATGCATGAATACATAGTAAATATAATTGAGATCGTGATAACATAAATTTATTGATAACTAACATAACTGGTAACTGAGTTCGAATGAATGATATAACTGATTACATGAGTGACTGTATCTGACAGTCCTAAATTTGGTGGAACTAGATGAGTTCTGTACTGTATCTGAGTTGACTGTATCTGATAGTCCTAAATTTTGTAGAACTATTTGAGTTCTATTACTGAGACTGAATAATTGTATCTACCAGTCCTGATTTCTGTAGCTGAAATTGTAGGTAGTAGTTATCTAACCAAAATGCCCCTAATATGCCATTATGGCTAAGTTGGGTTCTAATCTCTAACCCTAATTGGAAAGGTGTCAATACTGCACCACTGGTAAGGACAATTTGTGAGTAACCCTCATATCATAGGTAACTCTAGTGAGAACGGTGGGAAACCTCATAGAACAGGTTAATCCACCTCATCTACCCTCATATAGAAGGCTATGATGTCTCAACCTATGTTGGCTACATAGTTATTGAACGTAAGAATTGCTTCTAAGAATCACACCTTCATATAATAGGTGAGTTCCCATCCTTGGGTTCAGTCGGTGCTAACTTCTACTCACATATGAATAAACACTGAACATGATTAACTGAACTGACTGGACTAAGTTAACTGAGTTCCGTTGATTGACGGAATATTATTGAGGTCTGATAACTGACTGACATTTACTGAATTTGCTGAGTTTTCCTAATTCATGAGACTGACTAAATTCTACTAAACATGGCTTGACTATGAGTATCTTGAGAACATGACATAGGCTCTAAGTATACAACTAAATTGTCGGGTACAAGTACCCCCAGGACTCGATGGAAAGAAACTGACAAAGTATGACTTTCTTGAATACATGACCAACATCACAATCTATAATTCATTTATTGTGGTATTTCACCAAACATGTGATATGCATAAACTTGTACATACATGAGGATTGCATAATATCATATTAGTTGGGGACTTTTCCTTCACATAGGCATTTAATCAAACACATAGTAGGCATTATATATGTAGGCAACATTATACAACAAATAAATATCTTGATTCAACTCTAATTTCATCCTCCAAGGGTTTAATCATAGGTTCACATGAATCTACACCTATACTAATCAATTCCAATAAAATTGATCACTGAACATGGATAGAGTTCAATTGGTCATTATCAACATGAACAAAACAAAACCCAACATAAAATTCATAAAGAAATCGATACACTTGAACTTTGAAAAGAGATTCTTAGGATTCATGGACGAAAGGAGTCCATGAATGAACACTATGCATACCTGGCTGTAGTTTCTGAAGTTCTTGAACTTGAATAATTTGAATCTCTTAGTTCTTGAAGAAGATTTGGATTTTCTTACTTAAGGATTTCTCTTAGGGAATTTTAATGTTGTGGAAGAATATCGAAATTATGAGCCTTGGTCAGATATTACTAGGTATATAAACGGGTGGTAAAATACCAAAAAGCCTTTTAAAACGACTTAAAAATTCGCTGAATGGAACTTGCGATGGCTCGAGTGATAGTCTGTCACTGGATCAACGGTCCATCATTTTGACCATCGTAGGTGGACCAGGATAGGGACTCACTCCTAAGTAGCGATGTCTTGGGTGACATTCTATCACAAGTTTAACGGTCCATCAACCTGTCCTTCACACCTTATCCAAAAGGTTGCCTCATTGCCTTGGATACGACGGTCAATGCAACGGTCTGTCGCTATGTCGATGGTCTGTCAACCTAGCTGTCGCACCTGGGTGATTCTATTAGCTTTGAGTAAAACGTCCATAACTTTTCACTTCGATACCGGATTTAGAAAAAATTGTATCATTGGAGAGATAATTCAATTTTCCACATGATAAAAAGTGAAAATCTTAAAAATTCCACATGTACAAAAAATGGATTCATATTTGAAAGCAGGTTCTAATATTCTTGAGACAAATCCCAAGCTAGGAAAAAGTATGGGGTATTACTGTATCTCCCCCTTGAGAACATTCATCCTCAAATGAGACTGAAAGAGAGGGAAGAATATAAACTGACGTACATACTGAACATAAACAATTGGAATATGATTTCATGATTGACATAAATAATAATTGAATATATAATACTGAACATGCATATCTGATGCATGCGTAACTGATTCATGAATGCATGACTGAGTGTTCTAACGAGCTAAATTTCTCACAATGAGAATTCATGTATAATGCATTATTATATAACTGAACTGATACATGAATGCATGATTGAATATGCAATGGTATTTAATACCAAATTTGAATGAAATCCTGAACATAAATTGTATACCAAGCTTGTAACTGATGTCTGAACATGAAACTAAAAAGTTTAAGGAGAACTGTTACCTTGAGCTTAATCTGAGTTAGCGAATAAGAGGTGAGGCTACTTGGTATGCATGTCTGTTTTTGTTTCCCAAGTAGCTCCCTCAATGGAATGATTTTTCCAAAGAACTTAGACTAGAGGGACTTCTTTATTCCTTAGTCTACGAATCTTATAGTCTAGGATTTAAACTGGAATCTTTTCATAAGAGAGGTTGTTCTGAACATCTATGCTCTGAATAGGGACTACAACTACTTGATCACCTATGCACTTCTTGAGTAAAGAGACATGGAAGACTGGATGAAATGAGGCTAGATCTAAAGGCAATTCGAGCTCATAAGCTACCTTGCCTAAACGACTGAGAATTATGAAGGGATCGATATATCGGGGACTTAGCTTTCCCTTTTTTACGAATCTCTTTATTCCCATCATGGGAAATATATTTAGATAGACATAATTATCAATCTAAAATTTGAGATCCTTTCTGTGCACATCTACATAAGACTTCTGTTGGCTCTGAGAAGCCCCAGAGTCTTACTCTGATCAACTGGACTTTCTCTAGAGTTTCAAACACTAAGTCAGGCCCTATAACTGAGGCCTCACTAACTTCAAACTAACTGATTGGTTATCTACATCTCTTACCCTAAAGAGCTTCGAATGGAGTCATCCGAATACTGGAATTATAGTTGTTGTTGTATGCAAAATCAATCAAAGACAAGTGGTCATCTCAACTACCCTTGAAATCAATTGTACTCTCCCTTAGCATATCTTCTAGGGTCTGAATAGTTCTTTCTTCTTGACCATCTGTTTAAGAATGAAAGGCTGTACTGAGATGAAATTGGGTACCAAGACCCTTTTGGAACGCTTTCTAGAAAAGAGAGGTGAACTGGGTACCTCTGTCTGAGAAAATGGATAAGGAAAAATAGTGCAATCTGACCAACTCTCTGATGTAGAGTTTGGCATAATCCTCTGCTAAATAAAAGGTATGGACTGGAAGGAAATGAGTTGATTTGGTCATTCTATATACAATGACCCAAACTGAATCATGCTGGCAACGAGTATGAGGTAAACTCGTCAAAAAGCCTATGTTCACTTCTTCCCACTTCCAAGTAGGAATACTAAACTCCTACATGGACCCACTAGGATTCTGATGCTCTATCTTAACCTGATGACATGTATATCACTTAGCCACAAAATCTGCAACATCTCTCTTTATCCCACTCCACCAATATATTTCCCACAAGTTGCGGTACATCTTTGTGGCCTCTGGATGAATAAAGTAGCACGCACCATGCGCTTCTGCAAGAATTCGCTACCTTAATTCATCTACACCTAGAACACACAGACAACCTAGACAACGAAAAACATCATCTGCCTCTTGGAAGAAACCCTCTACTTTCTAATCCTTGTTTGACTCTTTTAACTTGACAAGGCTGGGATCTCTATCTTTCTTTTCCTTTACCTCGGAAACTAGATATGATTCTGAACTACTCTGAACCCATACATCACCCCCTTCTGAATTGACTAAGCGAATGCCTAGTTTGTGAAGATGATGGACTTCCTGAGCTAACTTCTTCTTACTGTCCTCAACATGAGCAACACTACCCATGGACAGTCTACTGAGAGCATCGGCCTCTACGTTGGACTTTCCCGGATAATAAAGGACACTCATGTCATAATCTTTCAAGAGCTCTAACCACCTTTTCTAATGAAGATTGAGATCTTTCAAAGAAAAGACATACTAAAGGCTCTTATGATCTGTGAACACATCCACGTGAACACCATTAGATAATGCCTCCAAATCTTTAAGACAAAAACTATGACTGCTAACTCAAGATCATGAGTAGGATAATTCTTCTTATGGGGTTTAAGCTATTTGGATGCGTAGTCTATGAAATTACCATGCTGCATTAGGACATAACCCAAACCCACTCCGGATGCATCACAATACACTACAGAACTATCTGAACTTTCTGGAAGAGCTAGGGCTGGAGCTGAGGTGAGTCGAGTCTTCAACTCCTAAAAACTCTTCTCGGAAGGATTTGACCACTAAAACTTGAGTTTTTTCAAGGTCAATCTGGAAATAGGGGATGCAATAGAAGAAAATCCCTCAACAAACCACCTGTAATAGACATCCAAACTTAAGAAACTCCTGATATCTGAAGGAGAGACAGGTCTGAGCTAGTTTCTTACCGCTTTGGTCTTTTAAGGATCTATTCTAATGCCATCACCTAAAATGATATGGCCAAGGAATGCTACTGATCTTAGCCAAAATTCGCACTTACTGAATTTGGCAAATAACCAATGATCTCTGAGTGTGTGAAGTATGATTCTAAGATGGTCTGCATGATTACGCTCACTGCGGGAATAGACCAGAATATAATCTATGAAGATTATGAAAAATATGTCCAAGTACTGCTTAAAGACACGGTTCATCAGGTCCATAAAAACTGCTAGGACATTAGTAAGACCAAAGGACATGACTAGGAATTTGAAGTGACCATACCGAGTATGAAAGGCTATTTTTGGAATTTCACATTCTCTGACTCTGAGCTGATGATAGCCTGATCTGAGGTCTATCTTGCAAAAATAGCTGGCACCCTAAAGTTGGTCAAACAAGTCATCGATTCTGGGAAAAGGATACTTGTTCTTAACCATGACTTTATTAAGCTGATGGTAATTAATAAACATTTTGAGAGAATTGTCTTTCTTGCGCATGAATAAAATTGGTGCACCCTACGGGGATACGTTGTGCCTAATAAATCCCTTATCTAAGAAATCCTTTAACTGCTTTTTCAATTCTCTAAGTTTTACTGGTGCTATTCTATATGGCTAAATAGATATAGGATGAGTATATGGAAAAAGATCAATGCCGAAGTCTATTTCCTTTTCGGGAGGAATACCTTGAAGATCTTTGGGAAATACATCTTAATATTCATTAACTACTGGGAATGAATCAAGACTGGGAGTTTCGAAACTGGTTTCCTTAACTTGAACAAGATAACTGACACATCCTTTAGATATTATTTTTTGTGGCCGAAGGTAGGAAACATGCCGACCTCTGAAAGCAGAAGTGCTACCCCTCTACTCTAGGATAGATTTATTCAAAAACTGGAACTAGACTATTCTGTTTCTACATTCGACTATGGCATAGCAGGAATGAAGCCAATCCATGTCGAGAATAACACAAAATCAGTCATCTCTAATTTGACTAAGTCTGCTGAAGTGACTTTCTGAGATACCATAATCGGACAGTTCCTGTATACCTATTGGGTTATGATAGTTTTACCTACTGCGGTAGAGACTGGAAAGGTCTCTACTAGAATTTCGGGACTGACTCCGAAATCAACTGCTATATAGGGAGTAGCAAAAGACAAAGAAGCTCCTAGATCTAGCAAAGTGTAAACATACAAATGAAAGCTATGTAACGTACTAGTAACCACATAAGAAAAATTTTCCTGATCATACCAGGATTGGAGAGCATAAAGTCTATTTGGGTGTTGCCCACTAGTAGCACTGGAGGTGGCACCCTATTGGTTTACCCAACCAAACTGAGCTGGGGAACGATTCTGCTGACCCTGAGGACCTAGCTGAGGACAGTCTCTGACTTTGTGGCCATTCTTGCCACACCCAAAACAAATACCACTACTAGCTCTACATATACCCTGATGGTCCTTGCCCCAAGTCTGAGAAAGACGATAGGTGCGGACACTGCTAACACTGCCCTTAGAGTTAAAGCCTGGTGCTCTATTGATAACGCTCAAACTACAGCTCTCGTAAGAGTGTAAGCACTCGTTGTCAAATATAGAACCCAACTGGGTTGGGTGTCGAATCCCACAGGGAATACTTCGTCACTAAGTATGCAACGATTAGTAGACTTTTGGTAAAAGTTCTGCGGAAAAAAGGGGGGATTTTATGCGTGAAGTAAAATTATCAAAATAACAAATTAAAAATGGAATGTTTAGTAAGATTTTAATCAATGAGAATTGTAAGTTAGGGTTATGTCCACCGTATGAGTTTTACGTATCTATTGGCTATGATTTATGCGGAATTCAGACATGCATGTGCTCATAGAGTTTCGTATTCTATGGTAAATCCTAGTGTCTGCCGACTATCAAGGATTATTTCACTTTAACTCTTTCGAGCTTAAAGTGTATAACTAATGGTATGAATTCTCCAAGAGGTTAATCCAGTTACAACACTAACTTTTAAACAAGGGTTGGTAGCCCTATTTCCTTGTCACTCTCTCTTTTCCAGACATGTTACTTTTCTTTTGAACAAGTTAATGCTATACTGGCGTATTCTATATGTTTGCAACCACAAGAATTCAATTAATATGAAGAGAGTAATGATATAAGCAGCATACGTATCAAGAATTCACAAACTCATAGAAATAGATATTATCTCATAAGGCTTCCATAACCCTAACAGAGAAGTTTAGCTACTCATGAGGGTAACGGAAATCAACGAAGACATCATCATCATACCAAAACTATAGCAATCTCACGTTGAAGAGGAATATGGCATCACAATAAGATTGATGTTTTTCCTCTTGGCGTTTTTCCAAAGTTAGCGTCTTTCTCTGTTAAAGCTTACAGATTCTGTAAATTGAATAATACTAAAAGTCAAATGGAAGAAGAATAATGTCAACAACGATTGAATCCAATGAGAAAAGAATGAATTGAACGAGAATGAATGTTGAAAAGTTCAGCAAAATAGGGTTTTATAACATCCATATCCTATTCCTACTAAGCTACTGAATACTTCTCCTAATCCTACTAGGTTACTGCTTCCTTATCCTGATCCTACTAAGTTACTGCAGATCCCCAAGTCTTTGGAAATACTGTTTTTGCCCGGGACAAGTTTTCCATGCATCACTTTCAGTCCATGGGCTTCCAAAAGCTGCCTTCCTTCTTACGTGAAGCTTCCGTTGGCGTCACCCAGTCCATAAAATGCTGAAATCTTCATCATTATACCTGAAAACTTGCTAATCACGTTGGTTAGCTCACTTACAGGAAAAAGGACTAAAAGTGCAGGAATTATATATTTTGTCCTCAAAACTTAGCTAAAATATGGGTGAATTAAGGTGCTTTAGGCGTGTAAATACGCCTATCATCAACACCCCAAACTTAAAGCTTTGTTCGTCCTCGAACAAAATATCATGTCCATATAAACATCTACTTTAGGATTTCACAGTAACAGCACAAAATATTCATCAAGACAGGCACAACAATTATTAACAAAGTGTAGTTTTCTTGATCAGTGCTAGAAACAATTCAACCTCCAACATAGACTCGTGATGATGGCTACTTCGTATTCACAAATTAAGTCACAAAGAATCATACACAACTACCCAAAACTCGTAAACCATGTGTGTCTCACACAAGATATCACCCATAATCACACAACAATATTTTCCTTGCTCCCACTCTCACAAAGAATTCATATGTTGCAACTGATGACCATAGGCTTGCCCTTAGTGTAATGCTCCACTAATATCAGAATGCTAAGCTTAGGATCAAATAGGTCTTTACAGGTTGTAATGTAGGCTAAGGGACGGGTAGGACTATTTTGGCCAGAAATAGTGACTAAGTTCCCTAAGCGCTTTAATACATCACATTATGCCATTTATACTTTCTTTCAAACAACCTTCCTACTTTATTTTAATCTACCACCCCTTCTCGTCTCTTTTGTTATACGATTTTAAACGGAACTAACTTTTTAGTTTTCTTTTCATTTTTTTTATAACACACCTCTATGATAGCCACTCTTTTTCATAACTAATTCAAGCACCAATACATTCGAAGGCATCACTCTTACCCAATTTCCTCTTATTTTGTCATATGACTTTACAATTTAAAGCGCTTAGGAATTTGGATCAAATTATGGTCTTGAAAAAAAATGGATTAGGCTACATATGAGGTTGTCAAAGAAAATGGCTAAAGGCTCAAAGAAATGCCTAAATCATCTCCTAAACTCACACTCTTTATTTCACTTTACACACACACCGGGCAAGTTCTAGCACCAGCCACATACACAGAATATACTATTGCTTCACACACACAAGGCACATGGTCGACTTTATTGGGAGCAGTATAGACTCTTGACCCAACAGATGAAGGAATTAAACCACACAACTATCACACAGTGAGTCACACTTGGAGCCTAAACGTCTCAACAGTAATGATATTATCACAGACTCTTGTCATAATACCATGCTGCCTATCAGAACACTTTCATGCAAAGTTAACTAAAATTATTTCTAATAAAATTTAACTACTAACAAATAAAACAAACAAACATAAATAAATGCAAATGCAGATAAAGAAGTATAGCATACAAATACCAGCACCCCATACTTAGACGGGACACACTGCCCTCAGTGGAAGATAAATAAGAAGAACCTGGTTAGTCGGACTCCTCCTCTATGTCTGGGGTCATACCCCCTGCATCGGAATCATCATCAGAGTCGTCGTCATCAGAGTTCTCCTCCACGTCAGAGTCTGGCATTCGGCGATCATCATTGGTTGGCACGTTATCATCAAGAGGTTACTCAAAATATACACCTACTCCACACATAGCCCTCGCATGCTCATTCATTGGGTAGTCATAATCAAACTGTTGGAGCTATGCAGCAGTTGGAACACCACCCCCGCTCATCATGATGAACCTCATCATGCCATATAAATGGCGGAAGAAGCTTTCGTCTCGAGCATGTCTTTCCACAGTGGTAAGGTTGACGCCATGCATAGATTCAGCATCTTTAACCTTTGAGAGGTCAACCTTCTTCGGGTTGTGTGGAAGCTTATGATCTGCAGGTTCCTCTTCGATGTCCTCCTTCCTCAATATTGCAGTCAACAGATTGCCAAAGCTGAAGTGGGACCTTTTGTGCAGCCTAGCCTTACGCATTGAAGATCGAATAATCGCCCCAATGTTGATGGGGACGTTCTTCATCAATGCGTACACCAAACACACTCTATCTCGTGTTATCTTTGTGTACTGTGTCCCTGGAATCAGGCAAGAGTTGTCTATTTGCAACCATATCCGAGCTTCTCTGTTCAAAGAAGCATATGGGAAGGTATTGTGCCGGCCGGTGTCCTTGTGTCGACTCCAACGTGCCATTGATCTTATTCCACATAGCGTGTGTCTGATTGCCCTGTACGGAGGTCTTTGTTGAAGATCTTTGAGCGGTGATGGATCGACAGATGGAAGACCCAGAAAAGTGTTAAAGAACTCCGCATTCAGCTGCAAGATTTGGCCCCTAATCTTTACCTCACTTCCGGTAGTCTTTGGGGACCAATTTGCATAAAACTCTCGCGTTAAATCAAGATTGCATTCTCCCATGTCTTGGAAAATGAAATCGAGATGTAACGCCATTATTTTGGCCAGAATGCGAGGTTCTTTCTTCGCTAGGCTTTCCTTTTGTATCAGCTCCACATGAACATACTTTTTCATTTTGTTGTTCCTGTACCACTCCTTTCCTTCCTCCTTTAGGACCCATTTTATCCAGTACATGCGGCGAGGTATTTTCAGTGAGGAGGATTCAACTTGCTCTTTTCTTCCCCTCTTTTGGCCTTTCTGTAAGGTGGATGCTTTTTTCTTTTCCTGGACGACTTTTAGGTGCCATTATACCTGAGATTAAAATAAGGTCATGTTAGTTTCATCTCGGTATGATTCAATCGACAAACAAACAGTAGTGGAACCACCCTACACTTAATTTGTTGGCACAAACTAATTAAGTGAACGATGTCGATTACTCAAACTTCATCGATATACGTTTAGGTGTTATGTTCCAACAATATAATCAGTGCAATCATACTTTTCTTGTCATCTTAACTATCCTTTTCGATTCTATTTCCTGTAATCTTGGCAATACTTTCATGTTTGGATTGATGTACCCTTTTGAAAAAGACTACTACATAGAGATTGTAACAAGTTATGGCATAGAAATAATCACAACATCTCGTGTTTGTAGTTAACCATGATTTTTCATCTCAATGAACAAGTCATTCGAACATGAAAGCTTTCAAGTTACAAGATTATGCAATTTTCTTGACCATGTCAATTCCGCAAAAGTATGACAGTGTATCAAAATCAAATACAAGTTGGAAACAAGTCAAGAGCATCCTTACGTATTCTTTCACTGACTTAGTTGTATCACAACAAATCAACCACATTCAAATCACCAACATTTCTTCAAGATTTAACTATTTATTATAGGCGTAGTAGTGTAGTACTTACGGAATATAAAAGAAAAGCAAAGAAGTACTTACTTGGTTGATGGCCTTGGGAGATGTTCTTGCAAAGTGAAAAGAGCAAACGGAAAATTTTTAAGAGATTTTGGAGAGGTAGGCAGCGCTTAGGTTGAGTTTGCAATGCATTTTTGTTCTAAGACTAAGGTTCTACTTATAGGACAAGCTTGGGTCGGGTTTTGACCCGTTTGGAATCGGATTAGGAGACCAAAAAGTGAGCATAGGCGGCGCCTAATGCTTTGCCTATGCTTGGCATAGGCGGCGCCTTTCGCAAAGCCTAGTTGGACATAGTATTTGGCATAGGTGGCGCCTATGCTATGGCATACTAGATTCAGAGACAAAAGGCTTTGGCATAGGCTGCGCCTATGCTATAGCATTGTTGGGCATAGGCGGTGCCTATGCTATGGCATTGTAGAATCCAAGACCAAAGGCTTTGGCATAGGCGGCGCCTATGCTATAGCATTGTTGGGCATAGGCGGCGCCTATGCTATGGCACTCTAGATTCAGAGAGCTTAGGCCATAGCATAGGCCTTGCCTTGTTCGTTGCCTAGATTTACATAGGCAATGCCTAACCCATAGCCTTTGCTTCTTCATTCCAAACTTACCACCTTCAACATGAACTACTTCCAAATCAACATTTGGGACCAATTTTCTCCTTTATACGTCTTGCACCTACACTTACTCAAAAATAACAAAAACGATTAGAACGATGGGTTGCCTCCTATCTAGATCCTTAGTTTTGGTCATGGCTCGACTACAAAATCAAACTCCTAATAAAACAAAATAAGTAAAGATGATGGGTTGCCTCCCATGTAGCGCTTGATTTATTGTCACGGCACGACATAGTTACCTCGATTACTTAGACTTCATCGAGATAGATGATGGCCATGCATTTTATCGAGTCAAGAGGACCGATATATTGCTTCACTCGTTGGCCATTCACCTTAAAGACAACACCATTATTGTCTTCTAACTCTACTACTCCGGACGAGTAGACTTGGCTAATTTTGAACGGGCCAGACCATTTAGATTTCAACTTACCTGGGAATAGCTTTAGTCTGGAGTTGAAAAGAAGTACCATATCACCCTTCTGAAAGTTTCGTTGTATAATCCGCTGATCATGATAATTTTTCATCCGTTCCTTGTAGAGGTCTGATCTTTCATACGCATGAAGACGGAACTCATCTATCTCATTCAGCTGCTCCAATCTCAGATTCATAGCATCATCCCAATTCAAATTCAGTCGCTTCAATGCCCACAATGCTTTATGCTCGAGCTCAATGGGCAAGTGACAAGCCTTCCTATAAACTAGTTGGTACGGTGACATGCCAATTGGTGTCTTCAATGCGGTTCTATAAGCCCATAAGGCATCGTCCAACTTCAGAGACCAATCTTTCCTATTAGCGTTTACAGTTTTAGCAAGGATCAGCTTGATTTCTCGATTAGAAACCTCTACCTGTCCACTAGTTTGTGGGTGATAAGGTGTGGCTACCTTATGTTGCTTGACCCCATACTTCACTAACACGACTCTGAACAACTTATTGCAAATGTGTGATCCTCCATCGCTTATGATGGTACATGGTACCCCAAAACGAGAGAAGATATTTCTCTTTAAGAATGCAACAACACGCTTACCTTCATTATCAGCCAATGCTACCGCTTCGACCCATTTGGAGACATAATCTACAGCCACTAGGATATATTTCATTCCAAACAAATTCACGAATGGGCCCATGAAATCAATACCCCATACATCAAACAGCTCTACTTCAAGAATTTTTGACATGGGCATCTCATGGTGCTTCAAAATCGTGCCCTATCTCTGACATTGGTCACATCTTCTCACAAATTCGTAGGCATCTCTAAATATCGAAGGCCAATAATAGCCGCTTTGTAATACTTTCCTTGCTGTCCGACCACCTGCATGGTGTCCCCCAACTTGAGAAGCATGACTTGCTTCCAATATACTCGGCACCTCCACATGAGATATGCATCGTCTGATAACACCATCCGCATATCATCGAAACAAATATGGCTCATCCCAGAAGTAGTGTTTTACATCATGCATAAACTTCCTCTTTTGATGAAAGGACATATGCACAGGTATCACATTACTCATCACATAGTTCGCAAAGTCTGCGTACCATGGTAATTTTCCCCCCTTTGTGGCCAGGATCTCTTCGTCGGGGAATGCATCATTAATCTCAAGATCAGGCTGTGCTATATGCTCATTTTCAAGTCTGGACAGATGATCAGCCACTTGGTTTTTGCACCCTCTTCTATCTTTTACCTTGAAATCAAATTCTTGCAGCAACAACACCTATCAAATCAGCCTTGGATTTGCATCCTTCTTCACCATTAGATATCTCAGGGCTGCACGATCAGTATGAACTACCACTTTAGTCCCCAACAAGTAAGCATGAAACTTTTAAAAAGCGTAAACAACTGCTAGAAGCTCTTGTTCCGTGACCGTATAGTTCTTCTGGGATCCGTTCAAGACCTTGCTTGCATAGTAGATTGGATGAAATAACTTTTCTCGTCTCTGACCAAGTACAGCACCCAAAGCTACCCCGCTAGCATCACACATAACTTCAAATGGTAGAGACCAATCAGGTGCTACAATGATAAGAGCTTCCACTAGTTTCCCTTTGAGGCATTCAAATGCCTTCAAGCAATCTTCACTGAAATCGAACTTTGCATCCTTCTCTAAAAGTTTGCATAGTGGACTAGCAATTTTGGAGAAGTCTTTAATAAACCGTTGATAGAAACCTGCATGACCGAGGAAACTACGAACTCCCTTTACAGAAATTGGGGGTGGTAATTTCTCGATAACTTTAATCTTCGCGTGATCCACCTCAATTCCTCTTTCGAAAATTTTATGCCCAAGAACAATACCTTCTTTAACCATAAAGTGGCACCTCTCCCAGTTGAGCACCAAGTTGAATTCAACACATCTCTTCAACGCCATACCTAGATTCGCCAAGCATGTTTCAAACGACTCACCCACAACTGAAAAATCGTCCATGAACACCTCCAAGGTGTCTTCAACCATATCAGAAAAAATGGACATCATACAATGCTGAAACATAGCAGGTGCGTTACATAACCCAAATGGCAAACGTTTGAAGACAAACATACCATATGGGCATGTAAACGTTGTCTTCTCTTGATCTTCGTGAGCAATACAAATCTGATTATAGATGGAATACCCATCTAGGAAGCAAAACCATCTTTTCCCCGCCAATCGATCAAGCATTTGGTCCATGAATGGCATTGGAAAGTGATCCTTGAGTGTCCTTGCATTTAGCTTTCGATAGTCCATACACACCCACCACCCCGTGACAGATCTGAGAGGAATCAACTCATTCTTCTCGTTTGCAACTACCGTCATACCCCCTTTCTTGGGCACACATTGAACCGGACTCACCCATTCACTATCGGAGATTGGATACATTACCCCTGCATCTAACCATTTAATAATTTCTTTCTTCATCACCTCTTGCATAGGTGGATTCAAACGTCTTTGATTTTCAATAGTGGGTTTGCAATTTTCTTCAAGCTGAATCTTGTACATACATATCCTGGGCAGAATACCAATAATATCAGTGATAATCCAACCGATGGCTCTTTTGTATCTCCTCAGAAAAGAGAGGAGAGCTGCAACTTGCCGCTCACCTAAATCGGCAACCACAATAACAGAAAGTGTGTTTCCACTTCCTAAGAATGCATACTTTAGATGACATGGCAGCTCCTACAACTCCAATATGGGTGGCTCTTCAATGAAGGGTTTAGCTGGTGGTGTAGTCTTCAACATTCTCACTCTCCCCGTTCATAAGCACATCCATTAATGGATCAGTAATGAGCTGCGTCTCTACAGATAATTCTTCCTCATCATCAAAATAGACATCATCTACAGAGAACACATTCATATCTTTGGGCTGCTTCATTGATTTGCATACATCAAAATGGACCACTTCGTCATTCATCCGAAATAAAAGCTCATTTGCTCTCAAATCAATAAGCGCACTTCCTGTTGCAAGGAAGGGGCGCCCCAAGATTATGGGAACTTCAGAGTCCACTTCGCAATCCAGAATAACAAAATCTGCGGGAAATATGAAGGAAGAAACCTTCACCAATACATCATATAAAATACCAACAGGTCATTTTACCGACCCATCTACCATTACGAGCCTCATATTGGTTGGTGTGGGATCACCCAACCCCAACTTCCTGTAGATAGATAATGGCATCAAATTGATGCTAGCTCCCAAATCACACAATGGTTTAGCAAAATTCAATGATCCAACCGTGCAAGGAATATTAAAAGTACCAAGATCTGCCTTCTTTTGAACTAGCGATGTTGTAGCGATTGCACTGCAATGATGAACATTATCTGCCAAGTCATAACTTGCTGCCCGCTTCTTTGTCAGAAGGTCCTTAATAAATTTCGCATACCCAGGCATCTTTTCCAGCACCTCTACCAACGGAACATTAATGGTCAGCTGCTTCAACGTAGTCATAAATTTATTGAACCTGCTATCATCAGCTTTCTTCTTCAGTCTCTGAGGAGAAGGTGGTGGTGGAAGAGGAATAGTTTTCTCCACCACTTCCTTTTCATCTTGCTTCCGTATTTTGATCTTTTTAGGTTGTAGACTAATAGGGATAACGTCATGATCACTCTTGCCAGCTTCTGCGGCATCTTCGCCATCCGCATCAATACCGTTGTCCACTACATCGTCATCTGCGTGCTTACCTTTGGGTAGTTTTTCCAACACTTTTCCTCTTCTGGTTGTAATAGCCATACATGATCCCTCATTTCTCGGATTTTGCACTGTGTCGCTAGGTAGAGTTCCATCCTTTCTTTGGTTTAGTGTCGCTGAAAGTTGGCTCAATTGTTGTTCCAGCTGTTTTATTGAAGTTGAATGCGAGTCGGCCAATTGATTTATTGAAGACAAATCATTCTTCACCTCATTCACTCCCGTATTAGTTGCCTCTACTCCTTTCAACAGCTTTGCCATCATATCTTCCATTGATATCTTCCCTGAACCAGATGCAGCGGTGTCACGACTTCCAGGAGGAACATACAATCCACTCCTGTCAGTCTTATTCTTCCAACTACCTTGATCACGGTCCTTGTTTCCAGATTTATCATAATAGTTCCGACCTTGGTTTCCTTGGGCATTGCCTCGGAAACCCCCCTGATTATTCAAGTAGTTGGCTTCTTCTTTAGAATCAAATTCCTCTCTTTCTTTTAACGCAACTGCTTTGACTTTTTTGGTCTTCCCTGATAATAGATGCTTTGTAAGAAGATCCATCTGTGTTTTCATGTGCGCCATATCTTGATCACGTTCTTCTTCTCTTCGCCTTTGTTCTGCAGTCATGCCAATAGATACAGTAGAGCTTGCTACCTCAGAATCCCTGGTATGCCAAGCTCTACTTTGCTTTGTCATACGGTCTATCATATCACTTGCCTAAACAAAAGTTAGGTCCATGAATGACCCTCCTGCTGAATTATCCACTACTGGCTTAGTCACCGAATTCAGAGATCTGTACAATATCTCCATCAAGTGGACGTTGGTCATATGATGGTTTGGGCACCACATAAGCTTCTTCTTAAACCTCTCCCATGTTTCATGGAGAACTTCAGTTGGAAGCTTTCGAAAGTTGCTGATCTCATCTCTCAGCTGTGCTCTCTTGGATGGTGGAAAGAACCTTTCTAGGAAAGCGTCTTTCAATTGCCTCCAATTAGTGATAGAATCAGGAGTTAGCCCATTCAACCATAGAGTTGCTTCCCCAGACAGAGACAATGGAAATAAACGCAGTCAAATAGCATTCTGTCCAACGCCTGGATTGTCGAATGACTTGCATGTAGAGATGAAATTGATCAGATGCATATTTGGATCATCACCTCCAAGTCCACCAAACAATCCCTTGAGATGCAATAGCTGTATCATGGTGCTGGTGATATTGAACATGGATCCAGGTGCCAAGGGTGGAGAAATAATTGCCCCTGTGGCACCAGCCCCATCCAAATCATCATCATTATCCTTAAAAGGAATTTGCACATCTCGGCGTTCAGGCCTGAATCTAGCTTAACGATCTCTTCTGTTACCAGGTGTCGCCACCTCATCTGTACGCCTAGGATTCAGTAGCTTCTCACCCCCCAGGTCCTCATTATCAGGATTTGTTTCCCGGCCTGGATTATCAATATTCTGTTGATGCACTTGAGCAGCTACCAATGCAGCTAATCTAACCTGCTCCTATTGAAGGGCCCTTCTCTCATTGTCACGTTGTGCATCCATTCTGCCAATAAGATGTGGTTCAGGATTGATAGGTAATAACGGTTGATCTGAACTTCGGGTGTTTGGCATGCACTGAACAAAACCTGAATAAAACAAAAACAACAACTAAAAGTAAAATACGATAATCTTTGACCAAAGGGTCTAATAACTATCACAAACTTAGTTGACAACCGTATTCCCCGGCAACGGCGCCAAAATTTGATAACGCTCAAACTACAACTCTCGTAAGAGTGTAAACGATCGTTGTCAAATATAGAACCCAACTGGGTTGGGTGTCGAATCCCACAGGGAATACTTGGTCACTAAGTATGCAACAATTAGTAGACTTTTGGTAAAAGTTCTGTGGAAAAAATGGGGGATTTTATGTGTGAAGTAAAATTATCAAAATAGCAAAGTAAAAATGGAATGTTTAGTAAGATTTAATCAATGAGAATTGTAAGTTAGGGTTATGTCCACCGTATGAGTTTTACATATCTATTGGCTATGATTTATGTGGAATTCAGACATGCATGCGCTTATAGAGTTTTGTATTCTATAGTAAATCCTAGTGTCTGTCGACCATCAAGGATTATTTCACTTTAACGCTTTCGAGCTTAAAGCGTATAACTAATGGTACAAATTCTCTAAGAGGTTAATCTAGTTACGGCACTAACTTTTAAACAAGGGTTGGTAGCCCTATTTCCTTATCACTCTCTCTTTTCCAGACATGTAACTTTTCTTTCGAACAAGTTAATGCTATGCTGGCGTATTCTATATGTTTGCAACCACAAGAATTCAATTAATATGAAGAGAGTAATGATATAAGCAGCATACGTATCAAGAATTCACAAACTCATAGCAATAGCTAGTATCTCATAAGGCTTCCATAACCCTAACAGAGAAGTTTAGCTACTCATGAGGGTAACGGAAATCAACGAAGACATCACCATCATACCAAAACTATAGCAATCTTACGTTGAAGAGGAATATAGCGTCACAACAAGATTGATGTTTTTCCTCTTGGCATTTTTCCAAAGTTAGCGTCTTTCTCTGTTAAAGCTTACAGATTCTGTAACTTGAATAATACTAAAAGTCAAATGGAAGAAGAATAATGTCAACAACGACTGAATCCAATGAGAAAAGAATGAATTGAACGAGAATGAATGCTGAAAAGTTCAGCAAAATAGGGTTTTTATAACATCCATATCCTATTCCTACTAAGATACTGCATACTTCTCCTAATCCTACTAGGTTACTGCTTCCTTATCCTAATCCTACTAAGTTATTGCTGATCCCCAAGTCTTCGGAAATACTGTTTTTGCCCGGGACAAGTTTTCCATGCATCACTTTCAGTCCATGGGCTTCCAAAAGCTGCCTTCCTTCTTACGTGAAGCTTCCGTTGGCGTCACCCAGTCCATAAAATGCTGTAATCTTCATCATTTATACTTGAAAAATTTCTAATCATATTGGTTGGCTCACTTACAGGAAAAAGGACTAAAAGTGTAGGAATTATATATTTTGTCCTCAAAACTTAGCTAAAATATGGGTGAATTAAGGTGCTTTAGGCATGTAAATACGCCTATCATCATCTATCTCTATTACCATCCCTGAACTTAGGAGTTGGAGCACTAGCTGAAGAAGGAGCTGGAACTGCTGACTTAGGACGAAATTGAGAATGGTCTCCTCCTTCTGATTTGGGCTGAGCAAATTTGAAACTACTTATCCTTGCTCTCTTATTTTTATTCTCCCTCATCTTAATCTTTTGGTCTTCTATCTATTGAGCATGGGTCATAATCCTGAAAAACATTATGTCACTATTCAACATTGCATCTACACTTGTTGACCACATTGTTATTCACCCTTGAAACAAACTTACTCATCTTGGCCGTGCTGTTTGCAACCACATGAGGGGCATATCTGGATAATTGAGTAAACTTAAGAGAATACTCTTTCACCGTCATGTTAACCTGCCTGAGGTTGATAAATTCTAACACCTTAGTTTCTCTCAGCTCTAGGGGAAAGAATCTATCTAAGAATACGATGACAGACACCTCCCACTCAATAGGCTCTACATTATCTGGCCTTTTTGACTTTCACTGATTGTACCAAGTATGAGCAACATACTACAACTGATATGCGGCTAGCTCAACAATCTTAACAACTGACACCCCCATAATGTCAGTAACCTTCTGAACCTGATTGTTGAATTCTTGAGGGTCCTTATCTGACTTAGACCCAAGAAAGGATAGAGGATTCATTCAGGTGAAGTCCCAAATCCTGGCTACAGCTGAATTGGCCACTGGGTTGGCCAGAATGATAGCTGGTCATTCATTCTGAGCAGCAACTGACTGAGCAAGAGTAGTGAATACAGCTCTAAACTCTGCATGAGAAATATGTTCGCCCAAAGGTGCTTCGTCCTGAGGGGCTAACTGATTCCCGTTTCATCTTTTTGGAGGCATGTTCTATAGAAGAAAGAGAGGAATGAATTAGAATGAGAGATTGACTTGATATTATGCTTACTGGAACGACATAAATACTAAAAGAAGGGAAATTTTTCCAAAACATGTTATAGCCTGCTGCACATAAATGTGGCGCGCAACACACCCATGTACAAGACTCTACTAGATGTGGCTTTCAGACTTCCTAGGACTCTATTGAACCTTAGGCTCTAATAACAAGTTTGTAACACCCGAATCTGGTACCCGGAATGCTACACGGTGCTCATGACCCTGAAGGACCACAAGCTAACCCATGGCTGATATCTGTACTTGAACACTGCATAATATACTGTATTAATGCAGAAATAAAGGCTGAAAGGCCGTAAGGTTCAAAACTGTAACATAACTAATAAAAATATAACATCTGGATGAGGTATGAAATACCCAAAACAACTGAAATAACTATTTGAATATGATAGTCTGGAAAGTCTCTAACTGACTGAACTGTCTTAATAAGGAGTTAATGGGACATGTCCCCAACTAACTCCAACTAGTAAATTAATTAATGAGAGAATAAAGTAATGGTCATGTCCTCGAAAGATGAGGACTCACTGCTAACTCTGACTGCTGATACTGGAATGCTACTGATGCTCTGGAGCTCGTGTATCTGAACCTATGGTATAAGACACCATAGCGCAAATGCATCAGTACTTTGAATATACTAGTATGCATGTGAGGTAGACTGAATGCATGGGGTTCATATGCATGAAAAATACTGACTAACTGACTAATATGAACATGAGAATGCATGCATGAATACATAGTAACTATAACTGAGATTGTGATAGCATATATTTACTGATAACTAACATAACTGGTAACTGAGTTCTGATGACTAATATAAATGATAACCTGAGTGACTGCATCTGACAGTCTTGAATCTGGTGGAACTAGATGAGTTCTGTACTGTATCTGAGTTGACTGTATTTGATAGTCCTAAATTTTGTAGAACTATGTAAGTTATATTACTGAGACTGAATGACTCTATCTAACAGTCTTGATTTCTATAGCTGAAACTATGGGAAGTAGTCATCTAACTGACATGCCCCTAATATACCATTATGGATGAGTTGGGGTCTAATCTGTAACCCCAATTGGAAGGGTGTTAATACCGCACCACTGGTAAGGACAATATGTGAGTAACCCTCATATAATAGGTACATTTAGTGAGAACGGTGGGAACCCTTATATAACAGGTTAATCCACCTCATCTACCCTCATATCAAAGGCTATGATGTCTTTCTATGTTGGCTACATAGTTCTTGAACGCAAGGATTGCTTCTAAGAATCACACCCTTATATAACATGTGTGTTCCCATCCTTGGGTTCACTCGGTGCTAATTTATACTCCCATCTAAATAGACACTGAACATGATTAACTAAACTTATTAGACTGGGTTAACTGAGTTTCTTTGACTGACAAAATATTACTGAGGTATGATAACTGACTTAGATTTTCTAAAGTTATTGAGTTTTCTTTAGTCATGAGACTGACTGAATTCTATTGAACATGGCTTGACTGAGAGTATCTTGAGAACATGACATAGGCCCTAGGCATATAGCTAAATTTTATGGTACAAGTACCCCGAAGAATCGATGGAAAGAAACTGACAAAGCCTGACTTTCTTGAATACATGACCAACATGACAATGTATAATTCATTTATTGAGGCATTTCACCAAACATGTGATATGCATAAACTTATACATACATGAGGATTGAATAATATCATACTAGTTGGGCAAATTTCCTTCACATAGGCATTTATCAAATACATGGTAAGCATAGTATATGTAGGAAACATTATACAACAAATAAACGTCATGATTCAACTCTTATTTCATCCTCCAAGGGTTTAATCATAGGTTCAGATGAATCTACACCTATACTAATCAATTCCACATAAAATTGATCACCCAACATGGATTAGAATTCAATTTTTCATTATCAACATGAACAAAAGCAAACCCAACATGAAATTCATAAAGAAATCCATACACTTGAACTTTGTAAAGAGATTCTTGGGCTTCATGGACGAAAGGAGTCCATGAATGAACACTATGCATACCTAGTAGTGAGTTTCTTGAAGTTCTTGAACTTGAAGAATTTGAATCTCTTAGTTCTTGAAGAAGATTTAGATTTTATTGCTTAAGGATTGCTTTTAGGGAGAAAACCCTAATTTTAATGTTGTGAAAGAATAATGAAATTATGAGCCTTGGCTGGATATTACTAGGCATATAAATGGATGGTCAAAGACCGAAAATCCCCTTTAAAACGACTTAAAAATTCACTGAACGGAACTTGCGATGGCTCATGCGATGGTCCATCGTTTCGACCATTGTAGGTGGACCAGGATATGGACTTTCTGCCTAAGTGGCTATGGCTTGGTCGATGGTCTATCACAAGTTCGACTGTCCATCAACCTTTCCATCGCACCTTATCCAGAAGGTTTCCTCACTTCCTTGGTGGCGATGGTCAAGGCGATGGTCCGTCTCTAGGTCGATGGTCCGTTAACCTGGCCGTCACACCTAGGGGATTCTGATAGCTTTGAGTAAAATGTCCATAACTTTTCACTCCGATACCGAATTTAGACAAAATTGGTATCGTTGGAAAGCTAATTCAATTTTCCACATGATAAAAAGTGAAAATCTTAAAATTTCCACTTGTACAAAAATAGATTCATATTTAAAAATAAGTTTCTAACATTCTTAGGACGATTTCAAGCTAGGTAGAAGTTCAGGATATTTCACATAAACTGCATAATTATACTCATGATATGATGCGATAATATCCATAAATATTGAATTTTAGCTAAATATCAGTGATATTTAATATGGAGAAGTTAGAAATGATCTATATTTAGAGATGGAGCCTTTCACATCCCCTGATACAAGATAGCCCATCGCAATAATAAACATAATTATAAAAGTAAAACATAAGTAGACGAAATAAGAAATAGAAATAATCCCCAAAAGACATAAAAAAGAGGTGCAATATTAACACAATATCCCAGGTTGTCACTATTAAAAACCTCTAATATTGAATACAATGAAATATTATAAAATATCTCAAATGTGAATAACCATAGTATAAAAGAACAGATATGTGGAAACATTAAGATCAAACAACAACGACTTTAATCTCTAGAAACTCCAACATCAGGAGTTATAATCAATGTTTATCTACTCACTCAATAGCTGCATGTATGTTTAAAAAACAAAAACAAGGGTGAGTACAAAATACATGTACTCAATAAACATCACCGAAAATCAAACCGAATCCATAAAATTATGGTGAGAACCTCCAAAAAAAACATACAAGATTAGCCCAAACAAACCTACACTCAGAAAAGTTAACCTATTCTAGAATATAACAAAAATTAATAAGGTATCCAAATAATCTCAATTGAGGTAGACACGTACATGTTTAATATCAATAGTAATAGTAATAGGTCACATCAGGAGAGCATCTCACGATGCCAATCCAGCAATCTAGGACAAGATAGAAAATACATGTCACACAACCAACAAATGTAACACAACGGTATCAATGGATTACATTTTAATCAATATACAATATATAATAATATCTCAACCACAATATCACCTAAGAAAAGTGCAATGCAATACAATATAGTGATATGAGATTATATAAAGTGACCATAGTATAACATGTATACACTTTCCAAGACTAATCTCCAGGAGACTACCCATGGGAGTTCACAACCCATATATTGATCCTAATATCATTAATTAACCTTGTCAGCACTTTCCTCGGCTAAGACATTTTATAAAATAGTTCATTTTCTTTCTCAAAGTATCTAAGTTCTATAATAGTGTCAGTTCCATGAAAATAAGTGATGAATGAGTACGCATGGTCATGTAAAAATCAATAATGCACAACAATCAACTCAAAAGTGGTATAAATGAACTCAAGTCGCCCAAATCACATTAAATCATAAAAAAAGCCCCCAACATGGCACACAATAGTAAATGAACTACAAAAGACGATAAGAAGGTCAATACAAGGCCCCACTTACGTATGAGAATGATAAAAATATCTCTAATAAATACTAAAGTCAACACAAGACCCCACTCAAGTATTACAATGATAATAATTAACTAAATCAATAATAAGGTTCACACAACCCCTCTGCGTTATGTGGTCATCATGATAATGATAATCAACTCAAATAATGTAAACATTAAAATTCAGCCAACCCACAATATGCTTTACATATTAAGTTTTCTACTTTTTCCATATTGTGGCCCAATTAGACTTAAATGCTTGAAAGAGAAATTCACTCATCAACATGAATGTTCAGAATTTCATTTTCTCTAACATTACATAACAATTACACTAGAATTCCTCTTTTCAACTTTTTATTTATGGAACAATCTCTTTATACCCTAAGTAATTACTTAACCCTAATTCATCCCTAAAATTCAACTAAACATGATTCAAAACTCATTGTAGATAATCACTATCCATTTATTTATGATCAATAAGTCACTTATCAATATAATTTACCATAAACATATCAACAAGTAGATAGGGAAATCAAGATATTCATTTTATTACTTTTAACCCAATAATAAATACTAATACCCATATATATGCCTCTATTTTATCTATATATGAACCCCAAATATCTAATTATTCATAATGTACAAGAAACTAACACATAATGCATAAACAGCTTGAAGAAGAGTCAAGATAAATCTCAACTAGCCTAAAGAAGACTCCTAAATCCAAATCATAACCCAAATAATCTAAGGAAAGTTTGACTCTCCTGAAATACATCTGATAAACAATTTATTCTAATATAATATCGACATGTAAATACGAGATCAACAGTATCCATATTGAGATACTTTTATTCTGAGTCCAAAGTTACCTCAAAAACCAACCCTAAAAATAAAAGGATAAAATTGGAGTTTTTGTAAAACATTACTTTATCCATAATCTAAAAATTTTACACTAAAACTCCATAAAAAGTGGAGTTGAAATCGAGTTAGAAATTACTAAAATAGCAATATTTTAATTTATATCAAGTTTAATAGCTATGATTTGAAGATGATTTGCAATGTAATCAATGGATAATAAAGAAAAGAAGTTTTAAAATCTCTGAGTCTTACATATGAGAATTTCATTTTCATGTCTTGATGTTCAAGAAATATCATTTTGATGGTCTACATGTGATTTGATAAGACTCGCTAGATTTGGATTAGAATCTGACTTTCAAGGATGAGCATATAGTTATTTTAGAAAGGAAGACTAGGAAGTTGAGGTCCAAAAGTATTGCTTTGGTAAAGGTTTAATGGAAAGATAATTCAATTGAGGAGGTACAAAGTAGATATATCCTCACTTTTCAACACTTAAGGTACCTTTCTTTTCTCTATGTTCGAGGACGAACGTTGTTTTATGGTGGATAATGTAAAACGCTTTGTTTAATTTTTGGATTTTTTGTGTTTCAACTATTTTACCCGTTTTCATAATTAAGTTTTAGTATTTTTGGGTTGTGGGAGTGGGTCACGCGATCCCAATGGCATTTAGTTTAGAATTTAGTAAGTTTTAATTATGGATGAGTTTGAAGTTGGAATGATTGACTTTGGTCAAAATTTAGGGATCTAAGTGTTGTATGAGAATTTGTTAGTTTCATCAGATCCATAACATCGATTTTGTGATAGTAGAATAGTTGGTTTGATTCCAAGGCTTTTGGTTTGATTTTGAGCATTTAGATGAGATTGGAAATATAAGATTAGGAGTTGACTTGGTTCAATATTTGATGTTATCAAACTCTGTTGAAAATTCTTACTGCACTTTTGAATCCCAAATATCAAATTTAGTCTAGTAGCATAGTTAAAATATATTTGTTGGACACTGAACTTAATCTTAGGGTCAAATTAGAGAGTTTTTAGTTTGTTTCTTAGTTGTTATAGAAAAATTTGGTGCAACCTAAATTCCTTATTTCCATTTTCGACACTTCTATGGCAATCGTAAGGAAGGAAAATTTTTGTTCATTGCAATCGCATGGAGGGCACCATAGATTCAAAGAGATAAAACCATGTCTCGGTCAGCATTAAACCATCAATATCTCAACATTATCATCACAATTACGATGGGTCCGGGTTGGGTACTATCACGATCATGATGAAAATAATCCATGGCATCCTTAAAATACTTTTTTTGAAACAAAAATCTCATTTTCTCCATTTTTGAAGTGTGAGCTTGAGTTTGGATTATTTCCAGTGGTATTTTTGTTTATTGATAATGGATGAATTTCTAAATCTTGATTTTACCATCACCCACTAATTAGTTCATGATTTTACCTCCGAATCTTGATTTTCTAACTTAAAGATTTAGAGTTTTACCCAGTAAAGTGAAATTTTGATGCATTAAGGATTTCAAAGATGATTTCAACTCCCTTAATTTATGATAATTCAAATTTGAACTATGGTAACATTATTTTTAAATAAAATTCATATTTTACTCATATGGGCTTAGGATTGACTTTTTGGACCTAAATCCGACGTATAGAAATATAAGTGTCCTTAATTCAATATTCTTATTAGGTTTCATATTTGAATAGACTAAGCTCATTTAAAGGCATATCCGATGGGCAAAGCTTTGATTTTATTCTTGTAACTCCTTTAAGGAAAACTAAGACTTTCTTTCGAAGTGCTTATGTAACAGTTATTTGTAATGGAAGTATGGAGAATGGGAGTCACATATAATTGAAGTGACAAGAACTTATGTAGATACAGTGTTATGTAAAGAGTTAAAGATGACTAATTGACTAGTTTGGACTGTTTTAGTGATTATATAGTGATTTGTGGGATATGCTAGTTGATGATGACATCCCACTTTATAAGCAAAGCCAGTTTTGGCTTGATATCTATTTTGTCGCATGAGATGAGATGCCTCATTTAATTATAATATTAATATGAGATTGAAATGGTACGCCTACATTTCATCATACATTACATATCATTAGGATCAAAGTGCATTCTTGTACATATATATAATGTTGGAATTAGAGAGCATGCTTGTATATATTATATATATTGTTGGATTGGTGTGAGACATATAGTGTATAAACCTAACGAGTCCTACATGGGTCCTGGCCTAGAAACGATATGCTCAATGGGTGTATACACAATATATGTATTAGATTTATATATTCATTTTCTAATTTAAGTGGAATAAAATGTATTTGTTGAATTCATACTATTGGCTGAGCTTTCGAGTAATTGTTGTTTGATTTATTAGTTTGAGGTTTTCTTGAATCTGATCTAATATTTATATGACTACTATGACCTGTTTGTTCTATTAGACATGATTGCTTTCCTAAGTGCAGGTTTATGATTATTTTGGATGGTTGGTGTTAGTATTTTCTCATTGCTACTTTGAATTAGGTTTGGTCTATTTGAATTAAGTTTGATTGGTGTTGTTGTTGAGTATATGTTTTTCCATACTCACCACTGCTATTTTTTTGCGCCATAAATGTAGGTACCAAGCCAGCGGCCCCTAAGCATTGATTATGATTTTGTGTGATTGAATTTATAAAAATTTGAGGTAATTGTTGATAATCTCAGAGACTACTAATATTTTCTCTATTTTATCTTTATGGCTTTTTCCATATTTTGAGACACTTGAGACTTTTTTATTGTGCTTTGTATTAAAGGTTCGTACTGTGAACTCTAGACCTAAGAATATTGTCAGATTATTTATTTCCCTTATTTAGACCATTTTGTGTTTATTTGGATTTTTGATTTATTTCTATCTTCTTCTGATTGGTTATTGTATTATCTAAGCACGTTGGGACGTGTTTAGGCTTATCTATAATTGTGTGTGTAGTAGTTGCTATTGCGATCCCATTTTTGAGTCATGGCATCATGAAATTTATTGTATCGTGGTTGCACATGAAAGTTGAAGTTTGATAATCGTATTGTTTAGCTTTGATTTCCATTATTGAATCTTGCATGTTCTCTTGATATTTATAGTTTAATTGATTGATCCCCTATCAAGTATTATTTGTGGTGCATAGATTAAATTAGAAATAGAGAATCGAAGTATGCAATAAAGAAAGATAGGGCTTGGTTGTGAACCTTATACGGAAAGAAAAATGATTCGCTAACATGGATAGAAATATACCCGTTACCCTTTCCTTATTGATACGGAAGAAAAATCACATGCACTTCACCATCAACTAGGGACCATAGAAATATAGGCATTAGAAATAGTCGAGTAGGCTCAGATTTATTGGCAAAATACTCAATATAGCTAAAATCAACCTAGGCTCAGATTTATTGGCAAAATACTCAATATAGCTAAAATCAACCTGTAATTAGTAACTCCAAAAATCAACTAAATGCAAGATTTGATAATTCAACTGAATTTTAAAATGCCACAACCTTGGATCACTCTCGGATTTGAAGTTACAAAACATTAATCTTAGACTTGTTTATATTCTTGAGTAGTCTATATTAAAAAAAAAATTACTCTTAATTTCTCAATAACTATAGAATAGCTAAAATAAGAATTCAAACTAGAACTTCAATTTGTCAAAATTTTGTTGGCATAATAACCCGACTTATATCCTTTATTACTTGTATGACCGTGTGCACTTGTTTGTCTATTTGAATGCAAAAATTGTTACATTTGATTACCCAATGAATGCATAGGGAAATTAATAACAAAATAAATTTACTGTTTATATACTTTTGATTGAACAAACTATAAGGAAACAATTGAATGTGTAACCGTGCAAGGAATTTGATATTCTAAATTAAATTTATATTTTGGTAGATTATTACCGAAGGTTGGATATAATTTTAAATTTTTAAAATCTATTTGTAAACAAATAAAATAAGTTATTTACAAGCTTCCCATATTTAACAGGGGTTGGTGCCCTATTACCTTGACATTATCTCTTTTCTAGACATATAACTTTTCTTTCGAACAAGTTAATGCTATACTGGCGTATTCTATGCGTTTGCAACCACAAGAATTTGCATTAAGATGAAGAGAATAATGATATAAGTAGCATACGTGTCAAGAACTCACAAACTCATAGCAATAGATAGTATCTCATAAGGCTTCCATAACCCCAACAGAGAAGTTTAGCTACTCATGAGTGCAATGGAAATCAGAATAGACATTATCATTATACCAAAATAAAGATCTCGCGTGTAGTAGGGTTGGTATGGCTTGTGGCGTGAAGACCTTGCAAGTAGCGTTTCTCTTGTTGTGAAAATTTAAGACAAATAGATGAAGAGAAAGTAAATAAGAATTAATTTAAAGCAAATTGTTTAGAGTTGTAGATGAATGAATTAGAATATGAATGATGAGAATAATGATGTGTGTCTAAAAACTGCAGCAAAATAGGGTATTTATAATACCCATATCCTATTCCTATAAGGCTACTGCGTACTTATCCTAATCCTAATAAATTACTGCATCATTATCCTAATCCTTATAGGTTACTGCTGATCCCCAAAGTCTTGGAAAATGCTGTTTTTGCCCAGGATAGGTTTCTCATGCGTCACTTTTTGTCCTAGGCGTCCAAGCTCTCCTTCCCTTCTTTCGTGAAGCTTCCTTTGGCGTCAAGTTATCCATAAAATGCTGAAATCTGCATCATTTATACCTAAAAACTTGCTAATCATGTTTGATAGCTCACTTACAGGAAAAAGGACTAAAAGTGCATGAGTTATATATTTTGTCCTCAAAACTTAGCTAAAATATGGGTAAATTAAAGCACTTTAGGCGTGTAAATACGCCTATCATCAACACCCCACACTTAAAGCTTTGTTCGTCCTCGAACAAAATATCATGTCCTTCTAAACATCCACTTAGGGTTTCACAGTAACAACACAAAATATTCATCAAGACAGGCAGGACACTTATTACAAAGAGTAGTTTTCTGATGACGTCTAGAAACAATTCAACCTCTAATATAGACTCGTGATGATGGCTAATTCGTATTCAAAAGTTAAGGCACAGAGAATCATACACAACCACCTAAAACTCATCAACCATGTGTGTCTCACAAAATATAACCCATAATCACTCACAAGTATTGTATATATTTCGAACATGGGTATAAGATTATCCTTGCTCTCACTCTCTCAAAGAATTCATATGTTGCAACTGATGACCATAGGCTTGCCCTTAGTGTAATGCTCCACTAAATATCAGAATGTTAAGCTTAGGATCAAATAGGTCTTTACAGGTTGTAATGTAGGCTAAGGGATGGGTAGGACTATTTTGGCCAGAAATAGTGACTATGTTCCTAAGCACTTTAATACATCACATTATGCCATTAACACTTTCTTTCAAACAACCTTTCTACTTTCTTTTAATCTACCACCTCTTCTCACCTCTTTTGTTATTCAATTTTGAACAGAATTAACTTTTTATTTTTCTCTTTTTTTTTATAACACACCTCTTATGATAGCAATTATTTTTCATAACAAATTCAAGCACCAATACATTATAAGGCACTATTCTCACCCAATTTTCTTTTATTTTATCACATGACTTTACAATTTAAAGCACTTAGGACTTTGGATCAAATTATGGTCTTGAAAAAAAATGGATTAGGCTTACATATGAGGCTGTCAAAGAAAATAGGCTTAAGGATCAAAGGGGGTTATCTAGGATGATGTCCATGGGTAGATAAAATGAAGGTAAACAATCAAAGGTTGCCAAAGAAATGCCTAAATCATCTCCTAAACTCACACTCTTTATTTCGCTTTACATACATACCAGACAAGTTCTAGTATCAGCCACAAACATAGAATATACTATTATCTCACACACACAAGGCACATGGTCGACTTTATTGGGAGCAGTATAGACTCTCGACCCAATAGATGAAAGAATTTAACCACACAATTATCACATAATGAGTCACTAGTAGAGCCTAAACGTCTCAATAGTAATGATTTTATCACAGACTCTTGTCGTAATACCATGCTGCCTATCAGAACAATTTCATGCAAAAAAATAACTACTAAAAAAACAAAACAAACAAACATAAATGAATGCAAATGCAGATAAAGAAGGTTAGCATGCAAATACCAGCACCCCACACTTAAACGGGACACACTGCCCTCAGTGAAAAATAAATAAGACGAACCTGGTTAGTCAGACTCCTCCTCTATGTCTGGGTTCATACCCCCTTCATCAGAATCATCATCAGAGTCGTCGCCATCAGAGTTCTCCTCCAAGTCGGAGTCTGTAATTCGACGATCATCATCAGTTGTCACATCGTCATCAAGAGGTTCCTCAAAGTATACACCTACTCCACACATTTGCCTTGCATGCTCATTCATTGGGTAGTCATAATCCAGCTGTTGGAGCTCTACAACAGTTGGAACACGACCTCCGCTCATCATGGTAAACCGAGTCATGCCATAAAGATGGCGAAAGAAACTCTCATCCCGAGCATGCCTTTCCGCAGTGGTAAGGTTGACGCCATGCGTGGTTTCAGCATCCTTAACCTTTGTGAGGTCAACCCTCTTTGGGTTGTGTGGAATTTTATGATCAGCCGGTTCCTCTTCGATGTCCTCCTTCCTCAAGATTGCGGTTAACAGATTGCCAAAGCTGAAATAGGACCTCTTGTGTAGCCTGGCCTTTTGCATTGTAGATCGAATAACTGCCCCAATGTTGATAGGAACATTCGTCATCAATGCATACACCAAGCACACTCTATCTCGTGTAATCTTCGTGTACTGGGTCCCTGGAATCAGACAAGAGTTGACTATTCGCTGCCATATTCTAGCTTCCCTATTCAAAGGAGCATATGGGAAGGTGTTGTGCCGACCGGTGTCCTTGTGTCTACTCCATATTTCCATGGATCGTGGTCCGTATAATGTGTGTATAATAGCCCTGTACGGAGGTTTGTTATACAGCTCCTTGAATGGTAATGGGTCAACAGATGGAAAACCTAGAAAGGAGTTGAAGAACTCTGCATTTAGTTGCAGAACTTGGCCCCGAATCTTTACTTCATTCCCTGTAGTTTTTGGTGACCAGTTGGCATAGAATTCTTGTGTTAAATCAAGATTGCACTCTCCCATATCTCGAAATATGAAATCAAGATGTAACGCCATTATCTTGGCCAACATACGAGGTTCTTTCTTTGCTAGGCTCTCCTTGTTTATCAACTCCACATGAACATATTTTTTCTCTTTATTGTTCCTATACCATTCCTTTCCTTCCTCCTCTAGGACCCATTTTATTCCGAACATACGGCGAGGTATTTGCAGCGAGGAGGATTCTCCTTGCTCTTTTCGTCCCCCTTTTTGGCCTTTTTGTGAAGTGGTTGCTTTTTCTTTCCCTTGTCTTGGTTTTGGTGCCATTGTACCTGGGATTAAAATTATAGTCATGTTAGCTTCATCTCGGTGGATACAATCAATAAACATGCAGTAGTGGCACCACCCCACACTTATTTTGTTGGTACAAACTAGTGAAGTGAAAGTTATCGATTATTCAGACTTCATCGATATACGTTTTAGGTGCTATATTCCAACAATATAATCAGTGCAGTCATACTTCATGAAATCTTGGCACTACTTTCATGGTTGATATATCTTAAGACTACTAGATTGAATCAAGTTTAGGAATACTCACAATTTCGTATGTTTGTAGTCAACCATGGTTTTCACCTTTATACACAAGTTATTCCAACATGTAAGATTTCTATTGACAAGATTATGCAATGTTCTTGACCATGTCAATTTCTCAAAAGTATGACAGTGCATCAAAATTAAATACAAGTTGGAAACAAGTCAAGATCATTCTTACGTATTCTTTCCCTCACTTAGTTGTATCACCACAAATTAATCATATTCAACTCACCAATACTACTTCAAGATGTAACAATTCTTAATAGGTGTAGTAGTGTAGTACTTACGGAACATAAAAGAAAAACAAAGAAGTACTTACTTGGTTGATGGCCTTGGAAGATGTTCTTGTAAAGTTAAAAGAGCAAAAGGAAAATTTTTGAGAGGATTTGGAGAGGTAGGCGGCGCTTAGGTTGGATTTGCAATGTGTTTTTGGTCTAAGACTAAGTTTCTTATTTATAGGGCAAGCTTGGGTCGGGTTTTGACCCATTTAGAATCTGTTTTGGAGACCAAAAGTGACCATAGGCGGCGCCTAGTACTTTGCCTATGCTTGGCATAGGCGGCCCCTTTTTTAAAGACTAGTTGAGCATAGGCGGCGCCTATGCCATGGCATTGTTAGGCATTGGAGGCGCCTATGCCATGACATATGAGATTCAGAGACAAAAGGCTTTGGCATAGGCAGCCCCTATGCTATGGCATTCTTAGGCATAGGCGGCGCCTATGCTATGGCACTCTAGAATCCGAGAGCTTAGGCCATAGCATAGGCCGTGCCTTGTTCGTGGCCTAGATTTACATAGGCCTTGCCTTACCCATAGCCTTTTGCTTCTTCATTCTTAACTTACCACCTTTAACATGCACAACTTCCAAATCTTAATTTGAAACCAATCTTCTCCTTTACTTATCTTGTACCTACATTCACTCAAAAACAACAAAAACGATTAGAACGATGGGTTGCCTCCAATCTAGCGCCTTAGTTTTGGTCGTGGCTCGACTCTTCTTTTTGGATTTTTATATATCAAAAGTAAACACTTAGTAGAACGAAAGAAAAAAATGAAAAACGATGGGTTGCCTCCCATCTAGCGCTTGATTTATTGTCGCGGCACGACATAGCTACCTCGAGTACTTAGACTTCGTCGAGATAAATAGTGGCCATATAGTTTATCGAGTCAAGATGACCGATATAGGGTTTTACTCGTTGGCCATTCACCTTAAAGACAACACCATTACTGTCTTCTAGCTCAACTACTCCAGACGAGTAGACTTGGCTAATCTTGTATGGACCAGACCATTTGGACCTTAACTTACCTAGGAATAGCTTCAGTCGGGAATTGAAAAGAAGTACCATATCTCCTTTTTGGAAGTTTCGTTGAACAATCCGCTGATCATGATACTTTTTCATCCGCTTCTTGTAGAGGTCTGATCTTTCATAGGCATGTAGATGGAATTCATCCATCTCATTCAGCTGCTCCAATCTCATATTCATAGCATCATCCCAATTTAGATTTAATTGCTTCAGCGCCCACAATGCTTTATACTCGAGTTTGATGGGTAAGTGACAAGCCTTCCCATAAACTAGTTGGTAAGGGGATATGCCAATTGGCATTTTGAATGCAGTCCTATAAGCCCATAGTGCATCGTCCAGCTTCCGAGACCAATCTTTCCTATTAGCATTTACAGTCTTAGCAAGGATTTGCTTGATCTCTCGATTGGAAACCTCTACCCGTCCACTAGTTTGAGGGTGATAAGGTGTGGCTACCTTATGTTGCTTGACACCATATTTTTCCAACACAGATTTGAACAGCTTGTTGCAAAAGTGAGATCCTCCATCGCTTATGATAGTCCGTCGTATTCCAAAGCGAGAGAAGATATTTCTCTTCAAGAATGCTACAACACGCTTTCCCTCATTGTCGGCTAACGCTACTTCTTTGACCCATTTTGAAACATAATCTGCAACAACTAGGATGTATTTCATTCCAAATGAATTTACGAATGGACCCATGAAATCAATACCCCATACATCAAAGAGCTCGACTTCAAGAATTTTCGACATGGGCATCTCATGGTGTTTTTAAATTGCACCTTGTCTCTGACATTGGTCGCATCTTCTCACAAAGTCGTAGGCATATTTAAATATCGAGGGCCAATAATATCCACTTTGCAATACCTTTCTTGCTGTCCGATTACCTGCGTGATGTCTCCCAACTTGGGAAGTGTGACATGCTTCTAATATATTAGGCACCTCTACATGGGATATGCATCGCCTGATAACACCATCCGCGCATCGTCGAAACAAATATGGCTCATCCCAAAAGTAATATTTTACATCATGCATGAACTTCCTCTTTTGATGAAATGATAGATTCGTAGGCATCACATTACTTACTACGAAGTTTGCAAAATCTGTATACCATGGTAACTCCTCCATCATTGTGGCTAAAATCTCTTCATCAGGGAAGCTATCATCAATCGCACGATCTTGCTGTGCTATATGCTCGTTCTCTAGTCTAGATAGATGATCAGCCACTTGGTTCTCGCAACCTCTTCTATCTTTTACCTCGAAATCAAATTCTTGCAGCAACAATACCCATTGAATTAGCCTTGGTTTTGAATCTTTCTTTGTCATTAAGTATCTCAGGGCTGCATGGTCTGTGTGAACTACCACTTTGGTTCCCAACAAATAAGCACGGAAGTTCTTAAAAGCATACACAACCGCTAGCAGCTCTTGTTTTGTGACAGTATAATTCTTTTGGGCTTCGTTTAGGACCTTGCTAGCATAGTAGATTGGATGGAATAACTTCTCCCTTCTTTGGCCAAGTACAGGACCCAAAGCTACCCCACTAGCGTCACACATGACTTCAAACGGTAGAGACCAATCTGGTGCTACCATATAGGAGCTTCAATTAGCTTCCCTTTGAGGCAATCGAATGCCTTCAAACAATCTTCATTGAAGTCAAACTTTACATCTTTCTCCAAAAGTTTGCTTAATGGACTAGCGATTTTGGAGAAGTCTTTGATGAATCGCCAATAGAAACCTGCGTGCCCGAGGAAACTACGAACTCCCTTCACAGAAATTGGAGGTGGTAGCTTCTCGATAACTTCAATTTTAGCTCGATCAACCTCAAGTCCTCTTTCGGAGATTTTATGCCCAAGAACAATACCTTCTTTAAGCATAAAGTGGCACTTCTCCCAGTTCAACACTAGGTTGAATTCAACACATCTTTGCAACGCCATACTGAGGTTTGCCAAGCAAGATTCAAACAACTCACCCACAACTGAAAAATTGTCCATGAATACTTCCAACGTATCTTCAACCATATCAGAAAAAATGGACATCATACAACGCTGAAAGGTGGCTGGTGCATTACATAGTACGAATGGCATACGTTTGAAGGCAAACGTACCATATGGGCATGTGAACGTTGTTTTCTCTTGGTCTTCGGGAGCAATACAAATCTGATTATAGCCGGAATAACCATCTAAGAAGCAAAACCATCCTTTCCCTGCTAATCGATCAAGCATTTGGTCCATAAATGGCATTGGAAAGTGATCTTTAAGCGTCAACGAATTCAGCTTTCGGTAATCCATGCATACTCTCCATCCTGTAATGGGTCTGAGTGGAATAAACTCATTCTTTTCATTCGCAACTACCGTCATGCCTCCTTTCTTGGGAACACATTATACCGGGCTTACCCATTTACTGTCAGAGATAGGAGACACAACCCCTGCATCTAACCACTTAATAATTTCTTTCTTCACTACTTCTTGCATAGGTGGATTGAGACGCCTTTGATGCTCAATAGTTGGTGTGCAATTTTCTTCAAGATGAATCTTGTGTGTACAAATCCCAGGTGGAATACCAATAATGTCAGCGATGGTCCAACCAATGGCTCTTATATACTTCCGTAGAATAGTGATGAGAGCTGCAACTTGCTGCTCACCCAAGTCTGACGCCACAATGACTGGGAGTGTATTTTTGCTTCCTAAGAATGCGTACTTTAAATGACTAGGCAGTTCTTTCAATTCTAACGTGGGTGGCTCTTCAATAGATGGTTTAGCTGGTGGTGTAGGTCAGTTTTTGAGATCAAGGTCCAGCTTCTTGGGAGCATGAGGATGCGACCCTAACCCTGTTAGAGCACCAATAGTTTCTTCATAATTTTCAGCATCCTTATGCTCAACATTCATAAGTACAACCGCCAATGGGTCATCAATAAGCTGCTCCTCTTCAAGTAATTCTTTCACATCATCAAAATAAACATCAGCTACCGAGAATACGTTCAGATCTTTGGGTTGCTTCATTGATTTGCACATATCAAAGCGAACTACTTCGTCATTTATTCAGAATAAAAGCTCATTAGCTCTCAAGTCAATAAGCACACTTCCTGTTGTAAGGAAACGACGCCCCAAGATTATGGGAACTTTTGAGTCTGCCTCACAATCCAAAATAACGAAGTGTGCCTGGAAAGATGAATGAAGAAACCTTCACGAATACATCACATAAAATACCAACAGGTTGTTTTACCGACCTATCTGCCATTACGAGCCTCATATTGGTTGGAGTAGGATCATCCAACCCCAACTTTTTGTAAATAGATAATGGCATCAAATTGATGCTGGCTCCTAAATCGCATAATGCCTTGGCAAAATTCAAAGATCCAACGGTGCAAGGAATAGTGAATGCACTGGGGTCAGCCTTCTTCTGAACTAGTGATCGGGTAGCAATTGCACTGCAATGATGAACAGTGTCTGTCAACTCATAGCTTGCTTCTCGCTTCTTTGTCAACAGATCCTTCATAAATTTTGCATACCCTGGCATTTGTTCTAGTGCCTCTACCAACGGAACATTAATGGTCAACTGTTTCAACATTGCCATGAATTTATTGAACTTGGTGTCATCAGCTTTCTTCTTCAATCTTTGAGGAAAAGGTGGTGGTGGAAGCAGAATTATTTTCTCCACGGCTTTCTTCTCCTCCTGCTTCTGAATTTCGGTCTTTTTAGGCTGCAAACTACTAGGGGTGACGTCATGGACATCTTGGTCAGCTTCTATGGCGTCCTTATCTCCTCTATTTTCGGCCACTTTCTTGCTTTGGGATGAATTTTCCAGCAACTTACCACTTCTGGTAGTAATAGCCATGCATGATCCATCGTTCCTTGGATTTTGTACAGTGTCGCTAGATAACGTGCCAGCCTTTCTTTGATTGAGTGCTGCTGAAAGTTGGCTCAATTGCTGCTCTATTTGTTTTATTGAAGTGGAATGTGAGTCAACCAATTGCTTCATCGAGGATAAATCATTTATCACCTCAGTTACTCCCGCGTTGGTTGCCTCTATTCCTTTCAACAGTTTAGCCATCATGTCTTTCATATTTGCAGAACTAGATGCAGTGGCATCACGTCTCCCTGGGGGAACATACAAACCACTCTTGTCATTCTTGTTCTTCCAACTACCTTGATCCTTGTTTCCAGATTTATCATAATAGTTCCGACCTTGGTTTCCTTGGATATTGCCTCGGAAACCCCCCTGATTGTTCAAGTAGTTGGCTTCTTCTTCAGTATCAGATTCCTCTCTTCCTTTTGACGCAACAACTGTGACTTTTTCAGTTTTCCCTGATAATAGATGCTTTGTAAGAAGATCCACTTGTGTTTTTATATGCTCCATATCTTGATCACGTTCATCTTTTCTTCTCCTTTGTTCTGCAGTCATGCCTATAGCAAAAGTGGGGCTTGCTACCTCAGAATCTCTGGTATGCCACGCCCTACTTTTCTTCGTCATCCGGACTAGCATATCACTTGCTTGAACAAAGGTGAGGTCCATAAATGATCCTCCAATCGCATTATCCACCACGGGTTTAGTTACTGAATTCAAGGATCTATATAGTATCTCCATGAAGTGAACATTGGTCATATGATGGTTTGGGCACCTCATAAGCTTCGTCTTGAACCTCTCCCATGTCTCATGGAGAGCTTCGGTTGGAAGCTGCCAAAAATTGCTGATTTCATCTCTCAATTATGCTCTCTTGGATGGCGGAAAGAATCTTTCTAGGAAAGTGTCTTTCAACTGCCTCCAATTAGTGATAGAATCAGGAGTCAGCCCATTCAACCATAGAGTTGCCTCCCCAGATAGAGACAATGGAAATAGGCGCAACCGAATTGCATTCTGTCCAACGCCAGGATTGTCGAATGACTTACATGTTGAAATAAAGTTGATCAGATGCATATTTGGATCATCGCCTGCTAGTCCACCGAATAATCCCTTGAGTTGCAATAACTGAATCATGGTGCTTGTGATGTTGAACTTGGCTTTGGGTGCTAATGGCGGAGGAATAATGGCTCCAGTGGCTCCGGCTCCATCGAGATCATCATCATCATCATCGAATGCTGGTTGCACGGGTCGACGTTCATGCCTAAACCTAGCTTGATGATCTCTTCTGTTAGCAGGTGTTGCTATCTTCGCATCATGCCTTGGGTTTAGTAACTCATTATCACCTAGATCCTCATCGTCAGGATGTTGCTCGCCTAGGATTATCAATATTCTGTTGATACACTTGAGCGGCGGCCAGAGCAGCTAGTCTAGCCTGTTCCTGTTGAGCAGTCCTTCTTTCAATTTCCTGTTGAGCCTCCATTCTGCCAATACGATGTGGTTCAGGATTGAAAGGTAATAATGGTTGACCAGAACTTCGAGTATAGGGCATGCACTGGATAAAAACCTGCAGAAAAAAAAAACAACAACTAAAAGTAAAGTACGAGAATCTTTGAACAAAGGGTCTAGTAACTATCAGAAACATAGTAGACAACCGTATTCCCCGGCAACGGCACCAAAATTTGATAACGCTCAAACTACAGCTCTCGTAAGAGTGTAAGCGGTCGTTGTCAAATATAGAACCCAACTAGGTTGGGTATCGATCCCACAGGGAATAGCCGGTCAATAAGTAAGCAAAGATTATTAGACTTTTGGTGCAAGTCTCGTAAACAAGGGGGGATTTTAATGTGCAAATAATGTAAACAAAATAGTAAAGTAAAAACATAAATAGCAAAGTAAACAGAAAGAGTGTTTAGTAAGATGTTTAACCAATGATAATTGAGAGTTGGGGTTATGTCCACCTTATGAGTTATATGTCTCTATTGGCTATGAGTTATGCGAAATTCAGACATGCATGTGCTTATAGAGAACTGTATTCTATGGTAAATCCAAGCGTCTTTCGACCTAACAAGGACTATTTCGCTTTATCTCTTTCGAGCTTAAAGTGTATCTAAGGGTAAGAATTCTCCAAGAGGTTAATCCAGTTACGGCACTAACTTTTTAACAGGGGTTGGTGCCCTATTACCTTGACATTATCTCTTTTCCAGACATATAACTTTTCTTTCGAACAAGTTAATGCTATACTGGCGTATTCTATGCGTTTGCAACCACAAGAATTTGCATTAAAATGAAGAGAATAATGATATAAGCAGCATACGTGTCAAGAACTCACAAACTCATAGCAATAGATAGTATCTAATAAGGCTTGCATAACCCCAACAGAGAAGTTTAGCTACTCATGAGTGCAATGGAAATCACAATAGACATTATCATTATACGAAAATAAAGATCTCACGTGTAGTAGGGTTGGTATGGCTTGTGGCGTGAAGACCTTGCAAGTAGCATTTCTCTTGTTGTGAAAATTTAAGACGAATAGATGAAGAGAAATTAAATAAGAATTAATTTAAAGCAAATTGTTTAGAGTTGTATATGAATGAATTAGAATGTGAATGATGAGAATAATGATGCGTGTCTAAAAACTGTAGCAAAATAGGGTATTTATAATACCCATATCCTATTCCTATAAGGCTACTGCGTACTTATCCTAATCCTAATAAATTACTGCATCATTATCCTAATCCTTATAGGTTACTGCTGATCCCCAAAGTCTTGGAAAATGCTATTTTTGCCCAGGACAGGTTTACCATGTGTCACTTTTGGTCCTAGGCGTCCAAGCTCTCCTTCCCTTCTTTCGTGAAGCTTCCTTTGGCGTCAAGTTATCCATAAAATGCTGAAATCTGCATCATTTATACCTGAAAACTTGCTAATCACGTTTGTTAGCTCACTTACAGGAAAAAAGACTAAAAGTGCATGAGTTATATATTTTGTCCTCAAAACTTAGCTAAAATATGGGTAAATTAAAGCACTTTAGGCGTGTAAATACGCCTATCATCAAACTGCAACAAAATAATACGATGCCAGAGACACAACAACAATACAATTAAATCCATAAGAAAATACAATTAAATATAAATCTTTTAACAAAATTTTCTCAAAGTCATCCGACACTCATCTACCACCTGTAACTATAACAAAATAATACATTAATAGAGATATCAAAATAATAGAACTAAAACTAACCTTTACACACTAAAAAATTCTCAAAACAGAAATATCAAAATGATGCAACTAAACCTAATATTTACCTAAAAAAAATTCTCAAAGCTGACCGACAGTTATCTACCACCTGTAAATTCATCTACGACCTATAAACTATAATAAAATAATACAATAGTGGTCACAAAATTTCAATTTTGATGAAAATAATTTCTGTATAAGCAAAAATTTTGACCTTAAAGAATGACTTAAATGAAAAGATGATATATAAACAAACACGTTGAATTCTATTATGTTGATAAAAACGGTGGAAAGGTTGAGGTTTAGAAAATTAAGGATCCACCAATCTACGCATACAACTGGATCAAGTTGATGAGAATCAATCATATTTTTTCAATAGGTAAACCGATTTTTTTCTAGTTTAACGTGCATCTCAATATTAATATTTATAGAAATATTTACTTAATAGAATCCTATTTAGGATAATTTTTCTAATAGACCAGTATAATGAAAAATATTAATTGATTCTTCTTCCATATATTTTAGGAGTTTATATATCTGTATCAAAAAAAATTGTTCCTAAAACTTTTCTTAAAAACTTGTAATACGTAATTTTTTTAATATAAATTTTATTTTTTAATATATACATACATACATACATACATATATATATATATATATATATATATATATATATATATATATATTTCCTAAAATTTTCCCTAAAAATCTACCATAAGTATGTTTTTAATATAAATTTTATTTTTTTATTTTTTCCCTTTCCATAGATAGATTTTAATATAAATTTTGTTTTTTTATTTTTTTTCCTTTTCCATGTATATATAAAAAAATTTAAAAGTGTGAAGTACCTTAAAAAAGTGACCCTTCACAACTTTTTAGGGAAAAATTTATCTATGGAAAGGAAAAAATAAATAAAATAAAATTTATACTAAAATCATAGATATGGAAGATTTTTAGGGAAAATTTTAGGTATATATATATGTGTGTGTGTGTGTGGAAAGGGAAAAACATAAAAAACAAAATTTATATTAAAAAAATTACGTATGATAGTTTTTAAGGAAACTTTTAGGAACAATTTTTTTATATTAAGAAAATACGCCTGACAGGGTTTTAAGAAAACTTTTAGGAAAAAATAATTTTATGTATATTAAAAACATACGTATGGCAGATTTTTATATTATATATATATATACACACACACACACCCACACACAGATAAATATATATATATATATATATATATATATATATATATAATTTCCTAAAAGTTTCCCTAAAAATCTTCCATGCGAATGTTTTAAATATAAATTTTATTTTATTTTATTTTATTTTTTCCCTTTCCATAGATAGAGTTTTCCCTAAAAAGTTGTGTAGGATTTAGAACGAAAAAATTGGCACATTACATGTAATTCCTTATAGGTATGAGATTCTTCCTTTTTTTTCTATTCTAAATATTTGAATAATAATTTAATGATGATTATTTTGAAAAAATAGTGAAAAAATGATTTTGTCTATTGAGGAGTATTTTAATGAAGGATAAAATTTCAAATCACTTTTCTAAGGGGCTTCACACTTAATATATTATAGTTATAGATTTGATCCTTTCTATCTCAAGCATGTCATCCTTGGAGCATCTACAAAAAATCTCTCAGTGTCCCTTGTATTTTATCCATAATTACTTTAGTTTTCTAATTTTAATTTGTACATTTTTTTTAATTTTTACATCTTATTTTTGCCTTTTTTTTAATGTTTCATGAATAGTCTAACTAATTATGACCCACAAACTGTCCCAAAAGTTACTGCAATTGGAGCTATTTCAAATACGTAGTTGCTCTTTCGCCAGTTCATTGACCACTATATTAGGTTAACTTATGATATTGTCTGTTGAGCATATGATATATATATATGTGTGTGTGTGTGTGTGTGTGTGTGTTGATAGAGAGAACATTCATAACTATACCAAAAAATAGCAATTATGATACTAAATACTTTTCTATCGAATGTATGAAATAAATATAGTTGATATTCAAGGTTAATATTTACTAAAAGATACAATTGAAAACATCTCCCTCGCTCTCTAGATTTTTGATGGTGTTCACAACTTAATGTAATAATGATTTTAAAACTTGCATGTCTCAAAATAGATGAATGGAGGATTTGTTTTTTTCTTTAAATAATCTTAATTTGGTTATGTAATGACCTTCCTGGTCATTTCCTTAATTTTCAGGCGTTTCAAGTATTTAAGCCTTTCCACTGCAGCTACATGTCATTTATGACTTGCCGAAACTATTAGTGCAATTATCGAGTTGTTCATTTGGATTTTTGGCTCATTTTCCTATTTTAGAGCTATCGCTATTAAGAAATTAGTATCAGACAAAAACTCCTAGTAAACAACCTTGTATGAGAATTCTGACAATGACATTAGCTCCCGAACATTGGTTTTAGGCTAGGGGACCCTTGGTTCAGATCCTGAGGCTTCAAGGGTCATTTTGGGATATTGAATAGAATTTAGTTAAAGGAAAATTATGGGTGTCGGGCTCATATTTAATTAAAACGATCTTGGGTGAAAGTTTTGATGGTTTCTTTGAGTTCAGAAAGTCAAATTTTATATAGTAGTTATAACACCCTGAGTTTTGACCCTGAGAAAATTTCTTAGATTTTTGGCTTCTAATTATGATACGACTATATGGTATGAGTCTTACACTGGGGTACGGTTGGTATGGTCCAGTCGTATACTGATCAGTGTTGGTTGGTGGGATGAATTTTAGTTACTGAAATAGGTACAACTATGGGTTATGAGTCGTATTGATGGATACATATCATTTGGTTTATTCACTTAATCTTAGACTTAGTGACTTAGGTTGGATTTGGGTATGAGTGTCCCACCATAAGCCATAAGTCAGGGTACAAGTTATGCCATGGACTCATATGAGGGACAGTGTTCAATCCTCTTAGGATTCTATTCTACCAGGGGTACGATTTATAGGATTTGGTCTTATACTTGCATACGAATTAGGTTTGAGTGTATCATACCTTGGATAGTGTTGGGTCTAAGGAGAAGGCCTAGGTTATAAGATACGAGTACCACTCGTACAGGTTGGGTATGACTCGTAAGGGTTAGTCATACCCTAAGATGGGAATTTAATGCAGTTTAAGTGAGGGCAATCTGGACATTTTCCCAATTATCCTAATAAGGTACCATGAGTTATGTTTCACTTGGGAGGTTATTTTCCCTATTATTCTATTCTTAAAACACTTAGAAAACACTCTTAAATCATCTCTAGAGTTCTTGGGCAAGGAAAGCTAGGGTTTCATCTCAAGGATTGGTTTGGAGCTGGTCTTGGTGATTTCTCTCCATTATTATCTTGGTTAAAGGCATGTTCTCTTCCCTCATAGTTAATTCCAACTAAAGGCATGGTTTTATACAATATTTTCATGGTTAGAATGTTGTATGGTTTGGGTTTTCAAATATGATTTGGGGGTTTCATTTATAAATGCATGGTCATGGTTTCCCTATGCTTTAATTATGCTTTTATATGCTTTAATAGTGGTTTTAGATAATTGTACTGCATGGGAATGGTTATTGATAATTGGAATTGGTTTTGTAAATACTATGCCCCAATGTGTTTGATAAAATGCCTATAACAATGTTTTCACTCTAGTATTGGATTTTCAATGGAACTTATGCATGGTTTAAACTTGGTAATGGAACCCTAAATGGCTTAAGTGGTTTTGGAATGGTTTGGCTTAATAAACCTACTTGTGAGGTACATAGGAATCCCCCAAGTAAATCAGATAATATAATCTATAGGTACATGAGAATCCCTTGATCACTAAAAGGTTAAGGAAAATACTTGCGAGTTATATTCGGTATGATTATACCACAATCTAATAGCCTTAGTTAATAAATGGTCAATGGTTTATTATTTTGGTAATGGTTTTAATTGGGTAATAATGGCAGGGGTATGATAGCTAACTATGAAATTGTGAGTCCAAAGGGCAGTCATTGGAAACTCATGTTTGCCAACATGAGGGATAGCTTTGGTTTCCATATATTTGAGGGGTACATGGGAATCCTCTACACATATCATATAGAGCGATGGGTGCACGGGAATCCCCTACTCTTTGGATATCTCTTCATGCGACTACACACTTCGGGGCCTATTTAGGGGGTTATATTGGACCTATATATACCGTGGGTGGTTTTATGATGGTTGAGCTTCACATACCCAGGTTAGTGATTTCAAATGCATACTAAACCTGGTTCCCTATCCTTGCATGGTTATATATATGTATGATTGTATGCATTATGGATGGTTTTTACTTGGTTTTATAAATGGCATTATTTTATCCTTATCCTGAGTTCATGCTAGTGTTCACTTGCTAACCCATATTTGGGCGGCTATTTTACCCGCGCTATGCAGGAACCAACTATTCTATTCCTCCTACTTAGCATTCGGATACTCAGGTCAGCCATTAGATTAAAGTGGTGAGCTTTCATCTTTCTGGAAGTCTTCATTTCATACTTTGGATTACTTATAGATTTTGGTTTTAGCTATGGTTGGGGGCAGGACCTAATTAGATTTTATTACTTTTTTGGTTAGAGGCTTTCTGGAACTACTTTAGGTTGGTATGGGCGTGATCGGTATCGGTGTCGACCTTAGTATTGGTATGGGTATTGGGGCTGATACCAGTTGATGAGATTGTTGGTTGTTCCATCATATTTCATTTTGGGATTAGTTATATTAAGTCTTTGAAGCCATTTGGTTATGGCCTGGTTTATGTCCCTTTATTTGATATTGGTTTGGCTTGGTTGGTTTGGTCGGCATGGTTTGCCAAATGAGATTTCTTGGTTAGGTCAGTCTAGGAATACACTTATCCCAAAGTTAGTCATTGTCCAACTGTGCTATCTTGTTATATGTTTGAAATTCAGCCACTCAGGGTATGCGGTTAGAGGTTAGGTTACATAATAGGGGTGTTCTTCGGTCCCGATTAAACTTGGGATGACCATAATAGCAAGGTCCTGGTTTGGGTCATGTCAAGATGGTATCATATCTTTTGGTTCATGGTCAATTAGAAGTCCACGAAGCCGCGTCTAGTAGAGTTCTTTTAGGGGTGTGTCGCACGCCACACTCATAAGAGAGAGGCTACAAGGCATTAGGAATGTTTCACATTCTTGGTATTCTATTTTCAAGCTTGGAGTCTAAGTCCTAGAATTTCCTATAATTCTTGTTTGTTCGTCTTTTAGATCATGCTTCGTAGATCTGGAACATAAGAAAACTCTTCAGTACCATCTTGGGACAATGTTGACAGGATACGTACTACGTTTATAGTTCATCTTCGACATCGGGGTCCTATCCCAGATTGTTTTGGGAATCCTTCAGCTGCTACTAGTCCTCTTCAGGGTGAGGTGACTAATGTGAATTTTACCACTCTATTCATGTCCTTTCTTAGTTGGTTGCTGCTCAAGCTGAGCAGGATATGTCTGGTGGATTGTCTTCTGAGGCCATAAGGGTTGGCTAGTTTATGAAGTTGAATCCTCTAAGTTTTATTAGTGTGAAGATGGAGAAAGATCCTCATGATTTCATGAATGAAATAGAGAAGATTTTTAGGGTAATGTAGGCTACTAATGTGGAAGGTGTAAATTTTATAGCTTATCAGCTCAAAGATCTTGCGTACCAATGGTATGAAGAGTGGGATAGGGATAGAGTTGATATGGAGGAGTCATCTTTATAGAATGCCTTTTCTTGTGTTTTTCTGGATTGTTTCTTTCCCTAAGATCCAAGGACAAAAAAGATGGAGGAGTTTGTCAATCTTAAGCAAGGGAGAATGTATGTTAACGAATATGCCTTTAAATTTCATCAGTTGTCAAGGTATGCTCATGATTTAGTGGATAACATGAGAGCGAGAATGAGAAAGTTTGCTCTTGGGCTATCTCAAGATTTGATCTTAGAAAGCAAGATTGCTTTGCTGATCAAGGATATGGATATTTCTAGGTTGATTGTCCATATATAGTAGGTGGAGGATGAGATGAGAAAATAGGCAGAGTTCAGAAATAAGTAGGGTAAGAGGAGCAGGTTTTTTACTAGGGAGATGCTTAGTCGCAAGGAGGTCGGGATGGAGATAAATGGCCGAAAAATAAGTGGGGAGTTTTAGTTCTTTCTATACTGCTAGTGCTCCTTACCCGAAGTAGTCGGGTGATAGAAGTTAGTAAGGTGGTGATAACCTCCACACACAGGGTGTGCAATCTTAAGCGAGTTGGGGTTAGTCAGTTTCTTCATGCCCTCTTTGTTGGTTCTATGGTCATCCTTATTTGGGTTATTATGATGAAAGAAGGGACATATGTTTCAAGTATGTCCCGCCATTTTATTTTCTCAAATATTATTTGGTTAATAAGGTTGCTACAAGAGCAAATAAGGTTCCTATTACCATATCTTCTGCTCCTGCACCCAGTGATGCTACTTATATGTCATTTACTACTCTTGGTTCTAGGGTTGTCTAGAATAGGTTGTATGCTCTTGTATCTCGGCAAGAATCAGAGGTATCTCTTGATGTCATTACTGGTACTTTACTACTTTTCTCTCTTGACGTGTATTGTCTACTTCATCCAGGGTCCACTCTTTCTTATGTGACCCCATTTGTGGCTGTGTGTATTGGTTTTGATTCAAAAATTATTTTAGATCCTTTTTTTGTTTCTGCCCATAGGTGACTCCTGTTGAGAAAGGAATGTCAGAATTGATGGAGGATATTCAATGCTTGGCTAATCTGAGAGTTCATCCCTTGGACTCCAAAGATGGTGGTGTGATTATACATGAAGTGTATCGAAAGTATCTTGGTGTAGAGATCAATGAGAAGAAAGTGTTAGATCTTATCTCGATGAAAATCAAGAGTGATATTGGTGGGAAAATACAAGAGTGTATCGAAAGGATTTTTGCTGAGGCGCATGAATCAGCTATGTCGTATATCCTGATTCTACTAAGATGTATCATAATCTCAAGGAAATCTATTGGTGAAATGGTATGAAAAGGGATATGGCTGATTTTGTGGCCAAGTGCATAGTGTGTCAATAGGTTAAGGTTAAACACGTAAGTCCTGGTGGATTGTATCAAGAAATTAAGTTGCCCAAAGGAAAATGGGAGGTGATCAATATGGATTTTATTGTCAGTCTTCCTCTGTCTCGAAACCAATTTGATTCAGTTTGGGTCATCATGGATAGTATGATAAAGTCTGCTCACTTCTCGCTAGTGAGGACTACCTTTTCGATGAAGGACTATGCAAAGTTGTATCTTTAAGAAATTGTGAAGCTGCATGGGGTACCTATTTCTATTATCTCTAATCATGGTACACAGTTTTTATCTCATATTTGGCAGTCTTTCAAAAATAGTTAGGTATGAAGTTTAGTCTGAGTACTGCTTTTTATCTGTAGATGGATGGGCAAGCAAAAAGGACTATTTAGATGTTAGAGGCTATCCTTCAGGCATGTATGATTGATTATGGTGGCAATTGGGTTGAGCATCTACCTTTGGTAGAGTTTGCTTACAATAATAACTATCATTTACTATTGGTATGGCCCCGTTCGAGGCACTGTATGGTAGGACATCTAGATCTCCTATTGGGTGGTTCGAGCTTGGTAAAGATGAAATGTTTGGTTTGGATTTGGTTTATAAGGTTATAAAGAAGTTCAAGGTGATTCGGGATAGGCCTAACGCTGCCAAAATTTGCCAAAGTCCTATACGGATATGAGGTGTAAAGACTTAGAGTTTAAGGTTGGTGATAAGGTATTCCTTAAGGTATCTTCTATGAGGGGAGTAATGTGATTTAGTAAGAAGGGAAAGCTCAGTCCCTGGTTCGTTGGTCCATTTGTGGTTTTGAGGATAGTTGAGAATATTGCTTATCAATGGTGTTGCCTTCTAGTTTGAGCTTGGTTCATCTGGTCTTTCATGTTTCCATGTTGAGGAAGGGCATTGGTGATCCTTCTTCAATTGTTCCTTTGGAGGGTTTGAGTATCTCAGATCTCTGTCTTATAAAGAGGTCTCTATTGAGATATTAGGTAGGCAGGTTCGTAGGTTGCGAACCAAGGATATAGCTCCGGTGAAGGTTATATGGAGAAACCATAAGGTGGAGGAAGCTACATATGAAGCAGATAAGGACATGAAGTCCAAGTATCCGTCTCTATTTTTTTCTCCTGGGATTCGTGTGGAAAGTATTTTTCTTCAACACATCTTTATTTTATGAGTTTGTTAAAGGAAAGAATGATATATTCGCCTATTTTTTTAAAACTTTGTTAAAAATTGGAAATATGTTTGATAATGCAAATGACTCGGGCGTGCGATTACCCCTACCTTGTCCATTATTTGGGGATGAATGTTCCTAGTGAGGGAGAATATAACACCCTGGATTTTGACCCTTAGAAAATTTCCTAGATTTCTAGCTTTTTGTCATCATATGACTATGAGGTACGAGTCGTATACTCGGGTACGGTTGGTATAGTCTATTCATATGCTGACCTTTTGTTGAGTTATGGGATCAATTTTGGTTACTAGAATGGATACGACTATTGGATACAAGCCATATTGGTGGATAAGTATCGTTTGGTTCATTCACTTACTCTTAGACTTAGTGACTTAGGTTGGATCTTAGTATGAGTGGCTCACCATAATTCATAAGTCAGGGTATGAGTCACACCATAGACTCGTATGAGGGGCAGTGTTCAATCCTCTTAGGATTCTATTCTGCCAAGGGTATGATTTTTGGGTACCAGTCGTACACTTGAATACGACTTGAGTTTTGGTGAGTTGGACCTTGAGAGTGTTAGGTACAAGGGGAAATCCTAGGGTACGAGAGTCAGGTACCACTTGTACTGGTTGGGTATGACTCATAAGGGTCAGTCGTACCCTATGATAGAAATCTAATGAAGTTTAAGCGAGGGCAATCTAGACATTTTCCTACTTATCTTAATCAGGTCCCACGACTTATATTACACTTGGGAGGTTATTTGCCCTATTATTCTTTTCTTAAAACACTTATAAAACACATTTAAATCCTTTCTAGAGTTCTTGGGCAAGGGAAGCTAGGGTTTCATCTCAAGGATTGGTTTGGGATAGTCTTGGTGATTTCTCTCCATCATCATCTTTGTTTAAGGAATTTTCTCTTCCCTCATTTTTAGCTCCAGCTAAAAGCATGGTTTTATAAATGTTTGCATGGTCTGAATGTTATATGGTTTGGGTTTTCAAATATGATTTTGGGGTTTTATTTATAAATGATTAGTTATGGTTTCCCTATGCTTTAATTATGCTATTATATTCTTTAATGGTTGTTTCGGATAATTAGATTGCATGGGAATGGTTATTGATAATTGGAATTGGTTTTGGAAATACTATATCCTAATGTCTTTGATAAAATGCCTATAACAATGTTTTTACTATATTATTGGATTTTCAATGGATCTTATGAATTATTTAAACTTGGTAATCTAACCCTAAAAGGCTTATATGGTTTTGGAAAGGTTTAAAGGAATGGTTTGGCTTAATAAACCTACTTATGGGGTACATGGGAATTCCCTAAGTAAATTGGATAATCTGATCTATGGGTACATGGGAATCCCTTGATCACTAAAAGGTTTGGCTAAGGACAATACTTGAAAGTTATAATCGGTAATACTACTATCTAATTGCCTTGGTTAATAAATGGTCATTGTTTTTGTTTTTTTGGTAATGGCTTTAATTGGGCAATAATGGTGGAGGTGTGATAGCTAACTATGAAGGTGTGAGTCCAAAAGGTAGACACCTAAAAATCATGTTTGCTGACATGAGAAATATCCTTGGTATCCATATATTTGAGAGGTACATGGGAATCTCCCTAATGCATATATATATGTATTATATAGAGCGATGGGTAAATGGGAAACCCCTACTCTTATGATATCATCGGTTCATGCAGTTACACGCTTCGAGGTCCGTTCAGGGAGTTACACTAGACCCATATAGCCTATGCGTGGTTTTATAATGGTGAAGGTTTACATTCCTGGGTTAATGATTTTAAATGCATGCTAAACCTGATTCCCTATCCCCTGCATTGTTATATATATATATATATATGTATGTATGTATGGTTGTATGCATTATGGATGGTTTTTACTTGGTTTTATAAATGACATTATTTTATCCTTATCCTGAGTTCATGCTAGCATTCACCTTCTAACCCATCTTCAGGCGATTATATATCTATGCTATGTAGGAACCAGTCGTTCTACTCTTCCTACTTAAAATTTAGATAATCAGGTCAGCCGTTGGATTGAAGTGGTGAGCTTCTATCTTTCCTAAACGCTCCATTTCTTGGATGTTATTTCATACTTTGAATTACTTAAGCATTTTTTATTTTGGCTATGGTTGGGGCAGGTCCCAACTAGATTTTATTACTCTTTTATTTAGAGGCTTTGTCGAACTATTATGGGTTGTTATAGGCGGGATTGGTATTGGTGTTAGCCTTAGTATAGGTATGGATATTAGGGCTGACACCAGTTGGATGAGATTTTTGGTTGTTATATCATATATCATTTTGGGATTAGTTATATTATGTGGCTGAACTTATTTGGTTATAGCCTAGTTTATGGCCCTTAATTTGGTATTGGTTTTTATCGGTTGGTTTGGTGTGCATGGTTTGACAGATAGAATGGCTTGGTCGGGTTGGTCTAGGAGTAAACTTATCCTAATGATTGTCCCTGTACCATTGCAGTATCTTGTTATATGTTTGAAATTCAGCCAACTTAGGGTAGGCGGATGGAGGTTGGATTGGGTAATTGCGGTGGTCTCCGATTTTGGTCGGGCGTGGGATGCCCATTACGACAAGGCCTTTGTTCAGGTCATGTCAAGTTGGTATGAGATCTTTAGGTTCATGGTTAATTGGGAGTCCACAAATTTGTGTCAAGTAGAGTCTCTTTTAGGGATGTGTAGCGCGCCATACTCATAAGAGAAAAGCTACATCGCAATTAGAAAAGTTTTGCTTTCTTGGTATTCCATTTTCAAGCTTGGAGTCTAACTCCTCGAATCTCCTCTAAACCTTGCTTGTTCATTTTTCAGATCATTCCTCATATATTTAGAACACAAGGAAACTTTTTAGTCCTATCTTGGGATAATGTTATATGATACGTCCTACGTTTAGAGTTCATCTTTGATATTAGGGTCTTATCTCTAATTATTTTTGCATCCCTTCTGTTGCTACTAGTCCTCTTCAGGGTGAGGTGACTAATGCAGAATATTGCCAATCTATTCATGCCATTGCTCAGTTGGTTATTGCTTAGGTTGAGAGAGATACGTCAGGTGGATTATTTGTTGAGGTCACAAAGGTTGGCAAGTTTATGAAGCTGAATCCTCTAACTTTTATTGGTAAGGGTGGAGGAGGATCTTCAGGCTTTCTTGGATGAAATGGAGAAGATATTTATGGTAATGCAGGCTACAAATATGGAGGGTGTAAACATTGTAGCTTATCAGCTCAAAGATATTGCATACTAATGGTATGAGGAGTAGGATCGGGATAGAGGTCATGTTTAGGTGTCATACTAATTACATTCCATTTTTGGTGCTTTTTTGGATCATTTCTTTCCCCAAGAGCTGAGGGAAGTGAAAATAGAGGAGTTTGTGAATCTTAAGTAAGGGAGAATGTCTGTCATGTAATATGCCTCAAAATTTCATTAACTATCAAGGTATGCTCCTAATTTGGTGGCTGATATGAGAGCGAGGATAAGAAAGTTTGCTTTTGAGCTATCTCAGGATTTGATCTTTGAAAGAAAGACTGCTTTATTGATGAAGGATATGAAAATTTCTAGGTTGATTGTACATATGCAACAGGTGGAGTTTGAGAAGAGGAAACAAGCTGAGTTCTGAGATAGGTAGGTTAGGAGGAGTAGATTTTTTGGACCAGGGAGGTGTTCAGTTGCAAGGTGGTTGGGGTGGATATAAATTGTCAAAAAAGAAGTGGGGGAGTTCTTGTTCCTTCTCTACTTCTAGTGCTCTTTACCCAAAGCAGCCGGGTGATAGGTAGCAACAAGGTGATGATAATTTTCGGGCATAGGGTACCTAATCTCAAGATAGTAGGGGTCAGTCAAATTTTTCATGCCCTCCTTGTTGGTTTTGTGGTCGTCCTCATCGAGGTTATTGTGGCAAAGGAAAGGACAGGTGTTTCAAGTGTGGCCATCCAGGTCATCTCCTTAGAGATTATCAAGTTAATAAGGTTGCTACGGGAGAAAAGGTTCCTATTGCTACATCTTCTGCTCCTGCACCTGGTGGAGCTGCTACTACATCGGTTACTGCTCCTAGTTCTAGTGTTGGCCGGTACAGGTTTCATGCTCTTATATATCAGATGGAATCAGAGGCATCTCCTGATGTCGTTACTGGTACGTTATAACTTTTCTCTCATAACGTGTATTGTCTTCTTTATCTAGGTTCTACTATTTCTTATATGACCCTATTTGTGGTTGTTTGTATTTGTTTCTATTTGAAAATTATTTTGGCTTTTTTTTTCTATTTCTACCCTGGTAGATAACTCGATTATTGCTAAAAGAGTCTATAGGGAGAGTGTGGTATCTATTAGTGATAGGTATACTTTAGTGGAGTTGTTCGAGCTAGATATTGTAGACTTCGATGTCATTCTGAGGATGGGTTGATTACATTTTTGTTACGTGTCTTTATCGAACTCATAATTTGTCTATTGGTTCCCTGGTGAACCAGTTATAGAGTAGAATGGTGGTTCTCTAGCTCCTAGATGGAGTTTTATTTTTTATCTTAGAGATCAGAGGTTGATATCTAAAGGGTGTCTTTATCATTTGGTCTGGGTTAAAGAATCTAACTCGGAAGGTCCTTCTTTTCATTCGGTTCGTATGGTTAATGAGTTTCCTGAGGTCTTCCAGAATGATCTTCCTGGTGTTCCTCCAGATAGGGAAATCGTTTTTGGTAATGATTTACTTTAGAACACTCATCCAATATCTATTCCTCCTTATACAATGGCTCCGGTTGAGTTGAGGGAACTCAAGGAGCAACTTAAGGATCTTCTGGATAAAGGGTTTATTCATCCTTTTGTATCTCCGTGGGGCGCACCAACATTGTTCATACGTAAGAAGGATGGTTCCCTTAGAATATGCATTGACGATAGGTAGTTGAATAAGGTAACGATCAAGAACAAGTATCCTTTCCCAAGAATAGATGAATTGTTTAATCAGTTGCAAGGTGCCAAGATCTTTTCTAAGATAGATCTTAGGTCTGGGTACTATCAGCTTAAGATTAGGGAGGTGAACATCCCTAAGACAGTTTTTCACACTTGGCATGGCTATTTTGAAATCTTGGTGATGTCATTCGGTTTAACTAATGCTTCGATGAAATTTATGGATTTGATGAATAGGGTGTTCAGGTAATTCTTTGATCTTTTTGTCATTGTGTTTATTGATGACGTTCTATTTTATTCAAAAGGTGAGGTGGATGTCATCTCCGCGTGTTATTGTACACCTTGAAGGAACAACGGTTGTATGCCAAGTTATCCAAGTGTGAGTGTTTGTTGAACGCTGTGAATTTCCTTGGTTATATTATCTCTAGTAAGGAGATAATGGTGGATCCTCAAAAGGTGGCTGTGGTTAAAAGATGGTCTAGACCTGGGACTCCAACCGATATTCGGAGCTTCTTGGGTTTGGCTGGGTATTATAGGTGGATTGTAGAAAGCTTTTCGACAATAGTTTCTTCTTTGACTAAGTTGACTCAGAAAACGGCAAAGTTTTCTTGGTCAGATCTTGTGAGGGGAGGTTTGAGAAGTTAAAGACAAGCTAACTTTGGCTTCAGTCTTGACATTGGCGGAAGAAAGTCAGGGGTTTGTGGTCTATTGTGATACATCTTGGGTCGATCTTGGTTTCATCTTGATGCAACATGGGAAGGTGATTGCCTATGCTTCCATGCAATTGAAGGTATATGAGAGGAACTATCCTACTCATTATTTAGAGATTCTTGCGGTGGTCTTTGCTTTAAAAATATGGTGGCATTATCTGTATGGTGTACACATGGATATCTTTGCTGATCATAAAAGTCTACGGGATTTGTTCACTTGGAAGAAGATTAATCCTAGGCAGATAAGCTGGTTGGTGCTTCTTAAGGACTATGATATGAGCCTTTACTATCACCCAGGTAAAGCCAACGTGGTAGTTGACGCTCTTAGCAAGTTTTCCATGGAGAGTTTGGCTCATGAGTAGAAAGGAACGTGAGAATTGGTGAAGGATATTCACCGCTTGGCTAATCTTGGAGTTCGTCTCTTCGGCTCTAAGGATGGTGGTGTGATGGTATAGAAAGTGTTTTGGTCATCTCTTGGTGCAAAGATTAATGAGAAGCAAGTCCTAGATCCTATCTTGATGAAAATCAAGAGTGATGATGGTGGGAAAAAGGTAATGGTGTTTGAGATAAGTGGTGATGGTGCTTTACAATACCAAGAAAGGCTGTGTGTTCTACATGTCGATTGATTGCGACAAAGGATTTTGGCTGAGGTGCATGAATTGCGCTACTTTGTACGTCCCAGTTCTACTAAGATGTATCATGATCTCAAGGAGATCTATTAGTGGAATGGTATGAAAAGGGGTGTAGGTGATTTTTTGGCCAAGTGCATGGCGTGTCAACAGGTATTAAAATGGGTGTGGGTATTTTTTGGCCAAGTTCATGGAGTGTCAACTGGTTAAGGTTGAGCACATGAGGCCTGATGGATTTTATTAAGAAATTGAGTTGCCCGAATGGAAATAGGAGGTGATTAATATAGATTTTATTGCCGGTCTTCTTCGTTCTCATAACCAATTTGATTTGGTTTGGGCCATCGTGGATAGGATGTCAAAGTTTTCTCACTTATTGCCAGTGAGGACTATATTTTTGGACGAGGACTCTGCAAAGTTGTATCTTCAAGAAATTATGAAGTTACATGCTTTACCTATTTTGATTATCTCTGATCGTGGTACAGAGTTTTCATCTTATTTCTAGCAGTCTTTCCAGAAAGGGTTGGGTACGAAGGTTAGTCTGAGAACTTTTTTTTATCTGCAGATAGATGGGCAAGAAGAAAGGATTATTTAGTTGTTGGAGGATATGCTTCGGGTATGCGTGATTGATTATGGGGGCAATTGGGTTGAGCATCTACCTTTTGTAGACTTTGCTTACAACAATAGCTATCATTCTAGTATTGGTATGACCTCTTTCGAGGCACTGTATATTAGGAGGTGTAGATCTCCTATTGGGTGGTTTGAGCTTGGTGAAGTTGATATGTTTGGTTCGGATTTGGTATATCAGGCTATGGAGTAGGTGAAGGTGATTCGAGATAGTCTTAAGGTTACCTAAAGTCGCCAACGGATGTGAGGCGTAGAGACTTGGAATTTGAGGTTCGAGATAAGGTGTTCGTTAGGGTATCTCCTATGAGGGGAGTAATGCAATTTGGTAAGAAAGAGAAGCTCGACCCCCGGTTCATTAGTCCTTATGTTATTTTGAGGAGAGTTAGGAATGTTGCTTATGAACTTAAGTTTCCTTTTGTTTGAGCTTGGTACATTCAGTCTTTCATGTTTTAATGTTGAGGAAGTGCATTGGTGACCTTTCTTCGATTGTTTCTTTGTAGGGGTTGGGTATCTCAAGTTCTCTATCTTATGAATAGGTCCTGGTTAAGATATTGCATAGATATGTTCATCAGTTACCAACCAAGGTTATGGCTTCGGTGAAGGTTCTATGGAGAAACCATAAGGTGGAAAAAGCTACATGGGAAGCAGAGGAGGACTTGAAGTCCAAGTATCCGCATTTTTTTTTGCTCCTGGGATTCGTGCGAAACGGATGTGCCTTCAACACACCTTTATTTTCTGAGTTTGTTAAGGGAAAGATTGATATTGTTGCCTCTTTGTTTTCAAATTTTTTTAAAGAATGGAAATATATTTGATAATGCAAATGACTCGTGCGTGTGGTTAACCCTACCTTGTTCGTCATTTGGAGACACAAGTTACTGGTGGGGAAGACTATAACACCCTGGGTTTTGACCCTTAGAAAATTTCCTAGATTTCTAGCTTCAAGCCATGATGTGACTATGGGGTATGAGTTATACACTGGGGTATAGTTGGTATGGTCCAGTCATATGATGACTAGTGTTGGTTGGTGGGATAGATTTTTGATTACTGAAATGGGTACGACTATGGGTACGAGTTGTATTGGTGGATACAATTCGTTTGGTTCATTTACTTAATCTTAGACTTAGGTTGTATCTGAGTGCGAGTGGCTCACCATGAGCTATAAGTCAGGGTTTGAGTCATACCATGGACTCATATGTGAGGACAGTGTTCAATCCTCTTGGGATTCTATTCTCCCAGGGGTACGGTTTATGGGTACCAGTCGTATACTTTAATACAACTTTGATTTGGGTGTGTCATACCTTGGACAGTATTGGGTCCAAGGGGAAAGGATTAGGGTATGAGAAACGGATACCACTCATAAAGGTTGGGTCAACTTGTAAGGGTCTGTTATACCCTATGATGGGAATTTAATGCAGTGTAAGTGAGGGAAATCTGGACATTTCCCCACTTATCCTAATTAGGTCCCATTACTTAGATTGCATTTGGGAGGTTATTTGCCTTATTATTCTATTCTTAAAACACTTAGAAAACACTCTTACATCCTCTCTAGAGTTCTTAGGCAAGGGAAGCTAGGGTTTCATCTCAAGGATTGGTTTGGGGCTAGTCTTGGTGATCTTTCTCCATCGCCATCTTAGTTTAAGACATGTTCTCTTCCCTCGTTATTAGTTCCAACTAAAGGCATAGTTTTATACCGTGTTTTCATGGTCCGAATATTGATGGTTTGTGTTTTCAAATATGATTTGGGGTTTTATTTATAAATGCTTGGTTATGATTTCACTATGATTTAATTATGCTTTTATATGCTTTAATGGCTGTTTCAGATAATTGGATTGCATGGGAATGGTTACTGATAATTGGAATTCGTTTTAGAAATACTATGCCCCCAATGTGTTTGAAAAAATAAAATTAATGTTGTTTTCACTATATTATTGGATTTTCAATGGAACTTATGCATGGTTTAAACTTTGTAATGGAACGCTAAAGGGTTATATGGTTTTGGAATGGTTAAAAGGAATGGTTTGTCTTAATAAATCTACTTGTGGGTTACATGGGAATCCCCCAAGTAAATCGGATAATATGATCTTTGGGTACATGGGAATCCTTTGATCACTAAAAGGTTTGGCTAAGGATAATACTTTTAAGTTATAGTCTGTACAACCATACCACTATCTGATAGCCTTGGTTAATAAATGGCCAACGGTTTGGTTATTTGTAATGGTTTTAATTGGGTAATAATGGTGGGGTTGTGATAGCTAATGGTGAAGGTGTGAGCCCAAAAAATAGACACTGTAAACTCATGTTTGCCAACATCAGGAATTGCCTTTTTTTCATATATTTGAGGGGTACATGGGAATCCCCTAACACATGTTTATATGTATCATATAGAGAAATGGGTACATGGAAATTCCTTACTCTTATAATATCTCTGGTTCGTGCAGCTACACGCATCGGGGCCTATTCAGGGGGTTACACTGGACCCATTTAGCCCGTGGGTGGTTTTATGATGGTTAAGCTTCATATGCTGAGGTTAATGTTTTCAAATGCATGCTAAACCTGGTTCCCTATCCCTGCATGGTTATATATATATGTATGTATATATATGTGTGTGCGTGTGTATGTATGGTTGTATGCATTATGGATGGTTTTTACTTAGTTTTATAAATGGCATTATTTTATCCTTATCCTAAGTTCATGCTAGCGTTTACCCCCAACCCTTCTTCGGACGGTTGTATACTCACGTTATGCAGGAACTGGTCATTTTTCTCCTTCCACTTAGCATTCGAATACTCAGGTCAACTTTTGGATTGAAGTGGTGATCTTCCATCTTTTCGGAAGACCTCATTTCATGGATGTTATTTCATAATTTGGATTACTTATGGAATTTGGTTTTGGCTATAGTTGGGGGCACGCCCCAACCAAATTTTATTACACTTTTGGTTAAAGGCTTTGTGGAATTACTATGGGTTGGTATGGGCGGGATCGGTATTGGTGTCGGCCTTAGTATTGGTATGGGTATTGGGGCTGACACCGATTGATGAGATTGTTGTTTATTCTATCGTATTTCATTTTGGGATTAGTTATATTATGTATTGGAACCTATTTGGTCATGGACTGGTTTATGGACCTTGATTTGGTATTGGTTTAGCTCAATTGGTTTTATCGGCACGGTTTGGCAGACGAGATGGCTTGGTCGGGGCGGTCTAGGAATAGACTTATCCCAAAGTTAGTCCCTGTTCAACTGCAATATCTTGTTATATGTTCAAAATTCAGCAAACTTAAGGCAAGCGACTGGAGGTTGGGTTGGGTAACAGGGGTGGTTTTTGGTCCCAGTCGAACTTGGGATGCCTATTATGATATGGACCTGGTTCGGGTCGTGTCAGTAGTATTGTTCGTTTACATGGATGGGGTTGTAAACAAACTCTGAGCACCCGATCAGAGTCCATTTAGACTAAGAAAAATTTGGTGCCTGGCATTCTCTGATGCAATCACTTAGTCGCTGGTTTCTTAAGTGAACAATGGATCGGTTTAGTGATCAGCCTTAGACCCTGCCTAGTCACTTAAGTAAAGGCCTCATTACTTAAGCGACACTTGGTCACTTAATTAAAAAACAATTTTTGTTAGAGGATCACTTCAGCGATCATTTGACCGCTTAAGTGTTGATTGCTTAAGCAATCATTTAACCGATTCAGTGATAACTGGTAGGGATAAAACCCCTTCTTCACCTTTTTTCTCCCATATTTCTCAACCTTTTCCCTCCATTTTTGAGATCCCAGGATATCAAAAAGTGTAGGGAATCACCCATCAAATCAAGGGTAAGTAACCTACCACTCCTTGGTCATTTTTCACTATTTTCTCATCAAATTCCATCATTTTTCATTATAAATTCTTAGAAATTAGGTCTTAAAAACCTTAGGCTTTAGTCTTTAATTTGGGCCTTAATTTATACTCCATTTGTGCTCAACTTTTGAGAATACATTCCTTATCCTTGGAGGGACCTCGTGATGGATTTAATTTTGAGTTTCATTTACGGCCCCACAGATCCATTCTTCACTCAAATTTTGAGTCGAATGTTATATAGAAATATGGGACTCATTTTACTCCTGTTGACATGTAGATTATTATTTTGATAGCATAATGGTATTTTTAGATTATGGAGTAAATGAGCAATTTGTGGATGACTAAAGAATTTTAATTTGGCATGAAGGTATGCTTCGATCGACCTTTCTCCATGCGAAGGTGTATAGTATATATTTCATGCTAAGTAAGGATGATATGAAATGATTATGGATAGTGTACCATAATTTAGCCTAATTAGGGAGTTTAGGGATAGAAAAGGTGACCCCATCCTTAGGATGAAATATTTATTATGGCTATAGAATCCTATCACCCAAGAGTATAATCATGTTAACAATAGTTTGATATTAAGGATACTTTAGAATAAGACTTTCTATTTGGCTTATTGACTTGGTCTATAGTTCCTCAAATTATAGTGTTATTATTATTCTAGCTATTTGTTGTTCAGCCTGAGGTTGAGGTTAGGATACCTGTTGGACTCCAGGTAAGTATTTTTCCCCTAGAAAGGGCGTGATTCTAATTTATCGATGCTTAGGCACTTAGTGTGGTATTGTTTAGATACTGGTGGTGGCATGCATGATTTTAGGTGTATTCATGCTCACTTAATGGTAAAATTATAATTAAAACCATGATTTTAATATTGATTTCTAAAAAGGAATTTATTTCCACTTTTCAATTTAAAACATATTATTTTAGAACAGGAATCGTACTACCTTATTTAATGATTTATGAGCTTTTAAAACTAAAGGTGATGTTTTGGAAATTAGATCAAGATTGATTCTGGTTTGTTTTTTATCCACTCTTTTACCACTACTATTTACTTTAATGAAAAGAGATTCTGACCCTTTCTATGCTATTATGTTGATTTAGTCTCGAAGTTTATCTCGAACAATAGATTCACAGACTTATACACTTTTAGTCACTGGTTGAGTGTGTGCACTTATTATATATAAATATCTTTATGGTACTAAATGGAGTAGATCAAGATGGTGATTATTGGAAGTCCTGGATCAGGACTAGACAGTGTATACAGATATTCCTAAATCCCGTATAGACCTCTTCATCCGTGAGCCATAAAATCAAAGAAAAGTGGTCGCTGTAGGTCTTACCTTTATGAGCTACTAAGTTAGAGTAGGTGTATACAGTTGGTAAATTATGGACCTCGGATTGTCTATGGTTTACTATTGGTTTATGTTTTTTCTATATGTAGTTTTGATGTTTAGCAACTAACTTCAAGGGTCTAGGTCCTTGAATGTGCAAGGTACAATACAACTAGCACGCGTTGTCTGCACAATTTAATCCTCTTGTGTAACAAACTTACAGGTGCTATTTTGTACTGATTAGGACAGCTGGCCTAATGATCTTTCATCACTAATAATCGCTCAGCTATAAAAGGAAAGAGACGCCTCTTCATCAAACTGTTTTTTGGAAAATACAAAGAGTGAAGAGAGGCAACAAAAACCCCATTTCAGCACTTCTCAAGTTTTTATCTTTTTATGTGAACTTAAACTGAAATTGTTCTTGAGTTAATACTGATTTGTAACTGAACTGCTTATGCTACAAGATTAGCATTTCTCTTTTTAAGAAGAGAGCGCTTAGGTAGAGTTGCCTAAGTATGAGGATGATTAGAGTTAATCAGCATAGAGAGTCCTTGGTGGAGTTTCCAAGATCAACATGTAGTAGAGTTATTACAAGTGAAAGGATCCTAGAGGTATGTTGAAATATAGACCTTAATTAGGAGGTTGATTACAGTGGATTTTTAAGGTGCTTGTGAGGGCAAGCCGTGGTTTTTCCTTTACTGGGTTTCTATGTTAAATCCTCTATTCTTTACCTTTCCTACACTTCTTTGTGATTACTGGTCATTTACTGTCCAATTGTTTGACATTGACTTTGAGAGACCTGCAACATTTGGTATCAGAGCAAGGTCACTCTAAAAGGTTCAAACCTAGAGTGTCCTAGTTAACATGGATGCTCCACCAAATCTAGAAGAAGAGCAATCTACCACTAGACTACCAAGATTTAATGGGCAGTATTATGAGTGGTGGAAAACCAGGATATTTGACTTTATTATGGATGAAGATAGTGAAATGATGGACATAATTAATAATGGTCCTCATGTTCCAGTTTAAAAAGTCAAAGAAGGAGAAATAATAAGAATGGTAGTAAAATGCAGGAGAGAATATGATGATAAAGATAGAAGGAAGGTTTTGAAAAACTACAAAGACAAGAAATTCCTAGTCTGTGGTATAAGTCATGATGAATATAATAGGATCTTAGCCTTTGAAAATGCAAAAGAGACCTAGGATTGCTTGAGGACTGCACATAAAGGTACTAATGATGTGAAATATTCTAAAGTAGATATATTGACTACTCAGTATGAAACCTTCACTATGAAAGAAAGAGAAACAGTCCAAGAAATGAATACAAGATTCAGTTCTATCACTAATGAGCTTCATTGCTAGGGATAAGTGAATCCAATATACAAGCAAGAGAGGAAGATTCTTGGGGTTCTTCCTAAGTGCTGGGAAAGAAAAGTAGATGCCATAACTTAATCAAAGAATCTAAAAACCCTCACCATGGATGAACTGATTGGAAACCTAAAAACACATGAGCTCAAATACAACAAAGAAGGAGAAGAAGGAAGGAAAGAAAGAAAAATCTCTGGTACTAAAATAATTTAAATTAGACTCTAATGAAGTAGACACAGATGTTGCCTATTTCACAAAACGAATAGATAGAGCTATGAAAGTTTGTCACAAATGTGGAAGTGCTAAGCACTTCATTAAGGATTGTCCAATTCACAAATTAGGATATCAGGAATTTCTCAAGACAGATGGTGACAAAGGAAAAAATAGGGACTAGTTCACCTTAAAATTAAGCAAAAAAGCTAGAACTAATTATGTAGTAATTCCTGCTCTAGCAATGTGGGGAGACTCCTCTAGTGAATCTGAGGAAGATGGGAAGTAGGAAGATGTTTCCATGCTTGTAGTGAAAGATGAGAAAGTCACATTTGATTCCTTGTTTGCCTTCATAGAAGACACTGAAAATGAAGAAGATAATGAGTTAACTATCCCTGACATTAAGAAGAAGCTACAAAATTATTCTAATCGAAAGATTAAAAAACTAGCAAATGTATTGAATGATACTGTGTGCAAGTTGAGTACTAAAAAAAATGGTCTAGAAGAAAAGATAGAGAATCAGGATCTTGAATTTGTTGTCTTAACTAACCAAATTTTTGAAATAGAAGAACAATGTGCTAAGTTAAAATTTAAAAATCTGAGTTGGGTGAGTCAACTGAAGAAAGTAGATTCTTCTGATAGAAAATGGAAGAAAGAGGCTTCATAACTTAAAATTGAGCTTGAAGAAAAATTGGAGAATTCCTAAAAGCATCTTATGTTTTCACTCTAGAAATATGAAGAGATGGAGGGGGACCTGGTTTATCTAAAGGAAGAACTTAAAAAATCCCTATAATGGACTACATCCTCTCAGATCCTATTCAACTTGACTAGTCAGGTGATAAAAATGGGAAGGGTCTTGGTTATCAAAAAGGAATCCAACTTCATAGGTATCAAAGCAAGGCTGCCCATAATTCTAAGAACAAGGTCCACAAGCCTCTATGTATTCATTGTCAAAGAGATGGGCACATAAAATAAATTATCAGAGCTGGATTAGAGCTAGAATGAATGGTTCCAGATACCTATAGAAAGGGAATGAACATTCTATAGGTTTAAAGCCTCAAAATATTATGAAAAGGAACTCTCTACCTAGATGGATCAAGAAGGAACTGATAACTCCATTATCCTACTATTGGGAACTCAGACACAAGTAGGTTCCCAAATCTTACAAGTGATCATGGTCTCAGGTTTGAGGAAGAGAATTGAAGTCAAGAAGGATAATTAAATAACTAATCAAAAAGTTTAATGTTGAAAGGTCTGATTGTATTCTCTCTCTCAAGACACTTCAAGGTGGAAGTGTCTAAGGTTAAATGGTTGATTTCAAAGCACATGATCCATGACAAAATATATCTAAAGATCCCTATAACAAGAAAAAAACTATCTGATTTAAAAACAAGAAACGTATACTGAGGATAAAAAAGGTTTGAAGCAAGAAGTTATTTAAATTGAACGTACCTACTATCAAGTGAATCAGTGTCTCCTTAAAAATTGGCTTTGTTCAGGAGGCAAGTATCCTTGATAAATTAGTACTTATTGGTCTAACTCAGTACTATAACTTTGCAGGTATACACCCATGGGAACAACTTTGGCGGTAGACAAATATGACAGGAACAAAGTTGAAGATTCACACAAACTAGAGAGGGACCTGGACCTATCTCTCAGGTTAGTATCTTGTATGTGAAAATTTTGTATGTTATGCCAAGAAAACATCCCATCATCTATGTCCTTATGTTATAAAAAAGTTGTTCTATTCTAAAAGTGAAGGTGAGTCACCTAAAATATGATTTTGATCATATCTTGTTCCCCCCAAAAACCTTTCCTCGTGCTCATTATTCATTAAATCTTGCTGCACCCACTTCTTCTAGTATCAAAAAGGGAAAATCCAAATTCCAGATAGCCCTTCTAAGAAAATCACCTTCTTGATGGCTGCAGCTCTCCTAGTCTCTTGTCCTTCAAAGGATTCTATGCATAGAATTCTAAAACATCCCTTTCCAAACCTTCCTGAAAACCATCCTTATTCTCTTATTCTTCTAAACGTTAAATCCTTCATCTCTCAAACTGTCAATGAAGAATTATCTCTAAATCTTCAAAACTATTTTTATAGTGTTGTGATGGATGAAACTTGGGTTGCTGAAAATATCATATTATTGTAAAATAGCCAAGTAAAGATCTTGGTTTATCACAAGAAAACTAATGTTGGTAAAAAACCAATTTTTTTTTTTGAAAAATAGTCTGGAAATTTTACTGAGAAGCAACTGACACTTGAGAAACCTGGTCCCAAGAAGAGAAAAGTAGCTGAAAGAGAATCTATGATCACTTATATTAGAAGATAGAATGGGGATACGAATGAGGTTGTATCTAATAAAGAAAGAAACAGGTTCTTAAAGAATCAAAAGGTGTTAACTGGAAGGGGTTTTTTATTCAAATGTGCTAACAGAACCTAATTTAGTGGAATTAGTTAAGCTATTTAAACATCAATGGTGGATTCATATCATGGAAGGACCTATTCCCATTATGTTTGATGAGATAGCCAGAGAATTCTATTTCACGTTGGAATTCTCAGAAGATGGGATAAATTCGAATGCACAGGTCCAAGGAAAGACATTAAGCTGAATTAGGAAACACTAGGAAGGATTTTTGAAGTTCCTATATATGGGATGAGAACTGTCTCCAATCAGTTTCCTTCAATAGATTTCTTAGGAAATGAATCCAAAACCAAAGGAAAATTTATTGTTGTAATGAATAGGAAACTAAAATCTATGGCTGTAGTGAATAAGAAATCACTCAAGAGTGAGTTTCAATTGGCCTTTGACTTTGTGAACAAGGTGATTCTACCTAGGTCACAAAAGAAAAATATTTCCTCAACCACTGATTTGTATGTAATGGAATGCCTGAGTCTCTTTAATTCATTAATCTACCTACATTAATGATAGAACACATTCACAAAGTAGTTCTTGGATAAAATGGAAAGCATGACACGCATTATGGATTTTGGCTAAACAAAGTACTTAATCATTATGGCATTGTCTTTGATTTTGGAACCCAAGGATCTGTGGTTTAGATAGTTGACATGAAAACACTTGTCAAGACTGAATGTGTCAAACTAGGTAGCATTTATCAAATGGAGATCAATAATAAAATAGAGTAACTAAAGTTCAACCTAGCTGCCTAGGATGAAGAAATTAGCAAGCTCAAGTGGAAATTAAGCATTTCTCCAAAAAAATCCCATATGACACTAAATGCTTAAAATTGAGAATATTGAACTAAAGACGAGGGTGTCAATTTTAATTAATGAGGTCCTTAGCCTGAATGGAGAGATAAGGCATCTCAACAATAACCTAACCCTGCTTATTTAAAATTATTTTCCTAATTCTTCACCAGTTAATCCTTCTTGATTCCTGTTGTTTTTCCCTAATAACATTTAATTTATAGACTGTAATGATACTTATACTACTTATGAATGAATCTTTTCTTTATGTATTACATTTGTTCTCTTTAAATTGCAAAGTTATTCATCATGTTAGTGTTTGCCCAGTGTCCATGAGTTAACTGATTTATTCTTAATTTACTCTTGGTTTACTGTCTTTACTTTTCAATGATGCCAAAAGGGGGAATACTAAGTTCTTGTAGTAGGGAACAAGTACCAAGTAATTTGAAATGCAGATTTTAATGGCATACTGATAATGGGAAGTATGTGATATATTGAATAAATGAATAAATAGAGTCATGTTAATAGGGGAAAAGTATAGAAATGCACTAAATAAAGGTGCAAGATGACAGAGAGAATAAATCAGAGGTTTTTACTGCAAATGACAACAAGGGACCAGGTCCCTATTTTGTATGATGATGGAGGAAGCATGATTGTAGGGGAAACATTCATTTTCAGGTGGTAAACACACTGACTAAATATGATAAATATACATTGTTGCTCAAAGCTTAATGGTTGGTTTGTTATCATCAACAAGGGGAAAATTTTCTATATATAGTTTTGATGATAAACAACTAACTTCAAGGGACCAGGTCCCTAGCTGTGAATGGTACAGTACAGTTGGAACACATTGTCTTCATAGTTTTGTCCTTTGGTGTAACAAAATTGCAGTGTTATTTTATACTGTTTAGGATATCTGGTCTAATGATCTTTCAACCATAATCATCACTCATCTATTAAATAAAAGAGATTCCTCTTCATCAACTGGTTTTTGGAATACAAAAAGTGAAGAGAGGTAGCAAAAACCCTATTTCAACACTGCTCAATTTCTTTGATATTTAGTTGAGCTTAAACTTAAATTATTCTTGAGTTAGTATTGATTTGTAGCTGAACTATTCATGCTATAAGAGTAGTGTTTTTCTTTTTGAATATAGAGTTCTTAGGTAAAGTTGCCTAACTGTGAGGCTGATTAGAGTTAATCAGCATATAGAGTCTTTGGTAAAGTTGCCAAAATATGCTTGTAATAGAGTTATTACAAGTGAAAATATCCTAGAGGTTGGCTAAAATCTAAACTGTAATCACGATATTGGTTATAGTGGATTTTTTGAGGTGCTTATGAGGGCAAGTCGTAGTATTTCCCTTCCTGGGTTTCCACATTAAATCCTCTGTTCCTTAACTTTTCTTTGCTTCTTTGTCATTCCTTGTTATTTACTATTCTATTACCTGATATTGACTTTGAGGGACTTGGTCTGTCACTGTATGGCGCAACCCCAAGGGTTCTAACAACTGCATTCATTCACATGCATTATCTATCACCAGTATAATTGTTTAGTGCTTATATATATCGACCTTATAGGGTTTCATATGGGTATAAGATATGATTGTTGTTTGCTAAGATTTTATTGGACCTTTCAGTCTGATAGGAGTCTGATTAGGTATTGTTTTTCTAGACTAGCCAATTACTTCATTGTTGGTTATTATGGTTAGTTCTAGGAAAGATGGTTATGGACTGTTACTCAGAATTTTTGCATATTTCCAATTCCTTTTCTTCCTTTATTATTGGTAAACTTACATTATTATTAGGGACCCTCAGTCTTAGTTTTCCTATATCGTTATGACCCTTAAGATGTTACGTTGGATCTCTCAGGATGCTATATATATATATATATATATGGTATTTCCATATATCCCTTTCTTCCTTGCCCATTCATGTCGTATATGTATTCTTGGCCTTGCATACTATTATATAACTTTCCTTCACTCTTCCTTTGTATATTGACAAGTTATGTAAGATATTGCACCTCAAACCTTAATTATTATGTGGATAGGATAAGTTTATCCTTATTTCTCCCTTAGGATTATTATGTTTAGTTTCCTGGATGGTTGTGTATAGATTATATTACTTCTTTACATGTTATTTATGCTTGAATTATCGTTGGAGCTTAGTTGGATGATGCCTACTAAGTACAATGTGTTTGGTACTCATATTACACTTCTGCAGCCTACAGATCATAGTATGAGTTTTTAACTTTGACTTGTGTATCACACAGAGTAGCTATGAATCAGAGATTTGAGGTGAGATCCTAACATTCAGGGTTTTCTTAATCTCTCTTTTGTTGATTAGACTTATCTTTATTTTGTACTTGAAACACGGTTTGTTCATGTATGTTTATTCAGTATTTCACTTTGTGCTCCCATTGTATTAGAAGCCCTTGTACTAACTTCACAAGATCTTGGGGCTGCTTTATATATATTAGTCTTTTTATCATATTCATTCTACTGCTTTCTTTCATTTTTTTAAACAGTCTGTTACTAGCTATTCCAGACTATAGGTTGGCTTATCTACTTGTCGGTTGTAGTAGGTACCATCATGACCTAATAAATTAGATTATGATAGGCGATATGATATACCTCGATTTATTTGAGTTTTCTTTTTGGATGACTAACAATTCTAAGGATTGTGTTAGAATGGTAGTTGGTCCATAAATAGAGTCTATAAATACATATGTAACAATTGTAGTTGTGATATTTTTAGCTTTTTCTGCATTTTAACCATTATTCCCTTTCCTATATTTTCTATATGCTATTTATGAGTTGTAAGGTAACTTGGCACTATCTATGAAGAATTTTGGAGCGATTTGTGTGAGTTTAAGGCCCTTAGGGGTTTAAAGTTGGTTAGATTGACTATGGTCAAAATTTTGTAAGTGTTGGATTGTGATTTGATCAATTCCATTAGATCTGAAATATCAATCTTATATTAGTAGCATAGTTAGTGTGGGTCCCAAGTGTTTATATTGCATTTTAACCTTTTAGAGAAAAATTAGTTAAAATTGCTCAAAAGGGGTCCCAAGGGTTAATTTGTTGTAAAAGATCTCTTTTAAAAAATTTGTTGGTTTCATTGAGTCCATAATGTTGAAATTAGCCTAAGCATCATCGGATTATTTTTGTGGGATATCAAATATATCCTAAGGGTCCATTCAGAGACTTAGTTCTTTTGCTGGTTCTGGTGCAACTTCTCTAGCAATCACTTGGTCACCTTAGTGGTATTATGTAGGCAGACCAAGGACTAAGAGAGCTAGGTTCTAAGAGATTTCCCTTACTTTTATATTTTCAAACTTTGAGAGCTCGGTTCTTAAGAGATTTCAAAGAGGAATTTCATCAATTTTTTGTCGTTAAACTCTAAATTTCTTTTTTTGATCGTTTCCTAATGATTTCATCTTCAATTTTTTCTTAAAGTATGATTTGAAACTTGGATTTTAGGGTTTTTATGTCACGGCCTAAAACCCAAAGGTTATTATGGCACCTATTGCGGTAAGCCTTGTGTAACGCCCCGAAATCAGGTTCCGAGATGTCACACAGTGCTTAGGATCACAAATGACCTCAAGCTAACCCTTCTACTGGCATAACTCATAAGCAACTAAACAAAAAGTATAAATCTATACAAATCCGTGGAAAATAACTTTTTTCTAAATATGATAGATACAAAACTCAATTTACAAGATTACAATTCTACCTTTACAACCAAAATCGAAATGGAATACATCAACTTATAATGACTATCTATGAAGCCTCTACTAGTACAGACTATAGGTAGCTGAGTCATGACTCCCGACTATCCCAACTTAATACGGCTGGATAAAGAAAATACAACACTTCTCGAAATGTATAACTAACTCAAGCCCTTGAATTAAAAGGACCCATCACCTGTTAAATGGATGCAGCGAACTGACTGGATCTGAAGAGGTACACTATACCTTGTACCTACATTCTGAGAAAATGTAGCCCACATACGAATATGTGGGTCAGTACCATGGAAACGTACCTAGCATATGGGGATGCAATGCATGTATAAAATAATATCTTGATATCATCACTGTTTATAAAATTATGCATGCTGATATAAATGACTCACTTAGCTCGAATTAAAATCATCATAATCATAAGAGAGTAAAATATATCGGGTGAAACATGTGAGTCATCATAATAAATCTCAATTCAGTTACATCTCGATTCCAAATCATCAAAGCAATCAAATCTCATAACAATTCTCTTTGGAATACATGTTCATTAAATCTTTCGAAAACAATGACTTTCTCAAACTCCGTCATTCAAACAAATACGTTTTCATCTCAGATTGAAGAATAAGACTCTTCGTATTAGATAGGAGAATACACACACACATATGGGGAGTCTCTTACAACTAAACCATGTGACCTACATGGAGTCAATTTCCAGCCCACGTTGGGGAGAGCTTTCCTATCCTTGCCATCAGAGTAGGACCTTAATCATTCTTTTCACTAGTGATCACTATATCAATTAGCCTTAGGCTCACATCCTACGGGGGCACGTAGTTCTAGGAAAGTACCAATCACAGCTATACCTTCCCCTCAGTGCTAAAGACTACTCCCGGACATAGCTCAGATTATTTCAAAAGAAAATCTACAACAACACAATTCAACATTTCATATCGGGAGCCATCATGCTACCCCTTTTTCATAATAAATCAACATGTGGATTTCTTTTCTCATTGGAGTTCAAAAATAACTCTTTCAATACCAAAAGGTCAAATCATTCAAATATCAAGGTGTGTATATCACATTACTTCACCAAAGATCATAATCTTAAAGGGGGTTTAAATCCCATATATCAACACTTGAGCAAAACATTTCAAGATTCATACTTTGTATAGCAAACAAGTATAACTCATATGAAAATATGGAAATTCAACTTGAAACATGATATTAACATCAAAACTCAAGGAATTTATCTTTAAGACATCACAAAAATTTCATAGTTTCTTGAGCAAGAATATAGGATAATAGTTTCCATCTCAAATTCATAATTAAACAAGTAAAATGATGTATCTTCGTAAAATAATACAAATTTTTGGGCACAAGAATGAAGGGATGTTCTTGTTGAAAACCCCACATACCTTAAACTTGAAGCTTTGAATGAATTTCTGAATAACGTAATGCTATTCACAAACTTTTGGGTGTCACTCGTAGCCTTCATAATGGGGATTCCGATTATGTAAAAATTATAGAATTCTCACGGTTGAATATCTAGCTATTGGGGTTTTTATGTTGAAACCCTAAAGGTTGTTCTTGGTGATTTTGAGAGAAAGTAAACTTATTTTGATGTTGTGGGAGTTTAATCCCGTGTTATAGACATATATAGGGGTGTTTTTGGCACTTGGAAGTGAGGTATGCGGCGCACAACCCATGGCAGACCCTAAGGTGTGCGTCGCACACCTTATGGAAGACATTTAAGTGTGCATCTCACTCCCAATCGCACACATTTGATTGGGCAGCGCATTGGCCATCACCCACTCTTACTGCCTCTCACAAAATGGGCATAACTCTTCGCTCGGGTATGGGAACATTTGTCCTCGAATGTGGATAATTAACTTGAAACACAGAGGAATATTTGTATTCAAGCTATAATATGTAACTGATAGAACTGAATCACTAGATCTCAAGAATAATAAGCTACTGAACTGCTCTGCAAGTGCATGAATCCTCAAGAAAAATAACTATATGGCTAAGATAGAAACGAGAGTGTCAACTGATGAGTAACCATTACTTTGCACTGGATCTGATCTCATGAGAAATGATGAGAGGTTTATGACATGAAAAACTCAGGGTATTACAAAATCCCCCTCTTAGGATCGTTCATTCCCGAAAGATAATAATTTTGTGAAAATACTAAGAATAGACTGTGATACTACATAGGATTCTTACGATCTGGATCATGACTTAATATCTGAAACTGAAACTGATGCATGAACTGAGCTGAATTTATAATTTAATTGGAAACAAACACATTGCCCCTTGGAATGTACATACGTATAAGACTGGGGATAGTAAGACTAGCTGGAAAATTAGGAATCTATAGGAGCTTGTCACCTTGCTTGCTAAACTAGATTACAGGCTATATGGACTGGATCATACGAATTACCCATACTCAAATGGAGTATTTCTTTAGCACTTTTCTATGCAATTCTATTGACATTAGGGAGCAAAGAATTTGGGTCATGATCTGAACAAAACATCCGACTAAGGAATCACAACATTGATATAACTCTATAGCATAGAATATAAATATATAACTCATAACCTAGGATAGGATTGCTAGGCCCCAGGCAACCTAACTTCTTACTTTCAAGCTTAGCATCACTTCTCAAATGCTCTCTCAACTATACTATTCCCCTTAAATACCATACTCATTTGATTCAACTTATAATTTTCATATTGGCACTGCGAAATATTTCTACTAAGGTCTAAACTAAACTAAGTTCTCTCACCATGATCAACCCTAACACTAAATCACAAGCTACAACATGCCAAACCACAATACTAGTCTAAACCTCAAGGTTCAATATTCGATATCTTCTTAGAGCTTACACCCTAAGCATAACATGCCTTACCACTTCAATGACTAATTTAAAACTCTTGATATGGATTCACTAGTGCATATTGCATTCATCATCTTACACCCAACATGACATTCAAGCCTATCATTAAAAATCACATATAACTTTAAGGCAAATACCCCTAAAGGAATACTTTGCATATTCTCTAATCCTTTATCAACAACAATTTTCTTGCACTATTCTTAAAAACATACACACAATTTCTAACTAACCATTACATGCACCAAAGACTTGGCCTCAATCTTACTTCACACTTTAGCCTTAGATAGAAAAGCATAAATAATCTTTCTTAATGAGGGTCATCAAATCTCTCACATATAAACCATTACTTATCCACTATCATCACCACTATCTTAACATAGGAAGAGGTAACCGAACGGCTAACACATATGAACCAGAAGCACGATAACTACAATACATAACATTAACACGTATCTTTCTCTTGAGGAATAAAATATCAAAGGCATGGATTCATTAAAGAAATCTAAGCTGAGGACATGCATGATATAATGCGAACTTCACTAGTATCATGAGTTTAAAAACTGGTCATACTCTGAAACATGAGTTTGTACTTATCATAAGCTATCTAGCATAAGACTGGAGTTCATAGATTCATAAGAGAACTCGAATCATAGAGTGAAGCTGTTACATGTTTTCTAGAAGATGAGAATGGGCTTGAGCACACATGATAGGTATAATCATAGGCCTGTGTCATGGATTTATCAAGAAAGTGATGGATTTGGTGTTTTAATGACCGAAATACAAGGAATACTCTAGAGTAAGAAGGGATCACTATCTCATTATAACTCATTATTGACATGTATCACAATCTAATTCTCAAAACTCGGTTTGGTTCTTCTCTAACCATCTCCCCCTTAGGTCAAAGCTAGTATTCTAAGTATGATGATCTACTCCATATCCTCAAGATTAAGCCATAATTTCATCATTCTATTATCTACACATAAATGCTAAACTCATAACAATAAACTAATTTCGAACTTACCGACTTCATTCTTGAACAACCCATCCATATGCCATCCTTAACTTTCCAGCTTCAATAATCATCATCAAAGAATTACACTCTCATTTACAACCATACCTATATCTCTAATAACGTAATCATAACCTACAAAGATCACACCTCTATTCTTATATTTTTTTCCAAACCACAAGAATAATAATCATACTAAAAAGGCTCAACATCTTCAATCATAACTCCTTAACTTAGCTATCAAGAACATCATAAATTATCTAACTAGCCTTTCTCCACCTAGAAACTCAACGGTACTACTAACCCCACAATATGCAATAATCCTTAAAAAATAATGGAGCCCCATAGCACCTTGGGCACACCTCTACACCATACTTAATTACGAATACATGATCTTACACTCTTGCATACATTGTTCAGGCCTACTATATCACCTCTATATAACTAGCATCAACAACCGAACCATCAACTGTTCAAACTTAATATTTTGAGATAAATATGATTTACAACCCAATCTCACACACAATTTTCACTTCAAAACTATAGAACATAGCATTAAGAAAAACTAGTACACAATGACAATCGATCATAATCATATGGCCTATCTTATTCATTATCTGTTAACACATCCTCCTTCTTCACATCATTACTATTTACACATCTTCACACGTAAATTACTTTCATAGCTCTATAAATTTCAATTAAACTACCTCTTGCGATCTCAGGAAAGCCTAAATTAATAATACTCAACCACCAAGCACTTTCATCAAAACCTATACTTTCCGAGCACAACAAATACCATCAATAACTCTTTTTATACTTCAAGCAAACAACAATCCACCTTAACTAATAATCTCCTTCTCTAACTTCACTAAACTAACAAACAAGGGTATATCACTTCATTACTAATTCAGTCATAAGCAAAAATTCAGCTATACATATTCAATAAATCGCCCTTACCACCATTCTTGCCACTACGCTTCTAAATCCACAAGTTCAACTAACACAAGACTTTTAACTAAACGTTACTACTTCTGTCACTACACAGAAACCCACACTTTCAACTAACACCAGAACAACAAGATAAACAACAAATTGCTACTGAATTGAAATAAGCCTCACACGGCTTCACTAGATTTTGGTTTTGTGTTTTGATTAAGAAAATTATATTAATAACAAAGCAACTATGCTAGTGAATCGAAATAGGCCTCACACGGCTTCACTAGACTTTCATTTTTCACAAACATAATGATAACAGGATTACATAATACAAGAGATAGAAACTTGACACACAACATTCAATAATCTAAGAATACACCTTACTCTGTCTTAATTAAATAACTCATAAGAACGAGGGCATAACTTAAATTTGAAGGACTTATAACACACTAGAAGGCTCCTCTTAAGCCACTTTATAAAACTTCTAAAATATCTGCTAGCAATTATAAAAGCATTATCTGGGGAGGAACTGGAACTTGTCGAACATGTTACTTTAAGAACATAGATAGAGAAGTATAGATTATCGTTATGGATCATGAGGACAAATTTGAAAGCACATCTAACTCAGGCTTTGTGTACAATTTCTACAGGCTTGATAAAGCACTTCAGTTTTCAAAACTCAAAAGTACTGATAAGATACTTTTGTAGCTCTCTTACAATATCATAATTATCTATGGAGAATTAAGCTCAACTATTTCTGAAACCTAGAAATAAGGCAGAGATGGCCTGACTAGAGTAAGATAAGAATCTATATAAGTTTCTTAGAGAACTTTTTTATAGAACGATTTAAGACTTGAAAGAATGGAGACATTTCCTAAATTCCCAATAGGCTCTCAAAGAAAAGTGCAAACGTTTCCCTACTGTTCTGCAAGACTCTACTAGACACCCTAGGATCACAAGTGACCCCAAACTAACCCTTCTACTCGCATAACTCATAAGCAATTGAGCAAAGAGTATAAATCTATGCAAATCTGCGGAAAATAACTCTTTTCTGAATATGATAGATACAAAACTAAATTTATAAGATTACAATTCTGCCTTTAAAACCAAAACTGAAATGTAATACATCAACTTCTACTGACTGTCTACGAAGCCTCTACTAGTACTGACTATAGGTAGTTGGGTCAGGACTCCGACTATCCCAACTCAATACGACTGGATAAAGAAAGTACAACACTTTTCGAAATGTATAACTAACTCAAGTCCTTGAATCAAAAGGACTCATCACCTGCTGACTGGATGCCGCAAACTGACTGGATCTGAAGATGTACACTATACCATGTACCTATATTCTGATAAAATATAGACCACATACGAATATGTACGTCAGTACCATAGAAACGTACCGAGCATATAGGGGTGCAATGCATATATAAAATAATATCTTAATATCATCACAGTTTATAAAATTATGCATGCTGATATAAATGACTCACTTAGCTCGAATTAAAATCATCATAATCATAAGAGAGTAAAATATATCGGGTGAAACATGTGAATCATCATAATAAATCTCAATTCACTTCCATCTCGATTCCAAATTATCAAAGCAATCAAATCTCATAACAATTCTCTTTGCAATATATGTTTATTAAATCCTTCAAAAACAATGACTTTCTCAAACTCAGTCTTTCAAACAAATATGTTTTCATCTCAGATAGAAGAATAAGACTTTTCATATTAGATAGGAGAATACAAACACACACATTGGGAGTCTCTTACAATTGACATAAACCATGTGTGCTACATGGAGTCCAACGTCCAACCCACGTTGGGGAGAGTCTTCCTATCCTTGATATCGGAGTAGGACATTAATTATTCTTTTCACTAGTGATCACTATATCAATTAGCCTTAGGATCACATCCTACGGGGGCACGTAGTTCTAGGAAAGTACCAATCACAGCTATACCTCCCACTCAGTGCTAAAGACTACTCCCAAACTTAGCTTAGATTATTTCAAAAGAAAATCCACAACAATGTATTTCAACAATTCATATCGGGAGCCATCATGCTACCCTTTTTTCATAATAAATCAACATGTGAATTTCTTTTCTCATTCGAGTTCAAAAATAACTCTTTCAAGACCAAAAGGTCAAATCATTCAAATATCAAGGTGTGTATAACACATTACTTCACCAAAGATCCTAATCTCAAAGAGGGTTTAAATCCCATATATCAATACTTGAGCAAAACATTTCAAGACTCAAACTTTGTATAGCAAACAAGTATAACTCATATGACAATCTGGAAATTCAACTTGAAACGTGATATTAACATCAAAACTCAAGGAATTTATCTTTAAGACATCACAAAAATATCATAGTTTCTTGAACAAGAATATAGGATAATAGTTTCCATCTCAAATTTATAATTAAACAAGTAAAATCTTGTATCTTCATAAAATAATACAAATTTTTGGGCACAAGAAAGGAAGGATGTTCTTGTTGAAAACCCCACATACCTTAAACTTGAACTTTGAATGACTTTTCGAATGACGTAATGCTATTCACGAACTTTTAGGTGTCACTCATAGCCTTCGTGACGGGGATTCCGAATATGTAAAAATTATAGAATTCTCACGGTTGAATCTCTAGATATTGGGGTTTTTATGTTGAAACCATAAAGGTTGTTCTTGGTGATTTTGAGTGAAATTAAACTTATTTTGATTTTGTCGGAGTTTAATCCCGTGTTATAGACATATATAGGGGTGTTTTTGGCACTTGGAAGTGAGGTATGCGGTGCATAACCCATGGAAGACCTTAAGGTGTACGTCGCACACCTTATGGAAGACATTTAAGTGTGCCTCGCACTCCCAATCGCACACATTTGATTGCACGACGCATTGCCCATCGCACACCCTTACTGCCTCTCACAAAAATGGGCATAACTCTTTGCTCGGGTATCAGATTTTTTTGAAATTGGTATCGTTGGAATGCTAATTCAATTATCTATAATTTGACAGGTCATGGGATGAAAAATTCTATGTATATTAAGATACATACACTTTTGAAGTTGACCCTTATAGAATCGAATGTCAAACTTTTGATGAATCAATTGGTCTTAGCTCAACCTTGTTCTAGGTCATTGCTATAAACATTTTCCACCTTTAAACTACTCCATAGACTAGGATAATGATCATGCAACTTGTATTCACGTGAGAATCACTTGGATTAGATCTTAGACGCACAGGAATGACAGTTAGAATTCTAGCATAAAAATATGGGGTATTACACCTTGATAAATAAGTCTATCACCTAAAATGATAGACAATGAAATATAATACCAAAACCCAAGGCAAGACTCTTAGAATAGAGTCAAACCATACCTTTAGGGAAAAAGAGGGAAATACACCGCCAAAGATATCATACATTATCCCAAAACCTGGGGTCATAGTGTAACAACTACTAAATATATCTCAAATGTCAAAAGATACAATAATAGTCCAAAAGTATCATAATTTGTCTTTGGAAATAATAAACAAGACAAGAAATAGATAGGAAGAGGTAGTAGATTAACTTTGGATGCACAGGTCAACCACTACCTCAAATAGACTCTAAGCACCGCCTAAATGAGCTACCATACGGCGTACTTATACCTGGAACTTCACCGAAAGGGCGCTGTAGGGATGATTGCAATCCACTTGTACTCAGTAGGTATCATAGACTAACTAACCAAAGTATAAAATAAAGTATATAAAATACATACTACAGGCATGTCACGTGCATTCAAAAAATACCCCAAATGATATCCCATACCATCTCCACTAACAGTACTATAATATTCACATATACCATGCGTAAAAGTGAGAAAGAAGAACAAGTATATAGATCACACATACAAGTACATAAAAGAAGTACACATAGATAGATATCACATCAAGATAATAATACAACACAAATAAACACAATATATATTAAATGCAATGAAGATAATAATGATGATAATGATTATGTGATGTGATGCACGAGGTTGTTGCACAACCTTCATGTATACCTACCTAGGTATGCTCCCTAAGCAGGACCCATCGGGGTTCATCAACCCATATACAATTCAATATCCAATACCAATATCGATGACTCCTCGCTGACATATCGCTCGGTATAGAGTCTATAATGATGTCACAATCCAGTGTTACCAGTATTTCTATAGTGCTACCAATGTTTCACAAGTATATATATGACATAAGGATATAATGCTCACAACCAAACAGAATGAGAATTTTCAAATCCAACCAATATTCTAACTATGTGAGCCAGAATCCACTCAATATGCCAACCATCAATGAATTCAAGTATTACATATGCCAATAGAGTGATATACACAACAATATGCCATTTATACCACACAAATTATAATTTAGACAATTTCAATTATGAAGAACAACTAATTACACCATTGTTAAGCCAATTTCATCATACAAGACCCCACGCGGTCCCACGTAACAAATAATATCTCAATACAATCAAATAACTATGATATAGGATAATAACAGTAATGCCATTTTCATGATTAATTTCAGGATAAAGTAATGCCATGATCCATAATACATAAACCATTTAAAATCTAGTGCATAACATAATATATATTACATCTATAGATATCATATACCGGAAAAGAGAACAGGGCTTAGCATGAACTTTAAAACCTTAACCTGGACTATGTAGCTTGACCATTCTAAAACCTCACCCATGGGCAATATGGATTTAGATCCCTCTGCTGAAAAGGCCTCAGTACGTTTTAGTCGCATTAACCGGAGGTACTATAGATAACCATGGAATACTTACCCTTCACCTTTCATGATACAAATATATAGTGTGACATAAGCACACTATTATTAAGACCAACCCTCATATCGGTAAATGTGAGTTTCCAGTATCGATCCTCGGGACCTCTACCTTTCAAGGCAAGCTACACAACCCCCTTTAAGCCTAATTAATACATTTTACACATAACCTAAATACCAATTCTAGGAGTTAAATATTAGGGCATTATAAAGGGGTATCGTCATACTAATTATAGCTTGCAAGCAATGTTATTAGCAAACCCTTTGGGGTATGTCGTTGTTGTGCCCAAGCACACACGCAAGTGTATGTGGTATCACCAAGTAATACAGTGGCCTTAAATAAAGAAGAATATCGATCCCTCAAAGACTTGTGCTAAACAACTATCCAATTCTAGTTTAACTATTGAGATTAATTAGTGCAATCATAACTAAAAGAGTTTTAAAGTTTATGAACTAAAAGTAGAATATAATAAAATGGGAAAGTAAAAACTATGGACAATCAGTGGATGAAAACCCAGGGTTAAAGCACTATAAACAATCATACTACACTGCTGAACATCCTTCATTAGATTACATATCTTGGTTGTTGATTCATAAGGTTTATCGCATGATCATAGTCTTCCGACCTCTAATCATCTAGCTAAATTGGACAATACAACGACATTATTGAGTGTGGATGCAATAATCCAATTAGATACATGAATCAATCATCCTATATATGAACCAACCAAGGATTCTAGTATATACCTATCCTAGTCGCTAATTCAAATTCCTTATTTTATAAAGGAATAAGAACCTTGCTCTATCTATCCCCACATTTTATCTTTCTATTCCCCCGTCCAAGATCATAAGGTCGACGATATATGTATTCTAAGGTTAGCTACTCCTTAAAATAGTTGAAAAAAGGATACAAAAAAAACAAATATGATAAGGAATCCAAACAAACTCAATTATAAGCGAAAGTAAATATGTTCTTGGCCTTAACCTCGAAAAGGGGGCATTTAGCCACTCATCGATATAACTGTAATCAATATAGTTGGGAAAATGATATAATCCATTAAAAAGCTCAAGTAAAGAGAAAATAAACCCTAAAATAATTGTTGATCAGCCCCTCTCCAAATCCAAAGATGTTAAAAAGTGACTAGAATAAAGTTCAAGTGTTGTATTTATAGTAGGAGAAGCTGGCCGTGTGTGAACTAAGGGGTGCGGCAGGTTGTTTAGCTCATGGGAGAGAGTGGAGCGTCACGTAGCTTGCTGAAAGGGATAGAGGTGTTCAAATCATTGATTATTTCATGGGATAAAGGTCAGATTGGACCCTCTATCACATTGCCTCACTGGAAAGTGCAATTTGCCTCCTTAATTGTCCTTTGAATTTTTCCTTCAAACCCAATGCTTGTGGTGCCGTTTTATCTTTATTTCCAGATTTTTCAATGTATATATATAATCATAATCAACTCACCGAGAATCCTACATCATCATAAACTAAGGATTAGAGCTTAAAACAACACAATATCAAGAACGATGAACTAGAAACTTGAGCTAAGACTAGGCTTGCCCACGTTGATCTGTTACTAATTATTTTGACTCTTGTCTTGATCCAATTGCACTTTGAACATTATAAACAGGTTGTTATACACATAATTACATAATAAAACCATTAGGAACTCATTATACACATTAGAATCCATCGATATAGACTAGAAAAATACCTAGCTCAAGCTAGTAAAACTAGTTTTCTCGTCTAAACTCTAAATGATCAATTTGAATCCAAACTTGTTTGAAAACACCTCTAAACATTGTAATCACATATTTAAATACTTATATTATTATATATATAATTATGTACTCATTAAGAACACAATTTGTCCTCAAAACAAGGCTAAATAAGGTAGGATAACCACACTAATGTGCATAAAGCCACCTTAGATCACTACCCCACACTTAAAGCCTTGTTCATCCTCGAACAAATCTTTACTATAAGAATCATAATATGAGGAGACTCTACACTTCTAATATAGGCAACACACTTAAGCTAGTACCATAATGACTACACAAAATGCAAGTTTCTACACTTCACATGTTATGTACACAATTGAAAGTTCAAGAAAACTACTCAAAAGCATCCTATCCTCAAGAATTGATTCACCTAGTTGGATAAATCATACATATTTCTTAATAAAAAGGAATCATATAATTCACCCTACATTCACCAAACATGTTTCCTCACAACAAAAGAGTTACCCCAAATCACTCAGAACAATGCAACTTATAATTAAAAGGGTACAAGAATCATATTACACTCACTCTCACAAAGAACTCATAAATTAGAAATGATAAACCATAGGCTTGGCCTTAGTGTAGTACTCCACTAATGTCAGAATGTCAAAGCTTTGGATTAAATAGGTCTTTATGGGTTGTAATGTAGGCTAAGGTATGTGTAGAAACTATTTCAGCCAACAGTAGTGACTATCTTCCCTACGCACTTTAATGCATCACATTATACAATTAAGTCACCTTGAACAACCACTTTACCCCACCTTTGTTTACCCCTATCATTTTTTATCTTATCTCATTAAGCTCATTCATATACACTATAGTGGAAGTATTGTCTATTCAACGTATTCAATTTGAACAAAAAAATTTCTTTACATTACCCTAACCCCAACCACAACATATATTATTTTTTAACACCAATAGCTATTACTTAGGGGATTCACTTTCACCTTTCTCCTACTTGACTTTCCAACTCCTCACTCAATTAATTGTACACTTAAGTGCTTATGAGCTTTTAATCAAATTTAGGACAATCAAGAAGGGATTAGGATACATATGAAACTGCCAAAGAAAAAGCTAAAGGCTCAATGGGATTAAATATGATTATGCACAAAGGTTGGTAAAAAAGGGTATGAAACATGGCTATCAAAAGAAATGCAAATATCATCTCCTAAACCCACACTTTTTATTTTATTTTGCACACACACCAGGTAAGTTATATAATCAAATGCAATAAAGAATATACAAAAAACCTCACACACACATGGAATATGCTCAACTCAAGTAGGTGCATCATAGAATCTTAACCAAACAATAGCATGAATTCATAATTATGCAAACAAGTACAAGAGTCATAATCATAAGCCTACAAGTCTAAAAGGTAGTAATTCACATAATCAACATACTTTTTACAACTAAAACACTTGCATCATGTAATCAAATATAGCACCAATAAGAACATCCTATACAAAAACTTTAAATTTACCCTAAAAAGGGGAATTTCCCCATCCCACACTTGAAAATCTACTTTGTACCCAAAGTATACATTAAAAGTAGAGTTAGAAGTACACCCTAAGGCCTCTAGACCTAGATAGTAGTATCTTTATCAATTAAGAGGGTTCAAAGACCCCACACTTAGTCTTTGCCATTCTTCTTAGCTCAGGTTTTTCCAGTACTCAGACTTCCCATCAACTTGTGACTCAACAAAAATATAAAGTAATGAAGTAAGAACTAAAACACTAAAAATTAAACCTACTACCACAACTTGGGTAACCTCCCAAGCAGTGCCTGATTTAGTATCATAGCATAAACCAATTTCTAAATTATCTGTATTTCTTCATCATCTTCCTCACACTCTAACACCATCTTCTTATTTGTTTTGTACCTCTTGAGTGTGAACTTTTAAGGTCAACAACTTTCTTAACAATAGCATTTTTAGGCTCATCAATTTGCATCATGTTAGGCTGGGGTGGTTTTGTCCTGGGTTGGTTAATGAAGAAGTCCAAAGAGGTCTTTTGTGGAATAGACTCCACCACCGTACACTTATCCCCTTCAATCATAGTAATCATCCATAAATCTTTGTAATGGGATAGTGTGTTGAGCGGTGTGTACACTTTGAAGACCTCCTCTTTATTATCCATCCCTATTATATATGTACCCTCACTCACATCTATCAAAGCTTCTCTAGTTGCAAAGAATGGATGTCCCAAGATGACTAGCACTATTTCATCTTCCTGAAAATCTAAAATAATAAAGTCAACAGGAATAATAAACTTACCAACCTTAATCAGAACATCCTCTATGATTCTTTTAGGATGGGATAGGGTCTAGTTTTCCAATTGGAGTATCATAAAGCTCGGTCTCAGATTTACCAGTTCTAACTTATTGAACAAAGATAGGGGCATCAATTTGATACTTGCCCCCAAATTACTTAGTGCATGGATTTAACACCCTGTATTTTTGGGCTAGTCTTTGAACCATCGTTCCAATATGTATAAGTTATAATACAAATGATTTTTATGTGAAAATGAGTTTCATGATCCTTATCCTCGTGTTTGATATGCTTTCAAGGTGAAAAATATTCATAAGAATCACTTAGAGCCAAGTTGAGCTAAGAACCTTAGATTCATCCAAAGTTTGGGTTTTGAATATTTAAGGGTCTACTTTGAACGTGTAGAACTTTTATATATGTGGAATTTTATAGATAAATACCCACCAAATTGTATATAATTGAATTAGCTTTTCAGTAATACCAATTTTACCTTAATCTGATACCCGATAAAAAAGTTATGGCCTTTTTTATGAGAGGCAGTAAGCCGATGCAATTGGGATACAATGCGTCGGTCATCGACGTGATTAGCAACATGAAATAATGGAAACCATATCACTGAACTATTTCACATGCTATTTTAGTTCCTAAAGGGTCTAGGGGAACTTTGGTCACTTTTCCTCACCCAAATCTACCCATAACTCTTAATTTCAGCCCCAGAAGCATTAGATACATGATTTCTCATCTCTTTCTCTCCAAGAAAATCCTATCCCCCTCAAGAACACCAAGAACTTCATCAAAGTTTCTTCAATACAATCAAGAAATTAAGTTTTCTAATCTAAGAAGTTCAAGAAAAATCTTTCAATAACATTCCTAAAGCTTCCAAGTCAAGCTTTCTACATCAAATTCATGATTTCTTCAATAATCCATCTAATTACGATAAGTGGGAGTTCATCCATGGGTTCTCTTTCACTCATGGAGCCCAAAACCCTTTTAATTACATTAAAAAATAAATTTTTCGATCATTATGTTATTTTAAATGTTCAAGAAAGATTGAATTGCATGTTTTCATCGTGATTTTAACTAATTTCAGCCCATGTGTGATTGCATTAAAGATTTTTAATTCCCCATTCTATGAATTTGAGTTTCCCATACTTTATTCAAGTGAATTCCATGATAGATCCTAAATTCCTGATTTTTAGCAATATTTCCATCTTTTAAATTCATGCTTTCCACATGTTTAATGAAATTCGCATATCATGTTCAATAAATTTCAAGATGAATACCTAAGTTATGAATTTTTCCATGTAACTCTAGTGTTCACCTATGTTTAAGACATTTTTAGGTTCAAGCTATGATCTTTACACATATGATTAAATGCCCATGTGCTATTTCAAGCGAATTTTATGTGAATTCCTAAATTCATGATTTTAGTTATGTAATCATACTATGATCGTATGTTTGAGTTATTCCCATGAGTTATTCATTTTAGAGTTTAGTTTCAAGTTTTCTTGATCATAGCATACAATTATTAGTTATTCAGTTATCAGTATTTTAGTTTACAGACTATTTCAAAATTATGTTATATGTTTGTTCTTGTATTCTCAGATATTACAGTTTTCACACATTCATGCACAGTTATCTCATGTTGTTTAGAGAGTCCTCAACTAACATGTATATTATTCCACAGGTTTAGTCCAGTTATTCAGACTAAGTATAGTTCAGTCTCACATGACTGGTATTCAGCTAGTAGTCATTCAGTTAATCAGATAAGTTTAGTATATGACTATTTTTGGTTTTATATGTTTATGAATTCATGTTCAGTATGATTGTACACTTAAATCCTCGAGTTATGTCAGTCTCCATCACGTAGTTCCAGACTTTGTATTCTTATAGTAGCCATGTTTTAACATATCCCTGATTCAGTTGTACTTATATTTTTAAAGTATTTTATATAAACTAAGTCTAGAGATTAACCATTTTATCATAGTATGTTTTTCACTATGCTTTAGGATATTTTAGTTTTCAATTTATTCCATTTTGTTGGTGAGTCTACATATACTTAGCATGCATGTTTTTAGATTATGTATGAAATAAGTTTTACTTATTGCATTCAATACTACATACTCAGTATATTACAAAGGTACTAATTCACATATACGTTTGTGTGGCTACATTATTTCATAATGTAGTTACCATTTATAGCCCGTACACCATGATCAGACAATTGCAGTTTCTAGCCGGCCGGTGATGAGTTCTCTTATTTAGGGAAATTCAGACAGTTTAAGTTCATGTACAGTTCATTTATTTTCATATGTATTTATTAGTAGTAGTTGGAGGCGTGTCACACCTATCTATAGTCAGTATAGTAGAGGCTTCATAGATGTCAGCTAGAGTCAGCCATGTAAAATTTAGTTTCTTTCTTAAGTTTTATCAAATTGTAAACTTTATCACTAATGTATTTATTCAGATTATTCCATGATTATGTTTCCGCATAACAAAACTTTTTATTTACTTTATTATAATTCAGTTGCTTAACAGTATGCCAGTTTATGGGTTAGCTTGGGATCACTTATAGTTCCAAGCACTGTGTGATGACTAAGGGGTAGTCTCGGGTTGTTACAAACTTAGTATCTAGTAGAGTCGTACAGAATGGTACATAGACGTATGTGCTTTTCTTTAAGAGGCTACAAGGTATTTAGGTAATATTTTCCTTCTTTCATGTCTCAGATCGTGCTATAGAAAGGTTCTCTAAAAAAATTATATCATTTCTCATCTTACTATATTCATGCTATCTCCGCCTTATTTTTGAGGTAATAGAAATAGGCAAGCTCAAATTCCTGCAGACAATATTTTCTCAGACAGTTATGGGATTGTTCATAGACTCAAATGTATCCCCTCAGTTCTTTTAAGTTCCAAAGTTTGAAGGACTTCATACACGTTTAGGAAAAATCATACACTAAGCCAAATTCAGATGTGCTTTCAGATTCCTTCTCAGAATCCTATGACACTATGTGACCTAGAGTTAAAAACATAAACCCAAAAGTTTTGTAGTAGTAGAGTTGGGATAGCGTTATCTAGATTAAGTATATTATATATTCATGGGGCTAGTTGTATGAAAGGTGAATCAGTAGGCTTGAACTGTATATTTGAAATTAAGTATGATGTTCTATTTATGATCTAGAAGTGTACCCGAGTTGAAGGGATTGCATTATTTATAAGTCTTAAAGTATGTGTCGAGAAGAGTGTAAGTATGTGATGATGATTGCAGAAGCTAAAGAAAGTTAAGGGTAGTATATTCTATAGGAGTTTACTATTTATGTGTATCGTTATACCTCGGGCTCTAGAGTGAAGTGGTTGTGGTTAAATTAGAGTTTATTAAGTGGTTCACAGACTTTGAATAATGGCTTAAGGCTAACCGGAAGATGATACAACAATTAACCAAGTCGGGCTCTCAACTTCGATTAGTAGTGCCAGTATGTGTAGAAAAGTAGTAAGGGAAGATGATTCCCAACCAATTCTTATCTCAGTGTGAAGTTTTTCAGTCATCATGACATCTACTCATGCCTTACATGTAAACCCTATTATCACAGCTTATATTCATGTGATTTATAGAAAAATTATATACGTTTCTAGTTCCCAGTATGAGGAGTTCCAGTTCACTCAGCAGTAAAATTCGTGTTCCATGAAATCATGAACTCCAAACTCATATCATGCAGCTCATGACTCAGGTACTAATGTTTTACAGTATTTTCAGTTCTAGTGCTCATGCTACACTCCTAACGATTAGTGAAATTTAGATTATGTCATGTATGTCCTTAGTTTAGCTCTCTTCAATGAATTCATGCTTTTCATACTCTATTCCTCAAGCCTCAGTTAAGTGTCAAAGTTATTATTTCATGTTTCAGGTCCCCATGTTCTAAATTTCAGTGACCTCTCCCTATGTCATGAGTAGTTGAAATTCTATGTAAGTTTTCTTGGGATAGTGCATGAAAGTTTTTATCGATAGAGGTTTAGAGAATATAAGAGAGATGTTTTTGTGGTTGTTTGCCTACAATTTAATGTATGGTTATGAAGATAGGCTTGAATTTCATGTTGGTGTACAAGTTGAATGTATAGTGAAGTATAAGCTTTTAGTCTAATTCAGTCTATATAGCCAGCAATCTAGTCTAGCAGTTAGAAAGACAAGTTCCTAGGGCTTTCAATCTTTCCATTTAGTCATAAATTTAAAATTCTCATGATTATTGATATTCCAAGAGGTAATTCCCTCGAATCCATGTAATTTGTGAATTTATCTCAGTTCGTGCATCATGTATCATATTTAGATCTCAGATATTCAGTCACGATTCAGTCCATAAGTTTCCTGTACATCATCTCAATCTTTCCTTAGTATTTCAACCAAGTCAGTACCATTAGAGGGAAGAAGTATCCCAAGAAGGAGATGTATTGTAATAACCCAAGTATCCATGTCCTAAAGCTTTTATTTTTCTTCACAAAATAGGATCCAGCTTGACGTAATGGTTACTCATCAGTTGACTCTCTCATTTCTATCTCAGACTTCTGATCATTCTTAAGTCATTGCATGTATTCAAGAAATTAGTTCACTTCATGTATCACGTTTCATAATTAGTTATGCAATCATGTTCCAAGTCATACAAATTCAGAATATGATCTCAGTTACCTTCATACAGTACTCTCAGTCAACCAGTCTTATTTGAGGATGAATGTTCCCAAGAGGGATATAATGTAACACACTATATTTTTGGTCTACTCTTAAAACCATCATTCCTACGTGTAAAAGTTATAATACAAATGATTTCCATGTGAATATTAGTTTCATGACCCTTATACTTATTTTTGATATTCTATTGAGGTGAAAAATGTTCATAAGAATCACTTAGAGCCAAGTTGAGCTAAGAACCTTAGATTCGTCCAAAGTTTGAAGTTTGATTCTCCAAGGGTCTACTTTAAATGTGTATAAATTTTTATATACATGAAATTTTGTAGATCCAAAACCACCAAATTTTAGATTATTGAATTATCTTTCCAACGATACTAATTTTTCCTTAATCTGATTTCCGAGAGAAAAGTTATGGCATTTTTCATAAGAGGCAGTAAGCCGACGCGATTGGGATGCAACGCATCGGTCATTGATGAGATTAGCGATATTTCGTGATGGAAACCATGTCACTGAATAGTTTTACACTCTATTTAAGTTTCTAAAGGTTCTAGGGAAACTTTGGTCACTTTCCCTCACCCAAATCCACCCATAACACTTAATTTAAGCCCCCAAAAGCATTAGATACATGATTTCTCATCTTTTTCTCCCCAAGAAAACCCTATCCCCCTCAAAAACACGACGAACTCATCAAAGTTTCTTCAATACAATCAAGAAATTAACGTTCCTAATCCAAGAAGTTCAAGAAAAAACTTTCAATAACATTCCCAAGACTTCTAAGTCAAACTTTCTACATCAAATTCATGATTTCTTCAAGAATCTATCTAATTAAGGTAGGTAGGAGTTCATCCATGGGTCCTCTTTCACCCATGGATCCCAAACCCCTTTTATTTCAATTAAAGAATGAATTTTTCAATCATCATGTTATTTTAAATGTTCAAGAAAGATTGAATTGCATGTTTTCATGGTGATTTTAATTAATTTCAGCCCATGTGTGAATCCTTGCAAGATTTTGATTTTCCCATGCTATGAATTTGAGTTTTCCATGATTTATTCACGTGAATTCCATTATAGATCCTAAATTCATGATTTTTAGCAACATTTCCGTGTTTTAAATTCATGCTTTCCATATGTTTGATGAAATTCCCATATAATGTTCAATCAATTTCAAGATGAATTCCCAAGTTATGAATTTTTCCATGTAACTCTAATGTTCACCCATGTTTAATACATTTTTAGGTTCAAGCTATGATTTTTACATGTATGATTAAATGCCCATGTCCTATTTTATGCAAATTTCACGTGAATTCCTAAATTCATGATTTTAGTAATGTAATCATGCTATGCTCCCATGTTTGAGATATTTCCACATTCAATTTCATGATCTCCGTGTGTTGGATGGATTGTCCCATGTTAAATTATTAATCCCCATATGTATGATGAAATGCCCACGGGATGGGTTTCTATAAATAATGCTTACTTATTATGGTCTCAAATGCTCTCGTGTGTTCTTATTATTATTGCTATCGAGTCTTAGGGGTTATGAATACCCTAAATTTAACTGTTTATCTAGTCTCCGGTTGAAATAGAATGATTTCATAGTATCCTAAACAGTAGCATTCGGTTAGTCAATAGAATCAGTATGAGTTCAGTAATGCCTAGTACAGTCTAGTGATCAGTTTGGTGTCGATTCAGTTGGGAGTAGGATTCAGCACTGAGCAAACTCAGGGATGGAGGCATTCCTACCAGTAGAGGGTTTGACCCTTAGTAGCAATCCTTGAGTTATAGAACTACGTAGCCAGCATAGGGTAAATTGTCTTCTTGTCAGACTAGAGTTGACATTAAAATATATATATCATGAGTCTTCTTGCTAGATTAGGGTTGACCTAGGTAATTTTAGTAACCCATGGCACGGTGCTAACATCCTTCCAACTAGGGTTACAGGTTAGACCCCATATCAGTCTATAATCAGGGTATATCAGTTAGATGATAACTCTCACAGTCTCAGTTATTGTCTTAGTTCAGTATTCAGTTCAGAGTTCAGTTTCAGATTTTCTTGACCATAACATACAGTTATCAATTATTCAATTATCAGTATTTCAGTTTACAGACTATTTTAGAATCATGTTATACGGTTGGTCTTGCATTCTCAGATATTACAGTTTCCATGCATTCATGCTCAGTTATCTTATGTTGTTTATATAGTCCTCAACTCATATGCATAGTACTCTATAGTTTCAGTCCAGTTATTTAGACTAAGTATAGTTTAGTCTCACATGACCAGTATTCAGCTAGGAGTCATTTAGTTAATCAGATAAGTTTAACATATGACTATGTTTGTTTTTGTATGTTTATACATTCGTGGTTAGTATGATTCTACAATTAAATTCTCGAGTTATGTTAGTCTTTATCACATAGTTTAAGAATCTATATTCTTACAGTAGCCATGTTTTACCATATCCCAGCTTCAGTTCTACTTATATCCTTAAAGTATACTTTTACAGAAACTAAGTGTAGAGATTCATCATCTTATCAGTGTATGTTTGTCACTCATGCTTTAGGATATTTCAATTTTTAGTTTATTCCAGCCTATTGGTGAGTCTACATATAGTTAGCATGCATGTTTTTAGATTACATATGAAATTAGTTTTACATACTGCATTCACCCCTGCATACTCAGTACATTTCAGAAGTACTGATCCACATATATGTCTGTGTGGCTACATTGTTTAATAATATAAGGACCATTTGTAGCCTGCACACCATGATCAAAAAATTACAGTTTCCAGCCAGCTGGTGATGAGTTCTTTTGCTTTGAGAACTCCAGACAATTTTAGTCCATGTACAGTTCATTTATTTTCATATGTATTGATTAGTGGTAGTTGGAGGCATATCCCAGCTATCTATAGTTAGTATGGTAGAGACTTCATAGATATCAGTCAGAGTCAATCATGTAAATTTCAGTTTCTTCTATTAGTTTTATCAGATTATAAAATTTATCACTAATGTATTTATTCAGATTATGCCATGATTATATTTTCGCACGATAGAACTTGTTATTTATTTTATTATAATTTAGTCGCTTAATAGTATGCCAGTTCATGGGTTAGCTTGGGGTCACTTATGGTTCCAAGCATTGTCTGAATACTAGGGGGTAGTCTCGGGTCATTACAATGGACAACTTCACGGTTTCTAATTAGAATAAGGAGGGTGAATCTCCCTGGATATTTGAGCTTTTGAGGCATCTTCAGCATTACCATGGAGTTTCACTCTTCTGTGAGTGCTACTATTTTAATATCCTGTGTTTTTACTTTGTTTGTGACCACATCCTTCAAGTACTTAGCATACTTGGGTATTCCCTGAAAAACATCTGAACACGTCAAAGAACTTCTTAAATCACCCATCCTCCTTCACTTTTATATACCTCTATATGAAGGGTAATGGTGGTATGCTCTTTTTCATCACTTCACCAACTTTGGTTCTTGAGTACTTAGACTTCCTCAAATTTCCTGCAACTTTGTATACAACCGGTTGGGGAACTATCTCCGCATCTACCTCCTTATTTACCTTTGGAGGTTCAGTGTTGAGCTCTTTACCACTTATCAAAGTTGTTACCATTTCTTGTTTAGGATTTTCAGTAGTACTTGGCAAACCTCCTTGAGGCCTGGCATTTTGTGCCTACTGCATCTGCCCAACCTACATCTCCAAGTTCCTTGTAGCAACTTGCTGACTCGTTATATCTATTGCCAATTATGCTTGATCAGCTAAAATTTTTTTCAGCATCTCCTCCATATTGCTAGTGGCCTGATTTCCTTGAACCTGCGGTTTCTGAATCAGTTGTTATTGGGCATTCCATGATTGATTTGGTGGATAAGTCTGCTACTTTGGATTGTAGCAATTTCCATAGTTTGGCTTTGAACATTGCCTACGAACATCAGTAACTCGGAATTGGCAGCACAGATTTCTGCAGAATGGCTACTATTACCACAAACCATGCACCAAGTACTTGTCTGCTGAATTGCATTCATTGTAGCCACAGATTGTGTAACCCCGAACTTCATATTTCTAAATTGACTTGTTAACTAATTTTGTAAAGCAGCAATCTGAGTGAATATATCAGTATACTGGTTTACCTCTAACACACCTGTAACCTTTTTTCTAGAACTTCTTGAGTCAGAATGCCACTTAGGATTTCCTTGTGCAATCCGGTTCAACAAGGTATACAGCTCATCAAATGTCAATTCCAAATCTTGACCACTTGCAGCTGAATTTTTAAAAAAAATCATGTTATAGTCAAGTACCTCAACAAAAGTGTGATCTAATACCTCATTAGACTATTGATGATGTGGGCAGTCCTGAAGAATAGCTTTTAACCTCTCTCATGCATGATATAGGTTCTTATCTGTCTTCTATTTGAAGCACACAATCTCACTGTACAGTCCTGTAGTATTGCCAGATGGAAAGAATAAAATGAGGAATTTCCTGGATAAGTCATCCCAAGTTGTGATTGAACTTTTCGACTCAGCGTTCTACCACTTTTTTGCTTCCCCTAATAGTGAAAATAGGAATAGTATCAGCCTAACATATCAAGTTGACACACCCATAGGGATGAATGTGTCACTGATCATAAGGAAGTTCCATAAATGGAGTTGTGGATTTTTATGTGAAAGCCCTGTAAACTATCCACTGCTGGTCAAAAGTTGCACCATGTTCTGTTTCCGCACAAAGTTACCTCCAGTATTCTATTTTTTAAAAGGGGAGGTCAAATTCATCGAAAATGGGATTACCACTTCTAAAACTGTCCTGCGGGCTCGTTGATCTTTATGCATGAGAGCAGGATTGTCTTTTTCCTCTTGAAATTATGAGATATGGGGGAGAAGGATTGTCTCTCTCCTTCGTTGATGGAAGCATTTCTCAAGTTGGGGCTTGGTTAAACCAAACCCCTATCCCTTGCTAGCTTACTAGTTTGTAAATCTATTTTCTTCAAATTCAATACCAAGACCAAGTGTAAAGAACCAAAGAAATCTAAAAAGTAAGACTAAAACAACAATCATTTCCATTTTACAAGTCCCCAGCAACGGCTCCAAAAACTTATTGTGACCAAGCGCACACACAAGTTTACTTGGTCTCACCAAATAATACAGTGGACTTAAATAAATCCGAATATCAATCCCTCAGAGACTTGTGTAAAACAACTGTCCAATTCTAGTTTAACTATTGAGATTAATTAGTGCAATCATAACCAAAAGAGTTTTAAAGTTTATAAACTAAAAGTAAACTAAAATAATGCGGGAAAGTAAGGAATGTGGACAATCAATGGATGAAAACTCGGGGTTAAAGAGCTATGAACAATCATACTACGCTATTAAACTTCCTTCATTAGATTACTTATCTTGCTTGTTGATTCGTAGGGTTTATCGATGATTAGGGTCTCCCAACCTTTAATTGTCTACAGCGGGGATGCAATAATCTAATTAGATGCATGAAGCTATCATCCTACATGTGAAGCAATGATGGATTCTAGGTATATACCTATCCTAGTTGCTAATTCAAATTCCTTATTTTATAAAGGAATAAGAACCTTGCTCTATCTATCCCCACGTTCTATCTTCCTATTCCCCTTCCCGAGATCACAATTGAGAATATATGTATTCTAAGGTTAGATACTCATTAAAATAGTTAAATAAGGATAAAAAACAATCAAATATGATAAGAAATCCAGATAAACTCAATTCAAATAGAAAGTAAATATGTCCTTGGCCTTAACCCCGGAAAGGGGCGTTTAGCCACTAATCGACATAACTGTAATCAATCTAGTTGAATACATGATATAATCCATTAAAAAGATAAATTAAAGAGAAATAAAACATATAATAAGTGTTGATCATCCCCTCTCCAAATCCAACGACGTCCAAAAGTGATTAGAATGAAGTGCATGTGTTGTATTTGTAGTAGGAGAAGTTGGCCGTGTTTGGACTAAGGGGTGCAATTTGCCTACTTAATTGTCCTTTGCATTTTTCATTCAAAACCAATGCTTGTGGTATCATTTTAGCTTTATTTCCGGATATTTAAATGTCCATATATCATCATAATCAACTCAAAAATAATCCTACCTCATCATTCACCATGTATTAGATCTCAAAACAACATAATATCAAGAACAGTAAACTAGAAACTCGAGCTAAGACTAGGCTTGCCCACGTTGGTCTTTAACTTATTGTTTTGGCTCTTGGATTGATACAACTGAACTTTGTACATTATAAAAAAGTTCTACCAAACATAATTACACAATAAAACCATTAGGACCTTATTACAAACATTAGAATCCATTGAGATAGACTAGACAAACACCTAGCTCAAGCTAGTAAAACTAGTTTTCTCGTCTAGACTTTAAATGATCAATTTGAATCCAAACTTGTTTGAAAAAACATTTAAACATTGTAATCACATACTTAAACACTTAGATTCTTATTTATATCATTATTTACTCATTTATCACATAATTTGTCCTCAAAACAAGGCTAAATAAACTAGGATAACCACACTAAGGCGTATAAAACCACCTCAGATCAGTCGTACCCCAGACTCTATTATTAAAAGTCCAATTAGTAAATTCCATTATACCCCAAGAGGTTATCAAAACCATCCTTAATTATTTAGCCATTTATGCAATGCATTAGTTTTAAAGAGAATAGCCAAACGAGATGATAATTCATATTCCAAATCTAATTATGCAAGTGGGTCGAGGTTATCATCAATTATCATTCCAAAACCAATTATTTGGGAATACTTAATACCCCTAAATACATTCACCATTCCCATGAACCCCAATGAGTGTACAAACCAACAATTCATGCTTAGTAAATCAATAAAAACCATGGAAAAACAAACAATTTATATCCAAAACCCTCAACTCGTAGTTCAAAACCCAACATCAAAACCATGAATAATAAACCAATTTTCATGACATTAATAATATAAAAATATAGGAAAAGAGGTACATGCCTTAGACACACAATGATTTGTGAGCAATTTTGGAACTTGGAACCCGAAAGATGCACATACGATGAAACCCTTACTTCTCTTGGGGTTTATAATTTTGGGAGTGGAATAATAGCCTTGGTATAATGAAAATTGATGGAAATAGGTTAACATAGTGTTTAAATATTGTTCATAGGTGAAAAGACCCTTATACCCCTCATCCAAAGAAATTAAAAAAAAAGTTGCACAAATTTTACATAGGGCCATGGCACAGAACTTATCACAGAGCTAACATCTGTTTTATGGACCCTAATGCAAAAAATATCCTCCGTGTTACAGACTCTAACATGGATTCCATCCTCTGAGACGGGGATATTGGAGAGGCTTATTGCCTCCGGTGTCCAAAACCACCCCGAACCCTATTTGAAAATTCTGAAACACTTTTGGGACACACCTTTAACATACCTAAGTATGATTTGAGTCAAAATCGACATTAAAAAATAGGAATGGAAAAAATTTAAAAAACTTAAGATTTTTAAAGGTGTTACATTAATCCCCCCCCCCTCCCCAGGATCATTCATCCCCAAATGAAGAGCTAGGACATTCTTTGCAAGAGAATAGCAATATTACACCAAAATCATATGATAAACCCAAATCATAATAGGAAAGAAGAAATCCATACCTTAAGCTCTTTCACTTGATAAATGGAAAAAGAATTTATTTTTAATATATTCCTCCACTTCCCAAGTGGCTTCTTCCACCTTATGGTTCCTCCAAAGGACCTAAATTCAAGCTACATCTTTAGTCCTCAACCAACAAATTTGTCTATCCAAAATCTCCATTGGAACTTTCTCATATAATAGGGAATCCGAAATACCAACACTCTCAATAGGCACCACCAAGGAAGGATTACCCATGCACTTCTCCATAATAGACACATGAAACACAGGGTGAATAGAACCTAAACTTACAGGCAATTATAGCTCATAGACAACATTTCCCACTCTCTTCAAAAATCAAATAGAGGAGAACGTAGCGGGACTAAGCTTTCCCTTCTTTCCAAATTGCATCACTCCCTTCATGGGAGATACTTTCAAGAACACCCAATCACCCATACCAAACTCCAACTCTCTTTGCCTCACATCCATATAAGACATTTGGAAACTTTGGGAAGTCTTAAGCCTATTACAAATTACCTTCACCATCTACATAGCTTGACGAACTAAATCAGGAATGAACAAGCTTGCCTCACCAACTTTAAACCACCCAATAGGAGATCTACACCTTCAACCATACAATGCCTCAAATGGAACCATACCAATGCTGGAGTGATATATATTATTCTATGCAAAGTCCACCAGAGATAAATGGTCGACCCAACTACCACCACAATCAGTTACATAAGCCTGAAGCAGATCTTCTAAATTCTAGATGGTCCTTTCCTCTTGTCTTTCCTTTTGCGAGTGGAAAAAGATGTTAAGGTTTATCTTAGTTTACAAACCTCTCTGAAAAGACCACCAAAAATATGATGAGAATTGAGTACCACAATCTGATATGATGGAAACTGGGGCACCATGAAACTTCACGATTTCCTGAATAAATAACCTTGCATAGTCCTCAGAAGAATAATCAGTGCTTACCAGCAAGATGTAAGAAGAATTGGTCATCCTATCCACAATGAACCAAATAGAATCAAACTAGGTTTGAGACCACAGAAGGATGGTAAAAGAATCCATATTAATTGCTTCCCACTTCCATACAGGCAACTAAATTTCTTGAGACAACCCACCGGGCATCAAGTGCTCCATTTTCACTTATTGACACACCATGCATTTTTCCATAAAGTTAGCCACATCTCTCTTCATTTTATTCCACTAATAAATCTCCTTAAGGTCATGATACATCTTCATTAAACAAGGATGAATCGAATAACGCAAATCATGAGTTTTGGCTAAAATCCTACTTCACAGCCCATCCACATTAGGAACACACAACCTCCTTCGGTACCTCATAATACCATCATTACCAATCTCAAAATCCATCACCTTCTGCTTGTCATATCACCCATGACTTGCGTCAAGATGGGATCTAACACCTACTTCTCCTTCACCTCAGTGCGAAGAGATAACTTCGCCACCTCTTGTACAAACACACCACCATCCTCAGAATCTAAGAGACAAACCCTAAGATTAGCAAAAAAATGAATATCCTTAACCAGGTCTCATTTCTCATCATCCATATGGGATAAAATCCCCATAGATAACTTGCTAAGAGCATCAGCAACCACGTTAAACTTACTTGGGTGATAGTGGAGATAGTCCTTGAGAAACTCAAACCATCTTCTTTGCCTGAGATTCAAATTCTTCTGGGTGAATACATATTTCAGGATCTTATGATCTGAATAAATATCAATATGGACCCCCTATAGATAATGTCACCAAATCTTTAATGGAAACACTACAGCCAACAACACCAAATCATGAGTAGGATAATTCCTTTCATGAACTTTCAACTGCCTAGAAGCATATGCTACCACCTTGCCATGCTGCATTAACACATAACCAAGTCCCACATGAGATGCATCAGAATAAACCATGAAGCCATAAGTAACCTCAGGCAGGGTCAAAACCAGAGAAAAGGTCAATTTATCTTTTACCTTCTCAAAACTCCCCTCGCAAGCATTAGACCATATAACTTTACCTTTTTTAAGTCTACCTAGTCAAAGGTACAGAAATCAATGAGAAGATCTCTACAAACCTCCTATAATAACTCACTAAACCCAAGAAGCTTTGAATATTGATCAGATTCGTGGGTATAGGCCATTTTTTAATCACCACAACTTTTAGTGAATCCACAATTATCCCTTCACTAGAAATAACATGACCCAAAAAAGTAACAACATTCAACCAAAATTCACACTTCAAAATCTTAGCATACAAATGCTGATCTCTTAGGGTCTGCAACACAATATTGAGCTAGTTTATATAATCCACCTCACTCCTTGAACATACCAGAATATCATCTATAAACACAATTATGAACTAGTCCAGAAAATAATGGAATACCCAGTTCATGAGATACATAAATATTGTCAGGGAATTAGTCAGCCTAAAAGGCATGAGCAAGAACTCAAAATGTCAATACTGAGTATAGAAAGTAGTCTTAAGGATATTTTTCTTCCTTATCTTTAGCTAATGATAACTCAATCAAAGATCAATCTTAGATAAATTCTTAACACCCTGAAGTTGGTCAAACAAGTCATCAATCCTTGGAATATGGTACTTATTTTTCACCATTGCATTATTTAAAAGGTAATAATAAATACACATCTGAAGAGAACCATCCTTCATATGCCCGAGAAGAATGGGAGCACACCACAAAGATGCACAAGGGTGGATAAAACCCTTATTAAGAAGATCCTTCAACTGTTCCTTAAGTTCTTTCAACATAGTCGGAGCCATTATATAAGGAGGGATAGAGATAGGATAAGTGTCCAGAAGAAGATTGATCCCAAATTAATTTCCTTATTAGGAGGGACGCCTAGAAGAACATCAGGGAAAACCTTTTGAAATTCACTAACCACAAGAACAAATTATGATAAATGACCCTTCGAGTTAGAATCTTTAAGGAGAACCAAATGATAAAGACACCCCTTGGAAATCAATTTTTGAGCTCTATGATATGATATGAACCTCCCCTTTGCACGAAATAACTCCCTTCCTACTCAATAACCAGCTCATTTGGTAATTTAAAAATGACATTATAGGTCCGACAGTCCAAAGAGGCATAACACAAATACAACAAATCTATCCCAGGATGACAATAAAATCTAAAATGTCTAATTTAATCAAATCCACTAAAGTTTCCCTACAACCAATAGATACCACAAAAACCGTATAGACCCTTCTAGCAACCACTGAGTCACCCAACAGTGTAGAAATAGAAAAAGTATTTGAAATACACTCATGATCAAAACCAAAATGTATAGCCACAATTAGAGACACATATGAAAGGGAAGACCGCAAATCAAGTTAACAGTACACATCATGAGATAAGAGTTCTAACATACCAATAACTACATCAAAAGATTCCTTAGACTCTTGGCGAGTGGTAAGAGCGTACAGGTAATTTTGATCAGTGTCGGTAATAGATGTGACACCCCTTAGTGCAGGATCTAATAATGTGACAATCAAAATCCTATTTTCCCTAATACAAACCCTTGTGGGACACTTGCGCCGTATCTGACCCCACTAACCATAATTAAAACATTTATTTCTCTCTTTATCGCAATAACCATAGTGCAATAGAGCATAAAATCGACAGGGAGGATAGGGTAGGCTGACCGAGCTCTACTAGTGCAAAAATGATGTTCACTAAAAGACTGAGAATAAGGATCAGTATCAACCACATAGGAACTCCCCCGATTCCTCTTCTTAGCCCATTGTTTTGCCCACCTATCATGATTTTGCTGACCCTTCTCTACTCCGAATATCAAAACTTCTTGGCATGCCTGCCTTTCTAAAACACCTCAAATTTAGTCCTTTGAAAATTTATTGAGCTTTATGCTCACTACCCAAGTTACGATTGGACCCTATGAGTTGTAGGGCGTCTTGACGAGTTGTTAGGATAAGTCATTACCAAACTAGTAAGTTTGTGGCTAGATTCTGCTTTGAGTATGACTGGATCACTAAGTGTCACAAGGATATGTTATGTTTCATTAGGTGTAATCGTAGGGTGTCCAGTTTATACCCTAAATGGGTTTTATTTTCATTATGACATGGACCTACCAGTGGTAAGGTCATATTATGAGTCATATAGATGAGTCTTAAGGATAGCAGTGTAGGGTGCTTTGGGGGTTCTGCCCTTGTATAATACCCCAAATCTGATACCTAGAATGCTACAAGGTGCTCATGACCCCGGAGGACCACAAGCTAACCCATGACTGAATCTGTATCTGATTATTGTATAATATACTGTATAAATGTGAAAATAAATATTGTAAGGCCATAAGGTCCAAACGTATAACATAACTGATAAAGCATAACATATGGCTGGGGTATGAAATACCCAAAACAACTGAAATAAATTATATGAACATAATGTTATCTGAAAAGCCTCTAACTAACTGAACTGTCTGAATAAGGAGTTGATGGGACATGTCCCCAACTAACCCCAACTAATAAATTAATTAATGAGATAAAAAAGTAATGGTCATGTCCTCGAATTATGAGGACTCACTGCAAACTCTGATTACGGAGACTGGAATGCTATTGATGCTCTAGAGCTCTTGCTTCTAAACCTATGGTATAAAATACCATAACATAGATGCATCAGTACATTGGAATATACTGGTATGCATATAAGGTAGGCTGAATGCAAAGGGTAACATGTATGAACTATACTAACTGACTGAATAACATGAACGTGAGAATGCATGCATGAATACATTATAACCGTAACTGAGTTTGTGATAACATGATTACTGAGTTTGAGTACTAATAACATAAGATACTGATATAAGTCTAAATAAAATAACTGATACTGATCGACTATATCTAATATTCCAGGTTCTGGTGGAACTAGCTGAGTTCCGTACTATTCTAAGTTGACTATATCTGACAGTCCTGAATTCTATAGAATTATTTAAGTTCTATTACTAAGACTAAATGACTATATCTAATAGTCCTGATTCAATAACTGAAACTATGGGAAGTAGTCATCTAACTAATATGCCTCTAATATACCATTATGGCTGAGTTGGGGTCCAATCTGTAACCCCAATTAGAAGGGTGTCAATACCGTGCCACTGGTAAGGACAATCTGTCAGTAATCCTCATAAAATAGGTGACTTTAGTGAGAATGGTGGGAACCCTCATATAATAGGTTAAGCCACCTCGTTTACCCTCATATAATAGGCTATGATATCTCAACCTACGCTATCTACGTAGTTCTAGAATGCAAGGATTGCTTCTAAGAATCACACCCTTATATAACAGCTGGGTTCCCATCCTTGGGTTTGCTTGGTGCTAATTTCTACTCCCATCTGGATAGACAATGAACATGATTAACTGAACTGACTGGACTGAGTTAACTGAGTTCCGTTGACTGACAGAATACTACTCAGATTACTGAATTTCTGAGGTTTCTGAGATTACTAAGTTTACTGAGTTTTCCTGAGTCACATGACAGACTGAATTTCTATGAACATGGCTCAACTAAGAGTATCTTGAAAACATGACACTAGCTCTAGGCACACAACTAATTGTCAGGTACAAGTACCCCCAGGACTCGATAGCATAAAACTGACAAAGTATGAATTTCTTGAATACATGACGAACATCACAATTTATAATACAATAAGATGGAAAATTCATGAAGTACAAGTTCTAAAGAACCACAACGGCCACACATATATCCATAACTCGTTGACTAAAACAGTTCATCAAACACTTGAAATGCATAAACTTGTACCTAAATGGCGATTTAATATTATCGTACTAGTATGACACGTTTCCTTCCCATAGGCATTTAATCAAATACATGGAAAGTATTCTTTGGTTATACAATCATCAACACATCTAATAATCATAAATACATCAATCAACTTGTAAATTGAAGGGTATTTATCATGATTATTATGCAAATAACCACATTCTAGGGTTAATCATTGGAATATGTAATTTAAAACGTAAATCAAAACCCCACAACATCATAAACATGAATTTCAATTCAATCTAAAACATGAACATTCATAAATAAATAAATCTTAGATTTTGAAAAGAGATTCTTGATCTTCGTGGGCGAAAAGGACCTCTGAATCAACACATGACATACCTTGGTGGATGATTTCTTGAAAATTAATCGAGGAAAACTTGAATCCTTGAGTTGAAATTAAACACCTAGGGTTTTTTTTTCTTGGGGATTGATCTTTGAGAGAAACCCTAATTTAATGTTATGAATGAATAATGAACTTTTGAGCCTTGATCTGATATTATTAGAGGTTAAAACAGGTGGAAAAAGACACAAATACCCTTTAAAAATGACTTAAAATTCATTGAATGGGACCTGCGATGGATCATGTAACGGTTCATTGCTGGCTCGATGGTCCGGCATTTTGACCATCGTACATGGACCAAAAAAAGAATCATTGCCTTATAGTGATGGCTTGGACGACGGTCCATTGCAAGTTTGATAGTCTGTCAACCTGTTCGTTGCACCTTATCTAAAAGATTGATTCACTGCCTTGGATGCAACAGTCTAGGCAAAGATCGGTCGCTAGAGCGATGGTCCATCGCTAGATCGATGGTCCGTTAACCTGGCCGTCTCACCTGGGTGATTCTGATAGCTCTGAGTAAAACGTCCATAACATTTTACTCTGATACCAGATTTGGACGAAATTGGTATCATTGGAAAGCTAATTCAATATCCCACATGATAAAAAGTGAAAATCTTAAAAATTACACATGTACAAAAATGGATTCATATTTCAAAGTAAGTTTCTAACATTCTTGGGATGATTTCAAGTTAGGTAGAAGCATGGGGTATTACAATATCACCCCTTGAGAACATTCGTCCTCAAATGAGACTGAGTTAGAGGGGAGAATATAAACTGATGTACGTATTGAACATAAAATATTGGAACATGATCTCATGAATGACATGATTAATAACTGAATATATCATACTGATCATGCATATCTGATGCATGTATAACTAATTCATGAATGCATGACTGAGTGTTCTGATGAACAAAGGTTCTCACAATAAGAATGCATATATAATGCATGATTATATGACTAAACTGGTGCATGAATGCATGACTGAATATTCAAAGGTATTTAATAACAAGTTTGTGATAGAATTCTGAACATGAAATGGATACCAAGCTTTTAACAAAAACCTGAACATGAAACTGAACAACTTAAGGAGAACTATTATCTTGAGCTAGATCTGAGTTAGCGGAAAAGAGGTGAGGATACTTGGTACGTATTTCTGCTTTTACTTCCTAAGTAGCTCCCTCAACTGACTGATTTCTCCAAAGAACTTTGACTAGAGAGACTTCTTTGTTTCTCAGTCTACGAGTCTGATAGTATAGGATTTTGACTGGAATCTCTTCATAAGAGAGGTTGTTCTGAACATCTATGCTCTGAATAGGGACTTCAACTGTTGCATCACCTATGCACTTCTTAAGCAAAGAGGCATGGAAGAATGGATGAACTGAGGCTAGATCTGAAGGAAATTTGAGCTCATAATCTACCTTGCCTAAACGACTGAGAATTTCGAAGGGACCAATATATCGGGGATTAAGCTTTCCCTTCTTGCTGAATCTCTTCACTCACTTCATGGGAGAGATCTTTAGATAGATATAATGAGCAATCTCAAGCTTGAGATCCTTTTTCGCACATTCACATAAGACTTCTGTTAGCTCTGAGCAGTTCAGAGTCTTTCTCTGATCAACTAGACTTTCTCTAATTCTTCGAACACTAAGTCAGGCCCTATAACTGAGGCCTCACTAACTTCGAACCAACCAATTGGAGATCTGCATCTCCTACTATAGAGAGCTCCGAATGGAGCCATCCGAATACTGGAATGATAGTTGTTGTTGTACGTAAACTCAATCAAAGGAAATTGGTCATCCCAAATACCCTTGAAATCCATTGCACATGCCCTTAGTATATCTTCTAAATTATGAATGGTCCATTATGATTGACCATCTATCTAAGGATGAAAGGTTGTACTGAGATAAACTTTGGTACTAAGACTATTTTTAAATGCTTCCTAGAAATGAGAGGTGAACTGGGTACCTCTATTTGAGATAATGGATAACAGAATACCATGCAATCTGACCAACTCTCTGATATAGAGTTTGGTATAATCCTCGACTGAATAAGAGGTATGGACTGGAAGGAAATGAGCTGATGTGGTCATTCTGTCTACAACTACCCCAAATGAATCATGCTGATGATGAGTACGAGGCAAACTCATCACGAATTCTATGTTCACTTCTTCCCACTTCTAAGTAGGAATACTGAACTCCTGCATAGACCTACAAGGTTTTTGATGCTCTATGTTAACATGCTGACATGTAGAGCACTTATCCATAAACCCTGGAACATCTCTCTTTATCTCACTCCACCAATAGATTTCCCGTAAGTCACAGTACATATTTGTGTGCCCTGGATGAATAGAGTAGCACGCACCATGCACTTCTGCAATAATTTGCTACCTCAAGTCATATATACCTGGAACACATAAATGACCCTGAAAACATAGAACACCATATTTCCCTAGGGAGAAAACCTCTACTTTCTAATCTTTGACTGACTCTTTCAACTTTACTAGACTGGGATCTCTATCTTGCTTTTCTTTCACCTCAAAAACTAGAGATAATTCTGAACTACTCTAAACCCATATGTCACCCTTCTATGAATCAACTAAGCGAATGCCTAGTCTGGTAAGCTGATGAATTTCCTAAGGTAACTTCTTCTTACTGTCCTTAACATGAGCCAAACTACCCATAAATAGTCTACTGAGACCGTCAGCCACCATATTGGCCTTGCCCGAATGATAAATGACACTTATTTCATAATCTTTCAAGACATCTAACCACCTTCTCTACTGAAGATTGAGATCTTTATGAGAAAAGACATACTGAAGGCTTTTGTGATCTTTGAACACATCCACATGAAATCCATATAGATAATGCCTCCAAATCTTTTAGGCAAATACTACAGCTGCTAACTCAAGATCATGAGTAGGATAATTCTTCTTATGGGGTTTAAGCTGTCTGGAGGCGAAGGCTATGACCTTACCATGCTACATAAGGAAACAACCCAAACCTACTCTGGATGCATCACAATACACTACGAACCCATTTGGACCATCTGGAAGAGCTAAGACTGGAGTTGAGCTAAGTCGAGTCTTCAACTCCTGAAAACTCTTCTCGCAAGGATCTGACCACTAAAACTTGAATTTCTTCTGAGTAAATCTATACATAGGGGATGCACTAGAAGAAAATCCCTCAACATATTGCCTGTAATAATCCAAACCAAAGAAACTCCTAATATCTGATGGAGAGATAGGTCTGGGCCAGTTTCTTACCACTTTATCTTTTAAGGATCAACCCTAATGCCATCACCGAAAATGATATGACCAAGGAATGCTACTGACCTTATCCAACACTCGCACTTACTAAATTTGGCGAACATCAGATGCTTTTTGAGAGTCTGAAGTACGATTCTAAGATGGTCTGCATGATCATGCTCACTGCGCTAATAGACCATAATGTCATCTATGAAGACAATGATGAAAATATCCAAGTACTGCTTGAACACCCCGTTCATCAAGTCCATGAAAGCTACTAGGGCATTAGTAAGACCAAAGGACATAACTAAGAATTTGAAGTGACCATAACGAGTATGGAAAGCTATTTTTAGAATGTCACATTCTCTGACTCTAAGCTGATAATAGCCTGATCTGAGGTCTTCCTTAGAGAAATAGCTGGCACCCTAAAGTTCATCAAACAAGTCATTGATTCTGAAAAGTGGATACTTGTTCTTGACCGTGACTTTTTTGAGTTGATGGTAGTCTATACATATTCTGAGAGAACCATCTTTCTTATGCACGAATAAGATTGGTGAACCCTACAGGGACATACTGGGCCTGATGAATCCCTTATCTAAGAGATCCTTCAACTACTCCTTCAATTCTCTGAGTTTTGCTGGTGCCATTCTATATGGCAAAATAGATATAGGTTGATTATCTGGAAGAAGATCAATGGTGAAGTCTATTTCCCTGTCAGGAGGAATTCCTAAAAGATCTTTGGGAAAGAAATCTGAATATTCATTCACAACTGGGACTATTTCGAGACTGGGAGTTTTGGAACTAATGTTCTTAACTTGAACAAGATGATAGACACATCCTTTAGATATCATTTTTTGTGCCCAAAGATAGGAAACAAGATGACCTCTGAAAGTTGAAGTACTACCCCTCCACTCTAGGATAGGTTCATTCAGAAACTGGAACTGGACTATTCTATTTTTGCAATCTATTGTGGCATAGTAGGAATGAATCCATCCATGTTGAGAATAACATCAAATTAGTTATCTCAAATTCAACTAAGTTTGCTAAGGTGACTTTCTGAGATACCATAACTAGAAAGTTTATTTATACCCATCGGGCTATGATGGTTTTACCCACTGGGTAGAGACTGAAAAGGGCTCTTCTAGAATTTTAAGACTGACTCCAAAATCAACTACTATATAGGGAGTAACAAAAGACAAAATATATTTTGGATATAGCAAAGAGTAAACATACACATGAAAGATCTGTAACATACCAGTAACCACATCGAGAGAATTTTCCTGATCTTGTCGGGACTAGAGAGCATAAATTCAATTTTGGTATTACCCACTAGTAGCATTGGAGGTGGCACCCTACTGATTTGGGCAACCAGATTGAGTTTGGGAATGGTTTTTCTGACCTTGAGAACCTGGATGAGGACAGTCTCTGACTCTGTGGCCTTTCTTGCCATATCCAAAACAAATACCACTACCAGCTCTGCAAATACCCTGATAGTGCTTGCCATAAGTCTGGCAAAAAGGATTGTTACGGGTACTGCTAACACTTCCCTAAGACTTAGATTCTGGCACTCTATTTTTATTACTATCTCCAAATCTATGAGCTGGGGAACTAGCTGAAGAAGAAGCTAGAACCGCTGACTTAGGACAAAACTAAGAATAGTTTTCTCCTTCTTATTTGGTCTGAGCAAAGTTGAAACTACCTATCCTTGCTCTCTTATTCTTCTTCTCTCTCATCTTATTCTTTTGCTCTTCTATTTACTGATCATGGGTCATAAGCCTGGCTATGTTCATGTCACTATTTAACATCATAGACCTATACTCATTGACCATACTATCATTCACCCCAGAGACAAACTTACTCATCTTGGCCCTGTTGTCTGCAACCATATGAGGAGTATATCTGGCTAATTGAGTAAACATAAGAGAATACTCTTTCACTGTCATGTTTCCTTTCCTAAGGTTTATAAATTCTAACATTTTAGCTTCTCTCAGCTCTAGGGGATAGAATCTCTCTAAGAATGCAGTAGAAAACTCCTCCCACTCTTTCTGACTTTCATTATTTGTACGAAGTATGAGCAACATCCTGTAACTAATATATAGCTAGATCTACACTCTCACTAAATGTAACCCCCATGATGTTTGTAACCTTTTAAACTTGATTAAGAAATTCCTGAGGGTCCTCATCTGACTTAGTCCCAAAAATGGATGGAGGATTGATTTGAGTGAAGTCCCAAATCCTGGAAGTAGCTTAATTAGCCACTAGTTAGGCCAGAATGATAGTTGTTCGTTCATTCTGAGTAGCAACTGACAGAGCGAGAGTAGTGAATTCAGCTCTGAACTCTACATGAGAGACATATTTGTCCAAAAGAACTTTAGGCTGAGGGGCTAGCTGATCCCTATTTCTTATTTTAGGAGGCATGTTCTATAGAAGAAAGGGAGAAACAAATTAGACCAGACTGAGAGATTTACTAGAGATTATGCTCACTGGCATGACATTAATACTAAAAAAAGGGAAACTATTCTTAAAACATCTTATAGCCTCCTGTACATACATGTGGCATGCAACACACCCATGCACAAGACTCTACTAGAAGTGGCTTTCAGATTTCCTAGGACACTATTGAGCCTTAGTATCTTATACCAAGTTTGTAACACCCCAAATCTAGTACCCAAAATGCTACACGATGCTTATGACCCCAGAGGACCACAAGCTAACACATGACTGATATCAGTACCTGATGACTAAAAAATATACTGTATAAATACAGAAATAAAGGCTGTAAGTCCATAAGGTCCAAAACTATAACATAATTGATAAAACATAACATATGGTTGGGGTATGAAATACCTAAAATAACTTAAATAAACTGCCTAAACATACTGTTGTGTAAGATGCATCTAACTGACTGAACTGTCTGAATAAGGAGTTGATGGGATATGTCTCCAACGAACTCTAACTAATAAATTAATTAATGAGATAATAAAGTAATGCTCATGTCCTTAAAGGGTGAGGACTCACTACGAACTCTAATTGTAGAGACTAGAATACTACTGATGCTCTGGAGCTCGTACTTCTGAACCTATGGTATAAAACACCATAGCCCAAATGTGTCAGTACGTTGGAATGTACTGGTATACATGTGTGGTAGGCTAAATGCAAAGGGTTCAGATGCATGAACTATACTAACTAACAGAATAAATGAACGTGAGAATGCATGCATGAATACATAATAACTGTAACTGAGTTCGTGATAACATGATTACTAAGTCTGAGTACTGATAGCATAAGATACTAATATTTGTCTAACTAAAATAATTGATACTGAGTGACTGTATCTGATAGTCTAGGTTCTAGTAGAACTATCTGAGTTCCGTAGGTTTTTGAGTTGACTATATCTGACAGTCCTGAATTTTGTAGAACTAACTGAGTTCTATTACTGAGACTGAATGACTATATCTGACAGTCCTAATTTTGTAAATGAAAATATGGGAAGTATTCATCTAACTGACATACCCCTAATACATCATTATGGCTGAGTTGGGGTCCAATTTGTAACCCCAATTGGAAGGGATTCAATACTGCGCCACTGGTTAGGACAATCTATGAGTAACCCTCATATAACAAAAGACTCTAGAGAGAATGGTGGGAACCCTCATATAATAGATTAACCCACCTCATCTACCCTTATATAACAGGCTATGATGTCTCATCCTACGCTGGCTACGTAGTTCTAGAATACAAGGATTGCTTCTAAGAATAACACCCTCATATAATAGGTGGGTTCCAATCCTTGGGTTAGCTTAGTGATAATATCTACTCCCATCTAGATAGACACTGAACATGATTAACTAAAATAACTGGACTAAGTTAAATGAACTCCGTTGACTAACGGAATACTACTGAGATTACTAAATTTCTGAGGCTTCTGAGATTACTGAGTTTAATCAATTTTCCTGAGTCACATGACTGACTAAATTTCTATGAACATGGCTCGACTGATAGTATCTTGAAAACATGACACTGGCTCTAGGCACACATATAATTGTCGGGTATAAATATCCCAAGACTCGATAGCACGAAACTGACAAAGCGTGACTTTCTTGAATACATGACCAACATCACAATCCCTAATACAATAAGTTGGAAAATTCATGAAGTACAAGTTATAAAGCACCACAATTCCCACACATATATCCATAACTCATTGACAAATACATTTTATCAAACACTTGACATGCATAAACTTGTACATAAATGGGGATTTCATATTATCATACAAGTATTGTACTTTTTCTTCCCATAGGCATTTAATCAAACACATGGGAAGCAAGCTTTGGTTATGCAATCATCAACACATCTAATAATCATGGATACATCAATCAACTTGTAAATTGAAGGGGGTTTATCATGATTATTATGCAAATCACCACCTTCTAAGTTAAATCATTGGAATATGTAATTTAAAATGTGAATCAAAACCCCTACAACATCATGTACATAAATTTCAATTCAATCTAAATCATGAACATTCATAAATACACAAATTTTGGATTTTGAAAAGAGATTCTTGAGCTTCATAGGTGAAAGGGACCCATGAATCAAAACATAACATACCTGGATAAATGATTTCTTGAAGATCGATGGAGGAAAACTTAAATCCTTGACTTAAAATTAACCACCTAGGGTTTCTTGTTCTTGGGGATTGATCTTTTAGAGAAATCCTAATTTGATGTTACTAATGAATAATGAACTTATGAGACTTGATCTGATATTATTAGGGGTTAAAACGGGTAGAAAAAGAAACAAATACCCTTTAAAAATGACTTAAAATTTACTAAACAAGACCTGTGATAGCTCGTCTGATGGTCCACCGCTGCTTCGATGGTCCGTCATTTCAATCGTCATACATGGACCAAAAAACACTCACTACCTTATAGCAATTGTTTGGACGATGGTCTGCCACAAGTTTGATGGTCTGTCAACCTGTCTGTCGCACCATATCTAGAAGGTTGACTTACTACCTTGGCTGTGACGTTCTAGGTGATGGTCTGTCGCTATATCGACGGTCTATCAACCTGGTCGTCGCACTTGGGCGATTCTGACAGCTCTAAGTAAAATATCCATAACTTTTTACTCTGATACCAGATTTAGATGAAATTGGTATCATTGAAAAGCTAATTCAATTTACCACATGATAAAAAGTGAAAATCTTAAAAATTCTACTTTTACCAAAATATATTTATATTTCAAAGTAAGTTTGTAACATTCTTAGGATTATTTCAAGCTAGGTAGAAGTACGGGGTATTACACCTTGTTACAACTCATGGTGCTGAGTGGTTATGTGTTGATGGTTCACTCGTAGTCAAAGATAACCCTTTTAAAGATTTTAAGTTAAGGATGTTTTAGATATTTCCTCTCTTACCCAACTTGAAACCCACATCTTATAACCCCTTTAAGGTATCATTGTCCCTCATAAACACATCAAAGTAACTCCTTAACGCTTTTAAATTCTGCAAGGTCATGAAAACTTAGGGTTTTTAAAAGATTGATTAATTAGGGCTTTCAAGGGTGATTTCTTTCTGTATATCTTCCTATTTTAGGCGTGTGACTCTTTCCTCATTGTTAATTTGTTAAAAAAACATATGTATTAAAGTGTTATTAACATGAAATGTTTTTAGTTTTGAAAACAAGGGTTGTGGATTTTGAATGCTTATTGTTGAAAAATGTTTTCTCGTGATTTAATTATGATTATTCATGCTTTAAATATAGATTTGAAATTATAGGTGCATGGTTATGGTAGATGAATTAGGGAATTGTGATTTTCTCAAACTTGTGACTTTTGAAACAGTTTTGACCCCAACCCATAGTGTGAAATTGGGTTTGAGTTATGAGAAAGGTTAGAATTCGTAAAAATTGATCTATTCTATTGCATGATATAAAGAGGTATTTGAAACATAATGGTTTGATTTAATGGAAAAAGAGAGTCGGTGTCCCAGACTTTGTATTAATGAACAAAGAGAGTTATTTTCTCTAAGTTAATGGGAATTGTTTGGCATGTTGTCGTTACCTTGCAAGTGTAGTTGGTATGATGATACCAATAATGAATGCCCTAATGTGGAATTTTTTCATGAATGGGATTGAGAGATAAATGTTTTAAGTGAGCTATATGTAGGGTTGTGTATCTAAGTCGTAAAAGTGGAGGTTAGGGTGACAGATGCTAGAAATTGCATTTACCAATGTAGGGTTCAAAGTGATTAGGGTGGTTCGAGTCCTCCTTATTATTATTTTATGGTTAGGGAGTTTTGAGTACCCCATAAATCATTATATGATCGGGTGCTTATGTCCCCTTTGTACATATTAGGAGGTTCAATACCCCATGTTCATATATATGAGATTATTCTTTGGTACATGCAGCTACACCCACTGGATATCGACCAGGGGGTAAGAGCTGGTGCCCATATAACTCATGGGTATTATTATATAATAGTTGAGATACACAATCCAGGTTAAGGTTTTAAAGAACAGGTTAAACCTTGTTCCCTATCCCAATATGATATGTATATATGTATTTACACATATTTATTGTGCATTAGTTGGCTTGATTTGAATTAACGGAACTATTTTGTCTTTATCCCTGAGTTACATACTAGTGTTCACCCTGCTCGGATGTTATATCCCCACGTGATGTAGGAATTGGCCATACTTCTACTTTTCATGCTCAGTGATCATGGATTGATCGAGAGTTAACTTGAAGTAGTAAGCTTTCATACTTTTAAAGGCTCTATTTTAGGATTTTGTTTCTCTTTTTTTTATTATAGACTATTGGATACTATTTTTGGCTATAGCTAGGGCATGTCCCCACACTTTATTCATATTCAATTTGGTTTACTGTTTAGAAGGTTTTGTCTAGACTACTATGGTTATTGGGCGATGTCGGATGGTTGTTTGGCCAATCATTAGTTTTTTGTTATGGAAATACGTTAAAATTTTTTTAATCTATTTCAAGCAATTTTGTTATATGTTTGGAATTCATTTGACATGGGTGTACGATGGTCTATGGTTTGGGGTGTTGTGGGTGATCTCTTGTCCTTGTTTGAATTTAGATACACATCATGACAAGGCACTGATTTGGGTCATTTCAAGGTAGTAAGCCTAGGTTTGGTATCATTGGGTTTTCAACAAATCTGTGTCAAGTAGTGTCTCATTTATGGGTGTGCTGCATCCCATACTTGTAAGGGAGAGGCTTTGAAATATTTAGGAATGTTCCCTTTCTTATTGTCTTATTTTGAGTTGTAGATTTTAAGGTCTTGAAATATCCTCTAACTCTTATTTGTTTGCATTTCATATCATGCCTCCCAAACAATCTGAAGCTCAGGGAAATGCCTCTGTCCCTTTTGAGAATAATGTTGATGGGACACCACCTGCCTACAAGGTACAGACTCGGTCTAGGGGTCCAATTCCTATTTGAACTTTTGGAGTTCTACTGGTCCTCTATATTCCTCCTCAAGCTCCTCAGGCTGATATGTCAAATGCAGAATTTTGTTAGTTTATTCATATCGTATCTTAGAGCCCAAAAGTTTATTTCTAAGGAAGGTCTTTATCATATGTTCTGGGTTAAAGATTCAAACTCGAAGGGTCCTTCTTTACAATTAGTTCTCATGGTTAATGAATTCCTCGAGGTCTTTCCTGAGATCTTCATTCTATCCCTTGTGATAGGGAGATTGGTTTTAGGATTGACCATATTTTGGACACTCATCCAATTTCGATCCGTCCTTATAGAATGGCTTTGGCTGAGTTGAAGGAGCTTAAGGAATAGTTGAAAGACCTCTTTGACAAGGGTTTTATTCCTCCTAGTATGTCTCCGTAGGGTGCTTCTATTTTGTTCATTCTTAATAAGAATGGTTCCCTTCAGATGTGCATCAATTACCACTAGTTGAACAAGGTTACGATAAAGAACAAGTATCTCTTTCCTCAAATTAATGAGTTGTTTGACCAGATTTAAAGTGATAAATATTTCTCTAAGACTGATATTATGTTGGGTTATCATTAGGTAAAGATTAGGGAGGTGGATATCCCTATGACTTCCTTTCGAACCTGATATGGTCACTATGAGTTATTAGTCATGTCTTTTAGTTTGACAAATGCTCGGATGACATATATGGACTTGATGAATAGGGTTTTTTATTAGTTTTTGAATTTATTCGTTGTCATGTTTATAGATGATATTCTAGTGTACTCTAAGAGTGAGGTGGATCACGTCGACCACCTTCTATCGTATTACAAACCTTAAAAGATCAGCATTTGTATGCTAAGTTTTTAAAGTCCGAGTTCTGGTTGAAAGTTATTACTTATCTAGGTCATGTCATTTCTAGTGAAGGGATCATGGTGGATCCGCAGAAAGTTGCAATGGTTAAAAAATGGCCTAGGCCCAAGACTCTAATCAATATTCAAAGCTTTTTGGGTTTAGCCGGTTACTATAGGAGATTTTTGGAGAGTTTCTCGACTATGGCTGTCCCACTGACTAAGTAGATCCAAAAAGGTGAAGTTTTTATGGTTTGATACTTATGAAGGTAGTTTTGAAAAGCTAAAACATAAGTTGCCTTCAGCTCTAGTTTTGACCCTTCCCGAAGGTAATGACGGATTCGTGGTTCATTACGATGTGTCCCATGTGGGACTTGGTTGTGTGTTAATGCAGCATGATAGGGTGGTGTCCTATGTTTCCAGGCAATTGTAAGGTCATGAGAGGAATTATTTGACTCATAACTTAGACTTGTTGGCTATGGTATTCGCATTGAAGATTTGGCATCACTATTTATATAGGGTCCATATAGATATCTTTTCTGGTCATAAGAGAATGCAGTATGTGTTCACCCAGAAGGATCTGAATCTAAGGAAAATGAGATGGTTTGAGTTTTTAAAAGACGGTGACATGAGTCTCCATTACAACCAAGGTAAAGATAATGTGGTTGTTGATTCTCTTAGCAGGTTGTCCATAGAGAGTGTAGCTCATGTGGATGAGGATAAGTGGGAATTAGTGAAAGATATTCACCATTTGAATAACCTTTAGGTTCATATCTTGGACTCTAACAATGGCGGAAGGGGGGGAGGGGAATTTGTGCAAAAGGTGGCACAGTCATCTTTTGGGATTGAAATAAAGGAGAAACATGTATTGGATCCCATCTTAATGAAGATTAAGGGAGATGTGGGACAATAAAAGGTTGTAGCTTTTGAAATTGGTGGCGATGGTATCTTGAGGTACCAAGGCAGATTATGTGTTCCTGATGTAGATGGGTTGTAAGAGAGGATCTTGGTTGAGGCTCATTAATTGTGTTATGCCATTCATCCTAGTTCGATAAAGATGTATCGTGATCTTAAGAAATTTATTAGTAGAACAATATAAAGTGATATCTAGCTAGTTTTGTGGCAAAATGCATGGTGTGTCAACAAGTGAAGGTTGAAAAATTATGGCCCCAAAGGGTTGTATCAAGAAATTAAGTTGCCTGTATAGAAGTCAGAAGCGATTAACATGGATTTTATTATTGATCATTCTCTGTCTCAGAATCAGTTTTATTCGATTTAGTTCATCCTAGATAGGATAACAAAGTCTTCTCACTTTTTTCCAGTAAGGACTAATTATTTGGTAGAATATTATGTGAAGTTGATCCTCCAGGAGATTGTGAAGTTGCATGGGGTACCTATTTCGATCATGCCAGATTATGGAAATCAATTCTCATTGCAGTTTTGGCATTCATTTCATAGAGGTTTGGGAACTAAGGTGAGCCTTAGTACTACTTTTTACCTGCAGTCTGATGGGCAAGTGGAAAGGACTGTTCAGACACTGGAAGACATTCTTCGAGCTAGTGTGATTGACTATGGTGGTAGTTGGGTTGATCATTTACCTCTTATAGATTTTGCGTATAATAATAGCTACCACTCTAATATTGGTATAACTTCTTTCGAGGTCTTGTATGGTAGGAGATGTAGGTCTCCCATTAGGAGGTTTGAATTTGGTAAGTTGAGATGTTTGGCCCAGATTTGGTTTACCAAGTGATGGAGAAGGTGAAGGTGATTTGGGATAATCTTAAAGCAAGTCCTACACAACTTTAAGGCAAAGGGAGTTGGAGTTTTGTCTTGATGATTGGGTGTTCCTAAAGGTATCCCCCATCAAAGAAGTGATGTGATATGGTAAGAAGGGGAAGCTCAACCCTTTGATATGTTGGTCTATACTTTGTGTTGAAGAGGGTTGGTAATGCTGCATATGAATTGGAGTTTCCCTCTAGTTAGAGATCCATTCATCCGGTGTTTCAGGTTTTGATGTTGAGAAAATGTGTGGGTGACCTTTCAATTGTTTTCCCTTTGGAGGAGGTAGGAATTTTGGATTCCTTATCATATGAGGAAGTCCTGTTGAAATTTTAGATCGGCAAGTTTGTTCATTGCGCATGAAGGACGTAGCTTCGGTAAAGGTTCTATGGAGGAACCACAAGGTTGAAGAGGCTACTTGGGAAGCCAAAGAAGACATGAACTCCAAGAATTTTTTCTTGTTTTCCGCTCTGGATAATCGTGCTTAAGGTATGTGTATTCCCTAACATCTTTTATTTTTATTTTTGTTAAAGGTAAGAGTAGAGGTATGTGGAGTCAATTCGTGCAGATAAATGCCTTGTCCCATCATTCAAGGATGAATGATCCAAGTAAGGGAGAATTTAAACACCTCAGATTTTTGCCCTTGAAGATTTCTTAGGATTTGATCTCAATGCCTTGGTTACGAATGGACCCTATAAGTCGCAAGGTATCCTAATGAGTTGTTGGGATGAGCCGTAACCAAACCAGTAAGTTTGTTGCTAGATTCTTCTCTGAGTACGAGTGACCCTTTAAGAGTTGTAAGGATATTTTACGATTCTTTAGGTATAATCATAGGGTGTCCAGTGTATACCCTTAATTGGTTCTGTGTTGATTACAACTGGGACTTATGAGTCGTAGGGTTCCATTATGAGTCCTGTGGCTGAGTCGTAAGTCAACAGTGTAGGGTGCTTTGGTGGTTCAGCCGTAGTTGCGACTCGTGGTTACGAGTTGTTGGTTTACTCGTAGTTAAAGCAACCCTTTTTTAACTTTTAATTTAAGGGCGTTCTAGATATCTCCCCTCTTACCCAACTTGAAATCCAAGTCTTATAACCCTTTTAGGGTATCATTAGCCCTCATAAACACATCAAAGTAACTTCTTAACACTCTCAAATTCCTCAAGGTCAAGAATGCTTAGGGCTTTTAAGAGGTTAATTAATTAGGGCTTTGAAGGGTGATTTGTCTCTATACATATTACAATGTAAGGCATGGGACTCTTCCCTCATTGTTAATTTGTTAAAAAGCATATGTATTAAAGTTTTATTCACATGGAATTATTTTGGTTTAGAAAACAAGGGTTGTGGATTTTGAATGCTTATTGTTGAATGATGTTTTCCCATGATTTAGTTATGATTTCATGCTTTAAATATGGATATGAATGTTTAGGTGTATGGGTATGGTGGATGAATTACGGAATTCTAATTGTTCCAAACTTGTGACTTTTGAAATGGTTATTGTGATTTTCCCAAACTTGTGACTTTTGTAATGGTTATGACCCCAACCTATAGTGTGAAATTGGTTTTGAGTTATGAGAAAGGTGGGAATTTGTAAACACTAAACTAGTCTTGAACTATTGCATGATATAAAGAGTTATTTAAAACACGATTGTCTGATTTAATGAACAAAGAGAGTCAGTGTCCCACACCTTGTATTACTGAACAAAGGGAGTTGTTTTCTCCAAGTTAATGGGAATTGTTTTGGCATGTTGTCGCTACCTTGAAAATGTAGTTGGTATGACGATACCAACAATGTATGCCATAATGTGGAATGTTGCTCATGAATGGGATTGTGTGATAAATATGTTAACTAGTCTATAAATAGGGTTGTGTAGCTGAGTCGTGAAAGTAGAGGTTTGAGTGACCGACACTAGAAACTATATTTGCCCATGCGGGGGTCAAAGTGACCATAGAGGTTCAAGTTCCCCTTATTATTATTTCATGATTATGGAGATTAGAGTCCCACATAAATCATGATTGGGTGGTTAAGTCACCTTTGTATATGCTGGGAGGTTTGAGTCCCTCGTATGCATATGTATGAGATTATTCTTCCATTCATGTGGCTACACACATTGGGGACCGACCAGGGTGTGAGAGCTGGGCCCATATAGCATGTGGGTACTATTATATGATATTTGAGCTACATAATCTATGTTAAGGTTTTAAAGTGCATGCTAAACCTAGTTCCCTATCCCAGCATGAATATATATATATATATATATATATATATATATCCATTAACATTTGGTTATTGTGCATTGGTTGAATTGATTTAATTGACGGCAATATCTTATCTTTATCCCTGAGTTACATGCTAGTGTTCACTCTGACAATTATCTTCAAATGTTTTACCCCATGCGATGCAAGAAATGGCCATACTTTTACTTCTCCTGCTCAGTAATTTTGGATTGAGTGAGAGTCGACTTGAAGTGTTGAGCTTCTATGATTCGGGAGGCTCTTTTTCAGGATTATGTTTCTCTTTTTGTGTTTATACACTATTGGATACTCTTTTTGGCTATAGTTAGGGGTATGTCCCAACACCTTATTGATATTCAGTTTGGTTCACTATTTTGAAGGCTTTGACTTGACTACTATGGTTATTGGGAGGTATCGATCGGTCGTTTAGCCAGTCATCAACTGTTGATTATGGACATGAATTAAAACTTTCTTAAGCTATTGCATGTTATCTTTTTATATGTTTGAAATTCATTTGACATGGGCGTAAGGTTGACTACAATTTGGGGTGTTGGGGGTGTTCTTCGGTCATTGTTGGACTTGAGAAACCCATCACAAAAAGGCCCTGGTTTGAGTCGTGTCATTCTCACCCTTACCTGATTCTTTTTCCCACTAATAGGACCGGACTGACTTAATAGAGATGATACTATTTGGGTTAACAGATGAATAGAATGGCAGAACTAAGCATAAGTAATGTCTCCCTGAGGTGAATGAGTACAAAGGCCACTAGCTTGAGGAGGACCAGTAGAGATAGGTGGAACTCGATGAGGGAAAGCAAAAGCAGCGACCCTTGATCGGGTTCGTACCCCATAAGTTGGACGAGATCTGCCCATATTGTCCTTAGGCAGGACAGATGAGTTTCCATGAGCTTCAGATCATTTGGGAGTCATGATCTTAAAGGAGGATAAACAGGAGTTAGAGGAATCCATGTCCTTAGACTCTATAGCCTGAAAATAAGACAACAAGAAGGGGAAATATTCTTAAATCTCTCATAGCCTCTCTCTTATAAGTGTGGCACGCTTCACATCTATAAAAGAGACTTTACTTACATGAATTTATGGACACCCAGTTGACTATGAACCTAGGATCTGATACCAACTTTGTCACAACCCAAACCAGGGCCTGTTCATGACGAGTATCTTAGGTCCACCAAGGACCAGAGACCACACCCTTTGCCTAGTCAACCAGAACACAATATAATATAACAACAGAATTCCAGTCGTAAAACAAGCTAGATAAGTATGAATCAAAAGAATCCTAAGAATTCAACAACAAATCCTAAGTCCACAGTAATTCACAAATCCCCTATAGAAAACCAAAATCAATCTAAGTCGAGACATGCCCCAGACATTAGCCAAAACTAGACCAAAGAAAAGTATATGACATAAGGAAACCAAATCATAAAATGGTGTCTTGCGAAGGATGAAATCTCACCACTTCAGTCTTACTCATGAACTGTCCCATGATTATCGAGTCGCTATGCATAAGGAGTACAAGTATGGCCATTTTTTACATCACGTGAGGATACATAATCTAAAGACGGTTAGCGGTTGGAGTGCTAGCATATAACTCAGGGATAAAGGATAAAGTAATGTCTTGATCCATAATATAGAAACCATTTAAAATCCAGTGCACAAGACCATATGCAATACATATATATATATATATATATATCATATGCCAGGTAAAGGAACAAGTCTTAGCATGAACTTTATAACCTTAACCATGAATGTGTAGCTTGACCATTCTAAAAACCCACCCATGGGCCCTATGGGTTCAGATTCCCCCAATGGAAAGGTCTCTAGTGTGTGTCAGCCACACGAACCAAAGGTACCATAGATGATTGGGGAATCCTTACACCTTTCCTTCTATGATACAAATATATAGTGTGATATAAGTACACGGTTGATGCATCGTGGAAATACGGCACTGTCTATTCTTAAAAGAAAAAATTTATACTTCGACATAGGTTATTTTTGTAAATATGATGTGGTTTTGTGGTTGTTGCGGGTGAAACAGGTGAGCAATTGTCTTCGAATGAAAATTGGAAGAAAAATCTCTAAAAAATATTAAGTTTGTTCATCCTACGAGACAACTGATAAGTCATCAACATATAAGGACTTACAGATTTTCTTGGAAGCAGGACAATAACAAAAGTAAAGTAGAGAAGCTAAGTGAAGTTTGGAAATGACTGGAGAATATGAATCATAAGTTCTAAATATGAGTCAGGGGGAGAAGTCATTGTGCGAGAAGAAACCAATGTTAAAATTTAGAGTTAAAGTCATAGAAGAAAATGAATCATAAGACTTTAGTATTACTCGTAATGATAAGTCATGAAGAGACCTATGTCTAGAGTATTGAAAGAACAAGGCCCAGGGAGTAACAAGTGAATACCACAAGCCGTAAGCTATGGTTACTACTCATAGGGAGGATTTGTAAGGACAACAGAAGCCTAACGCCCAGAAAGATCAATAAGTGGAGTTCTTACAACAAGAACTACATGACTCGTAAGAAGACTTTATGAGTGGATTATGCGAGTGATACCTTGCGCCAATGTACTTTTCCTATTCTATTTTAATTAGGAATTCTAGGTTATTTTGAGATACTATAAATACATTAGGGTTATTCCTTTATTAGGTATACTTTTCTCATTGAGATTTTGGTTTTTATTACATTGAAGAATTTGGATTTTATTCCTCTTATTTTTGTGCAATTAATTACAGGCATTCTTTATTGATTATCATGGATTATTGCAGAAAATGAGCGGCTAATTTTCTTGACTAGGATTGTGGGAACCTTAGTGGATTAGCTACGTAGAGGAAGTGAGAGATTCATCTATTCTATTGTTATTGTATGTATCTTAATCTTCTTCATATTAATTGGCCTCAGAGCTACTGCAGAAGCTTGAGGATTGCATGTATTCGAGAACGTCCTCACAAGGGAGTTTAAGATAAGGAAAAGGGTATTAAGACAGTAATTTAGGATTCATGTCCATCTTATAATTCTGCCATCTCACCTAATCAACTTGAGACCTAAAAGGTGAAAGTTAACTAAGGATATAGCAAGGAAAAATAAGGCAACACCCTAAAACGTACAAGTTAAAGTGTGAGATTTATCATTACGTTCACAAGACGGTTGATAATACATAGCTTGTCGACTTTGCATGCTGAGCACGAGAATATGTGAGTTGAACACGAGAAGTTTATGGAGTTGAGAATCCAATGGAGCATAGTCCTAGTGTTTGTATTCTACTATTTACAAACCCAATAATTTATGTTTGATTATTACTTACTATTCACTTGAAAATTCCCCTATTTACTTTTTCGCATTGCTCGTGGATTTTGTTATGTTTGAGAGATTGTTCAACATTTTCCCAGTGGGTTCGAACCCAATCTAGTTTGGGTTACTATATTTGACATCGACCATAGCATACTTATCTAGAGGTTAGTTTTTAGGCAACATCAAATTTTGGCACCATGGTCGAGGAAGACAGTGTGAATTGTTAATTGAATTTGGTGAAGTTCGCAGGTTTATTTTCTATTTTTGATTTGGCATACACCGGTGTATACCAAACACTAGGAGTAGTGCAATACCTTACACTATTTTAATATAGATCCTGAAAGAATTCTTCAAACACCACGAAAGATTTCAGAACAAGTCTGTGATGGTGTTTCTGCTGGGGTTTGAGACCCTCAAATTATGCCCCCTACTCCACCTGTTGATCCCAATAAAACAATTCTTCATGCTCTAGGAGATCCATAGGATATTGTAGATAGATATATGGAGCACTTATTAGTAGAAGTAGTAGAGGAGGCATGTTCAGCTGAAGAGGCTAGGGTAGTGCAGCAAGCAGAACTAGCCAGACCAAGATAAGTGGTTAAGTATCAAGATAATGTTCAAAGAGGTAGAGCTCCAATGATTCCTGTATATCAGCATCTTTGTCCATATGATGAAGACGAGGACATATGATATGTTAAACCTATTGAGAAAGGAGCCATTATTCCTCCTAATCTATCCCCCAATGTTTAATTTGACATTACTAGTGCAATAATCCAAATGCTAAAATTGAAGGGTATGTTTTAGGGATCATGAATAGATAATGTGAAAATTAATATTGATAATTTTAGTGGGATCTATACGTCATATACTATCACATGTGAACCAGGAATCCTTGAGGTTGAGGTTGTTCCTATTTTCACTGACTGGAGAAGCATCAATATGGTTAGGGGAACTTTTGAGAGGTTCAATAACTACTTGGTATGAGTTACGTAGATAATTTTTTAACAGATTCTTCCCTCCTCCTAGGATGTTACAATTGAATGATGAAATCTATAATTTCAGATAGCTACCTATAGAATCCATGTATGAGGCATGGTTTATGTACAAAAAGAAGCTGAGCATGGTACCTAATCACAGAATCATAGGATCAAATCTATTAGAAATCTTCTATAGTTCACTGAATGTCAGTTCTAGAGCAATGGCAGATATTATTTTGGAAGGTGTATTTATGCATCTTTGGTGGGACGCTACGCAAGAGATGCTAGATGATATTTCGATAAAAAACTGAGGTTGGCATACTAGAGATATTGAGTGTAGTGTAGGTATATATACTATTAGAGTAGATAATGAGTGTGGAGTTGGTCATGATTTGGTAGCAGAGGAGGTTACACAACTTTGGACTGACATTAAGCTGCTTACAAAACAATTTTCAATAATGAGTGTTGAGAAAGTGAATGAAGTAGGGGCGCAGAGTTCTAGGAACCTACAAGACTGAGTCTGAAGGGGAAGCAAAGTATCTTGATCATCAGTTGATGGATTTTTGGGCCTAAGAGCAAGGGAATCAAGATCGGAACTATTACAAGGATGGATATAGAGATAGTAGTAGACACCGAGATGGTGATTGGAGATGCAAAGATGACTACAAAGAGAAGAGTGATATATATGTCCCACTAGGTAGACGGGATACCGAGTCTAGAATGGAGGGAATATTGTTGAAACTAGTCAAAGTCCAAGAAAGTCAAGAGAGATGTCTTAAGGAGATTAAGGTGGACTCAGGGATGAATCAGAAAGTTTGAGTCACATGCTACTGCAACAAAAAAAACTAAAGCAGCAGTATGTCTAGATGTCAGCCACATTGAATCAAAGGCAACCTGACACTTTTCCTAGTAATATGGTGGTAAATCCATAGAATAATAGTCATTGGCTATGACATTACCACCCGGAGTAGTAAAACTACCATGGATCCACCTGCACCCACCTTGATTAATTCAATGAATGAATATGATCATATTGATATTGATAATAGTAGCCAGAAAACCAAAGAAAAGGATAAGGTCGAGGAGCTTATTTTGAAGACTATCCCAAGACATCGCCCTTCGTTTCCTCAAAGATTGAAAAGAAGCAAAAAAAAGGGTAATTATCAGAAGTTTCTTTTTATGTTAAAGGATCTATATGTAAATATTCCACTTATTGAGGTATTAGAAAAACTGCCTAATTATTCAAAGTTTATAAAAATTCTAATCACCAAGAAGGGATCAATCAGTTATGAGCCAGCTAACAATATTCATTACTATAGCATTGTCGCTACTAGATCATTGGTAGTGAAGAAGGATGAGTCCTAGTTCTTTCACTATTCCTTGTACCATTGGGACTTTAAACTTTACTCGTGCACTATATGATTTGGGATCCACTATCAACCTCATGCCACTAGCCGTGTTTAAGCAATTGGGGTTAGGAGCTCTTAAACCAACCTCCATGAGACTACTGATGGCAAATCAAATAGTGAAGAAGCCATTCTATATGATGTATTGGTAAAGGTGGCTTCTTTTATCTTCCTAGTTGATTTTATGATATTGGAATATGAAGTAGACTTTCAAGCTCCAATTATTTTAGGAAAACCATTATTGGCTACAGAAAGAACTTTGATTGATCTTGAGTTAGGACATCTGATATTAAGAGTCAACAATGAGCAGGCAATATTCAATGTATGCAAGTCTACAAGGAAGTAGGATAAGTTAAGGGTGGTATCTGTGATTGATGTGTTTGATACGGAGATGGAATCATTCCATGATGTTAATGCAGTGACTATTTGAGATGATAGTTCTGAGGTTGTTCCTATTAAAGAAAGGCTAGGTGTTAAAGCTTTAGAAGCGGTGATTATAAAGTTCAACAACAATGGAATTAATTACTACATTGAGATGGTATGTGCACTTTATGGGAACAGTTCTTATTATCTTGCACCAAAGAAACTTGATTTGGATATGAAAAATAGAACCACTCCACCTGTTTGCCAGTCTATTGCGCCATCGATCTTAGCATTAACGGCCCTTTCTTTTCATTTATGATATATATTTTTAGGGGCCAATAACACTTTGCCGGTAATCATTATAGCTAATTAGATATAGATAGAAGTAGAATCTTTATTATCAGTGTTTTAGAGATTCAAGAGGGCCATTGGTTGGTTCATTATAGATATTGGGGGTATTTTGCCTAGTATTTATGCTCACGAGATTTAAATTAAACAAGACTATATTCCAAGTATAGAACACCAGCATCAGCTTAATCCTTCTATGTAGGAGGTGGTGAAGAAAAAGATCATCAAGTGGCTAGATGCCAGTATAGTGTATCCTATTGCTGATAGAAAGTGGATCAATCCTGCACAATGTGTTTCAAAGAAAGGTGGTATTACTGTTGTTCCTAGTGAGAAGAATGAGGTATTTCTAATGAGGCCAGTCAAAGGATGGAGAGTGTGCATGGATTACAGGAAACTAAATGCATAAACCCAAAAGGACCACTTCCTTATGTCCTTTATGGACCAGATGCTTGACAAACTTACAAGAAGAGGGTGGTATTATTTTCTTGACAGGTATTCAGGATATATCCAAATCACTATTGCGCTTGAAGACCAAGATAAGACAAACTTCACTTGTCCTTACGGGACTTTTGCATTCAAGCTTATGCCATCCGAGTTATGTAATGCTCCATCCACTTTTCAAAGATGATGATGTCAATATTATATGACAGGGTAGAATACACTATCAAAGTATTCATAGATGAATTTTTTTATAGTTGGTGATTCTTTTGATGACTGCTTGGTTCACTTGGAAAACGTTCTTCGAAGATGTGAGGAATGCAACTTGGTACTTAACTGGAAAAATGCCATTTCATTGTTAAAAATGGTCTTGTGCTTGGGTACAAAATTTTGAAAAGGGGTATAGAGGTATATAGGGATAAGTTTGAAGTGATCGTGAAATTACCTCCACTAATTTTTGTGAAGGGTATTCAGAGCTTTTGGGACATGCTGGTTCTACAAGCAAAAAAAATGCAAATCCTAGACTGATTATGTGGGTTCTCTTTCTGCAAGAGTTTGATTTCGAGGTTAAGGATGGAAAAGAATCTGACAATAAAGTTGCAGAGGTTAAGGATGGAAAAGAATCTGACAATAAAGTTGCAGATCATTTGTCTAGACTTGAGAAAGAACATATCAAGAAATTGGTTACTTCTCAAGATCTGATTCCATAGTTTGCTGATTATGCAAATTATTAATCAAGTGGTCTAGTACCAGACGATCTTTCCTTCAAGAAAAGAAAGAAATTTATGCATAAGTTAAGGAAATTTTTCTAGGATGATCCTTACTTATTTCAAATCTATACAGATGGGCTTATCCGTAGATGTATCCCTAAAGTGGAGATGATAAGCATCCTCGAGGCTTGTCATGCTTCACTAGTTGGGGGTCACCATGGAGGAATCTGCACAGCCTACAAGATCTTGCAATGTGGGTACTATTGGCAAACAATTTACAAGAATTCTCATGATTTTACTTCAGCTCTTGATCAATGTCAATGCCAAGAAAACATCTCTAGTCTCCATCAACTTTCTCTGATCCTATTTTAGAATTTGAATTGTTTGATGTGTGGGGTGTGGACTTTATAGGACCTCTTATGAGCTCCTTTGGTATAAAGTATATTTTTTTGGCAGTTAATTATGTGTCAAAATGGGTGGAAGTGGTTTCTCTCCCAATAATGAAGAAAGAAGTGTTACCTCCTTCTTTAAAAAATATATCTTTTCTCGATTTGGCATGCCATATGTAATCATTAGTGATTGTGGGTCGCATTTTTGTAATCGACTATTTAAAAGTTTTCTTGGTAAGTATGGAGTAAGGAACAAGGTGGAAACACCTTATCATCCACAGACTAGTGAACATGTTAAGGTGTCCAATAGAGAAATCAAGTCTATTTTGGCGAAGATAGTTAATGCCAATAGGACAAATTGGTCAAGAAAGCTAGAAGATCCATTATGGGATTACCACACAGCTTTCAAGAATCCCATAGGTGCTTCTCCTTATCAGTTGGTGTACAGAAAAGTATGTCACTTGCTTTTTGAACTTTAGCAAAAAGAACTATGGGTAATGAAGAAGATAAATTTTGAGTGGCAGGATGCAGTAAAGTCAAGGATAAGCAAGATGAATGAGCTGGATGAATTTTGACAAAGTGCTTATGAGAATTCTGCACTGTACAAAGAAAAGATGAAGTTGTATCATAATTGTAAAATTGAGAAAAGGATATTTGATAAAGGTGACTAGGTATTGTTTTATAACTCAAGACTAGACTTGCTTCCAGATAAATTGAATTCTAGATAGTATGGACCATTTACTGTAACAAGAATGTTTCCATATGGTGCTTTGGAATTGAAGCATAATGGAGAAGACCCATTAAAAGTGAATGGTCAAAGGGTAAGAACTATATGGGTAACACTGAGGAACTTAAAATGATTTTTTAGATAGACCATGGTGAAATCTGAATAACAAAGGGAATTGCGTCGTGCCGCGACATTAAATCAAGTGCTGCATGAGAGGCAACCCATGAGGATAGTTGGTGAAATCTGGTATCCAACTTGGCCATGTCATGCCACGATTTTAAATCAAACGCTGCGTGGGAGGCAACCCATGTTTTGTACATAATACTTTATAGGGTAATATGTGTGTTCAGTGTGCAAGATTAAAGATTGCAAAAAGAGCTATAAATTCTACAATTCAGGTCATATGGACTCTTCACGGGTCGTAGATTAACATGAAAACTCATTAGCAGGAGCCGTAAGGACCTAGGACTTGAAACATATCCATGTGAAAAGTTTTTGGAGTCCTTACTACTCTCAGAATTATGACTCGTCACCTTGAGTCATACCAACTCCAGAACCAGGTAGGAGCTCCCAGTCCTTACAAAGGAAGTAAAAGACTCGTAAGCATTGGTTATGATTCATACTCATGACACATAACCAGACTTACCAGGCCAAGGTTCGCAGGTCAACTAAGCCTAGTTTACCCCTTTAAACAAAAGAGCGGTACCCAATTCGGGTACCCAACATTATAAATACTGAATTACCTCTATTGTTAACAGATTGCTAAGCTCTTAAAATGAAAATTCATCCCAAAACCTAAATAGATTGATTGGAAACATGCAAATTCGTCGAATTCATCGAGCATGAGGGTCAAAAAGTTTCTCAACTCAAGAAAACTAAACTCTCAACAGAACAAGTAAGTTTTTGAGATTAAAATCTTTATATTTTGAGTTTAATCCAAAGATGAATTAATATTTTAGAATTTCTTTGAGTTAAATATATATATGTGTATGAAAATTTGAACCCTATTGCTTAGAAGTTGAGTTTGAAATTTGATTTTTGAGTAAACTTAAATTGTTTTACAGTAAATTTATGTTTTTGGATGGATCTGGGGTGGTATTGAATTAAATTAAAGGGTACTTTTGCAATTGAATATTGGAACCAATTCAAGGATAAACCCTTATGTTGTAGTGGAAATGGGGTTCCTTAAGACTCGTACCTACACATAATTAGTCATTATGAGACTTGTAATCACTGACAAAATAAAGGATTAGAATGGTATCAGTTCTGTTATGGATACCACTTGACTATATGAGTCATGAATAATCCCTATGACTCGTAGCAAGAAGTCGTAAAGACTGGGAATCATTCAAAACAGAAAATGTTTTCCATTAACTTATGAGTATTGGTAACGAGTCATAATGTAACGCCCTAGAAAATGGGTCCCAGAGTGTCACACAGTGCTTGAGGCTACAAGTAGCCCCAAGATAACCCTTTGAGCCATTTTCATTCAGTTCAACACAAATCAACGGGGTTTCCATAAATAACCCTCAAATATCAACAGAGTAATCATCATCCAAGAATAAAAGAATTTCAGAAAGATAACAAAATATGACTTATTAGTCAACTCCCAACATCTATACTAGTCTGACAAGCCTCTAAGAAAAATAATAAAACCAGTGAGCCATTGAGACATGCCCCAATTGACTAATACTCAGTTATCAGAAGTAAATGATTCTGTGAAACCAACATCAGACATCATGTCATCAGAACATGAGGACTCACCACAATAGAGAATGTAGAACAGCGTGCCCGAAGAATCACTATCGAACATGGAACTGAGAACCTGAACCTACATTCCGAGAAAATGCAGTCCACATCCGATGATGTGGGTCAGTACCATGGAAAGGAATCAAGTATATGGGGGTGTATGCAATTGTATAAATATCATCATCATAAATATTTATAAGAAATATGCAGGATGTATGAAAGACTCATATAGCCCGAAGAAAATCATCATAATCATGAGAGGATGCAATAAGTACAATAACACATGTGAGTCATCATATAATTTGTCAATCACTTTCAGTTCATCAAGAATATCAATTCTCATAATTTAAATATCATTTAAACCTTTTGAAAGAATAACTTTCATAATTCCACTTTCAAATCACATCACCATTCACTATAGACACAAGGAAACACACACACACTGGGAGATCCTATAACCGACATAAACCATGTGAGCAACATGGATTCCAATGTACAACCCACATTGGGGAGATCCATCCTATCCTTGCCATCGGAGTAGGACTATTGATATCAAATGCACACAAACTAGTGATCACTATATAAATCAGCCTCAGGCTCACTCCTTTGGGGGCACGTAGTTCTAGGGAAGTAAGGTCGCTTTATACCTCCCACTCGGTGCTAAAGATTTCTCTCGGACATAGCTCAAATCATTTCAAAGACAATCCGCAACTAAACAATTTCATTAATATATAAATATACATCGGGAGCCATCATGCTTCCCATCTATCAAAATCAACCACGTTGTGGATTCTTTCACATTTGAGTTCAAAACAACTCCATTAAGACCAAAAGGTCAAATCATTCAAACTATCTTAAATAGTCAACATCAACGTGCTTATAACACATACTTTCTCAAAAAAATACAGTTTCCAATGGGGATTCATAACCCAACTATCAAAATCATGATAAATATCATTCAAGATTCATGCTTTATATCTCTACACATGTAAATTCATATTTCAAAAGCATAAACATCAAGATTTCATAAAAATCATCATAAGATATGGGTTCATGCTTCAAATTCATAAAAATCAAATAAAAATCATGCCTTTGTAAAGAAAATTACTTTTGGGCACAAGAACGAAAGAGAGTCCTTGTTGAAAAACCCCACATACCTTAAATGATGAACTTTAGGTCGATACTCATTTTTGAGATGTTAATCGTGACTTTGAATGATGGTTCTTGTAGTTCTTGAACTAGGAACTTGGAATCTTGAATAAATTTGCAAAATTAATGGTGAACTTTGGAGGTTCTTGAAGTTGGATATAGGAGCTTAGGGTTATCTTTTTGAGGGAATTTGATGAAATAGAACATATAATGCTTCTAATAGGCTTTAATATAGGGTTTGGACGGATTTTGGGTGAGGGGGAATGACAAAAACGCCCCTAAAAAACAAATATTCTCGAATCTGTCCTTTGGTGGACTGTTTTGATAGTGTGAAGTAGATCAATCATAAGGGTTTACTCCGATGTCCAAATTGGATGAAACCAATTTCATTAGAAATATAACTCTCATATCTTTCCGTTTATATATAGTATCTCACCCAGATCATTGTGTACGAGGAGTTATGATCGTTTGAAGTTGACCCAAAAATTCGCTTTTGATAGGCAGAAGTAGATTGACCATAACATTTTGCTCCGATAGACAAATTGGATGAAACCAATTTCACTGGAAAGAGGACTTGCATAGCTTTCCTTTGATATATAGTAGATCACCCAGATCATTATGTACAAGGAGTTATGATCGTTTAAAGTTGGAGAAAAAATACGCTAGGCCTCAGTACTTTTTCCTGCACATTTTACTGTTTACTACTATTCACGGTTCGATCGGAGTGTTCATAACTCGTCGCTCGGGTGTCCATTTTTGATGATCCACATATCGTTGGAAATCTTATTTGATACTCTATGCAATGCTGGGTCATAATCTAAGACATTCCGCATGAAAAATTTATAACTCATTCTATAAGATAGAACCTAACACGTTTACGCATAAAATTTCAACAAAAAATTTTCCAGGGTATTACATCATCCCCCCTTGGAAACATTCATCCTATAATGACGCTAGACATGCCAAGATTAGATAGGGAATAGAGAATACTGCTGAAACCATTCGTTAGACTCATTACCACATCGTTTCTCACTCCGAATGCATAAATTCAAGAAACTACAGCTGAACACATAATAAATAACAGTTGAACTGCTGCAACTTTTATCAAAAGTGCATGATTTAGGAAAGAACAGTACCTTCGTCTTGATCGAAGTTCTTGGAAAATAGGTGCGAGTACTTGGATCGCATATCCGCCTCAGCTTCCTAAGTTGCACTCTCAACAGATTGGTTTCGCCACAACACCTTGACAAAGGGAACTTCTTTGTTCCTTAGTCTTCGGACACTGAAATCAAGAATCTCAACAGGAATCTCATTAAAGGAAAGATTTTCTTGAATGTCAGTGCTCACAGAGGAATCCACTACCACAGCATTGTTAATATACTTTCTAAGCATGGAGACATGGAATATTGGATGAACAGAGGACAACTCAGAAGGCAACTCGACCTCATAAGCTACCTTACCAACACGGCTAAGAATTTTGTAAGGACCAACATAAGGGGGACTAATCTTCCCCTTCTTTTTCAATCTCTACACCCCCCTCATGAGTGAAATTTTCAGATACACTAGGTCACCAACTTCAAACTCAAGGTCTCTCCTTCTAACATCTGCATATAACTTCTGACGACTCTGTACAGTTTTCAACCTTTCCCTAATCAACATAACTTTTTCCATAGCCTCAAATACTGAATCAGGACCACTCACAGCCACTTCACCCACCTCGAACCAACCTATGGGTGATCTACACTTTCTCTCATATAAGGCTTCAAACGGAGACATGCCAATACTAGAGTGGAAACTGTTATTGTAAGGAAACTTTATCAACGGTAAGTGATTATCCCAACTTCCCTTAAAGTCAAGTGCACAAGCTCTCAACATATCCTTTAAGGTCTGGATGGTCCGCTCAGCCTGACCATCGTTCTGCGGATGAAAAGCAGAACTCAAAAGCACTTGGGTACCAAGACCCTTCGAAAAAGCTTTCCAAAATTGCAAAGTGAACTGAGTACCCCTATCCGAAGTATTAGACAAGGGAACTCCATGCTGTCTGACTAGCTCTCAGATATACAATCTAGGGTAATCCTCAGCAGTATATAAAGTATGAACAGGCAAGAAATGAGCAGACTTAGTCAACCTATCAACCACAACCCAAATGGAATCATGATGGCATTGGGAAGGAGGTAAACCAATCACGAAGAATATATTTATCTCTTCCCACTTCCAGGTGGGAATACTAAACTCTCGCATCATACCACCAGGTCTTTGGTGTTTAACCTTAGCCTGTTGACATGTTGTATACTTAGCTACAAACGCTGCTATATCTTTCTTCATACCACTCCACCAATAGATTTCCTGAAGTCTTGGTACATCTTGGTGGCACCAGGATGAATAGAATATCGCGCCCCGTGCACTTCAGCCATAATCCTCTGTCTTAGATCATCAACATTTAGGACACACAATCTACCCTGCAATCTCAACACACCATCTCCCCCTTGGGATAAAACCTCTACTTTTTGGTCCTTGACTGACTCTTTCAGTATGACCAAACTAGCATCTAAGTATTTCTTTTCCTTTGCTTTCGAAACCAAGGAGGATTCGGAATTACTCTGAACCCCTATACTACCTTCAGCAAAGTTAAACAACCTAAACCCCAATCTACCCAAATGATGTATATCACGAGCCAATACTTTTTTACCTTCTACCACATGCGAAACACTACCTATGGACACTCTACTTAGGGCATCCACCACAATATTGGCCTTTCCCGAATGGTATAGCACACTCATATCATAGTCCTTTAATAATTCTAACCATCATCTCTGTCTAAGATTCAATTCTCTCTGGGTAAACACATACTGTAGACTCTGATGATCAGTGAAAACATCAACATGGACACCATATAAATAGTGTCTCCAGATTTTCAAAGCAAACACAACAACAATCAACTTAAGGTCATGGGTGGGGTAATTTTTCTCATGGGATTTCAACTGTCTAGAATCATAATCTATCACCTTACCCTTCTGCATAAATACGCAACCCAACCCAGCTCTCAAAGCATCAAAATACACCATAAAACCATCAATACCCTCAGGCAAAGTCAAAACAAGGGCTGAAGTGAGTGAGTCTTCAACTCCTAAAAACTCTTCTCACAAGATTCGGACCATAAGAACTTCACTTTCTTTTGGGTCAACCGAGTCATAGGAGACGCTATAGAGGATAAACCCTCAACAAAACGGCGGTAATAGCCAGCTAAACCCAAGAAACTTTAGATATCAGTTGGAGAAATAGTTCTACGCTAATTTCTAAAAGCTTCGGTCTTTTGGGGATCAACTCTAATACCCTCAGAAGAAATTATATGACCCAGAAAAGCAATTGACCTTAGCCAAAACTCACGCTTATTGAACTTGGAAAATAACCTGTGATCTCTAAGGGTTTGCAAGACAGTTCAGAGATAATCAGAATGTTCATCCTCATTACGGAAGTACACCAGTATATCATCGATGAACACTATGAAAAACATATCCAGATATGGTCTAAACACTTGATTCATGAGGTCCATGAAAGCTGTTTGGGCATTAGTTAACCTGAAAGACATAACAAAAAACTCAAAATGGCCATAATGAGTTCGAAAAGCGGTTTTTGGGATGTCACACTCCCTAACTTTGTGTTGATGATAGCCGGAATGAAGGTCTATCTTTGAGAAATAACTTGCACCTTATAATTGGTCAAACAAATCATTTATTCTCGGAAGGGGGTACTTATTTTTTATGGTGACTTTATTCAGTTATCGGTAATGAATGGACATACGCAAAGAGCCATCTTTATTTCTTACAAACAACACAGGAGCACTCCAAGGAGAAACACTGGGCCTTATGAAACCCTTATTTAGTAGATCTTTGAGTTGCTCTTTCAACTCCTTAAGTCTTGCAGGCGCCACACGGTAAGGAGGAATAAAAATGGGTTGAGTATCGGAAAGAAGATCAATCCCGAACTCTATCTCTCTATCAGGAGGTATACCTGGGAGATCATCCAAAAAGACATCAAAAAACTCATTAACAACGTTAATAGACTGGAGAGTTGGAGTTTCAGACTTAGTGTCTTTGACTCTAACCAAATGGTAAATACACCCTTTGGAAATAAGCTTTCTAGCGTTGAGGTAAGAGATAAAATGACTCTTGGGTGACACAGAATTCCCAGACCACTGAAACACGGATGCACCCTGAAATATAAACTTGACCACTCGGGTCCGACATTTAATAGAGGCATAAGAAGAATACAACCAGTCTATACCAAAAATCACATCAAAATCTACCATGTCTAACTCAATCAGATTAGCCAACAAGACTCTATGAAGAATGGTAACAAGACACTTTTTATACACTTTTTGGGCAACAATCGAATGAACTACTGGGGTAGAAACCAGGATAGGCTTAGGAATAATCTCAGGACTCATTTAAAAATTCACAGCAATCAAAGGTGTAACATATGAGAAACTGGATCCAAGATCCAACAAAGTATACACATCAAACTGAAATATACGAAGCATACCAGTAACAACATCGAGAGAGTCCTTCTATTCCTAGTGGGATGGTAAAACATAGAAATTATTCTGCCGCTGCCCGCCAGCATTGCTAGAAGAGGTACCTTGAGCTAGGGCTAGGCGAGTCGCTGGACTGGAGCACTAACAGTCTGAGTCTGGGTCTGAGGACGATAGTCACGACGCCCTTGTCCATCCTATGTACAATCTCTAACTCTGTGATCCATGTCACCATACCAAAAATAACCCCTCTTCTCACCCCGAAACTCACCCGAATGAGCCCTACTACACTTAGGACACAGGGGACGATTTGTCTTACTGCCAGCACTGTACTGGGACCTGGATACATATGACCTGCTACCATGCTCCTGCCTACCTCTAGGCATGGGAGCACTAGCAGATAACGGTGTTGGCATAGATGAACGATCCTGATACTGAGGGTGACTCTCTCCCTACGATCTAGATTGACCCTATCCATGCTACTCGGACCTAGCTCTCTTATTCCCTCTCATTCTATCTCGCTCCTTAATATTGTCATTCTCAATCTATTGGGAATGAGTCATCAGCCTAGAAAGATTCATCTCCCTATTCAGCATAGCAGATCTATACTCCTTAACCACATAACTAGATACTCCAGTCACAAACTTACTCATACTAGCCCAATTATCAGCCACTAAATCAGGAGCATACTTGGCCAACTGATTAAACTTTAGAAAGTACTCCCTAACAGTCATAGAGCCCTGTCGCAGGTTCATAAACTCTTCCACCTTCCCCTCCCTCATCTCTAAAGGGAAAAACTTATCCAGGAATACATCCTGGAACTCTTGCCAAGTTATAGGGACAGCTCCCTCACCTCTACCTTTCCTCAAAGCAACAACTCAGTCATAAGCAAGGTCTTTCAACATATACGCAGCCAACTCCACACTATGTTCCTCAGATACATAAATCACTTGAGTAATCTTCTACACTTCCTCTAAAAACAACTGTGGATCCTCATCAGACTTGGACCCATAGAATTTTGACGAATTCATCCGCATGAAGTCACGGATCTTGGCAGCAGCTGAATCACCTCCCTGCTGTTGTGGAGCCGGGGCTGGGTTGGCCTGAATATTTGTAGTAACAGCTTGGGCCAGCACCTAAAAGGCTGCCCAAAATTCAGCATGAGACACACTTTTATTCAATGGGTCAGCGGGTTGAGGTTGCTGACCATTATTATTTCTTCTTGCTTGAAGTGGAGGCATATTTTTGAAAGAGGACAGCATGAATCAATAGCAGAGAGAGACACTTTAAGCACGATAGACATCTAAAAGAAAGAATAACATTTTTTCCGAAAATGTCTTATAGCCTCTTGCTCATAGATGTGGTACGCTACACACCATTGATCAAGACTCTACTTAACGCATCTTGTCAAACTCTCTAGGACACCTTAAAACCTTAGGCTCTGATACCAAGTTTGTAATGCCCTGAAAAATGGGTACCGAAGCGTCACACGGTGCTTGAGGCTATGAGTAGCCCCAAGCTAACCGTTTGATCCATTTTCATTTAGTTCAACATAAATCAATGAGGTTTCCATAAATAATCCTCAAATATCAATAGAGTAATCATCATCCAAGAGTAAAAAAATTTTAGAAAGATAACAAAATACGACTTATTAGTCAACTCCCAACATCTATACTAGTCTAACAAGCCTCTAAGAAAATCAATAAAACTAGCGTGCCATTGAGACATGCTCTAATTGACTAATACTCAGTTATCAAATGTAAATGATTTCGTGAAACCAATATTAGACATCATGTCCTCGAAACATGAGGACGTACCACAACAAAGGATGTAGAACAGCATGCCCCAAGAATCACAATCGAACCTGGAACTGAGCACCTGAACCTACATTCTGAGAAAATGTAGCCCACATCCAAAGATGTAGGTCAGTACCATGGAAAGAAATCGAGTATATAGGGGTGTATGCAGTTGTATAAACATGATGATCATAAATATTTATAAGAAATATGCAGGATGTATGAAAGACTTACATAGCCTGAAGAAAATCATCATAATCATGAGAGGATGAAATAAGTACAATAACACATGTGAGTCATCATATAATTTTTTAATCACTTTCAGTTCATCAAGGATATCAATTCTCATAATGTAAATATCATTTAAATCTTTTGAAAGAATAACTTTCAGAATTCCACGTTCAAATTACTTCTACATTCACCATAGACACAAGAAAACACACACACACTGGGAGATCCTATAACCGACATAAACCATGTGAGCAACATGGTGTCCAACGTACAACCCACGTTTGGCAGAGCCATCCTATCCTTTCCATCGGAGTAAGACTATCGATATAAAATCCATACAAAATAGTGATCACTATATAAATTAGTCTCAGGCTCACTCCTACGGGGGCACGTAGTTCTAGGGAAGTAAGGTCAATTTATATCTCCCACTCGGTGCTAAAGATTTTTCACGAACTTAGCTCAGATCATTTCAAAGACAATCCACAACAAAACAATTTCAGTAATATATAAATATAAATTGGGAGCCATCATGCTTCCCATCTATCAAAATCAACCACGTTGTGGATTTCTTTCACACTCGAGTTCAAACCAGCTCCATTAAGACCAAAAGGTCAAATCTTTCAAAACAAATCAATTATCCAACATCAACGTGCTAATAACACACGCTTACTCAAAAAAATATAATTTCCAATGAGGATTCTTGATCCAAATATCAAAATCATAATAAATATCGTTCAAGATTCATGCGGTATATCTCTACACATGTAAATTCATCTTTTAAAATCATAAAAATCAAGATTTCATAATCATCATCATAATATATGGGTTCATGCTTCAAATTCATAAAAATCAAATAAAAATCTTATCTTGGTAAAGAAAATTACTTTTGGGCACAAGAACAAAAGAGAGTTCTTGTTGAAAAACCCCACATACCTTGAATGATGAACTTTAGATCGATACTCATTTTTGAGATGTTGATAGTGCCTTTCAATGATGGTTCTTGGAGTTCTTGAACTATGAAATTGGAATCTTGAATAAATTTGCAGAATTAATGGTGAACTTTGGAGGTTCTTGAAGTTGGATGTAGGAGCTTAGGTTTTTTTTTTTAGGGAATTTGATGAAATATAACATATAATGCTTTTAATAAGCTTTAATATAGGGTTTGGATGGATTTTGGATGAGGAGGAATGACCAAAACGCCCCTAAAAATCAAATAATTCTCGAATCTGTCCTTTGGTGGACTATTTTGATAGTCTAAAGTAGATCAATCATAACGTTTTACTCCGATGTCCAAATCGGATGAAACCAATTTCATTAGAAAGAGGACTCTCATATATTTCCATTGATATATAGTATCTCACCCAAATCATTGTGTACAAGGAGTTATGATCGTTTTAATTTGACCCAAAAAATCACTTTTGATAGGCTGAAGTAAATCAACCATAACTTTTTGCTCCGATAGACAAATTGGATGAAACCAATTTCTTTGGAAAGAGGACTCGTAGCGATTTCCGTTGATATATAGTAAATCACCCAGATTATGATGTACAAGTAGTTATTATTGTCTAAATTTGGAGCAAAAATACGCCAGGCCTCAGTACTTTTTCCTGCACGTTTTACTGTTCACTACTATTTACGGTTCGATTGGAATGTTCATAACTCATCGATCGAGTGTCCGTTTTAGATGATACACATATAATTGAAAAGCTTATTTGATAATCTATGCAATTGTGGGTCATAATCTAAGACATTCCACATGGAAAATTTATAATTCATTTTAGAATATAGAATCCAACACGTTTACGCACAAAATTTCAACAAAAAATTTTCCAGGGTATTACACATAAGATAACCTTACAACTCATTAGGAGTACTCATAACTAAATAGTAACCATTGATTTTAATTTTATCTATCTCAAGACTCAGTTATACAAGTCATAACCGATGTATACGATTCTTAACCCCAGTCATAACATGGACAGAATATGCACACTAACATGAATTTTCTTATTTTCCTTTCCTTTCCTTAATAGTCACTAACAAGTGTCTGTACACTAGTAACAATGGCTCCTAAAGGTGCTCCCATATCAAAACGGACACCAAAGGAGAATGAAAAGAAGAAATAGCCTCCTAAAATTTATTACCATCGAAAAAATGAGGAAACCAATGAGTTAAGTGGTGACCTCATGGAATACTTAATGAAAAGGAAAGAAGACCCAAAGGGCATGTGTGGAGGTCTCCAGTTCCTCCAAGAGAAAGATTCTAGGAATGTGAGTAAGACTGAGAAAAATGTAACCCCTACCAATGTGCAGGACCCACCCCAAGTCCCTCTATCCATTGAGTCTGCCCAGTGTCTATCGTTGAACGGTGGGGTTCCCTGGTATGTAAGAGACTTATAATGATGGGATAAGTATAAATCCTTCTATTGGATGAATGAAGAAGCATATATGTCTTAAGAAAAGGTTAACCACTATAGGGATGTCTGATTTCCCTTTATTTGAGGCTAGATTTCAGCAATATGGGTTCCAGTGGATTACTACAGCACCAAGAAAGTTCAGTCCTGCACTCATACAAGAATTTTATATTGTATATAAGGGTGAGATAAAAAGATAATACCATCGATGAAAGTTATGGAGGGGTGGTAATCCAATTACATCTTTGATAGTTTGAGGAGTGTGGGCGAACATCTCCCTAATGACTATTTCGAGGTTCTTGAACATACTAGATTTCCAGACACTAGTAAACACTGTTGAGATAGAGTACTGCATGGACAAAATGTAGAATGTTAAAAGGAAATAAATGGGGTCGGAAAATAAAATAAGGCACTTTCGAGAAATAGTAGGATTAGTTTATTTGAATGGGGAAGAAGTAAGTTGGGTGGTAGGTGGCCCAAGGGTAAACTCATAGTAAATTGCCTAACAAACTTTGAGTTTAAAGGCCAAGGTATGGTGGACATTGGCTCGGCATCAATTATGTCCCACTACTGGGGACAATGTGCTTAGTCTGGTTCGGACGGCGTTGATAGTAGGACTCATGGAAGGTTATGAATTTGATGTGGGTTAATTCTTAGCAAGAGAGATATAGCACTGAGCAGTAGGCAGCCAAAAGCTAGTGTTGGCATCCCCATGCATGATCACCCAGATTTTCTTAGCAATAGGGGTATAGGAAATTCTTGAGATCGACCAGTTCAATGAGCCCAAAAATACCACAGATTTGGGGTTAATTTGGTATGTATCTAATCCCATGACCAGGTAGGCTAAGCAAGGTGTAGAATTGATAGATCAGGTGATACGGAGCAGGGGATTGAGTGAAGAAGTGTCAGAAGTAGATGATGTTCTAGTTGAGGGTGGCTAGTTTGAGCCATAAAATTTTGACATAACAGGCCCAGCCAGCAATCTGATTTCACCACTTGCTGCAACCCCACGATTATCATAATAATCTAAATCTACAAAAATAGGGTATGTGATTATTTCTTAGTCTATTTTAAATAATATTATGAGAAGGTTAGGAACTATCAAAGCAAAGGTACAGTTGATAGAAGTTGGTGTAAATCCCTGGATTGATAATAGGCTAGAAAAACAAAGTAAAAAGATCCATGGTATATTTTAATGCTTTTAAGCAGAAGATGACACGTCAGTTGGGAAGTGGCCAAACCCCTGACATTGCGGAGGTGAAAGCTAAGGTGGCTGAGATATAAAAACTTGTTAATGAGCTATCTAATAAGCAATTTATCCTAACACATATGATAATGGAGATTGAACCTTAGATAGTAGTTGAAAACATCTGTAGTATCCCCTTGTGAGAATAAAGTAGGGAGAGAAATAAGAGAAAATCCAGAGTATCAAAAAAATCAAAAAAGGAAAAGAAGAATAGTGTAGAGAGTAAAAAGGACCGGCAGGTAAGCATCCAAGAGATTGAAGCTGATGCTGGTAGCTCAAAACCAGCAAGTGAAAATACTGAGAGAGGCAAAGATCTATCCCCAGATGTACCATTAAGCACACCAGCCATAACCGGTCCTACTGCTGTAGAGATGATCCTATCAATTAATGGGACTAATACTGAGGTGAGTGGGACTCGATCTAAGGGTCCTCGTGATGCTGTAGTATGAGCAAGTTCCTAAGGTACCTAGCTTATTCCTCCTGCCTTATATTACATTGATTATTTATTGAGGACAGTTCTTAAGGCTTAGTTGGGGCGGGAGGTATACCAAGGTCACCACAGGTTATACTTGTTGTATTTCAAAATTTGTGGCCACAATCTAAAAAGTTTGTGAACTGATATTTTTTGATGTTTTTTATGTGTTGCGTCATGTTGAAAATAGGAAGAAAATATATACTCGCAGTAGTACACATGGTTTGGAATAATAATGCTAAACTTGTATGATTTTGAGAAAATTGATACCCCTTCTAAAAATTTTGTTGATTGTGTGATGTGTGTATATGTGAGGGATGACCGTGAATCTGATAATGGCATTAGAATTAGGGATAGAACATTTTTGGTAAACAATTACATCACTGGATATTTAGTAACTAGTAGTATGACCCTGTACGAAGTGTGTGTGAGGCGTTACCTAGTTCCGGTGTGTCAGAATTTAGAACTTGCTCAGTTGCTCTTACCTAGGGTTTAGGATAGTTGATTAAGAGATGATCATAGGGCTTATTTTTTTGATTCCAATAAATCCTAAATGCCTAACCGTGTAATATGAATCCCTTGATCCAAAAAGTTGAGCCTAATTGATCCATTTTTTTTACACAAATTTCACCTTTCTATTTCACTTATAATGAACCTATTTTGGCCCTGGTTCTCCTTGGAAACTATGCACCTTAACTCAGGAAAATTGCCTAAGTTGAGAGTGGCTATTATACGAGTGCGTAGGAGAAAATTAGTATGAAGAAAAAAGTGTAGAAAGACAAAATAAAGAAGGACAGGTGCGGTGAAAATAAGAAGATAACAAAAGAAAAAGAAAATTGTAAGAAAAAAAAGTGAGAAAATAAGTTGCACCTAGCTCAATCTGGATATGCTGTAAAATAAAAAGGGAGAAATAAGGGCAAAAATAAAATGAAGAAAAAGTTGGAAAATAAGTGATCCCAAATAAAGCATAGTGTCAAGTAGGTTTAGTCACTGAAAATCCCAAAAAGATAACATAGCAGCCCCAAACCTAAATTACAAGCTTAATAAAGTCCTATGGTGATTCTATCCCAACTATCCAAAAACTCTGGAAAAGAGCGTATGGGAGAGCCTATGGTATTTTGTATACACCGGCCGATACTTGTTTGTGAGCAAGAGATCCTTTTGAAATTTCCCTGATTAAACATTATTGATCTAAACTGAGTGAATGGGATTTCTTTGATTGTGAGCGTACATGGGTTATATTGTTAGGTTGCTAGACTATTTGGTTAGTATGATTTATATCTATGCCAAGTTGTCTATTACTAATGCAATGCCATCATTAGATTCCTCTCTATTATTTCGTGTGCCAAATTGATATACACAGTTGGGTTCTTGAAAAGTTAAAACTAGAAAGAGGGAATAAGATGTTGATAACTGAAATGAAAAGTCACTGCCATAGGTATCTTGGGATCTTCCTGTTTAAGTATCATTGTGGTTGGTAGTCTTGTGTTTTGTTTTTCCTAAAGACACACAAACATTCTAATTTAAGGGTGTTTATGCACCGTGAAAATACGACACTTTTGATGCCTAAAAAAAGAATTTATGCATGGATTTAGGTTATTTTGGTAGATATGATAGGGTTTTATAGTTGTTGTAGGTGAAGTAGGTGAACAATGGTCTTGGAATGAAAACATGAAGAAAAATCTCTAAAAAAGACGATGTTTGTTCATTCTACGAGCTAGCCTACAAGTCATAAACAAATTATACGACTTGCATGTTTGCTCATAGAAGGATAGTAACAAAAGTGAAACAGAGAAGTTATGTTATGTTTAGCTATGACTGGAGAATACAAACCGTAAGTTGTGGATACGAGTAAGGAGGAGAAGTCGTTGAGAGAGCCGAAACCAAAGTTTAAATTTAGAGTTGAAGTCCCAGAAGAAGAAGAGTTGTAATACCTTAGTACGACTAATAATGATAAGTCATGAAGAGACCAGTGTCTAGAGCATTGAAAAAACAAGGCCCGGGTGGTAATGAGCGAACATCACAATCCATAAGCTATGGTTACAACTCGTGGGGATGAGTCATAAGGACAACCAAAGACTAAAGCCCTAAAAGATCAGTTACTGGAGTACTTATGACAAGTGATAACGCTCAATCTACAGCTCTTATAAGAGTGTAAAGCGGTCGTTGTCAAATATAAAACCCAACTAGGTTGGGTATCGATCCCACAGGGAATAGCCGGTCAATAAGTAAGCAAATATTATTAGACTTTTGGTGAAAGTCTCATAAAAAGGGGGGATTGTAACGTGTAACCAAAATAATAGGGTAAAAAACGGAAATTAGCAAAGTAAGAAGAAAGGATGTTTAGTAAGATGTTTAACCAATGAGAATTGAGAGTTGGGGTTATGTCCACCTTATGAGTTATACGTCTCTATTGGCTATGAGTTATGCGGAATTCAGACATGCATGTGCTTATAGAGAATTGTATTCTATGGTAAATCCAAGCGTCTTTCGACCTAACAAGGACTATTTCACTTTAACTCTTTCGAGCTTAAAGCGTATCTAACGGTAAAAATTCTCCAAGAGGTTAATCCAGTTATGGAACTAACTTTTTAACAGGGGTTGGTACCCTATTACCTTGACATTATCTCTTTTCCAGATATATAACTTTTCATTCAAACAAGTTAATGCTATACTGGCGTATTCTATGCGTTTGCAACCACAAGAATTTGCATTAAGATGAAGAGAATAATGATATAAGAAACATATGTGTTGCGAACTCACAAACTTATAGCAATAGATAGTATCTCATACGGCTTCCAGAACCCCAACAGAGATGTTTAGCTACTCATAAGTGCGATGGAACTCACAATAGACATTATTATTATACCACAATAAAGATATCACATGTAGTATGGTGTGGTATGGCTTTAGGCGTGAACTCCCTTTCAAAGTAGCGTTTCTCTTGTTGTGGAATTTAAGAATTGAATAGATGAATAGAAGAAGAATTGAAAGTGTTGAAAAGATTAAAATTGTTCGAATAGTAGAGGAATGAATTAGAAGTAGTAGTCAATGATGAGAATAATGATGTGTATCAGAATGCATAAAAGCTTCAGCAAAATAGGGTATTTATAATACCCATATCCTATTCCTACTAGGCTACTGTGTACTTATCCTAATCCTAATAAATTACTGCATCCTTATCCTAATCCTAATAAGTTACTGCTAATCCCCAAAGCCTTGGAAAATGTTGTTTTTGCCCGCGACAGGTTTTCCATGCGTCAGTTTTAGTCCTTAGGCGTCAAAGCTTTACTTTCCTCCTTTCGTGATGCTTCCTTTGGCGTCAAGTTATCCATAAAATGCTGAAATCTTCATCATTTATACCTGAAAACATGCTAATCATGTTTGTTAGCTCACTTACAGGAAAAAGGACTAAAAGTGCATGAATTATATATTTTGTCCTCAAAACTTAGCTAAAATATAGGTAAAATATAGTACTTTAGGCGTGTAAATTCGTCTATCATCAACACCCCACACTTAAAGCTTTGTTCGTCCTCGAACAAACTATCATGTCCATCTAAACATCTACTTGGTATTTCACAGTAACAACACAAAATATTCATCAAGACAAGCACGTCAATCATTAACAAAGAGTAGTTTTCTGATCATTAATAGAAACAATTCAACCTCCAACATAGAATCGTGATGGTGATTAATTCGTGTCCACAAGTTGAGGTACAAAGAATCATAAACAACTACCCAAAACTCATCAACCATGTGTGTCTCACAATATATCACCCATAATCAATCACAAGTATTTTATTTTTCGAAACATGGGTATAAGATTTTCCTTGCTCTCACTCTCACAAAGAATTCATATGTTGCAACTGATGACCACAGGCTTGCCCTTAGTGTAATGCTCTACTAATATCAGAATGCTAAGCTTAGGATCAAGTAGGTCTTTACAGGTTGTAATGTAGGCTAAGGGACGGGTAGGACTATTTTGTCCAGAAATAGTGACTATGTTCCTAAGCGCTTTAATCCATCACATTATGCCATTAACACTCTCTTTTAATCAACCTTGATACCTTTCTTCAATCTCTCACCCCTTTTCACCTATTTTGCCATTCAAAGATAACTATCTTTTTATTCAATCATAAACATAATTTATCTTTTTATTTTTCTATTTCTTTTTCTTCCTTTTTTCTGTATAGCACACCTCTTATGATAGCCCCTCTTTTTCATAATAAATTCAAGAACCAATAAACTCTAAGGCATCACACTCATCCAATTTCCTCTTATTTTGTCACATGACTTTACACTTTAAAGCACTTAGGAATTTGGATCAAATTATGGTCTTGAAAAAAATGGATTAGGCTTACATATGAGGCTGTCAAAAAAATTAGGCTAAAGGCTCAAAGGGGTTGACTAGGATAATGTCCACGGGTAGTTAAAGTGAAGGTGAACAATTACAGGTTTCCAAAGAAATGCCTATATCATCTCCTAAACTCACACTCTTTATTTCGCTTCACACACACACCAGGCAAGTTCTAGCATCAGTCACAAACACAGAATATACTATATCCTTGCACACACAAGGCACATGGTCGACTTTATTGGGAGTAGTATAGACTCTTGACCCAACAGATGAAGGAACTGAACCACACAATTATCACATAGTGAGTCACAATTAGAGCCTTCACAATTAGAGCCTAAACATCTCAATAGTAATGATTTTAGCACAAACTCTTGTTATAATACCATGCTGCCCCTCAGAACGATTTCATGCAAAGTTAAAAAAAAAATTTAATCACTAAAACAAAACAAACAAACATAAATAAGCAAATACAGATAACGAAGTATAGCATACGAAGCAAATGCAGATAAAGAAGTATAGTATACGAATACCAGCACCCCACACTTAGAAGGGACACACTGCCCTCAGTGGATAATAAATAAGAAGAACCTGGTTAGTCGGACTCCTCCTCTATGTCTGGGGTCATACCCCCTGCATCGGAATCATCATCAGAGTCGTCATCCTTAGAAGTTCCTCAAAATGTACCCCACTTGATTCCAAGAGTGTGTCGAGGTATTTGCAGCACGGAGGATTCAACTTGCTCTTTTCTTCATCTTTTCTTACCTTTCTTTGAGGTGGGCGCTTTTTCTTTTCCTTGTCGTCTTTTTTGAAGTCATTCTACCTGAGATCTTAATAGATTCATGTTAGCTTCATCTCGGAAGATATAATCGACAAACAAATTATAGTGGCACCACCCCACACTAAATTTGTTTGTACAAACTAATTAAGTGAGTGATTTCGATTACTCAGACTTCATCGACATACGTATAGGCGATATGTTCCAACAATATGTTCAACACAGTCATACTTACATGTTGTCTTTAACTATTCTTTTCAACTCTATGTCATGTAATCTTGACCATCCTTTATGGTTTGGATTAATGCATTTTTGGAACAAGACGACCATGTAGAGATTGAATCAAGTTTATGGTATAGAAAATAATCACAACATCTTATGCTTGTATTCAATCATGATCTTTATCTCGATGAATGAGTCATTCAAACATTCAAGCATTCTATTTTGATGATTATGCAATTAACTTCACCATGTCGACTCAGCAAAAGTATGACAGTGTATCAAAATCAAATACAAGTTAGAACCAAGTCAAGAGCACCCACATGTATTCTTTCACTCAATTAGATGTATCATAACAAACCAAGCACATTCAACTCACCAATACTACTTCAAGATTTAACAATTCATAATAGGCGTAGTAGTGTAGTACTTTACGGAATATAAATGAAGAACAAAGAAGTACTTACTTGGTTGATGACCTTGGATGATGTTCTTGCAAAGTAAAAGAGCAAAAGGAAAATTTTTGAGAGGATTTGGAGAGGTAGGGGGCGCTTATTCTAGGTTTGCAATGTATTTTTGGTCTAAGACTAAGTTTCTTATTTATAGGGCAAGCTTGGGTCGGGTTTTGACCCATTTAAAATCAGATTTGGAGACCAAAAGTGACCATAGGCGGCGCCATTTGCTTTGCTTATGCTTGGCATAGGCGGCGCCTTTTGTAAAGCCTAGGTGAGCATAGGCGGTGCCTATGCCATGGCATTGTTAGGCATAGGTGGAGCCTATGCCATGGCATATGAGATTCAGAGACAAAAGGCTTTGGCATAGGCGGCGCCTATGCTATGGCATTCTTAGGCATAGACGGCGCCTATGCTATGGCATTCTTAGGCATAGACGGCGCCTATGCTATGGCATTCTTAGGCATAGGCGGCACCTATGCTATGGCACTCTAGAATCCGAGAGCTTATGCCATAGCATAGGCCTTGCCCTGTTCGTGGCCTATATTTTCATAAGCGATGCCTCACCCGTAGCCTTTTGCTTCTTCATTCTTAACTTACCACCTTTAACCTGCACAACTTCCAAATCGTAATTTGAAACCAATCTCCTTCTTTACTTCTCTTGTACCTACATTTACTCAAAAACAATAAAAACGATTAGAACGATGGGTTGCCTCCCATCAAGTGCCTTAGTTTTGGTCGTGGCTCGACAAAATCCTAGGAATACAAAAACAACAAAAACAATTAAAAACGATGGGTTGCCTCCCATCAAGCGCTTGATTTATTATCGCGGCACGACATAGCTATCTCAATTACTCAGACTTCATCGAGATAGATGATGCATCATTTTCTGAATGGATTCAGACAATGCTGATACTTACTTGTAGGCATGCAAACCTCTTCAAGATGACTCTTGTGCATACATATTCCAGGAGGGATACCAATTATATCATTAATAGACCAACCCATAGCTCCCTTGTACCTCTTTAGAGCAGAGATGAGAGCCTCTACGTGCTGTTCACCTAAATCAGCCGCAACACTTACCAGAAGTGTATTTTCACTTCCCAAGAACGTATACCTTAGGTGACTTGGTAGCTCTTTCGATTCTAGCATTGGTGGTTTTTCAATGGAATTCTTCGTTGTTTGTGAAGGTTGATTCGTGAGATCAAGGTCCAACTTCTTAGGAGCATGAGAATATGACCCTATTTCTGTTAGAGCACACATAGTTTCTTCATAATCTTCATCATCCTCATGCTCAACATTCAACAGCGCAGCAGACAATGACCCAACAGTAAGCGGATTCTCTACAGATAATACTTTCTTATCCTCACAATGAATATCAGCTACAGAGAACACATCCATATCTCTCGGCTGCTTCATCGATTTGCACAAATCAAAACAAATAACTTCATCATTCATTCGAAATAAAAGCTCATTATCTCTCATGTCAATAAGCACACTTCCAGTTGCTAGGAAGGGCTGTCCCAAGATTATGGGAACTTCTGAGTCCACCTCACAATCCAAGATAACAAAGTTTGCCGGAAAGATGAATGAAGAAACCTTTACCAATACATCACATAAAATACCAACAGGTCATTTTACCGACCTATCTGCCATTATAAGCCTCATATTGGTTGGAGTAGGATCCCCTAATCCCAACTTTTTGTAAATAGATAGTGGCATTAAGTTGATGCTAGCTCCTAAATCGCACAATGCCTCAGAAAAATCCAACGATCCAATCGTTCAAGGAATAGTGAAAGCACCAGGATCTGCTTTCTTCTGAACTAGCGATCTTGTAGCGATTGCACTGCAATGGTGAACATTAATTGTCGGCTCATAGATCACTGCCCGCTTCTTTGTTAAAAGATCCTTCATAAATTTTGCGTACCCAGGCATCTGTTCCAGCGCCTCCACCAAAGGAACATTAATGGTCAACTGCTTCAACATAGTCATGAATTTACTGAACCTTGTATCATCCGTTTTCTTCTTCAGTCTCTGCGGAAAAGGTGGTGGTGGAAGAGGAATAGTTTTCTCCACCACTTCCTTTTTATCTTTCTTTTGATCATCACTCTTTTCAGGCTGTAGACGTGTAGGTGTAACGTCATGACCACTCTTGCTAGCTTCCACGACATCTTTACTATCAGCATCAATATCGTTGTCCGCTACATTGTCGACTGCTTGTTTGCCTTTGGGTAAATTTTCCAAAACCTTATCACTCCTAGTATTAATAGCCATACATGATCCATCATTCCTTGGATTTTGCACGGTGTTGCTAGGTAAAGTTCCAGCCTTTCTTTGGTTGAATGCCGCAGATAATTGACTCAATTGTTGCTCTAGCTATTTTATTGCAGTGGAATGAGAGTCAACCAATTGCTTCATTGAGGTCAAATCATTTATTACCTCAGTTACTCCCGTGCTGGTTGCCTCCACTCCTTTCAACAGCTTAGCCATCATATCTTCCATGGACATATTTCCAGAACCAGATGCAGCGGCATCACGTCTTCCAGGAGGAACATACAAACCACTCCTGTCAGTCTTATACTTCCAACTACCATGATCACGATCCTTGTTTCCAGATCTATCATAATAGTTCCGACCTTGGTTTCCTTGGGCATTGCCTCGGAAACCCCCCTGATTATTCAAGTAGTTAGCTTCTTCTTCAGAATCGGATTCATCTCTTTCTTTTAACGTAACTGCTTTGAATTTTTCGGTCTTCCCTGATAATAAATGCTTAGTAAGAAGATCCATTTGTGTTTTCATGTGCGCTATATCCTGGTCACGCTCCTCTTCTCTTCACCTCTGTTCTGCAGTCATGCCAATAGATATAGTAGAGCTTGCTACCTCCGAATCCCTGGTATGCCAAGCTCTACTCTGCTTTGTCATACGATCTAGCATACCACTTGCTTCATTAAAAGTAAGGTCCATGAATGACCCACCTGCAGCATTATCAACCACTGGCTTAGTTACCGAATTCAAAGCTCTGTATAATATCTCCATCAAATGGACATTGGTCATATGATGATTTGGGCACCGCATAAGCTTCTTATTGAACCTCTCCCGTGTTTCGTGGAGAGCTTCAGTTGGAAGCTGTCTAAAATTGTTGATCTCATCTCTCAACTATGCTTTCTTGGATGGCGGAAAGAATCTTTCTAGGAAAGCGTCTTTCAATTGCCTCCAATTTGTAATAGAATCAAGAGTCAGCCCGTTTAACCATAGAGTTGCCTCCCCAGATAGAGACAATGGAAATAAACGCAGCCGAATATCATTTTGTCCAACGCCTGGATTGTCCAATGACTTGCATGTAGAGATAAAGTTGATCAGATGCATATTCGGATCATCGCCTGCTAGTCCACAAAATAATACCTTGAGTTGCAAAAGCTGAATCATGGTGCTACTGATATTGAACTTGGCTCCGGGTGCCAATGGCGGAAGAATAATAGCTCCTGTGGCACCATCTCCATCCAAATCGTCATCATCGTCATCAAAAGGAATCTATACAGCTCGGCGATCAGGCCTCAATCGCGCTTGACGATCTCTCCTCTGCATGGGTGCCGCCATCTCAGTAGTGTGCCGTGGGTTTAGTAGCTCCTCATCGCCCAGGTCCTCATCATCAGGATTTGTTGCATGACCTGGGTTATCAATTTTCTGTTGGTGCACTTGAGCAACGGCCAACGCAGTTAGTCTAGCCTGCTCCTGTTGAGCAGCCCTTCTTTCAATGTCACGTTGTGCATCCATTCTGTCAATAGAACCTGAATAAAACAAAACCAACAACTAAAAGTAAAGTACGAAAATCTTTGACCAAAGGGTCTAGTAACTATCACAAACTTAGTAGACAACCGTATTCCCCGGTAACGGCGCCAATTTTTGATAACGCTCAATCTACAGCTCTTGTAAGAGTGTAAAGCGGTCGTTGTCAAATATATAACCCAACTGGGTTGGGTATCGATCCCACAGGGAATAGCCAGTCAATAAGTAAGCAAAGATTATTAGACTTTTGGTGAAAGTCTCATAAAAAGGGGGGATTGTAACGTGTAACCAAAATAATAGGGTAAAAAATGGAAATTAGCAAAGTAAGAAGAAAGGATGTTTAGTAAGATGTTTAACCAATGAGAATTGAGAGTTGGGGTTAAGTCTACCTTATAACTTATACGTCTCTATTGGCTATGAGTTATGCGGAATTCAGACATGCATGTGCTTATAGAGAATTGTATTCTACGGTAAATCCAAGCGTCTTTCGACCTAACAAGGACTATTTCACTTTAACTCTTTCGAGCTTAAAGCGTATCTAACGGTAAAAATTCTCCAAGAGGTTAATCCAGTTATGGCACTAACTTTTTAACAGGGGTTGGTGCCCTATTACCTTGACATTATCTCTTTTCCAGACATATAACTTTTCTTTCGAACAAGTTAATGCTATACTGGCGTATTCTATGCGTTTGCAACCACAAGAATTTGCATTAAGATGAAGAGAATAACGATATAAGCAGCATACGTGTCGTGAATGCACAAACTCATAGCAATAGATAGTATCTCATACGGCTTCCAGAACCCCAACAGAGAAGTTTAGCTACTCATAAGTGCGATGGAACTCACAATAGACATTATTATTATACCACAATAAAGATATCACGTGTAGTATGGTGTGGTATGGCTTTAGGCGTGAACTCCCTTTCAAAGTAGCATTTCTCTTGTTGTGGAATTTAAGAATTGAATAGATGAATAGAAGAAGAATTGAAAGTGTTGAAAGGATTAAAATTATTCGAATAGTAGAGGAATGAATTAGAAGTAGTAGTCAATGATGAGAATAATGATGTGTATCAGAATGCATAAAAGCTTCAGCAAAATAGGGTATTTATAATACCCATATCCTATTCCTACTAGGCTACTGCGTACTTATCCTAATCCTAATAAATTACTGCATCCTTATCCTAATCCTAATAAGATACTGTTAATCCCCAAAGTCTTGGAAAATGTTGTTTTTGCCTGGGACAGGTTTTCCATGCGTCAGTTTTAGTCCTTAGGCATCCAAGCTTTGCTTTCCTCCTTTCGTGAAGATTCCTTTGGCGTCAAGTTATCCATAAAATGCTAAAATCTTCATCATTTATACCTGAAAACTTGCTAATCATGTTTGTTAGCTCACTTACAGGAAAAAGGACTAAAAGTGCATGAATTATATATTTTTTCCTCAAAACTTGGGTAAAATATAGTACTTTAGGCGTGTAAATTCGCCTATCATCAACAAGCACTATACGATTCCTACGAAGACCTTTCGAATGGACTATGCGTATTCTACCTTGTGCCAACATACTTTTCCTATTCCATTTTAATTAGGATTTATAGGTTATTTTGAGATACAAAAAATACCTTAAGGTTATTCCTTTATTGGGTTACACACTTTTACATTACTGTTACATCTTCTAACATACTTGTTGAGATTTTGTTCTTAAGATTGTGGATTTTATTCAATTGAAGACTTCATATTTTCTTCCTCTTATTATTGTGCAATAAATTACATGTATTATTTATTGATTTTTATGGATTATTGCATGAACACAAATGGATAATTTTCTTGACTAGAGTTGTGGGAACCCTGGCGGATTAGCTACGTAGAGGGAGTGGGAGATTCATCTATTCTATTGTGATGCATGTATCTTAATATCCTTCATATTAATTGACCTCATAGCTACTATAAAAGCTTGAGGATTTCCTGTATTTGAGAACGTCCTCAAAAGGGAAGTTGAGATTACAAAAGGGGATTAACATAGTAAATTGGGATTCACGTCCATCTTATAATTTTGCCCTCTCATCTAATCAACTTGAGACCCAAAAGGTAAAAGTTGAACTGAGGTTATAGATAAGGATCAATAAGGACACCTTGAAACTCACAATGTAAAGGATGAGATTTAACATCACGTTCACAAGACAGTTGATAATACATAGCTTGTTGACTTTGCAAATAGAGCAAGAGAATAGAAGAGTTGAACACGAGAAGTTTATAGAGTTGAGAAGCCAAGGGGAACACAATCCTAGTTTTCATCTTCTACTATTTCCAAACCCACGTATTCAAGTTTGATTATTACTTACTGTTCACTTAAAAATCCCCCTATTTACTTTTCCGTATTGCTCTTGGATTTTGTCAAGTTTGAGAGATTGTTCAATGTTTTCCCTGTGGATTCACCCCCAACCATGTTTGGGTTACTATATTCTACATCGACCACAACATAATTCCTTGGAGGTTAGTATTTGGGTGACATCAATGGCCAATAAGACCAACCCTCACATTGGCAAGTGTGAGTTTCCAATATCGTCCCCCGGACCTCACCGTTCCACAGCAAGCTACACAACCCCATTTAAGCCCAATTAAAACATTTTACACAAAACATAACCACCAATTCTAGGAGTTAAATATTAATCCATTATTAAGTTGTATCATCATACCGACTATAACCTACAAGCAATGGCATTAGCCAACCCTTTGGGATACTCCGTACCCCAGGCTCCCTTATTTAAGATCAACTTGGGGGATTCCATTATACCCCACAAAGTTTTTAAAACCATCCTTAACCATTTTTTCATTTATTCAATGCATTAGTTTCAAAAGAATAGCCAAACCACATGATAATTCATATTCCAAAACTAATAATGCAAGTGGGTCGAGGTTATTATCAATTTCCATACCAAAATGAATTATTTGGGGAATCTTTTATACCCATCAATTCATTCACATTCTCATGCACCCCAATAAGTGTACAAACTAACAATTCATGCATAATAAATCAATAGAAACCATGAAAAACATTCAAACAATTTATATCTAAAACCCGCAACCCATATGAATAATAAACCAATTTTTATGCCATTAATAAAATACAAGTATAAGGAAAGAGGTACATGCCTTGGACACATAATGATTTGTGAGAAATTGGGTACTTGGAACCTGAAAGATTCACGCACGATGAAACCTTTAGCTCTCTTAGGGTTTTTATGTTTGGGAGTGGAATAATAGCCTTGGTATCATAAAAACTGATGAAAATAGGTTAATATAATGTTTAAAGGTAGTTCATATATAAAAAGACACCCATACCCTTCATCCTAAGTAATTAAAACAAAACTTCATCAATTTTTACATCGGTTTGTGGCACAGACCTTATTGTGGAGGATAACCTCCATGCCACGGACTCTAATGAGGAGACTATCCTCCGTGTCATGGACCCTAACGCGGAGGCTATCCTTCATGACACGGGGATATCATAGCGGCTCACTACCTCTAGGGTACAAAACTATCCCAAACCCTGACTAAAAATTTTGGAACTCTTCGAGGACACCCCTTTAACATAGTTAAGTATGATATGAGTCAAAAATCTATGTTTCAAACTCGAAAAGGACAAAAATAAATTGTTTGAGATTTCTTAGGGTGTTACAATGATTTTTTACCAATAATAACTTCCCAGCCCAGCCTAAAAAAAGTTGAGCCATAACCTACCTTAAATATTAGAAATTGGTCCAACAATCCTTCAACACAGAGCTTTCCCCACTTGAACAGATCCAGAATTAACTAAAAGATACAAATATAGAGTCTATGCATTAAAAAACCAATGATACTCATATTTCTCATTTTTGGGTCGGTATCAATATGGACTCCCGAAATGGATTTTCAAAAAAAAAGGTAAAACCAAAATTTTAGTTCAAAAAAATTTTCAATGATTAAAGGAACTCATGAGAAAACACCCAAGTGAAAATAGGTTGAAATTAGGGTTAAGTTAAAAAATTAATAATTTAGGCCTTCCAGACCACAATCCCTAAGTTCCATTAATGAATCTAGGTTTTAACAAGGTTTAAAGTATAAGAATTGAAGAAAAGTAACTAAAATAGGGATTTGGAGCTTATCCAAGCTTGAAAATAGAAGAAAATGCTCAAGAACTTGAAACCCCAAGCTCCAAGTCTCAAAAATTGTGAAAAATTGCAAAAGTTGGGGATATGATCCACCCAAGCATAACTTAAGCGATCATCAATTCACTTAAGAGGTAATTGCTTAAGCAACCAGGCGTTGCTTATATGATGCCCGCCTTGACGCGTAAGTAACCGGGTTGTGTAAACAACAATTGCTTAAATGAGCCTAGTGTCGCTTAGGTGACACTTTGGGTGTCAAGCCCAGTCGCTTAAGTGGTGCACCAACTGGAGACTTGGAGAATTTCAAATCTTTCTGGATCCTTCAAAATTCAACTAGAATCCTGAGAAAGCAAATAAACTATGCTAGCCTATCAAATTCAATGCTCTAGACTTAGTGGCGATATTGGATTTTTGAATGAACAACATTTTTACAAAGTTGACTCCTGAAACCCAATTATACAAATACTGAACCAAGGATTGAAATGATATATAAAAATTGTAAAAAAACAACAAGCATATTATCAACCTAAAATCAATATTTTGGATCTACAGGCGCAGTCCATTTGGTCATTCAACGTACAGATCAATAAATGTTGACCAAATTCAACTAATAAGCCTTTATAAATACCAAGAACCACAATTTTACATACATCACACCAAAATTCATTAGAAACTGTGACAATCATCCCTACACCCCAGAAATGCCATAAAACAACCACGGAGAGGGGTGAAATGGTCAAACACACAAAGATAAATAATTCACAAAAATAACAAAAAATCAAGTTGTCACATTTTACCACATAAACTAAAAATTGGTTTTTCGTTAATTTTAAGTCCAATTTAAACTCATTTTAGTTGGATTTTTAGGTTTACACTCTTCTTAATATGGGTAACATGATTCTTAAATAAAATTTTAAATTTACCGTTTTTGATTCTGAACCAATGTTTGAACTATTTTTGGACCCAAAATAAATATAACTAATATGGTTATCTTTGGACTCCTCTTAACATGTACATTATATATTTTATAGATTTTGTAGATTTTGAGACTACTCATGAAGGAAAGGCTCAATATTGAAAGGTCTAGGCTACAGTTTTGGTGATGCGAGATAGGTTATGACTTAACTTTCTTCAGACTAGATTGTGTAGTTAAATTTTTATGTAAATCATACTATGGGTTGGGGAATTAGTCATGGGATATGTATTTTTGGGATTATTATTAAATTGTGTTACCCATATGGAGGCTTATGTGGATATTATTATGGATTTGAGAGATTTTTATTATTTGTGATGCCTATATGGGGGCTTGACTTGATATTATAGGCCTTGTTAGTATATTAATTTCCCTAATTATTATGATATTATATGTCTTGTTAGTGAGTTTATTTGCCTTGTTATTATCATGATGCCCAATTCGGGGGTTAGATTATATTGTAGGCCTTATTTAAGAATTATATGCCTTTTCCATTATAGTGAAGCCTGGGAGATATGTTGAATTGATATTATTGATGTCTGATATAACTATTTATTTAAGTAATTCCTGTGATGACTTATATCATGAAATATAAATGTATTGAGTATATTTTTTAGCTTATTTTTACCATTATTAAATTTATTATTATCTTCATACTTATTTGGTTATAACCATACATCCTCATCTCCTTCATTCATATTCATAATATTGGTAACACTAAGAAACACTAATTTTGAAATAAAATGAAACACTTTATAAAATTTTTGACTAAGGATACTGCTAGAAAGGTTGATTGAGATTGAGATTGTAAGAGTATATGGGTAGTGAACCCCCCCCCCCACCACCACCACCACCATGGGTCCTATCATGGAAGTTTTAGCTTGAAAGGTTTATAAGAGGTCATGTAATGACTTCAATGTGATGGCTTATATCATTATAATCTCATCTTCATCTCATTGGATTACATCAATTTTATTCTAATGGCATATATCATTATAATCCCACCATCATCTCATTGCATTGCATCAATTATATTTGCATTACGTGTATGTTGTCGTGTATTTAGTATATCTTATATATTCATGTGTTGTTATTCTTATACAATTGTTATAGTTGTATAATTGTTAGGAGTACAGTCTGAGATACCATTTGGGAACTTTTTGTATATAGGTGGGAGATTGATCATAGTATTCTTTACTTGTTTAGTTTTTTTATTTACTTATTTGACCAATGAGACCTACTGAGTACAAGTGTACCATACTCACTTCTACTTTTGTGTCTATTTTGTGCAGATCCTAGTGTGAGTGCCATATGCAGTGGCTGATTTGTGCAGTGAAAATTTATCTAGAGACTTAGTGAGCTCCCCAATTGGAGCCTTGTTACAACCTTCATCTATCTTTTATTTCTTTACTTATTTTTTAAGACATCACTGTATATTCAGATTCCAGTATTATGTTAGATGCACTTTATACTAATGATTTAGGTCTTGGGATTTGATTGTATTTTCTTTTAGACATTTTAGATGTATGATTATGGTCTGACTCTATTCTATAAGTCTCATTTTACTTTTTCTCTTTCCTATTTTGTATTTCCTATTATTTGGGGATTTTTGATTTACCTACCAAGGCTAGATCAAGGTAGATACTCTCATGACCTTACCTTTTAGGTTATGACAATTTTGTATCAAGCACTAGGTTTACTGTTCTTAAAAGTAAAAGAGCAAGGTGTCTAATAGAGTCCCTGTAGAGACCCAAAATGTTGTTCTATTAAAAAAAATTTCAAAATTTATTACAATAAATAAAATGTTCCTACTAGACCTGATGGAATTTAAGTCATGGGGAAGAGTGGATCCCAACATAATTGGTCCATGAATTTAAAAGAAATTGGTCTTGCCTGTTGCATACTTCTACAGCGGTAAACTAACTACTGCAGCAATATCCCGATAGTAGCTAGCCCTAACTCCTTAAAAATCCTGTTTTATTTTTACCCTCATGGGCCTTTCTTTCCCTTAAAATCATCCTAGGAAAAAACCCATATCTCTATTTATAAGGTTTCAAAGGCCACACTTCATGAGGAAAATTTTGAAGCATACCTAATGAGAACCCGACATGAGAAAACACTTAGCACGTGAAGGACAACTTTCACCTCTCACTAGTAGCACAATTCATCTACAAGGTAGTTTATGGTTAAATTGTAGTAGACTTGGGAAAGATTTATGTAATTTTAATAATAATGGTAGGAGACCTCATGTTTTAGGCCTTCGAGCATGGTGTTAAGATGGACCAAAATGATAAAAATTCAATTAAGATTTAATATTGTACTAACTTATAGTTTTACTCAACTGGTGCATTATTCATGGAATAAATTTGGTTAAACCTTGTTAGAATTATAATCATATGAGTTAATATGATAGCCTTATAAGTATGATGTGGGGTAAGTATGATAAAAGGGAAAAAAAGTATAACTAAGAGATAATTAACTTGTTTATAATAATATGGATAACTTGTGACCGGATTAAGAGGTGGTATTGAGGTGTAAGTGCAAAGTGATAACTATGTTTGTTACACCATTTGACCTTAGTTCCATAAATGGTTATTTAGTTGATGGGATAACTCATGGGGGAACTTAATAGCAATGTTTGTGGGATGGTAAATATCCTAAAATTGGTTGATCGAATTCTAAGAAAAGGAGTAAAAGGATCAACCATGAATTTTGGATTGGATTTATTAGTAAGGAATGTGAGAGAGAGAGATAAGTAAAAGTATGAACAAGCACCAAAATAAGGGGGTAGGCATTGTCACCTAACTGAATATTTATAAGCTAGTAAAGGTTATATAGCTATTAACATAAGGATATATATATATATATATATATATATATATATATGCTTATAAATTAACCCCAAGATAATAAATAAAGGGTAGAGATGGAAAGAGTGATTTAATACCATGGGAATTTGTATGTGCGAGAAAGTGAGACTTATTTCCTATGTGCTTATATATAAATGAGCATACGTAAATGCTTTAGGGGCACTACTTGTGATTGTGATTGTGATTGCATTACATATTCATATATGTGATGATGATGGCTTTTAGTGATATTGATGAAGATGAGATTATGGTGATATTATACTCATGAGATTCATGAAGTTGATGATATTGATGTTGATATTGATGATATAGAGAATTATTTTTATATCATGATGTTCATGATGTTGATGATATTGATATTTATGTTGATGATGAGAAGTTGATAAAGGGAGAGAGGTTGTGCATATTGCATACATGCATTCATCATATGCATTATATGTACATTCATATTATATATTATAACTATCTGGATGATGGAAACCTATTGTTTTTGATAATTGTTGTGCCCAGATTATACATAGAAAAGGAAAGAAAACATAAGCGGAGGTACCTAAATATACATAAATCGGCATGTTTTACCAGTTAAGTAATGAGAAAACCAACGACCACTAGTGGTCTCAAAGTAAAGATTTAGTGAATTTTGTAAAACTATAAGTACCGGGTTAAAACAAGGTTACATAAAATTCATAATATCATCTCAGTTAGAATTGATTACCAAAGGACAAATATATAAGAAAATATTAAATGATAGGTAGGCCATAGAGATATTAAGTATAAGTAATGATTCCTTTGAAAATAGGATTAGTAACTGAAATCTAACTTAAGGTCATGATTTGTTTCTTACTTGCTATCAAGGATATTTTTTCCTAACCTTAGTTATCTGATGATATTTATCAGCATGTGTGGTTTTACTGATAGAACACTTACTATATCTCCTCCCAGGGATATATCCAAATCACAGGTCAATTGGAGTTTCTATAGCAGTGACGATAATCATTCCCCAATATCTCCTTCCCTTTTAATCTTGCATGGATATTGTGTCATAGATTTCCTTACTCCTTGTCTAGTTATCTTGTACCCATTTAGGCTAGGTTTAAGGAATTCACTTTGGGTTTTTTTTTGTATTGTATTTACCTATCAATTGTACTAAACCAGAGTTACTTTATAAGTTAACTGAAATTAACTTTATTGAAATAAGAATTGATTTAACTTCCATAGTAAATGAATGGTTAGTTATTAAAGGTTCTCCTATCTAGAATAAAATGGGTTGGTTCCCACACGATTTCTGATTTATATCACAATGGTCTCGTGGATCAATACATTGATATATGTATCTATCTTTGAGGGGCTATAGGACATTTTTAAGAAAAACTTCTCTAATTTGATTCTTTATCATGCATGCTGTTTATATCCAATATTCTAAACTTGTATTCCATTTTTATGTGCATATGGCGAGGACTAATTCAGAGTTAGAGATAATGATGATCCCACAACCATTGTTAAATCCCCAGTCAGGGGGTCAGGCAGGGGTCTTAGTTGAGCCAGAGATAGAGGTCTAGCATTAGGAGCTGCTTTGACTAAAGTATTAACTAGTGTAGCCTCCCCAAGCTTGAGATTAACTATAACAAAGAGGCTTATCATCCAGAGGAAATAAGACCAGATCAGGCCTCTAAGATTTTTATTATACCCATGTTACAAGATTTATTGATTTGTCTTTTCGAATGTCTAGATGACGCTCCCCAGGCAGGTATTCTATTATGTATACCAAATGGTTCTCAGACTATAGGAGGTATTCAACCACCAGGGAAGACTCTTTATTTTGGTTGTAAGACTTCAGGGGTATAGCTAGTTGCTGTGGTACCCCATATATTGAGACTTTTCCTACTAAACTTGTTGTCTCACCTATTGTTTCTGGTCCTATGATTTCCCTTGATGATTAGAAGAAATTTGAGATACTAATTTGGTTGGCCTCTCAAAAGTTTAGTGTTGCAATTGGTGATGACTCTTAGGAGAAATTTCCATGCATTATCCATATATGGAACAAGCATTATCTCCACCAAACGTGATCGGATCAAGCAGTTTGTTAAGTGTTTGGTATGATGTAATCAGTTGGCTACAATTGAGCTTTTGGCTTTAGGTGGTTCTTTTTAGAGTATCATCGAGCATACAAAGTTGATTTAGTTTTGCCAGGGCACTCAGAGTGGTGGTGCCAAGAAGATCCACTGGCATGGTGAATTTAGTGGTCCTGGGTTTTGATGTAGGGATTTCTCCAACAGAAGATCTCATGTTTACTAGGGAAGACCAGTTCAGGTAGCCTTGTATGGTTTGGGTATGTCACGACCCAAATCAGGGCCTAGTCATGACGGGTATCTCAATTCCACCATGAGCCAGAGACCTTCCCCTTAGTTACATCTAGAATAAAATAAAAGAATAAATAGAATCCAACTAAATAGTAATAAAGAGGATAGTTAATCAAAATGTAAACTCTAGGAATCAAAACCGACATCCAACCCACACTTGTCCACAAAATCCTCTAAAACCAAAAATTACCAAATAGGTCGGGACATGCCCCCTATCATAACCAAAAAGAATCCAACATGTAATTCTAAGAATAAAGGAAATATATGAAATGAAAAAGAATTTTGAAAGATGGAGGATCACCACTTCATAGCCACTCAACAGATGTAAAGAACTATGTAACGTTGTACATAAGTAACAGAAAAGCCCTTCGACGCTACATCATGAAATGATGCAGCGTCCCGGGATGGTCAGTGAGATAACTACTAGAATGTAACTCAGTGAAAGTGATAAAATAATGGCAATGCCAAAAACAAGTCAAATTCATATACACAACAACATATATAGGATGCCGGGATAGGGACAAGGGTCATGAACATAAGAGTTTAAATTATTAACCTGAACTATGTAGCTCACTCCATCCTAAGGTATTGACGAGCTATATGGGTTCATCTCCCCCTATTGAAAGGCTCCACTATGTGTTAGCCGCATGAATTGCAGAATTCATAGGAAAGGCTAAGGACACCAAGGATCTAGCCATCCCAAGATATAATATGTGAACCCAGCACACAATCATGTAGACCCCCCCATGCTGGCAAATATGGTTTTCGGTGTTAGTTTCCTCGGGACTATACCTTCACAGTGAGCTATACAATTTCCTTTAAGCCCAGATTAAAAAAGTTTGCAAATAAAACAAACCATTAACCCAGGAGTCTTTTATTAAGGCATTTATCACTTGGTATCATCATACCAATTTTTCTTTCAAACTTATATAATTATGCCAAACCAGTCCATGATGCCATTTGACTCCTAAGTTCCATTTACAATCCAAAATTTTGTCCATAAGGACTTTCAAGTTTGTGTTATCCATTTATCCATTAATGTAATGCAACAGTTTAAAAAAAGCAATTTACATTGTGCAATTATCCATGTTCAAAACTAAATTTATGATATAGGTTGTGGTTAATGCCATTACTAAGGCAAAAGTCATCAATTTGGGAAAACCCATGTTCCCCATTCCAAATTCCCATAACAATGCACTCATTTAGTCCAATAAACATAAATTTAAAGCATAAATCATCAATTCGGAATATAGGAAAACTAATTCAAGTAATCCCAATCAAAACCCCCTTAGCCTGATTTCAAACCCATCATTTAAAGCATATGGATAATAATTAATTAATTACCATAATGTAATATTAAAATTGGGGAATGAGATACATGCCTAAAATATAAAAGAAATTGAAGCCAATTCAATGTTTAGAGCCCAGATAATGAATTCTATGTAAAACCCTAGAATGTTCTTGCATTTTGAGTGTAAGAGATAAAGAGAATGATTTGATATTTGACAACTGAAGGAAAAGTGTCACTTTTATGTTGATAACTCATACAAGGGGTAAAAAAACAAAATCCCCTCTCCCTAAATGAAAAAAACAAAAACTAGATGAATTTACTATAACACTGTGGCACACTGCTATCATAGAGGGTAACCTTTATACCATGCCATTATCGTGGAGGCTAACCTTCGTAGCATGTCCTTTTCGCAAAGGCTCATTGCCTCAGGGTTCTAAAATGACCTTGAACCCTTTCCAAAATTTTCAAAACTTTCTCAAAACACCCTTTTAACACCCCTAATCACAATTCAAGTCAAAATTTGACACTACAAATATGAGAGAGTTAAAAATAAAATCATCAAAATTATATGGGGTCTCAAATTATCCCCCCCCCCTAGGATCATTCATCCCAAATAAGGAGTTAGCTCATATTTAGCACAATAATAGCAAGAATACATCAGAATAAAAATGAAAAATTTGAAAGGGAATGAATCTCATACCTCATCCAGTTTCATCCTACACGGGGAATAAGAATGATTACTTAGCTTTCATATCTTCCTTAGCTTCCTATGTAGCTTCTTCCACTTTTTGATCTCTCCCAAGAACCTTCACTAAAGCTACATCCTTCATCCTCAATCTATGAATTTGCCTATCCAAAATCTCAACCAAAACTTTCTCATAGGATAGCGAATCTGTCACACCAACTTCCTTAATAGGCACTATCAAAGAAGGGTCACTCACACACTTTTTTAGCATGGACACATAAAACACAAGATCAATAGCGTCCAAACTTGCTGGTAAATCTAACTCATAAAAGACATTCCCAATTATCCTCACAACTTGACATAGATAAACATAACGGGGACTAACCTTCCCTTTTTTTTCAAAACTAATGACTCCTTTTATAGGAGAAACCTTCAAGAACAGCCAATTGCTCACTTCAAACTCCAACTCCCTTTGCCTCACATTCGCATAAGACTTTTGGCGACTCTGAGCAGTCTTAAGTCTTTCTCTAATCACTTTCACCTTCTCCATGGCTTGGTGAACTAAGTCAGGACCAAATAACCTAGTCTCTCCTACCTCAAACGACCTAATAGGAGACATGTACCTTCTACTATAAAGAACCTTAAAAGAAGCCATCTAAATGCTAGAATGATAACTATTAATAGATGCAATCTTGATAAGAGGTAAATGATCAACCCAACTACCCTTAAAGTCAATTACATAGGCCGTTAGCTTATCCTTCTAAGCTTGAATAGTATGGTTAACTTGCCTATCCATTTGAGGGTGAAAAGCGGTGCTAAGATTCACCTGAGTAACCAAACCTCTTTGAAATAAATGTCAGAAGTGAGAAGAAAATTATGTACCACGGTCTGAAATAATGGACACAGGCACACCATGCAACTTTGCAATCTCCAAAATGAACAAATTAGCTTAATCCTTCCTAAGTATTTAGTCCTCATGGGCAAAAAGTGAGCACACTTAGTCATTTTACCACAATGACCCAAATAGCATCATACTAGTTGCGAGACCGTGGAAGACACGTAACAATTTACATATTAATTATCTCCCAATTTCACATAGTCAACTCAATCTCTTGGGACATGACACCGGGCCTCAAATGCTCAACCTTGACTTGCTGACAAATCATACACTTAGCTACAATGTTTGCCATATTTCTCTTTATATTATTCCACCTGTAGATCTCCTTTAAGTTATGATACATCTTAGTTGAACCCAGATCAAATTTACATCTAGACTCATGCACGTAGGTCAAAATCCTTTCTCGTAGTCCATCAATATTAGGAACACACAACATTTTTTGATACCTCAAGATGCCATCTTCCTATATCTAAAAATCCATAACTTTTTTATGGCCCACATCATTCTTAATCTACATTAGTATGGGATCCAAAGCCAGCTTTCCCTTAACCTCAACACCAAGAGATGATTTAACCACCTCTTGTACAATCACTCCTTCATCCTTAGAGTCTAACAGAAAAACTCCCAAGTTAGATAGCCTATGAATATCTTTCACTAACCTTATTTTCTCCTCAACAACATGGGATAAAATCCATATATATAACCTTATAGGAGAATCATCAATAACATTAGCTTTACCTAGATGGTAGTGAAGGTTCAAGTCATAATCCTTAAGTAGCTTGAGCTACCGGCTCTGCCTAAGATTCAATTTCATCTGCATAAATACATACTGCAAGCTCTTTTGATCAGAATAAATATCCACATGCACCCTAAATAAATAATCACGCCAAATCTTCAAGCCAAAGACCACCGTTACCAACTCTAAATCATGAGTCGGGTTATTCTTTTCATGAATCTTAAGCTGCCAGGGTGCATAAGCTACAACCTTACCATGATGTATCAAAACATGACCCAAAACCATAGGTGATGAATCACAATACACCACAAACCATCCATACCTTCGGGTAGGGTTAAAATAGGCACAGAAGTCAACTTATCCTTCAATCTCTCAAAACTACCTTCACAAGCATCTGACCACAAAAACTTAACCTTTTTTCTGAGTTAGTTTCATCAACGGAGTAGTAATAGATGAGAACTCCCCACAAACCTCCTATAATACCCTACTAAGCCTAAAAATCTCCTATCGACTAGAGTCATGGGTCTAGGCCATTTTTAAACTACCTCACCTTTCTGTGGATCTACCTTGATGCCCTCACTAGAAACCATATGCCCAAGAATGGTCAGAACACGTATCAAAAATTCACACTTAGAAATCTTTGCATATAACTTATGGTACATAAGAGTCTGCTACACAATTCAGAGGTGATTGGCATTATCCTTCTCACTCTTAGAGTACATCATTATGTCATGAATGAAAACTATCACAAACAAGTCCAAAAACTGCTTGAACACCCAATTCTTTATATCCATGAACATAGCTGGAGCATTAGTCAACCCAAATAACATAACCAAAAACTAATAATAACCATATCGAGTTTGGAAATCAGTCTTAGGAATATTAGCATCCCTAATTTTCAGTTGATGGTTTCCCAAAAGAAGATCAATCTTAGAGAAACACCTAGCACCCTAAAGCTGATCAAAAAGATCATCAATCCTAGAAAAAGGATACTCATTTCCCATTGTAAACTTATTCAATTAACGATAGTCTATACACATCCAAAGAGACCCATCATTCTTCTACATAAAAAATTTAGGAGCACCCCATAGGGCAATACTAGGATGAATTGAAACCTCATCAAGAAGATTCTTTAGGTACTCTTTAAGATCTTTTAGTTCAGATGGATCCACCCTATAAGGAGGAATAGAAAGAGAATGAGTATTTGGTAGAAAATTAATTCCAAAATCTATTTCCCCATCGAGAGAAATTCCAAAAAGATAATCGAGAAAAACCTCAGGGAATTTATTAACCATAGGGATAGATTACAAAGAGGGACTTTCAAAATTAGAATCCTTAACCCTAACTACATGATATAGACACCCTTTGGGTAATAAGAAACTTTCCTCCAATTCAATCATCGGTTTAGTAGAAAAATGGAAACTAAACTTTAGGGTCCTACAATCCAAGTAAGCATAGCACGAATGGAGTAAATCCATCCCCAAGATCACATCAACATCCACCATATCCAACTCTATCAGATCCACCAAAGTCTCCCTATTATGTATAGACACCATACAACCCCTATAGATTTTCCTATCAATAACAGAATTACCCATCGGAGTTCACACAATAAAGAGGGAAAAATATTTTTAGGACCGAAACCAAAGTGTATAGCCACATAAATGGTCACATTAGATAGAGAAAAACCTAGATAAAACGATCAATAAATATCATGAGAGAAGAGTTGTCACATACCATTAACAATATCTAGGGATGCCTCAGATTCCTGATGAGTAGCAAGTGCATAGAGATGATTTTGGCCAGTGTTGGTCCTCAAAGTGGCACCCTTAGGTGCTGAAGCTGAAGAAGTGGAGATCAAAACCTTATTAGCTATAGTAGCAACTTTAGTTATGGGATAATTTCTCTACAGATAATCAGGTTGCCCAAAATTGAAACATAAGTTCCTCTCTTCCTCGCAATAACAATGGTGAAGTTTTGTAAGAAAAATTGGTAAAGAGGATTAGGTGGGGCTAACAGAGCTCCCTAACCTAAGATTGGTCACCTTATTCCTTAGGAACATTGCTAGCCTAAAAATAATGATCATCTAAAGGCTTAGGATAAGAAGAAGTAGCCATCAGATAAGAACTTCCGTATTTCTTCTTCTTGGTCTACTATCTACCATTCTCCTATCATCATGCTGACCCCCACCCTAATCTGAATATCTAAAATTTTTGTTCTACCTTTTTTCTATCTCTAATTTCTTTTTCTCATCCTCCACCTATTGTATATAAACCACTAACTTGGAGATGTCCATATAATTATTTAGCATCCCAGCCTTTTACTCTTATACCAAGTCACGGGACAAACTAGAAGCAAACTTTCTCATTCTAGACTTCATGTTAGACATAAACTCTGGAGCAGAACTGGCCAACTACTGAAACTTTAGAGCATAGTCCTTAACACTCATCTTACCTTTCTTAAGATTCACAAATTCTTTAGCCTTAGCTTTCCTCAAATTCTATGGAAAGAAATGATCAAGAAAAGTACTGGAAAATTCATCCCACACCGTGTACTCAATGTATCACCCCTCATCACTTCCCACTTCTCATACCACTGATAAGCCACATCTTTCAACTAATAAGTAGCAAACTCATCACCTTTTAAATAAGTAGCATACATCATCCTAACGATTTTCTCCACCTCATTAATAAATCCCTATTGATCCTCTTCAACTTTTAGAGCCTGTAAATATTAGGGAATTCAACCCATAAAATGGCCAACCCGAATAAGCTCAGATGAACTAATAATAAGACCAACATAGTCAGATGGAAGAGACTGTAGTGCCACAAATTAGGCAAGCATATGAATAGATTGATGGAACTCTAAATTAAAGATATCTCCCTCAAGTGATTGAGCATAATTATCACTATCCTCAGAAAGACTAGTAGGGACTGGTGGAACTCCAGGTAAGTAGGTATAATTAGGAATAGGGACCCTAGATCGAGTCTACATCCCATGACTAGGGTGAGTCTTCTTCACATTCTCTTCAGGTGGGTTAGAGTTCCAACAAATGTTAGATCTTTGAGGAGACATGATCTGGAACATAAGTAATCTAGGAGTTAGAAAAGTTTCATAATACAAAAATCTATAGCCTAAAATAGAACACAAGAAAGGGAAACATTCCAAAATATTTTGTAACCTCCCCTTTATAAGTGTGGTGTGCTACATACCCACAAAAAGAAATCTACTTAATATGGCTTTATGGACATCGAATGACCCCAAACCTTGCTCTAATACCAAGCTTCTTACAAGCCCAACTAGGGCCTAATCGTGATGGGTATCTTAATCCCACCGTTAACCAAGGACAACCACCTTATCCTAACATCTATAACACAATAAAAGAATATAGAAAAAGCCAACAAAATAGTACTAAAGAGGATAGATAATTAGAATATAAAGTCTAAGAATCAAAATCAATATCCAACCTACACTTGTACATTAAAGCCTATAAAATAAAAAATGCCCAATAGGTTGAGACATGCACTCGACTATGACCAAAAAGAATCCAACATAAATTACTAAGAAAGAAAGAAAATATTTAAAATGACCAGTCCTTCTGAAAAAGAAGGCTCACCACTTCATAGCCACTCAACAGATGTACCAAACCAATTAATGTTGCACAGGAGTAACAAAATATCCCTTGAATCATACATCATGAAATGATGCAGCATCTTGGGATGGTCAGTGGGATAAGCACTAATATGTAACTCAGGAAAAGTGATACATAAAGCAAATTCCATAAACCAATCCAAAACATAAGTACAACAATTATGCAAACATATATAGGATGTCAGGATAGGAACAATGGACATGAAATGAGAGTTTAAATCATTAACCTAAACTATGTAGCTCACTCCATCCTAAATACACCTATGGGATATATGGGTTAAATCCCCCTGTTGATAGGGTACCATCGCGTGTTAGCCACATAAACTAAGAAATTTAAAGAAAAGGCTAATGACATGAAAGCTCTAGCTATTCCAAAATATAATATAACACCCAGATTTGCTGAACTAAGATGCTACACACTGCTCATGACCCTGAAGGACCACAAGCTAACTCAGGACTGATATCTGTACCAGTATACTATATAAAATACTAAATAATGTAGAAAAACGCACTGAAAAGCCATAAGGTTCAATACTAAAAAAAACATGGATGAGATAACATTTGTGGGGTAGTACAATAGCCAAAACAAAATTGTAAACAGTGAAGTCTGAAACATAATAGTTTCTATCTAGTCTGAAAGCCTCAACTATCTGAATAATCTGAATAAGAAATTGATGGGATATGTCCCCAACTAAATCCAACTAATAACTAATCAATGAAATAGTGGAGAAATAATCATGTCCTTGAAGGATGACGAATCACTTCTATTCTAATTGCTGAGACTGGAATCTACTGCTGATCTAGAACTCTTGTCTCTAAACCCATAGTGTAACATAAAAAGAAATCACCACAGTGCCAATGCGTCAGTATAATGAAATGTACTAAGTATAAATGTGAGGTAGGCTAATGCAAGGGTTAACATGCATGAATAATGCTAGCTGGCTGTCTAACATAAATGCTAGAATGCATACATAAATACGTAACTATAACTGAAACTGTGAGATCGTGAATACTGATGATATGACATACTAATAACTGATATAATTGATAGCATAAATAGTTGTATTTGAATGTAACTGCTAACATGGGTGACTGTATCTAACAGTCCTAAATCTGATGAAACTATCTAAGGTTCTTACTATATCAAAGTCGACTATAACTGACAGTCTTGAATCTGAAGAACTATCTGAGTTCTTTTACTGAGACTGGTACTGAAACTGTGGGAGGAAGTATTTAACTGACATACCCCTGATACACCATCATAGCTGAGTTGGGGTCCAATCTGTAACCCCAATTGGAAAGATGTCAATACCGTGCCACTGGTAAGGACAAGTTATGGATGACCCTTATCTGATAGAGTCCATAAAAAAGAATTGTGGGGCTTTTATCTTACAGTGCTTATCCATCTCATCAACCCTCATTGGATAGTGTTGATATCTCAACCTATGCTGGGTACATAGTTCTGGAATGCAAGGATGACTTTTAAGGATCACACCCTCATCTGATAGAGTGTTTTCCCATCCTTGGGTTCACTCGGTGCTACTTACTACTCCCATATGAATGGACACTAAACAAGATTTACTGAACTGAACATGAGCTGAGTTACTAAGCTCCATTGACTGACGGAATGCTACTGATAACTGACAACTAACTGAGTCATAAGATCATGGAGATTTTTCCTGATTCATAAGACTATCTAAAGTCGAAGGATTCATAGCTTGACTGAGAGTATTGTGAAAACATGACATGGCTCTAGGTACACAGCTAATATTTTGGGTACGAGTACTCCCAGGACTCGATTGAAGTAAACTGACAAAGCTTGACTTACTTGAAAACATAATAATCATCATAAAACATTTACTGAAGCATTTCATCAAACATATGATAGGCATCATCTTGTACGTACATGGGGATTTCATGATATCATGTTAATTTGACACTTTCCCTTCATCTAGGCATTCAACCAAACATATAGTAGGCATAAAATATGTAAACAACATTATACAACAATTAATTATCATGATTCAATTCCAATTTAATCATTCAAGAGTTTAGTCCTAGGGTTTCATGAATCTATACTGTTACAAATCAACCCATATAGAATTTAACACTCATTCATGGAATACAATTCAATTACTCATTATGAACATGAACAAAAGTAGCCCAATCATGAACTTCATAATAAAATCCATAACTTGAATTTAAAAAAAGAAGATTCTTGGGCTTCATGGACGAAAGGAGTTCATGAATGAACATTATACATACCTTAATTCGTAATTTCGTGAAGATTGATGGTGAAACCTTCTTGAGTTTGAATCTCCAATAGAAACTCTAGCTTGTTATTGAGAGAAAGTTGATAGAAAATAGTATATTTTGTGTGAAGAATAGCTAAATCACTTGTTATTAGGTTTAAATAGGGGTAGGAAATTGACCCTTTTAACCCTGGATGCACTATTTAATTTTAGTAAAATTATCTCGAACTGGGCCCCTGGCGCAACGGGGTGTTATCGCTCCATGTCACTAGAAATTAACAATTGGGAAATTGAGGGATGGTGTGATGCGGAGCCATCGCGTTTTCCTTTGCTTTGTGACCTAGAACTTTGGCAAGATGCAGGGGAAATTGCGTTGAGACACTAGAAAAAGGACAATTCTGAATTTGAGTGTTGGCTTAACGCGCCATAATTGTGGACACCTATTGGAAATTGACAAATTCCATTTCCTCTTGTGGCGTGGCACGCCACTGAATAATATGGTGTTGCTTTACGATGGAAACTTGAAATAGTGATAACTTCTTACCCGGTTATCAGATTTAAGAAAATCATATATCGATGGAAAGTTTATTGAATTTTCCACATAAAAAAAAAGTGAAAATATTGAAAATTCCTCATGGAATAATTATCCCTCACTTTAAAATCTAATGCTAGGCATTCTTGGGATGAAATTTGCTAGAAATATTTGGGGTATTACAATATCTCCCCCTTGAGAACATTCATCCTCGAATGAGATTGACTAGGAGGGGAAATAATAAGATGAACATCAACTGAACATAAATAACTGGAACATGATCTCATGACTGACAAGATGAACATAATATACTGAACATGCATATCTGATGCATGTGTAACTGAGTCATGAATGCATGACTGAATGTTCCAAAGAACTAAGTTTCTCTCAATGAGAATGCATTTCTGATGCATAATTATATAACTGAGCTAATACATAAATGCATGACTGAATATGCAATGGTACTTGATACCAAGTTTATACTGGGAACATGAACATGAAACTGAATACCAAGTACGTGATGAACACTGATCATAAAAATGAGTAAGCTTAAGGAGAACTATTACCTTTAGCTTGATTTGAGTTGGTAGAGAAGAGGTAAGGATACTTGGTACATATGTCTGCATCTGCTTCCCAAGTAGCTCCCTCGATGGACTGATTTTACGAAAGAACTTTAAATAGAGGGACTTCTTTATTCCTCAATCTATGAGTCTGATAGTCTAAGATTTTGACTGGAATCTCTTCATAAGAGAGACTATTTTAAACATCAATGCTCTGAATAGGGACTACGATTGGTGGGTCACCTATACACTTCTTGAGCAAAGAGACATGGAAGACTGGATGAACTAAGTCTAGATCTGAAGGAAATTCAAGCTCATAAGCAACCTTGCGGAAACGACTGAGAATTTTGAAGGGACTGATATATCGGGGACTAAGCTTTCCCTTCTTGCCAAATCTCTTCACTCCCTTCATGGGAGAGATCTTTAGATAGATATGACCATCAACCTCAAACTTAATATCTTTTCTACGAACATCTATATAAGACTTCTGTCGGCTCTGAGCAGCCTGGATTCTTTCTCTGATTAACTGGACTTTTTCTAAGGCGTCGAACACTAAGTCAGGACCTAGACTGAGGCATCACTAACTTCAAACCAACCAATTGGAGATAAACATATCCTACCATAGAGAGCTTTGAATGGAGCCATCTAAATACTGAAATGATAGCTATTGTTGTATGCAAACTCAATTAAATACAAGTGGTCATCCCAAATTCCCTAGAAATCAATTGCACATGCCCTTAGCATATCTTCTAAAGTTTGAATGGTATTTTCTGCTAGACTATCTATCTAAGGATAGAAGGTTGTACTTAGATAAACTTAGGTACCGAAACCCTTTTGGAATGCTTTCCAGAGATGAGACGTGAACTGAGTACCTCTATCTGAGATAATGGACAACAGAACACTGTGCAATCTGACTAAGTCCTTGATATAGAGTTTGGCATAATCCTCTGCTGAATAAAAGGTATGAACTACAAAGAAATAAGATGATTTGGTCATTGTATCTACAATGACCCAGACTGAACCATGTTGATGATGAGTTCAAGGAAAACCCATCACGAAGTCCATGTTCACAACTTCCCACTTCCAAGTAAGAATACTAAATTCCCGCATGGACCCACTAGGCTTCTGATGCTCTATATTAACTTGCTGACATGTAGAGCACTTAGCCACAAACTCTGAAATATCTCTCTTCATCCCACTCCACCAATAGATGTCCTGCAAGTTATGGTACATCTTTGTGGGCTCTGGATGAATAGAGTAGCGCGCACCATGCACTTTTGAAAGAATTTTCTTCCTTAAGTCATCTATACCTGGAACAAAGAGACGACCCTAACAACGCAAAACACTATTTTCCCCTTGGGAGAAAACCTCTACTTTCTGATCCTGAACTAACTCTTTTAACTTGACAAGGCTGGGATCTCTATCTTGTTTTTTTTTTACCTTGGAAACTAGAGATGATTCTGAACTATTCTAAAAACATACACCACTCTCTGAAGAATCGACTAAGAGAACGCCTAGTATGGCAAGATGATGGACTTCTTGAGCTAACTTCTTATTACTATCCTACACATGAGAAGCACTACCCATGGATAACCTACTGAGAGCATCGGCCACTATGTTGGCCTTGCTCAGATGATATAGTACACTTATAGTCTTTCAAGAGCTCTAACCACCTTCTCTGATGAAGATTAAGATCTTTTTGAGAAAAGAGATACTGAAGACTCTTGTGATTTGTGAAGACATCTACATGAAATCCATAGAGATAATGTCTCCAAAATATTTTAGGCAAAGACTACGGTTGCTAACTCAAGATCCTGAGTAGGATAATTCCTCTCATGAGTTTTAAGCGGTCGGGAGGCGTAGTCTATGACCTTACCATGCTACATGAGGAAACAACCCAAACCTACTCTGGATTCATCACAATACATCACGAACCCATCTGAACTATTTGGAAGAGCTAAGACTGGGGCTGAGGTAAGTCGATTCTTCAACTCCTAAAAACTCTTTTCGCAAGGGTCTGACCACTCAAAGATGACTTTCTTCTGAGTCAATACGGACATAGAGGATACAATAGATAAAAATCCTTCACCAAACCATCTGTTATATCCAGCCAAACCCAAGAAACTCTTGATATCTAATGGAGAGACAGGGCTTGGCCAGTTTCTTAATTCTTTGATCTTTTAAGGATCAACTCTAATGCTATCATCAGAAATGATGTGACCAAGGAATGCTACAGACCTTAGCCGAAATTTGCACTTACTGAATTTGATGAATAGCTAATGATCTCTGAGATTCTAAAGTACTCTTTTGAGATGGTTTGCATGATCATGCTCAGTACGGGAATAGATCAGAATATTATTTATGAAGACTATGATGAACATGTCCAAGTACTGCTTGAACACGTGGTTGACCAAGTCCATGAAAGCTGCTGGGGTATTGGTAAGACCAAATAACATGACTAAGACATCAAAGTGACCATACCGAGTATGGAAAGCTATTTTTGGAATGTCACTTTCTCTAAATCTGAGCTAATGATAGCTAGATCTGAGGTCTATCTTAGAGAATTAACGGGTTCCCTAAAGCTGGTAAAATAAGTCATTAATTCTGGGAAGAGGATACCTGTTCTGGACCGTAACCTTATTGAGTTGACGGTAATAAATGCACATTCTGAGAGAACCATCTTTTTTGCATACGAATAAGACTGGGTCTGATGAATCCCTTATCTAAGAGATCCTTCAACTATTCTTTCAATTCTATGAGTTTTGATAGTGCCATTCTATATGGTGGAATAGAGAAAGGATGAGTATCTAGAAGAAGATTAACGTTGAAGTCTATTTCCCTTTCCAGAGGAATTCCTGGAAGATCTTTTGGAAAGACATTTGAATATTCATTCACTACTGGGATTGATTCAACACTGGGAGTTTTGGAACTAGTGTCCTTAACTCGAACAAAATGATAGGCATATCCTTTAGAAATCACTTTCCTTGCCCGAAGGTAGGAAACAAGCTGACCCCTGAAAGCGGATACACTACCCTTCCACTCAAGGATAGGTTCATTTGGAAACTGAAACTAGACTATTCTTTTTCTTCAGTCGACTGTGGTATAGCAGGAATGAACCCAATCTATGCTGAGAATGACATCAAAATTAGTCATCTCTAATTCGACTAAGTCTGCTAAAGTGACTTTCTGAAATATCATAACTGAGCAGTTCTTATATACCCACCAAGCTATGATGGTTTTTCCCACTGAGGTAAAGACTGAGAAAGCTCTACTAGAATTTTGGGACTGATTCTAAAATCAACTGCTATATAGGGAGTAACGAACAACAAAGAAGCTCCTAGATCTAGCAAAGCGTAAACATGCACATGAAAGATCTGTAACGTACCAGTAACTACATCAGGAGAAATTTCCTGATCTTGTCGGGTTTAAAGAGCATATAGTCAATTTAGGAGTTGCCTGGTGATGTTGGGCGTATTTATACGTCTAAGCACTATAATTTACCCATGTTTTATATAAGTTTTGAGGATAAAATACATAATTCTTGAACTTTGTCTATTTTTAGTTAAGTAAGCTGACCTATGTGATAAGCATGCTTTTTAGGTACCAATAAGGAAGATTACGACACTTTGGAAGAGTGCACTGCATTTCCAATCGCCTGTGCTCACTGCCTCACATAGGCGATAGGTTAGGCGCCACCTATGTCAACACAGGCGATAGGTTAGGCACCGTTTGTACCATTGCCTTTGCTCACTACCTGACTTAGGCAATAGGCTAGGCGCCGCCTATGTCAACTTAGGCGATAGGTTAGGTGCCGCTTATGCCAACTTAGGAGATAGGTTAGGCGCCGCCTATGTCAACTTAGGCAATAGCTTGGGCACCGCCTATCCTATGCCCACTGGCTAGTTACTTTGCTACTTGTTTTATAAGAAAAATAGTACCAAATAACTTTGCTATTTGCTCCAATGATGATCTCCATGCAGGTGGCATGACTCCTAATGTGGATGAGAAGTACTACTATCCAGGTTCTTTATCTTGTTATTTGCACTGGGGACAGTGCTGAGCATAAGTGTGGAGTGGCTGGTTACTTTTCTACTTGTTTTGTAAGAAAATAGGACCTTCTTCATAGTATACTTCTTGATAGGATTAGTTATTTTATTTATTTCATTTTGTTAGTTATTTACTCATAATTAGGTGCTTTTCCTGATGATGGATGGATGACGACCGTCTTAAGAGAAAATTAGTCATTTAATTGCATATAACTGTTCTTGTGGGTCACATGACATTATAACATAAGTATGTGATGGATCATTACATTTGAAACACCTAGGCTCTAGTTGTGACTCTTGTTGTGATTGTTGGTTTTAGTTGAATTCATGTAATTGTTGGGTCGAGAATCTATAATGCTCCTAATTGAGTTAACCATGTGCCATGAGTGTGTAAGACTGTTGTATATTCCTTATTGCAACTGATACTAGAACTTTCCTGGTGTGTGTGCAAAGCAAAATAAAGATTGTGAGTTTAGGAGATGATATAGGCATTTCTTTGATAGCCATTGTTCATACCTTCTTTTGACCTACCTTTGTACATTATCTTACCTAGCCATATTGAGACTTTAGCTTATTCTTTTGTTATCCTCATATGTAGCCTATTCCGTTATTTAATAGACTGTAATTTAATCAAAAAAACTCCTAAGCGCTTTAATGTAAAATCAATGTGAGTTAGGAGTTTGAGAATAAGAGAAAAAAAGGTGAAATTGATGCCCCAAAGTCTAGTCATTGGCGTGAGCAATTGATGTGGTTGGGAGTAGCTAAAATTGTTGAAAAAGTTAAAAATTTTATCCCAGACATGTTACAATGAACCTGTTTTGGCCTTGGCCTTTCTTGGACATTGTGCAACTCAACTAAGGCAAATTGCTTAAGTTGAGGGTGGCTATTATAGGGGTGTGTAACATGAAAAGGGTGCAAAAAAAAATAATAATAATAATTGAAAGGGTTGCATACTCCTACCAGTGTTATTAGTTAAGCTTAACGAGTTGGGGTGAAAAGCAAATCTGTGAAGATAGAAGAAGTGGTAATTGGTTGTTTGATATTGATCTTAATTGCATAATGTAGTGTATTAACGTTCTTAGGAAAGATAGTCACTATTTCTAGCCAAAATAGTTCCTACCCATCCTTTAGCCTGTATTACAACCAGTAAAAGACCTATTTGATCCTAATCTTAGCATTCTGATATTAGTGGAGTATTACATTAAGGGCAAGCATATGGTCATCAGTTATAATTTGAGAATTCTTTGTGAGAGTGAGCGCAACTTGATTCTTGTACCCATTTTGTTAGAAATTGCATGATTGTGAGTGGTTATGGGTAACTCTCTTTTGAGGGCACATGGTTTATGAAGGTTGGGTAATTTATATGATTTTTTTCTTAAACGATATGCATGAAATTGACAACTTAATGAGTCTATTCTTGAGGGTAGGTTGTATCTAGGAATGATTCCTAAAGCTACTTCTTGTTCATAATTGTTGTGTGAGCCTATTTGAGCATCTTGTCTTCCTTTGTAGGTGCTAAGGCTTGTGTAGTATGAATAAATAGATATGTTTTTTGAGGACGAACAAAGGTTTAAGTGTAGGGTAGTGATGTTGAGCGTATTTATACGTCTAAGCACCATAACTTACCCATGTTTTAGCTAAGTTTTGAGGATAAAATACATAATTCTTGAACTTTGTCTATTTTTAGTTAAGTGAGCTGACCTATGTGATTAGCATTCTTTTCAGGTACTAATAAGGAAGATTATGACACTTTGGGGACCTGTGGATAGCAAAGGAAACTTCACATAAAAGTAAAGCAGCTTTTGGACTGAATGTGATATATGGGAACTTTTTCCCGGGCAAACTCAATATTTTTAAATAGTTAAGGATGCAAAAGTAATTTATTAGAGAAAGATGTTGTTAAAAGCCTTATGGCTGAATTTTTAGGGATTCATTATTCTATATTATTTCAAAAAGGAGAAAAAGCGGCTTAGCTTGAGGAGAAGGAGAGAGAAATCTTTTTCTCTTTTATTTTCGCTATTCATCTTCTCCACCAAGATCGTTCTAAGTTTTTGTATGATGAATATTTCTTTTGTGATTTCCATTTTATTCATGAGTAGCTAAGTTTATTTTTTAGGGTTATGGAAACCTTGTAGTATACTCTCTATTGCTATGGGTTTTAAAATTTATGATGTGTTAATTCACTTATGTCATTACTCTCTTCGTTATGATTGAATTCTCGTGGTTGCAAACATAGGGAATGTGCCATTATAGCAATAATTTGTTCGATAGAAAAGTTACTGTTTGGAAAAGAGAGCAGTGACAAGAAAATAGGGTTTCCAACCTCTATATTACACGTTAATGCCTTAGCAGGATTAACTACTTGGAGAGTTCGTATGATTGGTTGTACACTTTGGATTTGAGAGAACTAAGGTGAATAAATCCTTGATGGTTGAGAAACACTTGGATTTAGAATTAGAATACATCTCTCTATAAGTGCATGCATGTATAAATCCTTATTACTCATAGTTAATAGAGAAGTAAAAGCTACAAGGTGGACATAACCCTAACTTGTCATTCTCTGTGATCAAATATTAATACACATATTGCTTCATTGTTATATTGTAACTATCATTTAAAATTTAAACCAAAACCCCCTATTCAGGAACCTCTGACCAACAGTCCAGTAACAACTACAATATTTAGTAACACAGTATTCCCTGTGAGATTTGACACCCAACCTGGTTGGGTTCTATATTTGACAACGACCGCTTACTCTTTCGTAAGAGAGGTCTAATTTGGGCGTATCACCCGCTAGTAGCACTGGTGGTGACACCCTACAGATTTGGGCGACCGAACTAAGCTGAGAAGCAGAGATGACTCTGATAACCTGACTGAGGTCAGTCTCTGACTCTATGGCCTGGCTTTCCACAACAAAACAGTCATCGCTGCCATCTCTGCAAGCACCCTTATAGTTCTTATCACAAGTCTGACAAAGGGGTTAGTTCGGGCATTGTTAACACTGCCCTGAGACTTAGATCCTGGCACTCTATCTCGGAACTTAGGAAATGGAGAACTAGCTAAAGAAGGAGCTGGAACTGATGACTTAGGATGAAACTAAGAACGGTTTCCTTCTTCTGATTTAGGCTGACTAAAATTGAAGCTACCTGTCCTAGCTTTCTAATTCTATTTTTCCCTCTGCTTAATCCTATGCTTCTCTATCTATTGAGTATGGAACATAAGTCTGGATAAAGTTATGTCACTATTTAGCATGGCAGATCTGCACTCATAACCACGTTATTATTTACCCCTGAAGTGAACTTACTCATCTTGGCTCTATCGTCTGCAACCACATGAGGGGCATATATGGCTAATTGAGTAAACTTTAGAGAATACTCTTTCACCATCATATTGCCCTTCCTGAGGTTGATGAATTCTAGCACCTTAGCCTTTCGAAGCTCTTGGGGAAATAATATGTCTAAGAATGCAGTGACAAACTCCTCCCACTTTATAGGACCTGCATCATCTAACCTTTCTGACTTCCACTATTTGAACCAAGTATGAACCACATCCTGCAACTAGTATGCAGCTAACTTAGCACTCTCAACAGTAGTCACCACATGATGCCTGTCACTTTCTAAACTTGATCAATGAATTCCTGAGGTTCTTCATCTACTTTAGACCCATGGAATGATGGAGGATTCATTTGGGTGAAGTCCCGAATCCTAGCTACAGCTGAGTTGGCCACTGGGTTGGCCAGAACGACAGTTGATCGCTTATTATGGGAAGCTACTGACTGAGAAAAAGTAGTAAATATGGTCATGAACTCCGCATGAGAAACATGATCTCCCAAAGGTTCTTCGGGCTGAGGGGCTGACTGATTTCTTCTCCTAGGAGGCATATTCTTAAATAAAGAGAAAAAGCAAATTAGATTGAGAGATTGACTTGTGATTATGCTCACTGGCACGACAAGAATACTGAAAGAGGAGAAACTATTCCTAAACATCTCATATCCTCTTGAATATAAATATGGCACGCAACACACCCATGCACAAGACTCTACAAGATATGTCTTTCAGACTTCCTAGGACTCTATTAAACCTTAGGCTCTAATACCAAGATTGTAACACCTCAATTTTCTGAACCGGAATGCTACAAGGTGCTCATGACCCTGAAGGACCATAATCTAACCCATGACTGATATCTATACCTGTATACTGCATAAAATACTAAATAATATGGAAACATGCATTAAAAGGACATAAGGTTAAATACTGAATACAACATAGATGAGATAACATTTGTGGGATAACACAATACCCAAAACAGAAATGAAAGGACTGAAGTCTGAAACATAATAGTCTGCATCTAGACTGAAAGCCTCTACTTTCTTAATAATCGAAATAAGGAGTTGAAGAGATATGTCCTCAACTAAATCCAAGTAATAAATAATCAATGAAATAGTTGAGAAATAATCATGTCCTCTAAGGATGATGATTCACTTCTATTCTGACCATTGAGACTGGAATCTACTGTTGATCTGGAACTCGTGTCTATAAACGTATGGTGTAACATAAAAAGAAAGAACCATATCACAAATTCATCAGTATAATGGAATTTACTGAGTATACATGTGAGGTAGGCTAATGCAAGGGTTAACATGCATGAATAATACTAGCTGACTGTCTAACATGAATACAAGGATGCATACATAAATATGTAACTGCAATTGAAACTGTGATATCGTGATTACTAAATCTAAATAATGATGACATGACATACTAATAATTGATATAACTTATAGCATAAATAGATGTATCTAAATATAACTAATAACATGGGTGATTGTATCTGATAGTCCTGAATCAGATGGAACTATGTGAGTTCTTTACTGTATTTGAGTCAAATGTATCTGACAGTCTTAAATCTAAAGAACTATCTAAGTTCTTTTACTAAGACTGGTACTGAAACTGTGGGAGGTAGATTTAACCGACATGCCCCTAATACTCCATTATTGCTGAGTTGGGGTCTAATCTGTAACCCCAATTAGACGGGTGTCAATACCGCGACACTGGTAAGGACAAGTTATGGGAGACCCTTATCTGATAGTGTCCCTAAAAGATAATGGTGGGGCCCTTATCTGACAGTGCTTATCTACCTCATTAACGCTCATTGAATAGTGTTGATGTCTCAACCTATGATGGCTGCATAGTTCTGGAATGCAAGGATGACTTTTAAGGATCACACCCTCATCTGATAGTGTGTGTATCCATCCTTGGGTTAACTCGATATTAATTCCTACTCCCATCTGAATGGACAACAAACATAATTTACTGAACTGAATATGAGCTGAGTTACTAAGTTCCGTTGACTATAAAATACTACTAATATCTGACAATTGACTGAGTTATAAGATCATGGAGAGTTTTCTGAGTCATAAGACTATCTGAAGTCTAAGGATTCATAGCTTGACTGAGAGTATCGTGAAAACATGACATGGATCTAAGTACACAGCAAATGTTTTGGGTACAAGTACCCCCAGGACTCGATGGAAGGAAACTGAAAAAGCATGACTTACTTGAATACATAATAATCATCATAATACATTTACTAAAGCATTTCATCAAACATGTGATAGGCATAAGCTTGTACGTACATGGGGATATCATGGTATTATGGTAATTAGACACTTTCCCTTCATCTAGGCATTCAACCAAACACATAGTAGGCATAAAATATGTAAACAACATCATACAATAATAAACTGTTGTTATTCAATTCCAATTTAATCATTCAAGAGTTTAGTCCTAGGGTTTCATGAATTTATACTGTTACAAATCAACCAATTTGGAATTTAACACTCATTCATGAAATACAATTCAATTACTCATTATCAACATGAACGAAAGTAGCCCAATCATGAACTTCATAAGAAAATCCATAACTTGAATTTAAAAAAAGAAGATTATTAGGCTTCATGGACGAAAGGAGTCCATGAATGAACACTATGCATACCTTAATTCATGATTTCGTGAAGATTGATGGTGAAACCTTCTTGAGTTTGAATCTCCAATAGAAAATCTAGCTTGTTCTTGAGAGAAACTTGAGAGAAAATAGTATATTTTTGGTGAAGAATAGCTAAATTACGTGTTATTGGGTTTAAATAGGGGTAGGAAATTGACCCTTTTAACCTTGAATGCATTATTTAATTTTAGTAAAATTTTCTCGAACTGGGCCCCTGGCACAACGCGACGTTATTGCATCGTGTCACTAAAAATTGACAATTGAGAAATTGAGGGATGGCCCTATGCAGAGCCATCACGTTGCCCCTTCCTTCGTGACCTGGTACTTCGGTACGACACGGGGAAAATCGTGCTGAGACACTGGAAAAAGGACAATTCTGAATTTAAGTGTTGGAGTGACGCTCCATTATCGCAAACACCTACTGGAAATTGCCAAATGCCATTTCCTCTTGTGGCGTGGTGCGCCACTTACTAATATGATGCTGGTTTACAATTGGAACTTGAAATAGTCACAACTTCTAACCCGGTTATCTGATTTAAGCGAATCATATATCGATGGAAATCTTATCGATATTTCCACATGAAAAAATATAAAAATCTTAAAAATTCCTCATGGAATAATTATCCTTCACTTTAGAAGCTAATACTAGGTATTCTTGGGATGAAAGTTGCTAGAAATATTTGGGGTACTACTTATAATGTGTAAACCAAAAACACGGTCAAATAGACCCACCATGCTAGCAAACGGGGTTTCTAGTTTGGTTGTGATTAGATGACATAAAAACAATGTTAATTAAGTAATTGAGTTTTTTTTAAAGCTTAACATGGAATAGTTAGTGGTCAGTAATAAGTTTTAGGTTGCTATTGGATAGTGAAATTCAATTGTAATTGGGTCATGAACTGCTTTAAATAAAGTTTGTTTCTTAGATTCTCATATCGTCATTTTATAAGATGGTTGAGAATTACTAAACTGTTAATTTCTTGGTTGTTTGTGAGCTTATGAGGAAAGAATGGAAAAGCTCTTGGTTAAAATCCATTTCTTTCCTATATCCTTATTTTAGTTAAGAGTCTTTATTATCTTAGTATTTAAATTTTTATTTCTATTAGTTAAACATTAAGAACATACATACTCTAACCCTATTTTGAATATTTTATACATGATCACTACGATGACATGTCGTCACTTGGAGTCCAACCACAAGGGTGAAGAAACCAACCCCCAAAAATTAGCTCAAATGGAGTCATCGCCCTCTTGGGGGTCGGGTATGTTTTGAAAAATAATGACAATAAAGACAGGCAATAGCTGAATTCTCATATAAAGCAGATATAGATTTATTAAAATATAAATAACCTCATTACTCCCTTCTTTTCTTATATCATATGTTACTATGTTAAACATCTCAACAACTTGATAACTTTTACTATTATACCATAGCCACACACTTTAATACAACTTATGTATTATGCCTGCATATTTTTGCTTTACATGACTTTTAAATATTAAAATATTTTATTTAGTACTGTTAAATAAATTTCTTTAAGGATTTCTTTCATCTGGTCTTAAGACATTTAACAGAGTTGATATAGAAATTGGGATAGAGGAAGTAACATCGCATTAGGCCCATTTCAGCCTTGTCATACCTGATCCACTCATATTCTCTCTTATCTTTTTTAATTTATATAGGTGTTATTGAACTACTTATTTATTTTTATTAATCCCTTATATTAAGTCGTCACCAAAATTGAGGTGACACACATATTACTAAGAAGTTTTGCATCATTTGTAGTCTATTCTTACTTCGACATAAATTCAATTTAAAGTTTATCACCTTTTAATTTTTTTATCATGCCAAAGATCAAAGGAGATCTCTAGAGCCTGTTATTTGAGGAATATGAAGGTTACAAGAATTATGGCATTTTTATTAATTATTTGCATGTTGCAAAAGGTCAGTCTCATATCTCTTGTATTTTTTTAATTCTTTGTTTTATATGTACACTAGTTGAAAATTTTCCTTATTATTTTCATCACTTAGTTATTATTAAGTTAATAAAAATAATCAACCTTTGTTGATCACATAGAATCCCCACGTAAAGTATAAATTTAGCCAAAAACCACCTTTGTGGACCTCGAAAGGTGCCTAACACCTTCCTTTCGAGGTAATTTGAACCTTTACCCAAATCTTTGGTGAACTAAGACTAAATAACATAATAGGTTCGTAGTTAGCCTAGACCGATCCCCTAACACACCTTAATTCGTTAGGTGGCGGCTCTTCACATCCCTTAGACGAATCTCAATAAAAAATAGTCATGTTGAATCCCACTTTTCACAACAAAAATGGAGCACGACAGAATGACAACTCTGCTGGGGATCTTAGGTTCTAACCATTATGAGTTTGTGTTTTATATGAGATTCTGTTATTTTCTTTGTTTTCTTTTTTCATTATTACCTTGTCCTTTTTTCCATTTTACTGTTTATATCATGATTTATTCTTACATGTTAGTCCTTTCTCTTTTCCTTGTTTGTGTCTTTTATTCCTTCATGCTTATCTCTTCCACTCTTTCCCTTTTGTTGACTATGTGTTGTAATGCTTATTTACTTTTATGTTGTTAAGCATTTTATTGTATTTTGCTATGTGCTATGTGTTATTGCTTTATATAACTAAAATTTCTCTCATATTTTCCTCTACTTGTAATCTCTTTTATTTTTCTTTTACGAATGGTTGCATGGGTACACGGACATTCTTTCTTAAAATACCCTTCAAAAAATACCTTGTGGATTGGTCCATTATTGGTGCATCGACAGTCACAAGTTTTCCCACTCTTGAGTTATCCACTCGAGGAAACCATGTCATAAACCCGCTCTTGTCCTTTAGATCCTGGCTACATATTTATTTTACTGAGGAATATGTGTATCATTCAACCTAGGATGCCTTAGAACTCTTAATGCATTGAATCTTAGTCTTATTCAAAGTCCAAAGGAGTTTACAACCCCTAAAAAATGCATAATACTATTTACTATGTGTTGCATTTCTATGTATGTATTGATATCTTGCCTGTCTTGTTGTTTTAGTTCTTGTCTCAGTCACCCCTTACTTTTAGTGTTTCTCATTTTAAAGTTATTTACTCTTAAAATTCTTGTCATATTTCGACCATACCATAAACTCTTAGGGCCTATTCAAAATCATTCAAGTCATTTTCACCCGTTTTTAGACTTCTATAACTCTCGAAATTCTGAACTACGTCTGACTTGATTCTTGTTCTAACAAGATACGTAAGTAATCCTTTATAAGGATGTAGTCTTCCTCTTCATTTACCCTTTCTTTTACAAAACATTCTAGTATGTTAAAATGTTTTCAATAGTTTCTTTTTCAAATCATATTCTCTATTTCTTTCAACTTTTCATAATGTCATAAGGGTGAACCTTTTTTCTAGATTATTCAAACGACTTTCACAATCTTTCAAATTCTCAAATGTTTCAATCTAAAAACTTCAAAATTTTCAAAACTTTGTCAATTTTCATTTCTCTCATTTATTCAAAACACTTTCTTTAAACATTCTATACATATTTTTTCAATATCTTATCATTATTTACTTGTTCACTCAATCAGCTTCAAGTATGAACTTAGAATCTAAGTCTTTTTTGGAGCCTATCTCCATTTTTGATATAAATTCGCTTCTCAAGTTTAAGTTTTAATTCTCCCATTCTTCCTAAAGTCCTCTTTGGCGAGATGACTATAGTCATACTATCTCTTTTCGCATTGAGTACGTTGACACTTGTTTTGTTTAATTTATTGTTTATTATTCAAAGGTTGTCTAGCGTTTGAAAATTGACTCAATTGAAAATCCTCGCTATGACAAATATGTTTGATATCTAAAAAGATTACATCCCTCTTTTCTCTTGCCCAAGGCAAAACACTATTTTGATTAAATCTCTTTATTCTCACGTTACTCACGCACCCTCTCAAAAATTTACTTCAACATGCACCACTCTTTAAAATGGGAGACGCCGTCATTCTCCATTTATCCGCTTTATGACTAAATAACACTTTTCTATCTTAACTACATTTATTTATACTCATGAACTACGTTTGAACTGACTTCCATTTTGATATGTAGGAAGCCCACTCTGGGTACGATTTTAATCAAATAAAACTTTTTCTATTTCCAATTCTTATGCATCCAAAGTGTCAGGCTAATAGGCTTAACTCATGAGAATTTAAAGGAAGATTACAATTGAGTTCACGATGTTCAAGTGTAGGATAACCATTTCTCTTGTATTAATATTTTCTCGAAGTGGCTCAGGAATACAAGACTCCAAAGGCAAAAATCAGGGCAGAATTTTTAAGGTTTCAAGGAAACCTAAAAAATTTCATAAGTAAGCAATGTATCAATTCACAATGACGCGCAAAAAGTGCCTTTTCTCTTAAAATAGGGAAAAAAATTGAGTATTCCACAAAAATTTCACCACGATGAAGTACAAATCTAAACAATCCATGAAGCAGAAACCACGATTAAAGAGCCAAATCAACATTACTTTTTGACTAACGATTTTTCTTTGAGTGCAGAGTGTATGTACAAATATAGCAACTGCCTTGCAACATCATCAAAGAAATCCCAAACCACATCCTTGATATATGAAAGAAGGCATGGGGTCAATGTGATCATTTTTTTTAAAAGATGAAACTAGGTAAATTTGTAAGGATCCCCAAAAATCATGGACAACAAGGACAACGTCAAATAGATATGCTTTCTTGTCTACTCTAATGATTATTATTATCTATTATGGTTGTTTTCACTACATTGTTTAATCTTATACCCATACATATATATCTATTCTAATAATTTCTATCTACTTGAGCGTGACATTAGCATAATTATGAACTGGAGCAGAATTTTTGATACAACCTCAAAAATTCTTATATGCAGTCTTTTGCGATCTTTACCATGAGACAACTCTATACAGGGGCTAAATAAGATAGCAAGGACGTATAAGATATTGTATTGTCTCAAAATATGTCACAACCAATGATTCAACAACATTTCATGTTTTATTCTAACAAATTTTACTTATCACTTTCAACCATTTGCAAACATGATTTTCTTTTAAACTACCATTTATTTTATATCTATCCGAGTGAAGACCCAGATAAGGCCCATTAGCAAGATGACGACAATCAAGAAGAAGACACTTCAAGCGAGGCAGAGGCACAAATCAACCTTCCTCTTTTTACAAACTCATAATTTTTCTTTGAGTGTAGGATTAACAGGTGCAGATAACAGGAATCACTCCATCAAGAGGCCCAATAGTTGATCCAATATTGCATCGAAAATCCCAATAGCTAATTCAATATCGTATTGAGAAGCCCAATAGCTGATCTAATATTACATCAAGAAGCCTAACAGTTAATCCAACATACATCGAGAGGCTCAAAAGTTGATCCAACATCATATCAAAAAGCCCAGCAGTTGATCCAACATCACATCAAGAATCTCAACACCTAATCCAACATTGCATCGAGAGGCCTAACAATCAATCCAACATCATATCGAGAATCCCAAAAGTTTATCAAACATTGCATCGGGAGACCCAACAACCAATCCAATATCATATCCAGAAGCCCAACAGCTGATCCAATGTCACATTTAGAGGCCCGACAGATGATCCAACAATACAACAGATATGCTTTTTTTACTTACATATTTACTTTATGTTTAGCAATTTCTTATCATTTACATGCCCTAACCCTTGTTATCTAGTATACTATACAGTACGTAGGTAACAGAGAAGGAGTAACAAACAAAAAAAATTTTCACCCTTATTTTTGAAATATCACCCCATTTACCCATCCATTGCATAAACTCAAATTGAAACTTACCTACCTTTTATTTTCACACTTCTCCTTACGTCATTTTTTCATCCTATTTATTTCCATCTCATTGACTCATGATATCGTTTTTAACGCCCCTTTCCTTTATCATTCATATTCTTTAGGAATATTATTCGTTTCTAAATCTAGAACTACACACGGCCTAATTCTCGTAAAACCAAAGATATGTAAGCGACTTAACACCAAAGTCTCGACCATACTATTTTTGAAACCACCTTCTATTGCTTTAATTCTGATAAATTTTCTTCTTAGTCAGACAAAATTGGCTACTATGTCAACTTTCATTGCTTGATAATTCTTTTAACATTCTCAAGCAATGAAGGGGCAGTTGTTTACACTCAATTTTGACCCTCCCATTCGTTATTTTTTCTCAATCAAGCGTCTATTTTGTTCGCGAGACCAAAATCACTATTTTTTGCCTTTTTTTATCAAAATTTTTATTCTAGATACTATTTACATTATTTAGATATGATTATTATTATTATTATTATTGTTTAATTATTTTTATATTTATTATATAATATTCTTCACTTGTAAAGTTTTGTTTAATTATTTTTTTTATTTCTTGTTTTGTTTATTTTATAAGTATTTGATCAACTATTAAGAGTTCAAAATTCAAATTTATTAAAATCTTCCCATATCCTCCTAGAATCTTTTCTTTATGTAGACGAATATTATTATTCACAAAAATCTTTTCAAATCTTTTTTTCCTTTCAACTCTCTCACATTAATATCCCCATAATCAAATCAAATTTATTTCCTTTGAGAAGAAAGTATTATTCTTCCACAAATCATTCTTTTTCATCTATAACTTCTCTCCCTAACATCTCTTTTTTTCCCTTTGTAAGACCTAATCTTAGGGAAAAAGGGTATCAATGGAGAACACACACAAATACACCTTGACTTTCACAAATTTTCATCACTAATGTGATTATTTTAGCCATGATTCTTCTCACCCCAAGACAAAAAAATGAATCAAACACAATACATAAAAAAATCTATTCACGTCGTAGAACAAGAAACGTGAAACTAGAATCAAGATTGATCTCATCCATCGAATTACCAACAAAACTCCATTAAAGCATCTGTAAAGCCCCACTTCATCCTTGCTCTAAAAACCCACCCTCGCCTGCACAAAATATCCACCAACATATCCAAACAATGCTTTCAATTACTTCTCTTGATCACGGGTGTGATCATGATCGAGGTCGTCTATGAGTTTCGGTTGAGTCAAGTCTAGTCGACGGAAGCATTATAATTTAAGTTTGGGTTCACTTATACAAGGGTCTATTTCTTTACCCCTACACTTAGAATTTTATGTACTTTGCAAGTTTGTTAAGTTAAATCAATATAATAGTACTACTATGTGTTTGGTTTTTGAATTGTTGTTGGTCCCAACTTACCGACGCCTATTTTGAATATTGTTCATAAGTTTGACCACTTCTTAATTATCATTTGTTCTCAGCGAATCTATTACTTGGAGTATAATTAGAATGAAAGAATGCATATTAAGAATGAGTTGCGGTACTTCCATTAAGTCATGAACAGTTTTGTTTAGGGCCTTTGATTCTGAACCCATTTTTTAGTTTATTTATTTATTTATTTGCATGAAAATGAAATACTTGGTGTCTCATATTGTTAAAATATTTTCATAATGATTCATTTTTTTTGTCTTGGAACCTATAGATGAATGTAATTAATTTTCATGTCCAACTATGAAGCTTTTCTTTCTCTATTTCTAGTGTTTAATTCATGCCATAACAAATTTTATTCCATTTGGGAGGTTTCTACTTCGGTTGTGATTAGATGACATGAAAACAATATTAATTAAGTATTTGATTTTTTTTTATGGTTAACATGGAATAATTAGTGGTCAGTAATAAGTTTTATGTTGCTATTGGATAGTGAAATTCAATTGAAATTGGGTCACGAACTGCTTTGAATAAAGTTTGTTTTTTAGATTCTCGTATCGTCATTTTATTAGATGGTTGAGTGCTACTACACTGTTAATTTCTTAGTTGTTTGTTAGCTTATAAGGAAAGAATGGAAAATCTCTTGGTTAAAATTCTTTTCTTTCCCATATGCTTATTTTAGTTAAGAGTCTTTATTATCTTAGTATTTAAATTTTTCTTCTATTTGTTAAACATTCAGAACAGACATACTCTCACCCTATTTTGAATATTTTATACAGGTACACTACGATAAAAAGCCATCACTTGGATTCCAACCACAAAGATGAATAAACCAACCCTCGAAGAAAAGTTCAAATGGAGTCATAGCCCTATTGAGGGTTAGGTATGTTTTGGAAAATGATGAAAAGAAAGACAGGCAATAGCTGAATTCTCATATGAATCACATATAACTTTATTAAAATATAAAGCACCTCATTACTCCCTTCTTTTCTTATTTCATGTGTCATTATTTTAAACATCTCAAAGACTTGACAATTTTTACTATTATACCATAGAAACAGGCTTTGATACAACTTATATATTACGCCCATATATTTTTGCTTTACATGACTTTTAAATATTAAAACATTTTATTTAGTACTCTTAAATAAATTTCCTTAAGAATTTCTTTCATCTGGTTTTAAGGTATTTAAAAGAGTAAATATAAAAATTAGAATAGAGAGAGTAACATCGCATTGGGCCCATTTTAGCCTTGTCATACCTGATCCCACTTACATTCTCTCTTGTCTTTTTTTACTTTATATAGGTGTTATTGAACTACTTATTTACTTTTATTAATCCCTTACATTAAATTGTCACCAAAATTAAGGTGACACATATATTACTAATAAGTTTTGCATCATTTGTAGTCTATCCTTACTTCGACTTAAGTTCAATTTATAGTTTATCACCTTCTAATCTTGTTCTCCCTCCGAAGAGAAAAGGAGCTCACTAGAGTCCGTGATTCGAGGAATATGAAGGTTACAAGAGTTATGAAATTTTCATTTATTATTTGCTTGTCACAAAAGGTCAGTGTCATATCTCTTGTATTGTTTTTATTCTTTGTTTGATATGTACACTACTTGAAAGTTTTAGTTTTTATTAAGTTAATAAAAATAATTAACCTTCGTTGATCACATAGAATTACCACGTAAAGTATGAACTCGTTTGGGAACCACCTTTGTGGACCTCGAAAGGTGACTAATACCTTCTTTTAAAGGTAATTTGAACCCTTATCCAAATCTCTGATGAACTAATACTAAATAAAAAAATAATTTCATAGTTATCCTAGATGGGTTCCCTAATGCACCTTAATTCGTTAGGTGGTAACTGTTCACACTCCTTCAAACAATCCTAAAAGGAGTACTCACGTCGAATCCCACTTTTTGTGAGAAAAATGGGGTGCTAAACCTATGACTCCTTGTTTGAAAACACAAAGAATGAAGAAGAAAAGAAGATATCAAAAACTGAAGAAATGTTCTCTAAATTAAAATTTGAGAATCTGAGTTGTATAAGTCAACTAAAGAAGGAAATGATATAGATGACAAAAAGAAGGAATCTTCAGGGATTCAAATTTTTATTGAATAAAAATTGAGGGATTCTTAAAAACACCTTATGGATGCACTTTAAAAGAATGACTAATTTTAAGGGACCTGGTCCCTAAGAGATTCATATCAGAGAAAGCTTCACCGGAATTAATAACATATGAATCAGTGACTCTTCTAAATTTGACTATGACAAGGAGACAGGTATCTGTGATAAAGTAGGTGTATGCTAATCTAACTCAGTATCATACCTTTGCAGGAATACCCTCAAAAGAACAACTTTGGAAAAAAATAATTGAAGTAAGCACAAATTAAGATCTCACTCAAAAAGGAGAGGGAACTAGTCCCATCTCTTAGGTGACCACAAAAATGATCTGCCTTAAATGTTTATAAAATTTTTGTTTGAATGGGCCACTTGTTTAACTCTATATGAACAAATTTGTAAAATTCATTCATAAGTAAAGAGTCACAATGGTTTCTATTTAGACGCATTAGTTCAAAAATGGCGTGTCTTAAATGTCAAATAGTCATCTTTTTACTTATAAATTCAAATCCTATCAACTCATTATTCCCATAATGGACTTAGAACTCTATCGAAACTGTTTCTTCTTGTTTTCTTCTAAAAAAAAAATCTCTCAACTTAAAATTTTTGGAAGTTTTCTCTTCTTCAAACCCCATGAGAGATTTGTCTTTATATCATTATCAAGAACCGCAAAAAGCATCGCTTGCCAGCCCTTCTCATGAGACTCATAAAACCCCAGTTAAAAATCCTCCAAGTTAAACTTTAAATCCCAGTGAAAATTATATACATATGAATGACCTAAATAAATATTTTGGTTGTCCAATTAAACAAAAGATTCTGCTAATTGAATAACCTCCTTCCTCAGAAAATCCAGAATCCACTAGTGCCCCTCAAATTCGGGACTTCTTTGAGGAATTGAAAAGTATAGAAACTTCAAATAATTTACTAGAACATGATTCTCCTACCCTTTTAGAGTAAAATTCTATGTTTTCTAATCTAGTAGACAGTGAGATTCCTGTGATGAAATCTGACTCACTTAGTAGCATAAATCTAGTAGCAGAAAAATTGCTTTTACTTGGAAATGATCCCAAGGAAGGGTTGGCTAGTAGGGATGAGCAAATAGTAGGAGGAAAAGATGATTTGAGAAAGAAGAATAAGTTTGTATTGCCTCCAAATGAATAAAATAAAGAGGATGAGGATGAATAACCTCTAATCTTCAGAATGAAAAAACTAAAGGAATGCAAAAGAAAGGAGAAAATAATTGACTCTGGTAAACAAACGGCATGATCTTACTCCACTAGAGGGCTTGAGGTAAAAATACTAGCAGATATAATGAAGAAGAATAAGTCCTCTACTTCTTTAAGAAGAAGACTTAAGAAATCTACTGCTACGACAGAAGAAAAATTTAAAGTGATGGAGGTGAAAGGAGATGAAGAAATTGAGTCTGATATTAACATTGCTTCTAAGAAGAGAAGATTGAATGCCCATGATGGTTCAAGGACCGGGTTCTCTAATCCTAAGTATGCTAGTCATGATGTAGCAAAAATAAACACATTGCTACGAAAGAAAAGAAAGTTTCCAAGGGACCTAGTCTCAAGAAAAGAAGAATTAATGAAAAGGAAGAGCCATGTAATACGCCCAAAAGAGTAAAAAGAGAGAAAGAAAAGAAAAATATGTACAAAGAAAGAAGGATTGAAAAGTAAAAGAAACAAAAAGTGTTGTTAGGAAGAATGTTTGATCCCAAAATTTATAAGAACCTGAGATGATGGAATTGGTAGAATATGTCAGGCATCAAGGATGGCTGCATTTATTCGAGGAGACAACACCAGTGGTGTTTGAAAATTAAGTGAAAGAATTATTTTATTCAATAGATTTCTTAGAAGACATATTGAGTCATCTATACTTGTACAAGGAAAAAAATATGATTGGATGAAGAAATCTTTGGAGAAATTCTGGATGTGCCTATTATGAAGGTGAATACAGTTATAAAGAAACAACCCATAACAGAATTCATGATTGAAGATTCAAGAGTAGGTGGGACCTCAATTGATACAGTTAAGATAAAGTTTCTAAAGAGTGTTTTTACTTGGTTTTGAGTTTATCAATAAGGTCCTGCTACTAAGATCAGAGAAAAGAACAACTGCTTCTGGCATTGATCTGTCTCTAATTGAGTACCTAAGTAAGTTTGAGTTAATGAGTCTGCCTGCTCTAATGATAGAGCATATGCACAAGGTGGTCCAAAAAAAGAAGGAAAACATGGAATGCCTTATGGTAATTTGTTGAACAAAGTCCTTCATGATTTTGGAGTGATTGGGACTAAAGGAACACCATGGATAGTCAAACAATTGATTAGTTTAATAACACTGGTGGAAATAGGTGTATTGAAGGGAAAGTTGAGATTGTATACCAAGTATCTGAACTACTGGATACTCAAGAAATCTTAGCCAAAGAAATAGATGAGTTGATGACTATGGTAGAAGTAGAAGACACTAAAATAGTGCATCTAAAACTCCATATTTAAAAGTTATCCTCAGAGGGACCATGTGCCACAGAAGTTCTTGCAGTAGAGAATGCAAAACACAAAGAAAAACTTATAGAATTGACTGGTGAAGTACAAAAACTAAACACTGAAGTAAAAAATCTCACCAAACGATTGTTTAATGCTCATGCTTCAGTAGCTGAAAGATTAGACATGGTGCTAAAATCTTTTATCCTAAGCCCTCTTCCACCTAAGCCCTATTATGTTAGTTTCCTATGTCAATCTTCAGTCCTTGATTCTATTGTGGCCTTTGCAAGCAGTACTTTTATGATGTATTTTTGGTATATTGTATTGGTGCTTATCCTGGTTAATTATGAATGAATCTTTATTTGTGTACTTCATTTGTTTTCTTTTCTTTAAGTTGTTCTTCATGTTAGTCTTACCTCAATAGTCATGAGTTAATTAGCTTGCACTTATTTTTACTCTAGATTTACTGTTAATCCTTTTCGATGATGTCAAAAGAGAGAATAAAGTACTGACCTCATATGTAAGTACCTAGTAATATACTGAAATGTGTGAAAAAGCAATGACAAGAAAAGTGTGAAAATGACAAATGCAAAGGCAATGATAAATACAAAGGAACCAAATAAAATAGGGCATAATAACGGGGGGAAGAAATGCAAATGCATAAATTAAAGGTTCATACTGGCATAGGAAGTTTTTGCTTCCAAATGACAATAAGGGACCAGGTCCCTGTGTTGCATGCTAGAGGAAGCATGATGATAGGGGAAACATTCATCCTCAAGTGGTAATCAATTTGATTAAATATGATGAATGTGCACTAATGCTCAAATTGTATGATTTGGTTTGCCATCATCAAGAAAAGGAAAATTATTATATGTGGTTTTGATGATGAGCAACTAAACTACAAAGGCCTAGGTCCCTGATGTGCAAGGTATAGTAAAGCTGACACGCATTTTTTGCACAGTTTTATCATCTTGTGAAACAAACTTGCAGGTGGTATTTTGTGTTATTTTATACTGACTTGGACATTTGGTCCAATGATATTTCAATCCCTAATCATGACCAACTTGTAAAAGGAAAGAGATGTCTCTTCAATAATTATTTTTTGTCAAAATTACAAAGAATAAAGAGAAGCAGCAAAACTACATTTTAATACTTCTCAAGTTCTTAGATTTATGTATGCTTAAATTAAAATAGTTCTTGAGTTAGTAATGATTTGTAATTGAACTACTCATCTTATAAGAGTAATTCTTTCTTTTGAGAGAGTTACTTAGGTAGAGTTACCTAAGCTTGTAGCTAGTTAAAGTTAATTAGTTTTGAAGGAAAACTTGGCAGAGGTGTCAAGGTGTGCTTGCAATAGAGGTATTGCAAGTAGAAGGAACCTAGAGTTAAGTTCAAAGTCTAGTCTATAATCAAGAGGTTTGTTATAGTGGACTGTTTTGGTGCTTGTGAGGGTAAGCCGTGGTTTTTTCCATGTTGGGTTTCCACATAAAAACTTATGTTGTTCTTTCCTACATTGCCTATGTTTTTCCAACACCTCATAATTGCTTTACTTTTCTAATGCTAGTGAATGACTCCGAGGGACCTAGTCTTTCATTTGTGGTGCAACCCCAAGGGTTCAATAAAATGATTGCCTTCTCCGTATGATTAATTTGTATGTGTAGCCTCTTCATTGTGTCTCTGATTGATACATAATTTATTGAATGATTAAAGCGCAAAAATGTACTAATACAAGATTATTATTTTTTGACATAAGCATCTAACATTAGAGGAGGTGCTCAAATTTTTTTTTGAAACGGTGCCTTGAAGATTACTTCTTAGTTAATGACAGACTTTAGAGTGAATTATTTTTGTAAGTATGAACACTCAGTAGTTCTTAGAACATACAATTAGATGTGCTGATTTTTCAATGTAAAAGAGAGAATTCTCTTCAATTCAAATTAGGTTACTTGGTTGACCACTCCATAGGTACTAATTTATATTAAAATGACAATAACCGAAAATTTTCATATGAAAAATTATAAATGAACATAACTTTTACATGTGAAGAAGAAGTTTGCATGTAATATTATATTCAAATTTTGATACACTCATTATATTCCAACATTGATGCCATAGAACATGATTTTAGAATCCAAGTCAAGTTCTTTGATGTGCAAAATCCCGTCAAAACCGGTTTGTGGGCTGCTCCAATTTCGGGCCTGTTGTAACGGGCAGGTCCGGTACCGAGCCCAACAGTATTTTTTTTTATAAAACAAATCGGGATCAGCTCATTACACTTACACCAGACCAACCCGATCTAAACCGGTCAAACGTAAAAAAAAAATTTAAATTAAAAGTTTTTTTTTCCGATATATACTATATATACCCACCTATATGCATTTTAAATACGTTAAACAATATACACACAACATATATATACTATATATATACTAGTATACTACATTAGAAAATATATACACATATACATATGTATACGACTATACGCTAACTATATATACTACTTTAGAGTGTATACAAAATATGTACACATATATACGTACGATATAATATATGTACTACTTTAAATAATATACATACAACATACATACATTATATATGTACTACTTTTGAAAATTTGAATGCATATTCACATGTATACGTTAAATATATTTACTACTTTAGAGTCTATTGAAAATATATACACATATATACGTAAAATACAATATATGTACTACTTTAAATAATATACATACAACATATACACACTATATATATACTACTTTAGAAAATATATACACATGTATACGTTAAATATATACTACTTTAGAGTCTACTGAAAATATATACACATATATACATACAATACAATATATGTACTGCTTTAAATAATATACACACAAAATATATACACTATATGCATATATACTACATTAGGAAACATATACGCATGTATACATTAAATATATACTACTTTAGAGTCTATAGAAAATATATACACATATATACGTACCATACAATATATGTACTACTTTAAATAATATACATACAACATATATACACTATATACATACTACTTTAGAAAATATTTACACATGTATACATTAAATATATACTACTTTAAAGTGTATACAAAATATGTACAAATATATACGTACGATATAATATATGTACTACTTTAAATAATATACATACAACATATATACACTATATATATATATACTACTTTTGAATACATATACACATGTATACATTAAATATAGATATACTACTTTAGAGTCTATAGAATATATATACACATATAACATATAGTCACATATACACTACATATTATACTACTTTAAAAACATATACACATTAAATATATATTATTTTAATATATACAAAATATATAGACATATATGTAGAATATATACTATTTAAAATATCACTTGAAAGTTGAAACAATATACATACAACCTATATACACTATATGTATACGTTAAATATATATAATTTAGAGACTATAGAAAATATGCTACTTAATATAATAATACTTAAGGTTTTGAACTTAAAAGAAATTTATTTTTTTTTCTTATTTGTATATATGTTTGTTATGTTTAATTGTCTATTACTTAGTGTAAAGTTTGATAGTAAATTAGTAATATTAAAACTAAGTATTTAATTCAAACTAGAAATTCAATTTAAATGGAAAAAATTAAAAAGTAAGGAGTGAATGAATGTTGTATTTTATTGATTGCAAAATGATCCAAAATTTATAATTTACATGAATGAAAAATCTACAAATTTTGCATTATTTTTTTCAACTCATTAATGTTAATATTAATGGGAACTGGCATAGGAAAGTCAAAATCAATGGGTACAAAATCATGCATTGGACTTGATTGTGTTGAGTTCTCCCTTGAAGTCATAATTTCTTCAAGATTTTGTTCGTCTTTTGGTTCCACCTCTATTTCTTGATTTCTTCGTTCCGCTCTAATTCAATCTTTGAGACAAACTAGAACATTCATAGCATTGCTCCCCAATGAGCGTCGGTTATCCCCAAGCTGTTGTCGTTCCTGACTCAAAGCGCTCTCTGATGCTACGGTTGACATTGGAACTAACTAATCTTGAAAGCACAGAATATTCTCTTTCATTATTCTTTCAACAATCTAATGCGTTGATCCGTCGTCTATGATCCTCTATCGACGTTCGAAGATAATACTTAAGCTCTTCCCGAGAAGTTGTTGTGTAAGTTTTCGCCTCAACATTGTTCCAACTATTTAAATTATAAAAGTAATCAGAAAAACCACTATGTGTCTGCTTTTTAGAAGATGATGGCTCCCCGGGAGCATGAAGAGCGACAGTTGAAGTGATATTTGTCAATATAGCTACATCAAGTAAATCGACATAATGGTTCTATAATTTTTCTATGTAAATGTTCGCATCATTTATAACCGTAAATAAATCTAGTTGTTCTTGTTCTTCATCTTCAGAATCATTGTCAGCATTTATCTCTAAGTTAGAATAAATAAGAGAACTAAAGTAGCATATAGTATGATATTTCATATATGAATTTAGTGTAGCACCAACCAAATAAATAGGGGAAATCAGAAAAAATATTTTTAAAATTTAGCAAACATAGCACTAACAGCTTCTTTATAATCTTCTTTATTCTTAAATTCTTTGAGCAAAGTAGAAATATCTGCTATATATACTAAAATATTACAAATAGCAGGATAATAAGGACTGAAAAATTCAACCATAGCTATATAAAAAATTTTCAAAAACTTAACAAGATCACCAATTGCAGCCCAATCAGAATCATGTAGCATACATGCAGCCAAATCAGCAAATGAACCACAAAATTGGTTAAAAGTCAATGTAATAGGAACTTTATAAGCAAGACAAGTTTATAAATAATCATATGTAACATTTCATCTAGTATCACATTCTTCAGGCATAAATATCGGCGTAAGTCCATTTTGTTCACATTTAACTTTAAATTCTCTCACTCTTTTTTTAGATTATTTCCTTGAATAAAGCCAATAGCAAGCCAGATCTTTTCAATATAAAACTCAAGAAATTCAAGATCATTTCTTACAATTAAATTATATATATGACAAGCACACCTAACATGAAATATTTTAGGTAACAGCGAAGATCATTTTTTAACTTTTCAATAGCAATCTTGTTGTTAAAAGCATTATCAAAAGCAATACATACAACTTTTCTTTCAATAGCATAAAATTCTGCAACTTTACTAATAGATTCAACAATAAATTCTGCAGTATATCTACGATCTTCATCATACAAAAAAAGTTAGAATACGTTTTTGTATAATAAAATTATTATCTATTCAGTGACAAGTAATGGTGAAATAATCATCTCTAGTAACAGCACAACCAAGATCAGAAGTTAGAACCATTCTACATTGAATATTTTTTAATAATGTAGATAAATAATAAATATCTTGTGAATGCAGTTTAAAATATCGGTCCGACAAGTACTTCTAGAAATATCATTAAACATAAGATTATAACTTGCTTGAATATAATAAGTAAAAACATTCGAAGAAGGAAAAGTGAAAATGCAAACAACCCACATCTATCATTTTTATTATTTCTTTTCGGTCCCTCAATTGATTATAATTCTTAATTAACTGATCGATTGTTGAGTTCATTCTAGTTTGTGTTGGCCTACCAACAGTCTCATCACCTTTTGCAATAAATAACTCTCTTTGGTGATTCTCTCTTATATGTCTCATTAACGAACCCGTACCCACTTGATTGCCTCCTCTTTTATGCTCATATACTTGTTGACAAATATTGCATTGCACCTTAATTTTTTCTTCTATATGTGTAAAAAATTCCCATGCATGCTAGTTTTTCTACGAATTTTAGGAACAATGGGAGGACGGGGAGGAAGATTAACCAATTCAGATCTAAAATTAGCATTTTGTACCACGGGTATCTCACCAATATTTTCATTATCTTCATCTAAATTAACCGCATCTACTTCATTTACTTCTTCTATACCATAATTTTTTTGAATTTCTACATAATTCATATCGTGAGCGCCTACACCTACTTCTTCCTCAGAAGGTTGACTAAGCGGTACCTGAGGCACACGGGTATATCTACTACTTAAACTACCTTTACCGCCACCAATTCATTTTTTACTACCTCTACCACTTTCGGGATAAAAACTTTTGACACTTTTACCGAGATTTCTTAATTTATCCATGGTATAAATCAAACTAAAAAATATTCAAAATACACACACACAAATATAAATATTCAACAAATAATACACTAATTAAAAATTAAAAGAGATGAAACGACAATACCAAATTTTGAAAGTATCTGAAAGTTGCGGCTTTAGAAAACTTCCACTCGTATTTGTAATCGCAAAATTAAAAAATACAATTGAGCACTTTTTGAGCAAATATGAATATTTGAGAGAAAATGAGGTTTGAGAGAATGAGAATTGTGTGAAAAATGATTTGAAAGTGTAGGGTATTTATAAGAAATTGTTTAAATTTAAAAAATAAATTTAAATTATTTTTTTTTAAAATGGGCCATATGGCCGTTGGAGCCTCCAAACGGCTATATAGCTATTAGGACCAACGGTCCACTTGGCCCAAACGGCCAAATTGGGTTTTAATTAAAAATAAAATAAAAAATAAACCGCGCCGGACAACCGATGGGCCTGGTCTGGGTTGAATCCGAGTCGGGTCAATCGGACCCAAAAAAATTTTGGCCCAGCCTTGGACTGGCAACCCTGTAGCCCGGGGGCTCACCGGGCCGGATCAAAATGGGCCGAGTTTTCTTATCAAGCCAGGCTTACCGGGCTGGGCCGGGTCAAATCGGCCCAATTGACGGTCCTAATCCTTGCAAATCTAATCAAACTTTAAAAATGTAAAACATCATGGACCAATTAATCGTAGTGGAGCTCTATAACAAATAACGTGTAAAATTTGCTTTTCCATGATAAGTTACGTAGGAACAACTATCCAGACACTATAGAAGATCTCATTTATTATGTCTAAACAATAAAACTCAGGATGGAAAAGTTTTTATGGGAAAGAAGGGATATGGCTAAATATATTAAGTAATTTTTTTGAATATGTATGTCAAAGCATATGGTTTTGAATTTAAATTCGGCTATCACTATGGTTTGACCCCATAGATTATATCTTCACATATAAGGGATAATTTCATCTAGGTATTCCAATGTATTGCCCTTTCAATCTAACATAAACTCCCATAATTAGATAGATGTGAACTTGTATTTAAGTTATTTATCAGAAATTGAATCCTATTCGGGTTGAAGTATAGAATCATCCTCATCTGTAATGATTTACTAACAAAGGCATAGGGATAAGAAAGTAGAGATAGAATAGTGGTAACTATTTTCTTCACACAAGTAGAATACAAGAAACTTCAATCACCTTGGTGAAAGTTTTGTCATTGTGGACACACCCCTATAAATAATCATATATTTTAGTACATGACTAAAGCGCTCTCAACTTTAAGAGTGTCATTCTCAAGAAATATGAGGCGATCGATCAACGAGATGCCTCTTACATTTTATTTTCTTATCAAAGAATTTTATTAAGAAATTAAGTATGCATATCAATATTACAAAGATTCATATAAGTAAAAATGTAACAAAAAATCACATGTTTTGGTAGTTACTATAATTATCTATTTCCTACATGTAGAGAAGAATTAGGATGGTGGAGAAAAGACTACAGTGACTTCTTTCCTCTTGGACAATTTTAAAATATGAATGGAGGTTTTTGGCTTGAAAGAATTCTTTTCCTATGACCACGACTTACCACAAAAGAGTCTCTTATGAGGGTAGACAAATGAATAGGCATGGTAAGAGGCTCATAAGTAGAATCAAATCAAGAGGAAAAATATACAGTCATATAGAAGAAAGTCAACCTCAAATCAATTAACTCAAATATAGATCTGAAGCAAATTGGGATGATATCTTTGATAACATCTTCAAAAGCCTCTGCCTCAGGTCTAGCGGGTATAGTACAACACTGGCCACGTCTGCTACCTGATTGAGCAACCCGACAACCACCGTTACGGATACCACCACCTATGTCTCGTGCACCTCTAGTAATACATCTACCACCCTGAGGGTCACCACTTTTGATATAGGATTAGGCTTGAAAATGCATCGAGGGCAATCCTTGGCCATATGATAGAACTCATAATATACATAACATCCTCTATGGCCTGACTCAACCTGATAAGGTGTAGCTAAGCTAGAACGACCACCCTAGGAGAAAGCCTGACTTTCTGTAGATGCTAAACTCGAATACCAACTACTTCAACCCTACAAAACTTCCTATAGTGGTCTACTATGGTACCCAAGAAGGTCTACTATGGTACCCAAGAAAACCTCTAAGAGCTCTGTCTCTAGTAGCGTGCCTATTAAACTCACTGTAATGGTGCACTCTCCTGGCACCTCTCCGAGTTGTTAAAGAATAGCCTCGGTCATCTTTGCATGATCCACAACACTCTGAAATAATACACCAGACACTACTATTTGGGTAGTAGCCAACTGAAATGTAGCATCCAATCCCTTTACAAACTTTTGAATCTTCTCAGACTCAATGGAAATGTTAATAATAGAATATTTGGAAAAGGTATACAAACATGCTTCATACACAATGACAATCATGAAGCCCTACTCCAAGTGATCAAACTGATCGCTCATCTCTCTCTTCTGATCCCTCAAACTGTAGGGCACAAACCTATCCAAAAAGGCCTTAGCAAATTGATCCCAAGTCATTTCTAGTGAACTAAGGGTCTACAACTAACAAGTGACCTCTACCAATCTCTGGCTACATCTCTCAACTGATAAGTGGTGTAAGAAACTCTATGAAACTCAAGAGATCCAAAGTTATACAACTTCTCCCGATAATCAATTAAGAATTCATAGGCATCCTCGCCCACAATACCACTAAACTTGGCAAACCAAAGTGAGTAGATCTCTCAAACCTCTTCTGATCCTCAGAAGATATAATAATACCTGAAGCAATCCGAAAAATGATAAATCTAGCCAGATGTGATCCTACCTAAAGGGAAACATAGATGAAGGCGAAACTCCTTAACTCAAAATACCACACTCAGATAATGGCATAGAAGGAGGAATAATATTCGCAGCCTACGGAATACCATAAGAAGATGTTGATACCAATGAAGGAACCACACTCAAAACTGAGGGAACACCATAAGCAAACTTTAGCATATATCAAGGTACCACATTCAGAGCTTAAGGAATATCAAGTGCACTCAAAGGAACACCCTCCAAATGAGTCAGCAAATGAACCAATAAACCCTCAAAAAATTGGAGTAGCAATTCTTTGTAGAACCTGAGTAGGCCCCACATCGTTAGCATGCCTAACCTCAAGCTCAGAAAATATCCCCCTAGTACTACATCGGGAAGAGCTAGATCCTCATGCGCGTCCTCTACCTTGAACCTGTCCATGACCCATGGCACATCCCCTAAGTTGGGCTCCCTCCTCTATGCTAGGCTAATATCTATAGCCTCATGGGATCTAGTCATCAAAATATTCATAGAAAAGAGTGAAACACAATTTAGAATATAGGATATGGAAAACCTACACGATAAGGAACAAAATAAGAAAGTTTCCTATGATATCTAATAGCCTCTCGAATATAGATATAGATTTCTATGTATCGATTCGTGAGACTACCACACACAATGTTTTTACACTGATGAGACTAATGAACCTGTTTGCTCTGATATCAATTTCTCATAACCCAAAATCTATGGTCATGATAGAACTTTTCTTGGATAATCCTTGACAAGTAAGCCTAAGAAAAAAATAATACAACAATTCCAAAGACGAGACTTCTGGAGTGAATTCAAAACCATACAAGTACAACAATAGTGGAAGTCTGACTAATAAAGATACCGTACACCATCCAAAAACCTAATGTCACAATGTACGAACAATCTAAATACAACTCAAAACGAAAAATACAACTGAATTTGAAAAAATACAAATCTGTCTCTAAATACAAAATAAAGACAACAACTAGATAGGAGGAGGTCTGAGGTCAACTCTGAAGGCATAAAGCAGACACTATCTCAAAAATATCAATAACAAACCATATAATCTCAACTATCGTGTGATGCCCTCATACATGGATCTACATCAAAAGGACACAGTAGGGGTGAGTACAGACCACTTGTACTAAGTAGGTATTATAGATCGAATGAGCAAATTAAAAAAAATAAGGTATATAAATACACACTATGAGAACGTCATTTGCAGTAAAAAAATATCACACTGTCTCTACTAACAGTTCTAAATATAGCACAAAAATAATTAACCAGGTACATAAAAGAAAACGATTATAGATGCAACGAATAACACATAGAATTACAATAATAAAGATGCATAATGTATGAAATGCAATAATAATGATAATCATGATGTGAAATGATTGATGTTATCGAATAAGATCCGTATACACCTGACGAGCATCAACGCTTTCACATAGGATTCATAGGGTGTTCGCAACCCATATAATTTCTCAAAACTCAATATGAATTTCAGTATCTATATCTCTTATCCAACTCATAAATTACGTAAAGGGTTTTATAAGAATGTCTCCTTTTTGTCAAAAATTGATATTTCCTCAATAGTACAAATATTTCATGAATGTATATATGATATGAAGATGTAATGTTCATAACCAAATCAGTACAAAGATCTCAAATCCATTTAATATATATATGCACGTGAGCTCAGAATCTACTTAGTACACCAACCATCCATGATTTCATATAAGTAATGTACCATTGGAATAGATATGCATGTAGGGATCATTAATATCACATTACCCTAACTTGGGTATTTCTAACATGAAGAAATCAATCAATGCATAAATGAGACCAATACTATCAGATAAAGCCCTCATGGGCAACATGTAGCAAATATCATCTCAAATCACCAAAAACAGTAATATAAGACTCCACACGAGCACATAATAGTAATAATATCATTTTCATGCTTGATTACCCATATCTATAACTTGCTTTTATAGACATATTTACTACCTAGCGTAGTCTGAAGAATGTTAAGCCATAACCTACATCGCGAGGTCAAATCCTATGCCTGACGCGCTTTAACATGGAGATTTTTCCTCTTGAACGACCTCCAAATTAACTAAAATGTACAAATATAGAATATATGCATTAAAAAAGTCAACTATACCCATATTGTCTATTTTCAAGTCGGATCTCAAAAATGAATTTTCGAAAAGAAAGGGTAAGATCAAAAATTTTATGTATAAAAACCTTATCCATGATTAAAGAAAGAGATAGGAGAAACCCCAAGTGAATATGGGTTAGCAATGGGGTTTTAATCAAAGAAATACCATTTAGGCCTTCCTGGACAAAAATTGCGAAATTTCAAATTGGAATCAAGATTTAAAAGGGTTTTCAGCGATATATCAAAGTAAAATAGTTGAAATGGTAATTTAGAACTTACCCAAACTTGAAAATGGAAGAAATCGTTCAAAAATCTCTTAATTCGAAGCTCTGAGTATCAAAAAATGGAAGAAAAATTATGAAATAGGTTTTTATTGACTGCCTAGCTAGGACCACTTAAGCATACATCACTTAAGTGAAAAGCTGACCACTTAAACGGTCCAGCCCCACATGCGAGGCCGCTTAAATAGGACCCTTATCACTAAAGTGGCGACTGCTAAAGCAGTCAATTATCTTCTTTAACGATAGTTTCCCGGCCTACTAGTGACTGCTAAAGTGGTGCATAGGCCGCTTAAGTGGCTACACCAGGTTGAGTTGGATCAACAACTTTGCTAAGTTGCAAAGTTGTTGATCAACTCCTTGAGATTCATTTGAAATCTCGTGAAGGAAAACGAAATGTGATACTAGACTAAATTCAATATTCCAGACTCAATAGTGATATCAGATTTTAAAAAAAAGGTTATTCTCACAAAATTGACCCCTGACACCCAATTTCACTAATTTATGAACCAAGGGTCAAAATATGGTCCAAAAGTCATAAAATTGAGTCAACCATGATACCAATCCAAAATTAACGTTTTGAGTCTGTTGGTGCAGTCTGTTTTCCCATCTAACACACAAAATAATAAATATTTGCCGAAATCAACTATAAACCCTTTTTAACCTCTAAAAATTAAACTAACACAAAATATTTAAGATCACATTAAAAATCGTATCAACCATTTCCACACGCAAGAAAAACATATGGCAACCGTAGAGAGGGTAAAATAATCAAAATATGTAAAACAAAAAAGTTTACAGAATCAAGTCAATACAAAATTAATATGGAATGAAAGTAATTAAACTTTTTTTGAAAAAGAATAGTACCAGTGCTTCACGTTTTACCAAAAGACAAAGAACTACTACTCTGTTCCACTATGTTCAAGAAAGTACTCCTTTTCCTTATTTAAGTCATCACGTATCCCACTATTATTCTTTAAGGGGTCGTTTGTTGAAAAATAGTTATTCCGAAATAATTATTTTTGAAATTAGTTATTCTGAAATTATTTAGGATAACTTATTCCATCATTTATATGGGATAACTTATCTCATCACTACGGTTTAAATAATGGGATAAACTTTTCCGATATTAACTAATACCTCCAATCAAACATAGAGTAAAATAATCTTTTATTTTATCCAGGACTACTCATGTCATATACCTCATACCAAACAATCCCTTAAGTGTACAACATTTCTTTTTCTCTTCGCAAGTAAATATATAGGGAGGTGCAAAGCACTGATTTTTTTTATCACAAGTTAGTGGGACAACTACTACTTGCTATTCCCATAAATAACAACATTTTTCAAAAAGTAAAGTAATAAGGGATCGTTTGGTAAAATGTATAAGAATAATTATGAATAAAGTGTATTAGTAATGCTTATATTATTAACGCAAGTGTTAATAATGCTGGTATTAGTTATAAATACATTATTTTTAACACAACGTTTGATTTGATATATTAAAAATAATATATATTTATATAATTTTTATAAAAGTATGTATGTTTACCAAATTACCCTTCCTTAATTCTTCCTTGAACTTTTCCTTGTACACACTATTTTCAATGCTACAACATTAGCAACAGTTATACTCCAAGCGTTCATTCAGAATCAAGTTGGAATAGCAGAAGTGCATTATTGCAGAAGGTTTCAAGAAATCATCATCATCAACAACAACCACTGCCAACAAAGGTTAATAATCAGTCTTATGGCAAGAAATTCCTTGTAAGAATTGGCTGGAACTGTTATTGCAAAGACAAGAACTTTGTTGAGGTTGATGATCAACTTTCTGAAAAGGGGTTCAATATAGGAAAATATCAGGGCAAATCAAAGCAAAGCCCCATAAAGACTAGAAGTTCTGAGTCCACTATAATAAGAGATAATCATCAAGACTTGCACTTCAAGAAAATTAATGAACTGGGACTTGGACTGAAAATAGATGAGCGTTTTGTCATTCCTGTTTTTAAACCTAAAGGTGGAAATTCAGGTGTGAAAATACAATTTCAACAGGGAGAAGAAGAATCGAGAAAGTCCCAAGAAGTGTTTGGATTTCCAATAACAGAGACAGAGAGAAGCACATTCAATCTTGAGAAAAAGATAGGCATGTGTTAAAAGTAGGAAAAGAACGCGAGAAAATAATTTTAAGGGGCAATAATGTCATTTAATAGGTTAATACATGTTTTAAAATCTTGTTATTATTAATACATAGAAAATGATGTGTATTAGCAATACACACCTTAATACATAGTAGTGTGTATAACTAATGCAAGTATTAGTTATGCATAGTCTAAAAAAGAATACCAAACATGGTACTACTAATATACAAAGCATAATGCATGCATTATAATTTTAATACACTCTACCAAATGACTCTTAAGAGGTCGTTTGGTAGAGTGTATTGAAAAGTTAATGCATGTATTAGTTTAATGTGTATTACTAGTACCTTATTTGTTATATCTTTTTACTTTATGTATAACTAATACTTGCATTAGTTATACACTCTATTGTGTATTGAGGTGTGTATTACTAATACCTTAAAATCCATGACATTAGTAATACAATGGATCTAATGGATGCATTAACATGCTTAAAGATACTATTATCCCTAAAAAAAAATTTTGCATCCTTTTCAGCATATATATTTGATAACACTCAATCTACAGCTCTCGTAGGAGTGTAAAGCGGTCGTTAGCAAATATAGAACCCAACTGGGTTGGGTATCGATCCCACAGGGAATAGCCGGTCAACAAGTAAGCAATGATTACTAGACTTTTAGTGCAAGTCTCGTAAAAAAAAGGGGGGATTGTAATGTGTAACCAAAATATTAAAGTAAAAACTGAAATAGCAAAGTAAACAGAAAGAATAGTTATTAAGTTGTAAACAATGAGAATTGAGAAGTTGGGGTTATGTCCACCTTTTGAGTTATACGTCTCTATTGGCTATGAGTGTGTTGAATTCCTACATGCATGTGCTTATAGAGAATTGTATTCGATGGTAAATCCAGGCGTCTTTCGACCTATTCAAGGATTATTTCACTTTAACTCTTTCGAGCTTAAAGCGTGTCTAACGGTACGAATTCTCCAAAAGGTTAATCCAGTTACGACACTAACTTTTTAATAGGGGATGGGACCCTACTACCTTGACATTATCTCTTTTCCAGACAGGTAACCTTTCTTTCGAACAAGTTAATGGTTATACTGGCGTATTCTTGCGTTTGCAACCACAATGGATTAGGCTTACATATTAGGTTGTCAAAGAAAATAGGCTAAAGGCTCAAAGGGGTTAACTAGGATAATGTCCATGGGTAGGTAAAAAGAAGGTAAACAAGTGTAGGTTGCCAAAGGAATGCCTAAATCATATCCTAGACTTGCACTCTTTATTTTCGCTTTACATACATACCAGGCAAGTTCTAGCATTAGCCACAAACATAGAATATACTATCATCTCACACACAAGGCACATGGTCGACTTTATTGGAAGTAGTATAGACTCTTTGATCCAACAAATAAAGGAATTAAACCACATAATATAACATAGTGAGTCACAATTAGAGCCTAAACATCTCAATAGTCATGATGTTAGCACACACTGTTGTTATAATGTCATGCTTCCTATTAGAATGATTTCATGCGAAGCTAAGGAAAAAAATTTAACTAAAAAACGAAAAAAATTTAACCAAAAAAACAAAAAAAAATGAAAAAAACTCAAACAAACAAACATAAATAAATAAATGCAAATGCGGATAAAGAAGTAAAGTATGCAAATACCACCACCCCACACTTAAATGGGACACTGCCCTCAGTGGAAAATAAAAACAAAAAACCTGGTCAGTCGGACTCCTCCTTTATGTCAGGGGTCATACCCCCTTCGTCTGAATCATCATGGGAGTCGTCGTCATCAGAATTCTCCTCCATGTCGGAGTCTGGCATGCGTCGATCATCATCGGTTGGCACATCATCATCAAGAGGTTCTTCAAAGTATGTACCTACTCCACACATCTCCCTCGCATGCATATTCATTAGATAGTCATGGTCCAGCTGTTGGAGCTCTACAGCAGTTGGAACACGACCTCCGCTCATCATGGTGAACCGTGTCATGCAATAAAGATGACGGAAGAAACTCTTATCTCGAGCATGTCTCTCTGCAGTAGTAAGGTTGACGCCATGTGTTGTTTCAGCATCTTTGACCTTTGTGAGGTCAACCTTCTTCAGGTTATGTGGGAGTTTGTGATCAGCTGGTTCCTCTTCGATGTCTTCCTTCCGCAAGATTGCTGTCAACAGGTTGCCAATGGTGAAGTGGGACCGCTTGTGTAGTCTGGCGTTCCGCATTGTAGAACGAATGATTGCCCCAATGTTGATAGGGACATTCGTCATCAATGCATAGACCAAACACACTCTATCTCGTGTTATTTTGGTGTACTGGGTCCCAGGAATAAGACAAGAGTTAACAATACGCAACCATATTCTTGTTTCCCTATTCAAAGGAGCATATGGGAAGGTGTTGTGTCATCCAGTGTCTTTATGTATGCTCCACCTTCCCATGGATCTACTTCCACAAAGTGTGTGTCAAATTGCTCTATAAGGAGGTCTACTGTAAAACTCTTTGAATGGTGCTGGATCGACTGAAGGTAAGCCAAGAAAGGAGTTGATCAAATCCGCATTGAGTTGTAGAACCTGGCCCCGAATCTTGACTTCACTGCCTGTGATTTTTGGCGACCGGTTGGCATAAAATTCTCGTGTCAAATCAAGATTGCATTCTCCCATGTCGCGGAAGATGAAATCCAGATTTAGTGCCATAATTTTCGCCAACATGCACGGCTCCTTCTTCGCTAGGCTGTCCTTGTTGATCAAGTCGACATAAACGTATTTTCCTTCCTTGTTGTTCCTATACCATTCCTTGGCTTCCTCCTCAAGAACCCATTTTATTCCAAACATGCGGCGTGGTAATTGCATTGAGGATGATTCTCCTTGGACCTTGCGACCTCTTTTCTTGCCCTTTTGGGAAGTGGTAGCCTTATCTTGTCTTGCTTTGGGTGCCATTGTACCTGAGATTTAAACAATGTTCCTATTAGCATCAGCTCGATATATACAATCTATACACAAGCAGTAGGGGTACCACCCAGCACCTAATTTTGTTGATACAAATTAGTGAAGTGAAAGTGGTCGATTACTTAGACTTCATCGACATACGTTTTAGGGGCTATATTCCGACAAGAAAATCAGAGAGGTAGCACTTCTTGCAACTTTTGCAATACTTTCATGTTAGGTATAACAATACTACTACATAGGGATGACATCATGTTATAGTTTCTATTAATAATCACAACCTCCTATGTCGGTAGGCAACTATAAGTCTTATCCCGATGAACGGGATCTTCTAACATGTAGGTATTAAAGTGACAAGGTTATGCAATGTTCATGACTATAGCAATTCCGCAAGTAGTAGAACAATGCATCAAAATCAAATTCAAGTCGGAAATAGTTTAAGATCATCCTAACGTATATGTTCACTCACATGGTTTTGTATCAACAATTCGAACACATTAACATCACCAATATTTCTTCAAGATGTAGCAAATCATAATAGTCATAGCAACGTAGTACTTACGAAAAATATATGAAGAGTAAAAGAGTACTTACGTGATTGAAGCCTTTGGAGATGTTCTTGTGAAGTGGGAGAGCAAAAAGAAAAATTTTGAGATGTTTTGGAGAGTATGTGCGGCGCCTAGGTCAAGTTTCCAATGTGTTTATGTTTCAAGACTAAGTCCCCTTTATATAGGAAAATAATGGTTCGGGTTTTGACCCATTTGAATTCGGCTTTGGAGACAAAAAGTGACCATAGGCGGCGCTTTTAGCATTGCCTATGCATGGTATAGGCGGCGCCTAATGCAAAGCATTTGCTAGCATAGGCGGCGCCTAGTGCAATGCCCTTAGTGACCATAGGCGGCGCCTTTAGCATGGCATATGAGATTCCAAGACCAAATGATTTAGCATAGGCGGCGCCTATGCTATAGAATACTTGAGCATGGGCGGCGCCTATGCCTTTGCACACTAGATTCCGAGACCTTAGGCTATAGTATAGGCGTTGCCTTGTTCGTGGCCTAGTTTTACCTAGGCCTAGCCTTGCTCGATGCCTATTTTGTCATGAGCAATGCTCAATCCATATCCTTATGCATCTTAATTCCAAACTTACCACCTTTACCATACACTACGTCCAAATCGTCATTTGAAACCAATCTCCTCGTTGAATACCTCTTGCACCTACATTTGCTCAAAACCAATAAAAACAATTAGTACGATGGGTTGCCTCCCATTTAGCGCCTTAGTTTTGGTCATGGAACGACTCTTATTTTTGGATTTTCATTTATCAAAAGCAAAACACATACTTGAACAAAACAAAGAAAATGATAAAAGATGGGTTGCCTCCCATCTAGCCCCTTATTTATTGTCGTGGCTCGACATAGTTATCTCGAGTACTTAGACTTCGTCGATATAAGTGATGGACATATAATTAATCGAGTCAAGAGGACCGATATAAGGTTTAACACGTTGACCATTCACCTTGAAGACAACACCATTATTGTCTTCCAATTCAACTACTCCAGACGAGTAGACTTGGATAACTTTGTATGGACCAGACCACTTGGACTTTAACTTACCTGGGAATATCTTCAATCTAGAGTTGAAGAGAAGCACCATATCATCCTTTTGAAAGTTTCGTCGAACAATCCACTGATCATGATACTTCTTCATCCGCTCCTTGTATAGGTCCAATCTCTCATATGCATGGAGACGGAACTCATCTAATTCATTCAGCTGCTCCAACCTTAGATTTCGCGCATCATCCAAATTCAAATTCAATTGCTTCAACGCCCACAATGCCTTATGTTCGAGATCAATAGGTAAATGACAAGCCTTCCCATAAACTAGTTGATAAGGGGACATGCCAATGGGTGTTTTGAATGTAGTCCTATACGCCCACAGTGCATCATCTAGCTTCCGAGACCAATCCTTCCTATTAGCATTTACCATCTTCGCAAGGATTTGATTGATCTCCCAATTGGAAACCTCTACTTGTCCACTCGTTTGTGGGTGATAAGGCGTGGCTACATTATGTTGCTTGACACCATACTTGGCCAACACGGATTTGAATAGCTTGTTGCAAAAGTGAGATCCTCCATCACTTATGATAGTACGTGGTACTCCAAAGCGAGAGAAGATATTCCTCTTCAAAAATGCTACAACACGTTTTCCCTCGTTGTCGGCCAATGCTACAGTTTCAACCCATTTCGAGAAATAATCTACAGCAACTAAGATGTACTTCATTCCAAATGAATTCACGAATGGACCTATGAAATCAATGCCCCACACATCAAAGAGTTCTACCTCAAGAATTTTCGACATGGGCATCTCATGGTGTTTCAAAATAGCACCTTGTCTTTGGCATTGGACGCATCTTCTAACAAAGTCATAGGCATCTCTAAATATCGAAGGCCAATAATATCCACTTTGCAATACTTTTCTTGCCGTCCGATTGCCTGCGTGATGTCCTCCAACTTGGGAAGTGTGGCATGTTTCCAATATAGTAGGCACCTCTACATGGGATATACATCGTCGAATAATACCATCCGCACATCGTCGAAACAAATATGGCTCATCCCAATAGTAGTGTTGTACGTCATCCATAAACTTTCTCTTTTGATGGTATGATAAATTGGCAGGTATTACATTACTCACCACAAAATTTGCAAAGTTGGCATACCATGGTAACTTTTCTGTTATCGTCGCTAGGATCTCCTCGTCAGGGAATGCATCATCAATCTTGATATCAAGCTGCGCCACATGCTCGTTCTCAAGTCTAGATAGATGGTCGGCCATTTGGTTCTCGCAACCTCTTCTATCTTTAACTTTGAAATCAACCTCTTGCAGCAGTAATACCCATCGAATTAATCTTGGTTTTGCATCCTTCTTTGTCATTAGATACCTAAGAGCTGCATGGTCTGTATGAACGATCACCTTAGTACCCAATAGATAGGCACGAAACTTCTCAAATGCATACACAACTGCTAGGAGCTCTTGTTCTGTCACAGTGTAGTTCCTTTGGGCTTCATTGAGGACCTTACTTGCATAGTAGATAGGATGAAATAATTTTTCCTTTCTCTAACCAAGCACAGCTCCAACGGCTACACCACTAGCATCACACATGACTTCGAACGGGAGAGACCAATCTGGTGCTACCATGATAGGGGCTTCAATGAGTTTTCCTTTGAGGCATTCGAATGCCTTTAAGCAATCTTCATTGAAGTCAAACTTCGCATCTTTCTCCAAGAGTTTGCACAATGGACTAGCAATTTTGGAGAAGTCTTTAATGAACCGACGATAGACACCTGCATGGCCGAGAAAACTACGAACTCCCTTCACCGAAATTGGAGGTGGTAGCTTTTCAATAACTTCAATTTTTGCTCGATCAACCTCAATCCCTCTTTCGGAGATTTTATGCCCAAGAACGATACCTTCTTTTACCATGAAGTGGCACTTCTCCCAATTCAGCACTAGGTTGAATTCTACACATCTTTGTAATGCCATGCTCAGGTGGCTGGTGCGTTACATAACCCGAATGACATACGTTTGAAAGAAAATGTACCATATGGGCATGTGAACATCGTCTTCTCTTAGTCTTCGGGGGCAATAAAAATCTGATTATAGCCTGAATATCCATCTAAGAAACAAAACCATCATTTCCCCGCTAATCGATCTAGCATTTGGTCCATAAATGGCATTGGGAAGTGATCTTTGAGTGTCCAAGAATTCAACTTTCGGTAGTCCATGCATACTCTCCATCCAGTGACGGGTCTGAGTGGAATAAGCTCATTCTTCGCATTCGCGATCACCGTCATGCCTCCTTTCTTGGGAACACATTGTACCGGACTTACCCATGTACTATCAGAGATTGGATACACAACTCCTGCATCTAACTACTTAATTATTTCTTTCTTCACCACTTATTGCATAGGTGGGTTTAGACGTCTTTGATGCTCAATGGTGGGTGTGCACTTCTCTTCAAGCTGAATTTTGTGTGTACAAATCCCATGTGGAATATCAATAATATCCGCAATAGTCCATCCAATGACTCTAATATATTTCCATAGAATAGCAATGAGGGCTGCAACTTGTTGCTCACCCAAATCTTCTGCCATAATGACTGGAAGTGTGTTTCCGCTTCCTAAGAATGCATACTTTAAATGACTTGGCAGCTCCTTCAATTCTAATGTGGGTGGCTCTTCAATAGATGGCTTAGCTGGTGGTGTGGGTCGATTCTTGAGATCAAGGTCCAGCTTCTTGGGAGTATGGCGATATGTCCCTAATCCTGATAGAGCACCAATAACTTCTTCACGATTTTCAGCATCCTCATTCTCTCCATTCATGAGCAAAGTCGCTAATGGGTTATCAATAATTTGCTCTTCTTCAAGTAATTCTTTCTCATCATCAAAGAAAACATCAGCCACTGAAAATACACTCGGATCTTTGGGTTGCTTCATTGATTTGCAAACATCAAAGCGAACTACTTCGTCATTTATTCAGAACGAAAGCTCATTAGCTCTCAAATCAATAAGAACGCTTCCCGTAGCAAGGAAAGGGCGCCCCAAGATTATGGAAACTTCTGAGTCTGCCTCACAATCCAAAATAACGAAGTCTGCCAGAAAGATGAATGAAGAAACATTTACCAATACATCACATAGAATACCAACAGGTCGTTTTACTGATCTATCCGCTATGATGAGCCGCATATTAGTTGGAGTAGGATCACCTAACCCCAATTTTGTATAGATAGATAATGGCATCAAATTTATGCTGGCTCCTAAATGACATAATGCTTTGATAAAATTCAAAGATCCAACGGTGCAAGGAATAGTGAAAGCGTCGGGGTCAGCCTTCTTCTGAACTATTGATCGGGTAGAGATTGCGCTGCAGTGATGAACATCATCTTTCAACTCATAACTTGCTGCTCGCTTCTTTGTCAAAAGATCCTTCATAAATTTTGCATACCCAGGCATTTGTTCAAGTGCTTCCACCAATGAAACATTAATGGTCAGCTGCTTCAACATAGTCATGAATTTGCTGAACTTCGTGTCATCCGCCACCTTCTTAAATCTTTGAGGGAAAGGTGGTGGTGGGTATGGAATTGTTCTCTCCACGACTTTCTTCTCCTCTTGCTTCCATTTTTCAGCTTTTTCAGGTTGCAAATTGTTGGGGTTGACGTCATTGATGATAGGATTAGTTGCAGCGGCATCTTCTTCTTCCACCTTATCATCAATGTCCACTACTTCGTCAACCACTTGCTTGATTTTTGCTGCAGTTTGCAGCACCTTACCACTCCGTGTAGTAATGTCCATGCATGACCCATCATTCCTTGGGTTTTGCAAAGTATCGCTAGGTAAAGTGCCAGCCTTTCTTTGATTGAGTGCTGCTGAAAGTTGGCTCAATTGCTGCTCTATTTTCTTGACTGAAGTGGAATGAGAATCAACTATTTGTTTCATAGAGGACAAATCATTAACTACCTCCGTTACTGCAGCGCTTTTTGCTTCCACTCCTTTCAATATTTTGGCCAGCATGTCTTCCATACTTCCAGAACTAGATGTGGTGGCGTCACGTCTTCCAGGGGGAATGTACAAACCACTCTTTTCATTCTTGTTTTTCCAACTACCTTGGTCCTTGTTTCCAGATTTATCATAGTAGTTCCGACCTTGGTTTCCTTGGGTATTACCTCGGAAACCCCCCTGATTGTTCAAGTAGTTGGCCTCTTCTTCTGAATCAGATTTGTCTCTTCCTTTAGACGCAATAACTTTCACTTTTTTGGTCTTCCCTGATAATAAATGCTTTGTAAGAAGATCCACTTGTGTTTTCATGTGCGCCATATCTTGATCACGTTCTTCTTCTCTTCTTCTTTGGTCTGCAGTCATGCCAATAGATAAAGTGGGGCTTGCCACCTCAGAATCCCTGGTATGCCAAGCTCTACTTTGCTTCGTCATACGATCTAGCATATTGCTTGCTTGACCAAAGGTGAGGTCCATAAAAGATCCTCCCATTGCATAATCCACCACTGGTTTAGTTATTGAATTCAAGGCTCTGTATAATTTCTCCATTAGGTGAACATTAGTCATGTGATGGTTTGGGCATCTCGCTAGCTTTGTCTTGAACCTCTCCCATGTTTCATGAAGGGCTTCAGTTGGAAGCTGACGAAAGTTGCTGATTTCATCTCTCAATTGCGCTCTTTGGGATGGCGGAAAGAATCTTTCTAGGAAAACGTCTCTCAATTGCCTCCAATTTGTAATAGAATCAGGAGTCAGCCCATTCAACCATAGAGTTGCCTCCCCAGACAAAGACAATGGAAATAGACGTAATCGAATTGCATTCTGACCAACACCAGGATTGTCAAACGACTTGCATGTAGAAATAAAGTTGATGAGATGCATATTTGGATCATCGCCTGCTAGTCCACCAAATAATCCCTTGAGTTGCAATAACTGAATCATGGTGCTTGTGATGTTGAACTTGGCTCCGGGCGCTAATGGTGGAGGAATTATGGCTCCAGTGGCTCTGGCTCCATCAAGATCATCATCGCCGTAGTCAAAAGCTGGTTGCATGGGTTGGCGATCATACCTAAACCGAGCTTGACAACCTCTTCGGTTGGCAGGTGTTGCGATTTCAGCATCATGCCTTGGGTTTAGTAACTCGTCATCACCTAAATCCTCATCGTCAGGATTTGTTGCTCGCCCAGGGTTATCAATGTTTTGTTGGTGTACTTGGGCGGCGGCAAGAGCATCTAATCTCGCCTGCTCCTGTTGAGCAGCCATTCTTTCGATTTCCGTTTGTGCCTCCATTCTGCTAATACGTCGTGGTTCAGGATTGATAGGTAATAACGGTTGACCAGAACTTCCAGTATGGGGCATGCACTGAATAAAAACCTGCAGAAAACAAAATCAAAAACTAAAAGTAAAAGTACGAGAATATTTGACCAAAGGGTCTAGTAATTATCACAAACTTAGTAGACAACCATATTCCCCGGCAACGACGCCAATTTTTGATAACGCTCAATCTACAGCTCTCGTAGGAGTGTAAAGAGGTCGTTAGCAAATATAGAACCCAACTGGGTTGGGTATCGATCCCACAGGGAATAGCCGGTCAACAAGTAAGCAACGATTACTAGACTTTTAGTGCAAATCTCGTAAAAAAAAGGGGGGATTGTAATGTGTAACCAAAATATTAAAGTAAAAATTGAAATAGGAAAGTAAACAGAAAGAATAGTTATTAAGTTGTAAACAATGAGAATTGAGAAGTTGGGGTTATGTCCACCTTCTGAGTTATACGTCTCTATTGGCTATGAGTGTGTTGAATTCCGACATGCATGTGCTTATAGATAATTGTATTCGATGGTAAATTCAGGCATCTTTCGACCTATTCAAGGATTATTTCACTTTAACTCTTTCGATCTTAAAGCGTGTCTAACGGTACGAATTCTCCAATAGGTTAATCCAGTTACGGCACTAACTTTTTAATAGGGGATGGGACCCTACTACCTTGACATTATCTCTTTTCCAGACAGATAACCTTTCTTTCGAACAAGTTAAATTTTATACTGGCGTATTCTTGCGTTTGCAAACACAAAGAATTTAGGTTAAGACGAAGAGAATAATGATATAAGCAGCATACGTGTCACAAACTCACAAACTCATAGTAATAGATAGTATCTCATTCGGCTTCCATAACCCCAACAGAGAAGTTTAGTTACCTATGAGTGCGAAGGAAATCACAATTGACATTGTTTATTATACCATAATAAGAATTTCGTGTAGCACAAGTGTGGTAGGCGTTAGGCGTGATTTCTTGCAAGTAACGTTTCTCTTGTTGTGGAAATTAAGAATAGATGAATAGAAGAAGAATAAGAAGTAGAATTAATGGAAGGGTTAGAAGAAGAATTTAATTGTAACTAGTGGAGGAATGTCTTAGAAGTAGAATGAATATATCAAAATCTCTAGAAAAATAGGGTATTTATAATACCCATATCTTATTCCTACTAAGCTAATGAAATACTTAACCAAATTCTACTAAGCTAATGAAATACTTAACCAAATCCTACTAAGCTAATGAAATACTTAACCCAATTGTACTAGGTTTATGTATCATTATCCTAATCATAATAAATTACTGCTAGTCCCCAAAGTCTTCAGAATTGCTGTTTTAACCCGGGATAGGTTTCCCATGCATCACTTTTTGTCCTTAGGCGTCCAAGACTCCCTTTTCTCCCCTCGTGAAGCTTTCTTTGGCATCAAGTTATCCATAAATGCTGAATTCTGCATCATTTATACCTGAAACTTTGCTAATCATGTTCGTTAGCTCACTTACAGGAAAAAGGACTAAAAGTGCATGAAATATATAATTTGTTCTCAAAACTTAGCTAAAATATGGGTAAAATATAGCACTATAGGCGTGTAAATTCGCCTATCATCAATATTGAGGAGTGTATTATGTAAAAAGAATATTTTTTTTAGAAATTATGTAATTCATGTTATTTTTAATATATCGAACCAAACACTGCATAAGAAAAATACAAACATAACTAATGCATGCATAACTAATACAAAAATTGTTAATACAAACATTATTAATACATTATATTTTGCATTATTCTTATACACTCTACCGAACGACCCCTAAAAGTGATAGATGTACACTACTTTCGGATAGTACTAGGAGCATTTGAGTATTCCCATTAAAAAGTTAGTACTCCATTCTCTTTCCTTTTCATCTTCTCTACAAAAATATACTCCATCTTACCATTTCTATAATTTTTCATCAAAGAACATTTTAATGGCAGATCGATAAAAAAATGAAAACACACAAGAAAAGAAAACGCACATGTCAGATTTTTTTAAGATTCTCGGTTGAACTAGTTACTTTTAAGGAACGAGAAAATAAAAATGCACAGATTTATTTTAATCATTTCTTTTTCATTTCTCCAAAAAAAAAAGAAATCTATGTAGAAATCAAAAGAAAATCAGATCAAAAATTGGATCCATGGCATAATGGTAACGTGTCCGATTTTATATCAAAAGGTTGTGTGTTTGATTCACGTTGTATCTAAAAATCCCCGATCTGTATCCGTCATCTTTTCTTTCTAAAAGGTGAATTCATTTAGTACTTCAAGAGTTTTTCACACTTAAACTTGAGAAATAACATGCAATATAAGGCAATTAACCACGACTGATATCAATGAAAGATAATGGTGTAAAATTAGATTGTGTACCTTAATATGTTACAATATAAGTTGTTGATTTTTCTATCAAAGTTATTGCCCCAACTCAACTTTGACTCTCTTGAAAACAAAGTTCTAATACCTCAAACTAGATATCTTTTTTTTTAGTATGTTGATGTTTTGCTTTTTTTTGACTATCACTTTCGCCACCCTTTCTAAAGAAGAATAAGAAGATTAATAAAAGAGACTTTGGACTGCTATATTTTTGCTAATAGTAATTTTTTTCCTCAATGTTTTGATTAATATTATCTTCAATTCTATCTTCTTTCTTAAAAAAAAAAGTAATGGATCAGGTCGGGTCGAATTGGTGCACATGAGTGACCTGTGACTCATAAAATTGTACATTATGTATTCTCTTAGGATTTTATAAAATAGAACTTAACTTTTTAAGGGATTTCTTAAGTATTATAACTTCTTAATAAAAGTTTGAATGCCATATTGATCCCCTAAATTTTGAATCAATTACCCCATAAAAGCTTTAATACAATAAATTGGTTAGGCTTTAATGCAATATCTTTATTTCAATAAGCATGTCAAGTTTTAGTTCAATAAGCAGGTAAAGAGTAGTTCAATAACTTTGTTGCAATAGCAAGTCGATCTTTAGTATAATTTACTAAGTACATTAAACATTAGCACAATAAGGAGATCAAGCTTCAGTGCAATAAGCAAGTCAAGCTTAAATGCAATAGCTTTATTGCACCTAAGCTTTTTTGAGGTAATTGATCCAAAATTTAAAAGACCAAAATGGTAGACAATCTTTTATTCAAAAACTTTACTGATCTTAGAATATTTTTCAAACTTAAGTTTTTTACTTTATAGAACACTAAGAGAACACACGGCAATATCAATATCAAACAACTTATTTTCATTACTGTGATTTAAAGCATAAGAGGTGGTTGCATCATCAAAATATGAATGGAGATTTTTTTGGTAACCCAAAAAATAAAAATGTAAACTCACGGATTGAAAATATCTCCCGCTATTTCTGTAGATACTTTTATACAATCATTCATCTCTATCAAGCAAAGGGTGTGGAGGTCCCTTTTTTTATCTCCATGAACATTAGACAATCTATTCCTAGACTAAAATGTTATCCATCAATAATAAAAGTTCTTTATTTCTGACTTACAAGTTCTTATGAGCTCATAAAAGATACTTCTGCTGATCTTATAAGAATATACATGTCTCACTATAAAATGAGCTACATTATTTTTTTATATTATGATTTTTCTCTCTCATCAAATCTTACAAACATTTATTTTTTATATCGAGGGGTATATTTTTAATCCATCTCTCTCAGAATTCATCTTCACAAAGTTATGGTGCCTCTTACTTACAGAAAACTACAATCTTGTAAAGCCCTTAGTTCAATAGCACACATTCATCTCTTCAATGGTTGACTAATATTTATTTAATACATATTTTAATGGACAAGAATAATTTTGCTCTCTGATTCACAGGAAAACATAAGATTAGAATGCTTAACAAATGAAAAATATTGTGAAGAGGAACACTGACGATGTAATTACTTGAATTTAGGTGATTTTCTCTTTTATGTGTTTGGGCCATTTTACCTTCCCTGTAGTTGCTCCAAGTTTATTAAAATATGGAAACGGTTGGCATGGTTCCCAAAATCTCCAAAAAGATCTTGAGTAAGTTTAAGGTTAGTTTGAGGCATTAAGAGTCAATAGTTGACGATGGTCATTATTTTTCGATTGAGGGAGGCAAAATGAACTGCGCTAGCAGATCCGAGATGGCAAATATATATTAGTACCGGATTTGGTTCAATTTTGAGATGTTTATATCTCATTTCAACCTATTATTTGAAAATAGTGAAAAGAAGTCATGGGGGTTCATTTTATGAAACTACTATTTTTCAAAGATTCGATGATTCCATTGGATCTGGAACGTATCTTATGACCAATGTGCACTGTTGGTTCATGTTTATAGGATTCTGGATGAGTCTCGAGGGTCAAAAATATATTTTTAATTTGTTCATACGACCAACGCGTCTGCTCAATGATCAACGCACACGGTCAACAATCAACACACCCTTCTCTTTGCTGAAAACAACCTAATTTTGTGATTTTATACACTTTTTGTCTATTTTCGCTATGTTTATCATATTGAGAGATTTTAGGGGAGATTTATTGCTTAAGTTCATGCGGGTAAGTTCCTACCTCAATTCTAAATTATTTTCTACCAACTTTATTATCAAAATTCTTCTAAATTAAAGATTTCAAAAGAGGATTTTTGAATTTTTTTTTCAAAACTGAAAATTTCGTATTTCTTTGGTTTGAGCTTTGATTCTTACTCATTTTTCATGGATTTTCACCCTTAGAACCCCTTTCACCCGAGGATTTTGATTTTCAAATAAGATTTCATTTTTACCTTTTTTGATTTTTGATGGAATTTTGGGATTCTTACCGATAAAGATTAAAAAATGTTTTTTTAGACTTTGATCTCATTTTAAACCCATTTTGTATGGGTTTTCTCTTGCAAACTCTCTTAACCTTGGGGAATGTATATTTAAAATAAAAATTTAGTTTTACCCATTTCATTTTCAAACTTGTTTTTTGAACCTGTTATGGACCCAACCTAAATATGGGCAATATGGATATTGTTAGGTTTCTTTTAATGCGTAGATGCTATATTTGAATGTTGTAGTTGGTTTTGAGATCGTTTGTGAGGGGAAAGCTCTGGGTTGAAGCATCTTAGATTGGGATTCCATTATTTTGAGGTATATTATGGCTTAACTTCTTTTAGATTGAGTTGGGTAGTTAATGAATAAGTAAAGCATGCTAAGGGTTAGAAAAAGTAACTATAGGGTTTATATTTTAAAATTATTTTTACTATTGTGTGCCCTGTAGGGGCTTATATTTTGTTGTGGTTAGTTTGTGGTATCTGATATTGCATGTTGCCCATGTGGGGCTTTATCTGATATAATTGACCTTATGTGTGCATATAAATGCCTTTATTCTAGATATGATCCCCGTGCGGGGGCTTATTTTGCTATTATAGGTCTAATTCAAGTATTAGTTGCCTTTATCATGATAAAATACCCGACTCTGGGGTCCATATGATATTAATCATATCGTGCATGCATGTTTATTTTGATGGTGACAAATTGTAGTTGATGAATCATGAATTATGGGCATATTGAGTAGATTTTTGGGCTTATCTCTCTCTCTCTCTCTCACTCGCTCACTCACTATATATATATATATATGTATGTATGTATATCCATTTTGGACGGATTAGATATCATCATATTGAGTAGAGTGTGAGCATTTCATCCTTAATCCATACATATACATTCATGAGATACTGGTACCACTGAGAGACAATGTTTTTGAAAAGTGAGATGATTTGAGATTGAGATATAGTGTATAGGTTGCTCTCACGACCCAAATGACCATGAGTGGCACCCATACTAATCTTTCTATGGTAGATCCATCTAAATCTCACCATACCCCATCACTTAGTCAATATTAATATAATACTATCGTGAAATTAACTTAATAACAATAATCCAAAGCTACTCGTTATTAATGCGAAAAATCAAACAAACTACTTACTGAAATCCCCAGCACCTGAAAGTCATCGTACAAGAACTTCTAAACAAAGATCATGCTAAAACAGATATCCAAAAATAAAGTAAATAAAGAATGTTTAATTGCCCAAAAGATGGAAAAGAATAAATAGGATGATCCATAGCAGTCTGGAGACAGAGTGCTCACCCTTGAATCGATATCTACTAGCAAACTCTAAAGGTGAGTCATGTGTGAATCTCTTGAACACTTTCTGCATTCAACAAAAGAAGAGTACAGGGTAGTATCAGTACATACCACTACGTACTGGTAGGTATCATAGGCCAACTCAAAATAAAACATGTACATAACATAAATCAAATAACCAATAGACAGGCATCATCACATAACAAGTATTTAGTGAATCAATAATACATCAAATACAGGTCAAACAGAGATTATAAACAAGCCACATAATCATCAATAGTATCAACCATACTGTAAACATCCTCAGAATCAACAACAATACCACAAGTAAAACCACATCCTTCTAAACCTCGTTGTTAGAACACCATTAGCTCGTTATCTGCTTAATAACCCGTACAACCTCTCAAATTCAACACATGTATGTACATACGTGCTTTGGAACTTATTTTTACCAAACTAGTCATGACTTGTAGGAAAGAATCTATGTTCATGTACTGTACCAGCGTGGTACCCAATCCTCAACAACAAGTAATATCAATATCATATTCGTACCGGCGTGGTACCTAATCCTCAATAAAAAGTAATATTAATATCATATTTGTACCGACATAATACTTGATCCTCCATAAATAAGTAATATCAGTATACATATCCGTACCGGTGTGGTACCCGATCCTTCATAAATAAGTAAAATATACATATCCATACCGACATGGCACCCAATCCTTCATAAATGTGTAATATCAATATACATATTCGTACCAGTGTGGTACCCGATACTCCATAAATAAGTAATATCAATATGCATATCCGCAATGGCGTGGTACCCGATCCTCCATAAATAAGTAGTATCAATATAAATATCTGTACCGGCGTAGTTCTCGATCCTCTCCAAACAAGTAATATCAACACATATATTCATACCGGCGTGGTACCCGATATTTGATAAACATATTAGGTATGTTTTATCAAATTTACACTACCCTTCACGATACAATACGATATACAAAGTTTACAATTACACTTACAGTTATAAGATAATTCTATCAGGTAAATTTTCTATAATTATTCAAACAAATTTCAACCATCCAAATATCATCAATTTCAAGCATGTTCGAATACCAATAAAAAGCATTCAATTTAGGAGCATACATGCAATAAAATCGAGTATAAACTCCACTTAAATCGTAACGTACCTCAACCGAAGAATTCAAATGTAAGCTAACTTGCCAAGGCCTTGTCCTTTCGTAAAGCTTCCAAAAGGTCCAAATCTGTTCAAATATATAATTCTGATAAAAATATGAACCTAATAACCCCATTTTATAAATTCTTAGACTAAAAATTCTAGACCTAAACCTCAATTCAATAATATTTATAATTACAGAATGATAAACTCATATTGACCTGATAATCCTACAAGCGACACAAATAATAACACGCTTTAATACCTACAAAACCTTAGTTATTCTATTGAATTAGTATCATTAATGATTTGTCCTTATTAAGGATTTACAATTTTGTCAGTATTAAGAATGTTTGGTTCAAATTAATGTGCCCAACTTCTACTTCCATGTACGTATACTACTGTCAACCAAGTTAACCAATCATTCCCATTATTACATACAATTCAGTAGGAATATAATTACTCTAAGGAGACCATTCGTAAACTTACAAGGAATCTTTGAACTATGACGTGAAACAAACCACTGCAAATAGGTGTGTCTCCTTTTTTCTCAACTTTCTGACTCTATTGTTATTATAAATGGTAAACCCTAACCACTTAATATCATTCCTTCAATGACCACATAAGTAAATAAAATATAATTTTGACCCACTAAGTCACTAATTGAATTAATTATTTAAAATACTTAAAACTTTTAATATATCCTTAAAATTTATTCGGAGCTCCATAAAAATAAATCAAATATGTAACTTGACTAAAAAATATGCTCCGGGCATATTGAAAATATTAAAATACCATATCGAGGTTGTCTTGACCAAATGTTGACCATAATGAAGCTTAAATTTGTTAAAACTCAATAATCCAACTAATGAATTCAATTACTTTCGAACAGCTTAAGAATTGGTACTACTCATCCCGTAAGTTATAATTCATATACACCAACCATGGGGAGAGCTAAAATAGGAAAGATGAGAAAATTTTACAAGTGACTTAGAGGGTCATTACATCAGATACCAATTAAACCATCGTTTGTCCTCGAACGGGAAAACACAGGACATGAAGGGGAAACAAGGAATTACCTGAATCAACTAAAAGATGAGGATACTTTCTATGCATGTCTTCTTTGGTCTCACAAGTGGCATCCTCAATAGGACAATTCTTCCATTGGATATTCACAGACGCAATCTCCTTAGTCCTTAACTTATGGACACCTCTATCAAGAATAGCAACAGGTTCCTCTTCGTAAGAGAGGTTTTCATCTAGCAAGACTGAATCATAATGAATCATATTACCTTCACCATGAAACTTTTTTAACATAGATACATGAAATACATGATGAACTCCTGAAAAACTCGGAGGTAATACTAACCTACAGGCCACCTACCCCATACGCTGAAGAATCTCAAATGGATCAATATATCTAGGATTGAGCTTACCTTGCTTCCCAAAAATGCATGACACCCTTCATAAGTGATACCTTGAGAAACACTTGCTCACCCTCCACAAAGTGCATTTCTCTAATTTTTTAATCAGCATACTCTTTTTGTCTACTTTAAGCTACTATAAGTTTCTCTAGAATGAACCTGACCTTTTGTAACAAGTCTTTCAATAGATCAGTACCCCAGGGTCTCACCTCAAAAGAATCAAACCACCCAATAGGAGATCTATACCTCCTCCCATATAAAGCCTCTAACGTCACAATGTCAATAGTTGAATGATAAATTTTATTATATGTAAACTCGACCAATGAGCTCCAAAATCCATCACACAAACACGAAGCATATCCTCCAACACCTAGATCATTCGAACAAACTGCCCATCGGTCTGAGAGTGAAAAGTTGTTCTTAGATTTAACCTAGTACCCAACTCCTCATGCAACTTCTTCTAAAAGATATAGGTAAATAGAATACCCCTATACGAGATGATAAAAATTGGGACCAATGCAACTAAACAATCTTCCTAACATAAATCTTAACCTATTTTTCTGCATTACAAGTCACTTAAACAGGAATGAAATATGCAGACTTCGTCAACCAGTCCACAATAATCCATATAGAATCATACTTCCCCAAAGTCTTGGGAATACCAATAATAAAATCTATAGTTATTCTCTCTCATTTCCATTCAGGAATAGACATCCTCTGAAGAGTACCACCATGCTTCTGATGCTCATAATTTATCTACTGGAAACTCTGGCATTTAACAACAAAATCAACTATGTCACACTTCATTCGACCCCACCAGTAATGCTACCTCAAATCACGATACATCTTAGTCGCTCCAGGATGTATAGAATACTTCAAACAATGATCCTCAGCTAGAATAATAGGAATCAAGTAGTCAACACAGGGCACACAAACTTTCCCCTTAATAAAAAACACACCCTCACCATTAAGAATGGCCTCCTAGGCCTCACCTTGGAAAACCTTATCACGAATCTTGCTCAACTTAGCATCCTCAAATAGTATAACCTTGATTTGATCAAGAAATTTGGACTTTGCCTCTACACTAGCTAGAAATCCTGCTCTTTTAGTCACCTCAAGTTGAATAAACCTGTTAGCTAGAGTCTGAATCTCTCTAGCCAATGGACGCCTAGTAGTATTCAGGTAACCCAAGCTACCCATACTTGCTCATTTTCTACTCAATGCATCAGCTACCATATTAGCCTTCCCCTGATGATATATAATAGTGATATCATAATCTTTGAGCAACTCAATCCATCTACATTATCTCAAACTGAAATCCCTCTACGTGAACACATACTGTAAACTGCGGTGATCAGTAAACACTTCATAACGAACCACATACTAGGTTTGAAATACAGTCTTAGGAATATCGTTAGGCTGAATCTTAAGATAATAATACCCGAACCTCAAATCAATCTTACAAAATATAGATGCACCCTACAACTGGACAAAAAAATTATCGATACAAGTAAATAATACTTATTATGGATCGTAACTTTATTAAGCTGCCTGTAGTCTATACACATATGAAGACTATTATTTTTATTCTTCACAAAAAAACAGAAGCAACCTATAGAGATGCACTTGGATGGATAAATCCCTTACTCAACAAATCCTGCAACTGAGCGTTTAGCTTCCTCAACTCAGCTGGAGCTATCCTATAAGAAAGAATAAAAATAGGACTAGTACCTGGCTCTATATCAATACAAAAATCAATGTCATGGTCTGATGGTATACCATGAATGTTTGAAGGAAAAAACTCTTGAAACTCACACACCACATAAACTGACTCAATATATGGGACCTCCGTGAAAACGTCTCAAATATGTGCTAGGTAGGCCAAATAATCCTCCCAATTAACCTCTTTACACGTAAAAGAAAACTAAGTTTCATTGGAGCAGGACTATAATTACCCTCCCACTTAAGTCTATCCATTTCTTGCATATCCACAATTACTATCTTAGCATGACAGTCTAATATATCATGATACAGATATAACCAGCGCATACCAAAAATTATGTCAAAACCTACCATATCTAGAATCAATAAATCTGCCCAAGTTTGATACCCCAAAAACATAATAGAACAAGAATAATAAACCCTATCAACAACAAAAGAATCACCAACATGAGTAGACACATGAATAAAAAGGTCTAGTAGATCCTACACCTTGTCCAAAGCCACAATAAAATTGACAAATACATATGAGAAAGTAGAATCAGGATCAAATAACATAATGGACACCCGGTCACAGACACGAATAGTACCTATAATAATAGCACTTGATGCCTCTACCTCAGGCCATCCTAGAAAAGCATAGATATGGGCCCTACCACCTTCTTAAAAAAATTAGCCATCTCCTGAAAAGACTTACCTGAAGCTATTATCTGAAGAGCAAAAATCTGGAGACCTTTATTCAAACCCTTCATAAAGAGATGAATCCTCCCCTCCTTAGTTTTCTACAAATGAGGTACATACAAAGATAATGAATAAAATTTGGCCTCATAGGCTACAACTGATATTTCTCTGTTTAGGATTAGTAAACTTATCCCTTTTCTTCTCTCTCAAAGTATGACGCACGTACTTCTCTAAAAAATCTAAGTAAATTAGTCCAAGTCAATGGAGGCAAACCTATATCCCTACCTGTACATAAGCTCTCCACCAAATCTTGGCATCCCTTTGAACGTGAAAAGTAACCAATTCTACACCATACCTCTCAACCATACCCATCTAGTAAACTGTCTTATGACAGTTAATAATAAACTCATAAAACAGAGCTACTCATTATTAATGAGTGAGTAAAAAATAACTTACTAAAATAATCCAGAGCTACTTATAAAAATAACTTACTAAAATAATCTAGAGATACTCATTATTAATGAGTGAATCAAACAAACTACTTACTAAAATCCCCAAGACCCAAAAGTCATCGTACAAGAACTTCTAAACAAAGATCATGTATGAAAGAGATACCCAAAAATAAAGTAAATAAAGAATGTTTCATTCCCCGATAGATGGACAAGAATAAATAGGATGATCCACGGTAGCTTGGAGATGGAGCGCTCACCTTGGATTGGATCTGTTATCAAACTCTAAAGGTGAGGTCATGTCTGAACCTCTGGAATACTTTTTGCACTAAAAAAAAAAGAGAATAGAGTAGTATCAGTACATGCCATTATGTACTGGTAGGTATCATAGGCCAACTAAATTTAATAGCATGTACATAACATAAATAAAATAACAAGTAGATAGGCATAATCATATAACAAATATTCAGTGAATCCATAATACACCAAATACAGGTCAAATAGTTCTTACAAACAAGATACATAATAATTAAGAGTATCAACCACATTGTAAAGATCCACAGAATCAACAACAATACCACAATTAATAACCATCTCCTTCTAAACCTCACAGTTAGAACACTAGTAGCTCATTATCTGCTTAAAAACCCATACAACCTCTCAAATTTAACACAAATATGTATGCACATTCTATGTGACTTATTTTTGCCCAACTAGTTATGTCCTACAAGGAACAGTCTATGTTCATGTTCTGTACTGTTGTGGTAACCAATCCTCAATAATAAGTAATATCAATATCATATTCATACCGGCGTGGTACCCGATCCTCAATAAAAAGTAATATAAATATTATATTCGTATCGATATGATACCCGATCATCCAGAAATAAGTAATATAAGTATACATATCCATACCGATATGGTACCTGATCCTCCATAAATAAGTAATATCAACATACATATCTGTACTGACATGGTACTCGATCCTTCATAAATATGTAATATCAATATACATATATATATCGGTGTGGTACCCGATACTCCATAACAAAGTAATATCAATATACATATCCATAATGGCGTGGTACCCGATCCTCCATAAATAAGTAATATCCATATAAATATCCATACCGGCGTAGTTCTCGATCCTCCCCAAATAAGCAATATCAACATATATATTCATACCGGCGTGGTACCCGATCTTCGATAAACATATTAGGTAAGTTTTATCAAATTTATGCTACCCCTCATGATACAATACGATATACTAAATTTACAAGTATACTTATAGTCATAAAACAATTCCTTTAGGTAAATTTTCAATAATTATTCAAAAAAATTTTAAAAATCCAAATATCATCAATTTCAAGCATGTTCGAATACCAATTAGCAAACATTCAATTTAGGAGCATACACACAATTAAATCGAGTATAAACTCCAATTAAATTGTAATCTAACTCAACTGAAGAATTCAAATGCAGGCTAACTTGCCAAGGTGTTGCCCTTTCATAAAGCTTTTGAAAGGTCCAAATTTGTTCAAATATGTAAATTGTATAAAAATACGAACCTAATAACCCCATTTTCAAAATTCTTACACTAAAAATTCTAGACCTAAACTGCAATTCAATCATATTTATAATTACAGAATGATAACCTCATATTGACCTGATAATCCTCTGAGCGACAGTAACAATATCATATTTTAGTACCTATAGAGCCTTAGTTATTCTATTGAATTAGTATCAGTAATGCTTTGTCCTTATTAAGGATTTATAATTTTTTTCAGTGTTAAGAATGTTTGGTTCAAAATAATGGTCCCAACTTCTAATTCACTGTACGTATAGTACTGTCAACAAATTTAACCAATCATTCCCTTTATTACATACAATTCAATAGGAATTTAATTACTCTAAGGAAACCATTCGGAAATTTATAGGGAATATTTTAACTTTGACGTGAAACAAACCACTACAAATTGGTGTGCCTCCCCCTTTCTTAACTTTCTGATTCTATTGTTATTATAAATGGTAAACCCTAACTACTTAATTTCATTCTTCCAATGATCCACATAAGTAAATAAATAAATTTGAACCCACTAAGTTGAGAAAATTGATGGAAAGGTGTCATTTAAGTCTTGAATGAAGGATTGGTGACATTGACCAACTTAAAGGGACAAACATAATTAGAAAAAATGATTAAGTTAATGGTGGACTTGATTAATATTTTAAAAACTTTTTTTTTCTAAAATACAAATTATCCCTCTCCTCTCGAAATAAACTATCTCTCTCCTCTTTATCTGTCCCAATCAATAGTTCAGCAAATTTCTCCCATTAATCCCCGACGACTTCAACCTCTAGCAAAAAATAGTTGGACGAGTTCCTTTTTGACTTTCAACCATCAATCAATGTGACAATAGTGTTCTCCGATGACAACAACTTTGAGTTCTTCATTGTCCTATTTCTTCTTTCACAGGTAAAAAATTATGTCTTTTTAGTTATGAAGAAAAAAAAGAACTTGAGCCAACTTCTTTTCTAGAATTGGTTAACAATTTTCAATATTTCTTGCTTAAATTTGAAATATACACAGAGATAAACTCTAATTTCTGGCATTTCTTCTCTACTCTTTCTAGTGTGAAATATAATTTTTTTATTGTTATTGTTGTTCTTGTTATTGAACTATTGATTTGATTTGTTAGTGTCTGTTGAGTTTTTTGAAGTTTAATTTTTGTTGTTTGGGTTTGTACAAACACAATACAATAATGTTGGTGATTTTTGGTCATCATTGATGTTCTTAGTGTGTGTTGTGTTGGTGTTGCTAGATTTATTTGTTGTTTTTCTTGGTAAAAATTGTGTATTTAACATTAAACGATGATAGTGTTGCTTTTTTATTGAACAAAATCCTGGTACTATTTTTTTCTATAACAAATTAATTATTTTGTACAACAGATGAAACATCTGATGCAACAGATGAATCCTCTAATGTAACATATGAACCGTCAAATGCTATAGATTAAAATTTGATACAACAAATGAAACTCTGATGCAATAGAATAAAATCAATACAACAATAAAATTTTGATGCAACAGATGAACAATTTAATAGATCATTCATCTGTTGGGATAGATGATTCTTCTATATAGAAGATACTTAAACAATATTGATAGTCGATAACAGTTCCAACAGATAACTCATTTGGCAACAGAGGAGTAATTTGTTTTAATAAATGAATGATCTATTTTTATTATTTCCAATGGATTTCTCATCCATTACAATAGATTTGTTATATATTGCAATAGATAACCTACCTTATGGAATAGATAAGTGATCTATTTTTACTGTTTCTAATAGATTACTCATCCATTGAAATAGGATGGTTATATTATAACAGATAACCTACCTGGTGCAACAGAGGAGAGATCTATTTCAACAGATGAGTGATTTTTTTTATTATTTTCAATGGATTATTGTAACACTCCGAATCTGATACCCGAAATACTACACGGTGCTAATGACCCAGAAGGACCACAAGCTAACCCATGACTGATATCAGTACCTATATACTGCATAAAATACTTTATAATGCAGAAACATGAACTAAAAGGACATAAGGTTCAAAACTGAGATATAGTATCTGATAAAAATGTAACATCTAGGAGGGGTATGAAATACCCTAAACAAAACTAAAATAAATTATCTGAACATACTATAATCTGGAAAGCCTCTAAAATGTGACAATCTAAGAGTTGATGGGACATTTCCCAACTAATCCCAACTAATCCCAACTAATAAACTAATTACTGAGATAATAAAATGATGATCATGTCCTAGAAAGATGAGGACTCACTGCTAACTATGACAACTGAGACTGGAATCTACTGATGCTCTGGAGCTCGTGTCTCTAAACCTATTATATAAGACACCATAGTGCAATTGCGTCAGTACTTTGAATGTACTGGTATACATGTCAAGTAGGATGAATGCATGGGGTTCATATGCATGAACAATACTGGCTAACTGACTAATATGAATGTGAGAATACATGCTTGCATACATAGTAACTATATCTAAAATCATGATAACATGAGTATGTTGATGATTAACATGACTAATGACTGAATTTTGATAACTAATAATGTGGGTGATTGTATCTGACAGTCTTGAATCTGATGGAGCTAGCTGAGTTCCATACTATATATCTGAGTTGGCTGTATCTGACAGTCCTGAATTCTGAAGAACTATCTGAGTTCTTTTACTAACACTGATACTGAGACTGTGAGAGGTTGTCATATAACCAACATACCCCAAATAGTGCATTATATCTAGATTGGGGTCCAATCTGTGCCCTGATTGGAAGGGTAAAAATACCGCTCCACTGGTAAGGACAATGTGGGAGTGACCCTAATATAATAGGTAACTCCAGTGAGAATGGTGGGAACCCTCATATAGCATGCTAAGCCACCTCATCTACCCTCATATAGCAGGCTATGATGTCTTAACCTATGTTGGCTATATAGTTTTGAAACGCAAGGATTGCTTCTAAGAATCACCCCCTCCTATAAAAGGTGAGTTTCCATTCTTGGGTTCGCTAGGTGCTAATTTCTACTCCCATCTGAATAGACATTGAACATGATTTACTGAACTAAACATGGACTGAGTTACTGACTTCTGTTGACTGATGGAATACTACTGATATCTGACAACTAACTGAGTTCGTGAGATTATGGAGATTTCCTGAGTCATAAGACTGTCTAAATTCTAAGGATCATAGCTTGACTGAGAGTATCGTGGAAACATGACATGGCTCTACATACACAAATAATATTTTGGGTACAAGTACCCCCAAAATTCGTTAGAAGGAAACTGACAAAGCATGACCTACTTGAACATATCACTAACATCATAATCCATAATACATTTATAGAAACATTTCATCAAACATGTGATCTGCATGAACTTGTACATACAAGGGGATTTCATGATATCATGCTAGTTGGGCATTTTTCTTCATCTACGAATTTAAACAAACACATGGTAGGCAAAATATGAGTAAACAACATTATACAACAATTAAACATCATGATTCAATTCTAATTTCATCATTCAAGGGTTTAATCATAGGTTTACATGAATCTACCTCTATACTAATCAAATCCACATAAAATTTATCCCCAAACATTGAATAGAATTCAATTACTTATTATCAACATGAACAAGAGAAGCCCAAACATGAAATTCATAAAGTAAATCCATAAACTTAAACTTTGAAAAGAGATTCTTGGGCTTCATGGATGAAAGGAGTCCATGAATGAACACTATGCATACCTAGGTTGAGATTTTATTAAAATTCTTGAACTTGAAGAATTTAAATCTCTTAGTTCCTAAAGAAGATCTGGATTTTGTTCTTGGAGATTAATGTTATAGAGAAAACCCTAGTTTTGTTATTGTGAAAGAATAATGAATTTCTGAGCTTTGGTTGGATATAATTGGGTATATAAACGGGTGGTAAAATACCAAAAATCCCCCTTTTAAAATGAATATAATTTTCTGAATTAGGACTTGCGATGGATCATGTGACGGTCCATCACTAGGGCGATGGTCCGTCATTTTGACCATCATACGTGGACCAATAAAAGGGCTTACTGCCTAAGTAGCGACAACCTGGGTGACGGTCCATCGGAAGTTCGATGGTCTGTCAACCTGGCCATCGCACCTTATCCAGAAGGTGGCCTCACTATTTCCCTTGCAACGATCATGGGCGATAGTTCGTAACTAGTCCAATGGTCCATCGGCCTTACCATCGCACCTAGGTGGTTTTTAGTGCCTTTTATATTTTGGCCAGAACTTTCTCCTCCGATGTCGGATTTTGATGAAATTGGTATCGTTAGAAAGCTAATTAAATTTCCCATATTAAAAAAGGGAAAATATTAAAAAAATAACACATGTATAAAAGTGTATTCATCTTTCAAAGAAAGCTTTTAACATTCTTGAGATGATTTCAAGCTAGGAAAAGTATGGGGTATCACAATATCTCCCCCTGTAGAACATTTTTCCTCGAATGAGACTGAGTAAGAGGAAAGAATAACCAACGTACAAACTAAACATGAATACTGAAACATGATCTCATTACTGACATGACTGATAACTGAATATATCATACTGAACATGCATATCTGATGCATGTGTAACTGATTCATGTATGCATGACTGGGTGTTTTAATGAACTTAGTTTCTCACAATGAGAATGCATGTCTGATGCATGATTATATAATTGAGCTGATACATGAATGCATGACTGAATATGCAATGGTATTTAATACCAAGTTTGTGACGAACACTGAATATAAAATTGGGTAAGCTTAAAGAAAACTATTACCTTAAGCTTAATCTGAGTCGGCGGAGAAGAGGTGAGGATACTTGGTACATACGTCTGCTTTTGTTTCCCAAGTAGCTCCCTCGACAGACTGATTTTGCCAAAGAACTTTAACTAGAGGGACTTATTTATTCCTTAGTCTATGAGTCTGATAATCTAGGATTTCAACTAGAATCTCTTCATAAGAGAGGTTGTTCTAAACATCGATGTTCTGAATAGGGACTACAACTACTGGGTCACCTATACATTTCTTAAGAAAAGAGACATAGAAGACTGGATGAATTGAGGCTAGATCTGAAGGCAATTTGAGCTCATAAGCTACCTTGCCAAAGTGACTGAGAATCTTGAAGGGGCCGACATATCGGGGACTGAGCTTTCCCTTTTTGCCGAAACTCTTCACTCCCTTCATGGAAGAGATATTTAAATAGACATAGTCACCAATCTCAAACTCGAGATCTTTTCTACGAACATCTGCATAAGACTTCTATCTTCTATGAGCTGCCCGGAGTCTTTCTCCAATCAACTAGACTTTCCCTAAGGTATGGAATACCAATTTAGGTGCTATAACTGAGGCCCCACTAACTTCAAACCAACCAATTGGAGATCTACATCTCTTATTGTAGAGATCTTTGAATGGAGCTATGTGAATACAGGAATGATAGCTGTTGTTGTATGCTAACTCAATCAAAGACAAGTGGTCATCCCAACTATCCTTGAAATCAATCGCACACGCCCTTAGCATATCTTTTAGAGTCTGAATAGTCCTTTGTGCTCGACCATCTATCTGAGGATGGAAGGATTTACTGAGATAAACTTGGGTACCAAGACCTTTTTGGAATGCTTTCTAGAAATGAGAGGTGAACTGGGTACCACTATTTGAGATAATAGATAGCGGAATACCGTGTAGTTTGAACAACTCCCAGATGTAGAGTTTGGAATAATCCTCGGCTAAATAAGATATATTGACTGGAAGGAAATGGGACGATTTGGCCATTCTGTCTATAATAACCCAAACTGAATTAAACTGATGATGAGTTCGAGGCAAACCCATCACGAAGTCCATGTTTATTTTTTCCCACTTCCAAGTAGGAATAATCAACTCCTGCATAGAACCTCTGGGCTTCTGATGCTCTATCTTAACCTGCTGACATGTAGAGCACTTAGCCATAAACTCTATAATATCTCTCTTTATCCCACTCCACTAATAAATTTCCCACAAATTTCGGTACATCTTTGTAGCCCCTGGATAAATAGAGTAGCGTGCACCATATGCTTCTGCAAGAATTCACTGCCTTAATTCATCTATAACTGGAACACAGAGATGAAACTGACAACACAAAACACCATCTCCCCCTTAGGAGAAAACCTCTACTTTCTGATCCTGAAGTGTCTCTTTTAACTTGACAAGGCTAGGATCGCTATCTTGCTTTTCTTTCACCTTGAAAACTAGAGATGATTCTAAACTACTCTAAACCCATATATCACTCTCATCTTTATTGACTAAGAGAACACCTAGTCTAGCAAGCTGAGGTACTTCTTGGGATAACTTCTTCTTATTATCATCCACATGAGCAACACTACCCATAGATAGTCTACTGAGAGCATCAGCCATTATATTGTCCTTGCCCGGATGATAGAGAACACTTATGTCATAATCTTTCAAGAGCTCTAACCACCTTATCTAACAAAGATTGAGATATTTCTGAGAAAATACATACTGAAGACTCTTGTGATTTGTGAAGAAATTTACATGAACTCCATAGAGATAATGCCTCCAAATCTTCAAGGAAAAGACTACACCGGCTAACTCAAGATCATGAGTAGGATAATTCTTCTCATAGGGTTTAAGATGTCTGAAGGCGTAGGCTATGACCTTACCATGCTTCATGAGGACACAATCCAAACCTACTATGGATGCATCAAAATATACTATGAACCCATCTGAAGCATCTGGAAGTGCTAGAACTGGAGCTGAAGGGAGTCATGTCTCTAACTCCTGAAAACTCTTCTTACAAGGATCTGACCACTAAAAATTGACTTTCTTCTGAGTCAATCAGGACATAGGGGATGCAATAGAATAAAATCCCTCAACAAACCATCTATAATAGCCAGCCAAACCTAGGAAACTCCTGATATCTGATGGAGAGACAGGGCAAGGCCAGTTTCTTACTGCTTTGATCGTTTAAGGATCTACTCTAACGCCATCACCAGAAATTAATGGCCAAGGAATGCTACTGACCTTAGCCAAAATTTGCACTTACTGAATTTGGCGAATAGCTAATGATCTCTGAGAGTCTGAATTACTGTTTTGAGATTGTCTGCATGATCTCGCTCACTACGGGAATACACCAGAATATCATCTATGAAGACTATGATGAACATATCCAAGTACTTCTTGAACACGCGGTTCATCAAGTCCATAAAAGCTACTGGGGCATTGGTGAAACCAAAGGACATAACTTAAAATTCAAAGTGACCATACCGAGAATGGAAAGCTATTTTTGAAATGTCACATTCTCTGACTCTTAGCTGATGATAGCCAGATCTGAGGTCTATCTTTGAGATATATCTATCACCCTGAAGTTGGTCAAACAAGTCATCGATTCTGGGAAGAGGATACTTTTTCTTGATTGTGACCTTATTAAGTTGACGGTAGTCTATACACATTCTGAGAGAACCATCTTTCTTGCGCACGAATAATACTAGAATGCCCCACAGGGACACACTAGGCCTGATGACTCCCTTATCTAAGAGATCCTTCAATTGTTTATTGAGTTCTCTGAGTTCTGCTAGTGTCATTCTGTATGACGAAATGGATATAGGCTCAGTGTCTGGAAGAAGATCAATGCCAAAGTCTATTTTCCTTTCAGGAGGAATTCCTGGAAGATCTTTGGGAAAGACATCTGAATATTCATTCATGACTGGGATTTTTGGAACTAGTGTCCTTAACACAAACAAGATGATAGACATATCCTTTAGATATCATTTTCTATGCTTGAATGTAGGAAACAAGCTGACCTCTAAAAATGGATACACTACCCTTCCACTCTAGGATGGGTTCATTCAGAAACTAAAACTGAACTATTCTGTTTCTTCATTCGACTATGGCATAGTAGGAATGAGGCCAATCCAAGCCGATAATGACATTAAAATTAGTCATCTTTAATTTGACTATGTTTGCTGAAGTGACATTCGAAGATATCATAACCGGGCAGTTCTTGTATACCCACTGGGCTATAATATTTTATCTATTGGATTAGAGACTGAAAAGAGCTTTGCTATAATTTCAGGACTGACTCTAAAATCGATTGATATATAAGGAGTGACAAAAAACAAAAAAGCTCATGGATCTAGCAAAGTGTAAACATGCACATGAAAGATCTATAACATACCGATAACCATATTAGAAGAATTTTCTTAATCTTTTCGAGACTAAAGATCATAGAGATGATTTGGGCGTTGCCCACTAGTAGCACTGGAGGTGGCACCCTGCTGATTTGGGTGATTGAACAGAACTGAGGAGCGATTCTGTTGACCCTGAGGACCTAGATGAGGATAGTTTTTAACTCTATGTTCTGGCTTGCCACATTCGAAACAAATACCACTTCCAGCTCTGGTAATACCCTGATGGTGCTTGCCATAAGTCTGGCAAAAAAGATAGGTACGGGCACTGCTAACACTGCCCTGGGACTTAGAGACTGGCTCTCTATCTTTGTTACCCTCTCTGAACTTAGTAACTGGAGCACTAACTGAAGAAGGAGATGGAATTGATGACCTAGGATGAAACTTAGAATGGTTTCCTCCTTCTGACTTAGGCTGAGCAAAGTTGAAACTACCTATCTTTGCTCTCTTATTCTGCTTCTCCCTTATTTTAATCTTCTACTCTTCTATCTGCTGAGCATGAGTCATGAGCATTGCTAAAGTCATGTCACAATTTAGCATGGAGGATATACACATATTAACCATGCATTATAGCTGGATTGGGGTCCAATTTATTCCTTGATTGGAAGGGTGTCAATACCACACCACTGGTAAGGACAACGTGTGAGTGACCCTAATATAATATGTAACTTTAGTGAGAATGGTGAGAACTCTTATATAGGAGGCTAAGACACCTCATCTACCCTTATATAGCAGGCTATGATGTCTTAACCTATGCTGGATACATAGTTCTGGAAACAAGGATTGTTTCTAAGAATCACACCCTTCTATAATAGGTGAGTTTCCATCCTTGGGTTCGCTCGGTGCTAATTTCTACTCCTATTTGAATAGACACTGAACATGATTTATTGAACTAAACATGGACTGAGTTACTGACTTCTGTTGACTGATGGAATATTACTGATATCTGACAACTAACTGAGTTCGTGAGATTATGGAGATTTCCTGAGTCATAAGACTGTCTGAAGTCTAAGGATCATAGCTTGACTGAGAGTATCGTGGAAACATGACATGACTCTAGGCACACAACTAATATTTTGGGTACAAGTACCCCCAAAACTCGTTAGAAGGAAACTGACAAAGCATGACCTACTTGAACATATCACTAACATCATAATCAATAATACATTTATAGAAGCATTTCATCAAACATGTGATCTGCATAAACTTGTACATACATGGGGATTTCATGATATCATGCTAGTTGGACATTTTCCTTCATCTACTAATTTAAACAAACACATGGTAGGCAAAATATGAGTAAACAACATTATACAACAATTAAACATCATGATTCAATTCTAATTTCATCATTCAAGGGTTTAATCATAGATTTACATGAATCTACCTCTATACTAATTAAATCCACATAAAATTTATCTCCCAACATGTAATAGAATTTAATTACTTATTATCAACATGAACAAAAGCAACCCAATTATGAAATTCATAAAGGAAATCTATAAACTTAAACTTTGAAAAGAGATTCTTGGGCTTCATGGACGAAAGGAGTCCATGAATGAACACTATGCATACCTGGGTTGAGTTTTTCTTGAAATTCTTAAACTTGAAGAATTTGAATCTCTTAGTTCCTTAAGAAGATTTGTATTTTGTTCTTGGAGATTAATGTTAGAAAGAAAACCCAAGTTTTGTTGTTGTAAAAGAATAATGAATTTTTGAACTTTGGTCAGATAAAATTGGGTGTATAAATGTGTGGTAAAAGACCAAAAAACCCTCTTTTAAAATGGCTTTAATTTTTTGAATCAGGAGCTGCGATGGATCATGTGATGGTTCGTCGCTAGGGCGATGGTCCATTGTTTCGACCGTCATACATGGACCAAGAAAAGGGCTTAATGCCTAAGTAACGACGGCCTGGGCTACGGTCCATCGTAAGCTCGACGGTCCATCAACATGACCTTCATACCTTATACATAAGGTGGCCTCACTATTTCCCTTGTGACGGTCATGGGCGACGGTCTGTCACTAGTCCGATGGTCTGTCGGCCTCATCGTCGCACCTGGGCGGTGTTTACTATCTTCTGTATTTTGGTCATAAGTTTCTTCTCCGATGTTGTATTTTGATGAAATTGGTACATTGTAAAGATAATTCAATCTCCCACATGAAAAAAAGAAAAATCTTACAAAAATACCATATGTACAAAAGTGGATTCATCTTTCAAAAAAAGCTTCTAACATTCTTGAGATGATTTCAAGCTTGGAAAAGTATGGGGTATTACAATTACTCATCCATTGCAACAGGTAATATACCTGGTGCAATATACCAGTCATTTGTTTCAATGGATGAGTGATCTATTTTTACTATTGCAACAATTTACTTATATATTGCAATAGGTTAGTTATAACTTGCAATAGATACCCTACCTGGTACAACAGATGTTTGATCTGCTGGAACTGTTCATTTACTATTATACATGTCAGATATACTGTTATCCCTTTTTAATGATGCATTAATCAATTATAATCTATTTTATATTCCTGTTAGATTATATTTCTTTCGAAAGAAAAAAAACTGAATAAAGTCCAAGTAAAGAAATAAGTGAAGTAGCTAGGCTACATCTACCACTCTGTAAGCTTGCTTTACAAGTGTTATCTCAATCAAAAGCTGAAGATAATGAACATAAAGAAGAGAAATATTTCAAAAGAGATGATCTAAATACTAATAGACCTTCCACTGAAGAGTTGGTGAAAACTTACACTATTGATAGTTATCCTGTGAGAATGCAGTGTGATGGCACCACAGATTTAATATGTGATTTTATGGTTAAGTCATCCATGGGAAAATCTTTTGACAGCTTTCAGCAAAATACTTCGAGAATAAAATTTGGAAGCTTATTTTAGGGACAGCTGCTTTGGGTAATATCTTTATTTGTCAAAGAAAAACAATGCTAGTTTCCAAATGAAAATGGTATATGATCTTCTTAAGCATAGGTTTATGTATGAAAACAAAAATAAGATAGATAAGGTGTTGATAAATTTCTGTGGCATGCTTGCTTGTTTTTGTTGGAGAGTGTTTGCCATAGTTAATGGATTAAAATGTTATCCTCCTTCTCCTTCTCAAGTTCTACCTATTCTAAACTAAAAAACACCCCGTACACCCAAAAAGGCAAAGGCAAGTTGAGAGATCTTGATGACCTGGTGTCCCTTGTTGGTCCAAGCTTCAAAAACATAAATTTGATAAAAGCGTTGAAAGGTAAAAGACTTTCAAAGAAGAACAAAGATAATTGTGCTTGGTTTGGTTTGTGCATAATATTATTTAGGCGGAGACGTTAACAACATACCACTTGGTTTGATAAAGCTCTTTGAGGATCTTGAGGCATTTAGCAGCTATCCTTGGGGTTATGAAAGCTTCAAAATGACTGTCAAATATTTATGAACTCCATTAATGGTAAAGACAGTCAACTTATATGGCTTTTCATGGGCTTTCATGGTAAATATTTCTTTTACTATGACATGGTTTATTTTTTTATTCAATAATATTTTTGATTTATTGGTATTATTTTATAGGCTTGGGCATTTGAATTAATTCCTTATTTGAGACAACAAGTGAAATACCAGGAAGAAGTTTCCTGTCCAAAAATTCTGGGATGGTTGTCGGCCAAAATTGATAAAAATGTAATATTTCTTGATCTCTTCAACCCCCCGAAGAAAGCAGTAAGTCCAATTCTAAATAATTTTTTGTTTTAATTAATAAATTTTTAAAATGATTTCATCATCATTCTAATATATGTAATGATTTATTTTAGATTGTCCATTCGTAGATTTTTCCGACCAATCGAGAGTTGAAGATCCCATTTTTTCTTACTTTACGGTCTGTGCAAAATTTTTTGTACCATTAGGTCATTGATAGAATAAAGAAGGAATTATTTAGAGCAATAACCATCACAAGAAAAATAATTTTGGAGGGTGGGCTTATTATTACTGATGATGGTAGTGGTAGTGGTGCAGCTGTTGGGGCTAATGATACTTATCTTATAGTTTTTGAAAAACCAAACCATTATGATTATGATCATATTGGTTATACAGATTTTGCTAATTCTAGCAAATGTTCGGCATGCAAATATCAAGACTGCAAGGTGAAACATAATGGAGTTATTAATGTTATTAATGCATTAAGTGCTTATGTAATGAAAATGACATCTAAGAGGGGTGTCATTCCATCAAAGATAATTTCATACCCATACACTCCACTAAAGATCAAGGTGGCTAAGAGGAAAAGGAAAGAAATTTCCAAGGCATCATAAAGAATAAAAAAAAAGTAAAATTGTAACTCTTCTGTCTTTGTCTTGCACCTTCGATCAATGTACAAGGGCCACATGAGAGAAATATAAGCTAAAAGTGAATATATATCATCTGTTCTAATAAATAAATAGACACATATCTATTTCAACAGATGATACATCTACTGAATATTATCAAAATAATATATATATCTATTGCAACTATCATCTAACTTGTTGTATCAGATGTATTATCTATTGCAACATATGTCCATTTGTTACAACAAATCAAGCAGGTCATCATATTATTTTAATTTGTACTAACAGATGAGTCATATGTGGCAACAGATGGGTCATCTGTTCAAAATTATCGTACAACTCTTTTTAACCTGTTTGAATTTATCCCAATAAATAATCTATCTGATGCAATATATGGATAATCTATGTATATCTATGATTAACATTGACAATTCTAGCTTTCCAGGTGGAAGTCACAGTAGAAGTTACTACTGAAAAACATAATATCACAGTTGATAATCCATCAACTACTTCCATAGAAAAAGAAAAGGTGGAGCCTTTCAGTTCTGGAGAATGGAAGAATTACCCATTTGAAGGGTTCAACATCTCGAGGAGGCTCCAAAAAAACTAACAAAGTTGATCAATGACTATTCAAAATTAATTATCGATGGGTTGTTAAAGCATCATATTGGCAGGTACATAAATCATTTTTAAAGATATTGATTTATACAATTCTTGTTGTAAAAACAAGACATTAGCATAATAAATCATGTAGAAAACAAAATGACGAACACAACAAAATGAACGAATCGAGTCCTGGTTTTGATATGTTTGATTTTATTGTTGCACATCCCAGAATGAAGGATTGGTTTTATTTGATGTCACAACCCCAAACTTGCTTGAATGATGAGGTTTAAATGCCATACATATTACTATTAAGAGATAATACATCAAAACCCCTTCCAACTTGTCGCCAAAACTTACTTTAGACCTTAAACTAATCGGGAAATTATATACCCCCCTTAACAACTTTCAAGTGAATTAATTTCTACCCAAATCGCTGATATGGAAAATTAAAAAAAAAATAGCGACTGAATGGCCTAAAAAATGTGAAAAAAATATGGGACCCACCTTTTAAATTTTACAAATTCTCGTTATATATATATATATATATAAATAAAAACATCTTCATCACTTCTTAATCTTCTTCACTTCTTCACTTGTTCATCTTCTTCAACCTCTCTCCCCCAAAACATATTGTTGTGGTCGAGAATTTCTAACTGAAGGAGTTAATCTTTTTCACTTCACTTCTTCAATTCTTCATCTTTCTCAACCCCTCCCCCCTCGTCCCCCCTTAAACACATTGTTATGGTCGAGACTTTCTACTTGAAGGAGTTAGAATTGAAGGTTGAAATAATATTTTAATGGAGGAAAAATCTTAAATTGATGTCTTTATAGTTGTTAATTCTTTGGTGGTGTTAATGGAGAAAATGAAAAAAATAGAGGGAGAGGCATTTTCGTGGCATGGGTGGGGTTGGAAGGGGAGAAATAATGATGTTAATGGGGGATTTGGGATCAAAAGTACCTTTGTTGAGAAGTGCAAGGAGAAGAACAGTGATGAAGAGCTTAATAATGATTACCATTGGGGAAAATATTTTTGTGGTGATGATGTAGAGCTAAAATGCCTCCTCTTCCGTATATGAAGAGTAATTTATAGAGAAATGTACTTGTATTTGTGAAACTACAGGGGGGTGGTGTAGTAATTTGTGAAATGGAAGGTGGTCCTCATCTCCAACGACAATGGTGATGGTAGAAGAAAGTTTTGTGAATTGAGATATTTTGAGAATTTGGGGATGTTGAAGTATTTGGTGAAATGGATATTGGACCATCCTCCTCAGTGGCAGCATCAATAGTGGCGATGGTGTTGATGGTAATGGTGATCGGAGAAGATGAAGAAGATGGGCTATGGGTGGGGAGGGTGAACTGGCATGGGGTGGGGGTTATTTTTCCTTTTTTTTAATAAATTATTAAATAACATTTTTAAAAAAAATTATGATGTGGTGATGACATGACTTTGATATGGCACTGATGTGGGCGCGAGTGCAATGCACTCTCTCTTGTGAGACTGGTAGTAATTCACTTGAAAGTTGTTAAGGGGGGTAAATAATTGTCCGATTAGTTTAGGGTCTAAAGTAAGTTTTGGCGACAAGTTTGAGGGTTTTTTGATGTATTATCTCTACTATTAATTAATACTTTAATTAATTGCATCTGTGTATTAATTTTCTCATCACATAATCGGAAATATTTGATAATATGTGCAACACATCGATATCATTTTTTACTACCTCTGAAAAAAGGCCAAGTTTCAACCACAAGAATACATATACATGACAGACAATTATTTGTATAAAGTTTACATTAATAATGCCTACGATAGGTTTTGTAAACAACAGCTGGAAGTTTCCCATAATGAGGAATACATAATCAATATCATCAAAGGTTTTAGCGTTCCAGCTGGCTTAACTTGGCATTTGGTCAATATATCATCAAAGGTTTTAGCATTCCAGCTGGCTTACCTTAGAATTCGGTCAATCAAGTGTACATCCCAATTAATTGTGGTGATGAATTCCATTGGGTGTTGGCTGTTTTCATTCTAAAAGAGAGGCACATCTGAGTTTATAACTCGATGCCACAGAGGAGATGTTCTGAGCCATAGTCTAAGATACAAAATTTGGCCAAAATATTACCTACTTAACTTGATATAAGTGGATTTTTAGACCAAAAGGTTCATACTAATTGGTCTATGATTGAAGCATACTGGGATTAAATAGGTAATCCATTTGATGTAGAATATGTTGAAGGAATTGCTTAACAACCCATTGGTAGCCTGTAAGTATCATGATTTAGTTTCATTTCATAAATTTAATAACGCTTACATTAATTGCAAGTTTAGGAATTGCGGTCTTTTTGTTGCTGCTTATGCTGAGTATTTGAGCAATGAATTACAAGTACCAAATGATGGACTTTATTATGGATTTGTAACTCAAAGAGTCTGGTACCCCGGATGCTACACGGTGCTCATAATCCTGAAGGACCATAAACTAACCCTTAACTGACATCTGTAATTGAGCACTGAATAATACACTATATAAATGCAGAAAACTGGTGGTAAGCTATCCATAAGGTTCAAACATCTGAAATATAATAGAAAATTGAATACTAATATAACTGTCTGAACATCTAGTTTGAAAAACTCTAGTTTGAAAGCCTCTAACTGTCTGAATAAGGAGTTGAATGGGACAATCCCCCAACTAACTCCATCTACTGAAAATACTGAATCTAATGTAATAAAGTGAAATAAGATTCATCCCCGAATTATTATGACTCACTGATATCTACTGCTACTGGACGAATCTAAACTACTAAGGGTGCTCTGGAGCTCGTGCTTTTGAACCTATGGTATAAAATACCAGAGCACAGAAAAGTATGCATCAGTATATGAGAATATACTGGTGTGCTAGATAAGGTAAGGCTAAATACAAAGGCGCATATGCACAAACTATAGCTGACTGAATGACATGAGTATACTGAATGAGGAATTACATGGATGAATGCATAAACTATAACTAAAATCTTAGTAACACTGAATACTGAGTTTAACTAACTGGATTACTGATAACTGGGTTTACTGATGTTGAATTCTAAATACTAATTTACTGACATTTAAGCTTACTAACACTGGGATACTGAATAACTGAGTCTACGAATATTGATCTCAAAATTTTTCAAATACTGATTGACTATATCTAAGATCAGTCCTATCTACCGGGTGATCTCTAAATCTACTGATATTGATTCTAATTGATTGTACCTGAGATTAGTCCTATCTAACAGGTGATCTCTGAATCTTTAGATGATGAAAATGATTGACTATAAGTGAGATCTGTCCTATCTAGCAGGTGATTCCAAAATTCTATGGAACTATCTAAGTTTCTTAATGAGCTGAGTAACTATATCTAACAATTATTATTTCTGTAATACTACACTAAGTTCTATTACTGAGACTAAAATTTGAAACTGAGACTATAGGAGGTAGTTATTTAACCGACATGCCCCAAATCTGAACTGGTAGGGTCCAACCTATAACCCCAGATGAAAGGGTGTCAGTACCGTGCCACGGGTAAAGACAACTGCTATGGAGTCAGTCTTAATCTAGCGGGTGACCCATGAGATCAGTCTTGTACAATCGAGTGATGCCCAAGAATTTCAGTCCTATCTAATGGGTGACATCTCATGCCTACGCTGGCTACATAGTTCTGGAACTTAGGGATTGCTTCTAGGGATCTCAGTCCTAACTAACGGGTGAGCCCTCATCCCTAGGCTTGCTCGATTCTGAATCCTACTCCTAACTGAAAGACACTGCATAAATTTCCTAGTTCATACTAGGCTTGACTAAACTGTTATTAATCGTACTGATTAACTAAATTGAACTGATCTCACTGAGTTCGTTGATTGATAGAATACTACCGAATTCTATTATCTGACTGAATGCTACTGAGTTTCTAGATTGAATACTTGAATACTACTGACTTCTGAATTGAGTACTGAGATGGAATAGACTGATACTGAGATTACTAAGTCTCTCTAAGTTCGGTAACTGACAGAGTCCTACTAATCATGGCATGAATGAGATTATCTTGAAAACTGACACTGTCTCTAGATAATCAACTAAATTATCGGGTATTAAATACCCCAGGACTCGATAACATAAATAAATAAGGCATGACAATTCTTGAATAACATAACAATAGTCTATTATTCACAATATAATGAAGGAGGTATCTCCTCAAGCACTTGGAAGTCTTAAACATGTAAACGTGTAGGGATGCATACCAATGTGTCATAATTCATTCATTAAGGAATGCACGTAAATGGGAGGGCATGAAACATATCATAATTCATTGAGTAAGGCCTTTCAACAAACACTTGACATGCATTAACTTATACCTAATTAGGGATTTCATGCTAACATGTTGTAATGACTCTATTTCCATCATATAAGCATTTTATCAAACATATGGGGAAAATACTTTGGTTATACAACAATCAATACATCCAATTAATACGGCTACTGTAACACCCCGATTCTCTAAACCGGAATGCTACACGGTGCTCATGACCCCGAGGGACCACAATATAACCCATGACTAATATCTATACTTGTATACTGCAAATCAAGATATAATAATACAGAATACATAGAACTATAAGGCCATAAGGTTTAACTGAATACAATCATGTGAGTGAAAATACCCTAAACAACTCAATCTGAACGTAAATTTGAACATAAATCTGAAAGCCTCTAAACTATCTGAATAAGGAGTTGAAGGAACATATCTACAACTAAATCCGTAAAACTAAACAGAAGAAATAAATAAATGAATCAAATCATACTATCTTCAAATCAATGAGGACTCACTATGTCTCTGCAACTGGAATGCTACCGCTACTGCTGGGCTGGAGCTCGTATCTCGAAACCTATAGTATAACATAAAAAGAAAGAACCATAGTGCAAATGCGTCAGTGCAACTAGAGTATTGAGTATACTAGGAAGGTAAGTTGAACATAAAGGGTTTCATGCATGAACAACACTAACTGACTTATATGAACGTAGGAGTGCAAACACACATATATAGAAACTGGGACCGTGAATACGTGATAGCATGACCTGTAAGCTAATAAATGGTTTACTGATAACTATCATGACTGATAATGAAACTAATAACATAGATGACTGTATCTGACCGTCCTATATATACTAAAATTTGAAGAACGCCCTGAGTTCGTTTACTGAGACTGATACTAAAACTGTAGGAAGTAGTGTTTAACCGACATGACCTATGTATGCCGTTATGGATAAACTGGGGTAAAATCTCTGCCTCGACTGGAGGGGTGTCAATACCGTACCACGAGTAAGGAAAACCTGTGAGTGAACCTTATCTGGCGAGTACTCAATAAGAATGGTGGGAACCCTAAACTGACGGGTTAAGTCACCTCATAAAACCTAATCGAATGGTTTAAGATGTCTCAACCTATGCTAGCTACATAGTTTTGGAACACAAGGATGACTACTAAGAGTCACACCCTGAACTGGCGGGTGAGTTCCCATCCCTGGGTTCACTCAGTGTTAACCTCTACTCCCATCTGGAGGGACTGGACATGAATAACTGGTTGTGCATGACTTAATCTTACTGAATTCCATTGACTGGCGGAATGTTACTGATAGCTGAAAATTGACTAAGATCATGAGGTTTTCCTGATTCATATGACTGACTGAAGTCTATAGAATCATATCTTGAGTTCGGATATCGTGAAACATGACATGGCTGTAGGCACACAACTATAGTTTTTAGGTACAAGTACCCCTAGGACTCGATGGAAAGAAACTGACACACATGACTGACTTGATCATAAGAGTAGAGTCCACAATTTATAATATCATATGTAGGGATCTCATACTAAGCATGGTTATCAATAGTGTATTGCATGGAAAGGATTTCATATCACATAGAAGTACTTGCACAATCTTAATATCATGTTCATTGCATAATCGTATTGGCAACCCATACCAATAGAATGGAAGTTCATGTGGATTGCATGATTATTATACATCTTGTTCATAAGTAGGATTTGCAAGTAAACATAGCAAAATCTCATAAGAATAGTTCATGAGTATTCCAACAACATTTACAAGGCACATTATCAACATAGACGTCATTGGAACGTAAGGGCATATCATGAATCCTTCACTTAGTCATAATTTAGCTATATTGCATGGTTTCTAGTTTCTTAGGCATTTTATCAAACACCTTACATGCACATCTTAAGCATAGGTGAAATAATCAAATTATACATCATGAACAACCAAATTTACATGTTTCCAACTCATATGATATCATGAAATTCAAAAAAATATATAAAGATTCCATCTTGGGAATCACCCAATATCAAAAACATGATCATCAACATCCAAAAATATAGAAATCATACTTTACAATGAAAAATGGGCATAATTTTTTGCTCGGGTATTGGATTGAGGCGAAATTGATATCATTGGATAGATAATTCGATTATCTACAATTTGGTGGCTCTAAATCAGCCAGAATATCATATTAACATCAAGTTATACTCATTCAAAGATGACCCTTGCAAAATCAAACATTAAAACTTGATGGATTCAAAAAATCTTAGCTTGTATTACCTTAAGTGACTCATATGAACATGCTTAATGCATCATAAGCTATCCTATCACTAGGATATTCATTGTAAGTCATGTACACAAGTATGAATCACAGGATAGGAGATTTCATACGTAGGAATACTTATTCACTTCCTAGCTTAGAAACATGCATGGTATTACAGCTACCTTAATAAACTTGCAACTTAAAGGTGTTTATCATGAACATTGTGAAAATCATCACATGCTTGGACTAAATTGTAAAAATTGTAAAATAGATCATGAATCACAACTCAACAATAACATAAACATGAACTTCTACTCACATAAATCATGAAAAATCATAACTATTCAATCTTTATAATTTGAAAAAGGTTCTTGACCTTCTTGGGTGGAAGGGACCCAAGAATCAACATTTAACATAACTTAGCTCTTGATTTTAGGAAGATTGGTGGAGAGACTCTTGAATTTGGATCTTCAATTGGAAAACCCTAACTTGTTCTTAAGAGAAATTGAGAGAATAGAGTATATTTTGGGGAAGAATAGGGCTAAATCTCATGTAATAGGGTTATGTAGGGGTGGGAAATTAACCCAAATACCACTCTGCATGCGGATTTTAAAAAATTGAAAACTGGGTACCGACGCAATTGTTGATGCAGGGCGTTTATGGTATCGATGCGGTACTCGACGCGTCGCACCATGATCGCGCCAAGCCTCATTAATTTTGACTCGAAAATCCTACGCAATATTAACCAATGCGATAGGTGATGCGGCTCCCCTAGATTGTCTTGGTCCACTATTTTCGGACACCAAACGTAGAATGCGGTTCGAAAAATCAGAAACTCTTCCGAGAACACCTACTGACATAGCTGATCATAAATCAACTTAAAGATCGATATTTAAGGGTTGTATGGGTTGATAAATAAGATTTCTAACTTATGAAGGATAAAAACATTCTATGTGTAAACACTTAGATGATGTTTCTAAGTCTGGGACTTCTTTTTAAGCTTTAACAGACTGAGTAAAGCTTGGAATTTTATGGGGTCTTAAAATATATCCCCCTTGGGAATATTTGTCCTCGAATGGGACTGACTAGACAAAAATTATGGATAGACTGAACTTACTTACAGGACATGAACATCTGGAACATGACTATATGACTGGAACTACTAATATATTAAAATTTCATACTGAACATGCATATCTGATGCATGGATGCTTGACTGAGCTATTCTCATGAAAACATAACTGAAATTACTGATAAGCTCAGCTTCTTGTACAGAACATGCATATCTAATGCATGAATATATGACTGAGTTGACTCTCGAATACATGACTGAATATGCAATAATAACTGATACTGACTTTGTAAGGAACATCTGAATATGCAACCGAACGGCTTAAGGACATGAAAACATCAGGGAATTCTAGAGTATCTCCCCCTTGAGACATTATGTCCATCTAAGAATGCTTACTTTACTGAGATACTGGGAAAACTAAGGCGATGCACAAGGGACCTATGAACTGGATCATGACTGAACATCTAGAATCTGAAGCTAATACATGATACATGAACTGAGATGATCTTACAACTACTCGGACTTTCTATCCTGGAATAATTTCATTTCTGATATTTCTAGTAGTATGACTAAATGTAAAGACGGGAAACAAACTATACGAATCTAATTGCCTTACTGTTAAACTGAATTTCTGGCCTTACTTACTAACTCATGCTGAAAACTTAAGCTCAAATGGGAGCAAAGGATCTAACAATGCTTATTATGAAAATGAAGGACTTATAACATACCTGAATCTATGTTAGGGGAACCTCCCTAATCATGGCGAGCCTAAAGTGCATAAAATCCGTTCTAACGCTGACCACTAGTGGTACTAGAAGTGGTTCCCTGATGATGCAAATATTTACCCCTCTTAGCCAAAACTCTACACTCTCAAAACCTATGGCCTAGCTTACCAAAACCAAAACATACCTTGTTGCTTTCTTTATATGCACCTAGGTGGTTCTTACCACATGCTTCACAAAGTGGATAATTACGCTCACTTTTCACACTGCCCTTGGCTTTGGAGCCTGGTGCCCCATCAAGATTGCCATCCCTGAACTTTGGTACTGGTGCACTAGCTGAGGATGGAGTTGGGACTGAAAACTTCTGACTATGTTTAGAACGGTTACCACCTTATGACCCTAGCTGAGAAAAGCTAAAACTACATGTTCTAGCTTTCTTATTAACTCTCTCTCTCCTTAGCTTTTTCTACCTCAATCTACTAAGCGTGCATTATTAGTATAGAAAGATCAACATCTCTATCGAGCATAGCAGTCTTACACTCCTTAACCACTAGCCCAGACACACCGGTCACAAACTTACTTATGCTAGATCTAGGGTCAACCATCTGCTTGGGAACATACTTAGACAACTGATTGAACTTGAGGAAATACTCCTTCACTGACATAGAGCCTTGCCTTAGATTCATGAACTATTCTACCTTATCTTCCCTTATATCAAGTGGGAAAAACTTATCTAAGAATGCATCCTAAAATATCTACCAAATCATGGGAGTTGCATCCTCCCTTCTACTCTTCTTTCATATCACTACCCAATCATGAGCAACATCCTTCAACCGATAGGATGCCAATTCTACACTCTCCTCTTCAGAGACATGCATAATTTTGGTGATATTCTTCACTTTCTCATGATAAAGTTGTGGGTCCTCGACTGCTATTGACCCAAAGAATTCTGGCGGGTTCATTCTCATGAAATTTCTGATCCTGGCTGTGGCTAAATCCCCATTTTACTGAGGTTAGGCTGTAGCTTGACGGTTACCCTAAACACTAGTTGTCATAGCTTGAGCTAGCACCTGAAAAGCTGCCTGAAACTCTACATTAGACATATTCTCATTCGAAGGATTTACGGGTTGAGGTGGCTGGTTATTATTTCTACCGACATTATCTCTGCGAAGAGGCATATTGTATAATAAAAGAAAGAATAGATTAGACTGAGAGACTTAACTTGAGCTCATGCTCACTCGTACGACATAAATACAGAAAGAAGGGAAACTGTTACTAAAATATCTTATAGCTTCCTATACATAAATGTGGTGTGCAACACACCCATACACAAGACTCTACTGGATGCGTCTTTTAGACTTCCTAGGATACTGTTGAACCTTAGGCTCTGATACAAAGGTTGTAATGCCCCGATTTATTTACCTAGAGCTACACGGTGCTCATAATCCTGAAGGACCATAAGTTAACCCTTGACTGATATCTGTAACCGAGCACTATATAATAAACTGTAAAAATATGGAAAACTAATGAAAAACTTGCCATAAGGTTCAAACATCTGAAATACAACTGAAAATTGAATACTAATACAACTGTCAAAACATCTAGTCTGAAAAATTCTAGTTTGAAAGCCTCTAACTATCTGAATAAGGAGTTGCATAGGACAATCCCCCAACTAACTCCATCTACTAAAAATATTGAATCTAATTTAATAAAGTGAAATAAGAACCATTCTCAAATGATGAGGAATCATAATTATTTACTGTTGTTGGCTAAATATAGACTGCTAAGGGTGCTCTGGAACTCATGCTTCTGAACCTATGGTATAAAACACCATAGCGCAGGAAAGTATATGTCAGTATGTGAGAATGTACTGGTATGCTAGATAAGGTAAGGCTAAATGCAAAGGCTCATATCCATGAACTATAGCTAACTGAATGACATGAGGAATTATATGCATGAATGCATAATCTATAACTAAGATCATAGTAACACTTAATACTAAGTTCAACTAACTGGATTACTGATAACTGAGTTTACTGGTGCTGAATTCTAAATACTAATTTATTGAAATTTGAGTTTACTAACACTGGGATACTAAATAACTGAGTCTACTAATATTGATCTCAGAGCTTTTATAATACTGATTGACTGTATCTGAGATCAGTCCTATCTAGCAGGTGATCTATGAATCAACTGATACTGATTCTGATTAATTGCACCTAAGATCAGTCCTATCTAATAGGTGATCTTTGAATCTCTGGGTGATGAAAATGATTGACTGTACTTGAGATCAGTCTTATCTAGCGGGTGATCTTTAAATTCTATGGAACTATCTAAGTTCCTTACTGAGCTAAGTGACTATATCTAACAGTCTTAATTTTTATAATACTGCACTGATTACTACTACTGAGACTAAAATCTAAAACTGATACTGTAGAAGGTAGTCATTTACTTGACATGCCCCAAATCTGAACTGGTGGGGTCCAACCTATAACCCTATCTCGAAGGGTGTCAGTACCGTGTCGCGAGTACAGACAACTGCTATGGAGTCAGTCGTAATCTAATGGATGACCCCTGAGATCATTCCTATACTAGTGGGTGATCCCCGAGCATGTCAATCCTATCTAACGGGTGACATCGAATGCCTACACTGGATACGTAGTTCTGGAACCTAGGGATTGCTTCTAGGGATCTCAATACTATCTAGTGGATGAGCCTCTATCCATAGGCTCGCTCGGTACTGAATCCTACTCCCAATTGAAAGACACTGAACTAATTTCCTAGTTCATACTAGGCTTGACTAAACTGTTACTGATCATACTAATTAACTAAACTGAACTGATCTCACTGAGTTCCGTTGACTGATGTAATACTACTGAATTCTGTTATCTGATTGAATGCTACTGAGTTTTTGGACTGAATACTTGAATACTACTAAGGTCTAAACTAAATAATGAACTGGAATATACTGATACTGAGATTACTCAGTCTCTCAAAGTTCTACAACTGACTAAGTTCTACTGATCATGGAATGACTGAGATTATCTTAAAAACTGACACTATCTCTAGATAATCAGCTAAATTATTGGGTATTAAATACCCCCAGGACTCGATAACATAAATAAATAAGGCAGGACAATTCTTGAATAACATAACAATAGTCTATCATTCACAATAAAATCAAGGAGGCATTTCTTCAAGCACTTGGATGTCTTAAACATGTAAACGTGTAGGGTTGCATACCAATATCTCATAATTCATTCATTAAGGAATGCACGTAAATGTGAGTGCATGCAATATATCATAATTCATTCACTAAGGCCTTTTAACAAACACTTGGCATTCATTAACTTATATATAATTAGGGATTTCATGCTAACATGTTGTAATGACTTTATTTCCTTCACATAGGCATTTTACCAAACATATAGGGAGCGTACTTTGGCTATACAACAATAAATACATCCAATTAACACGACAACCTCAATAAACTTGCAACTTAAAGGGGTTTGTCATGAACATTATGCAAATCATCACATGCTAGGACTAAATCATGAAACTTGTAATCTAGATCATAAATCATAACTCAACAATAACATAAACATGAACTTCAACTCACATAAATCATGAAAAATCATAAATATTCAATCTTTATAATTTGAAAAGCGTTCTTGAACTTCTTGGGTGGAATTGACCCAAAAATCAACATCTAACATACCTTAGTTCCTGATTTTAGGAAGATTGGTGGAGTGACTCTTGAATTTAGATATTCAATTGAAAACCCTAACTTGTTCTTGACTGAAATTGAGAGAACAGAGTATATTTTGGGGAAAAATTAGGATGAATCTCGTGAAATAGGGTTATATAAGGGTGGGAAATTTACCCAAATACCCCTCTGGACGCGGATTTTAAGAAACTAAAAATTAGGCATCTATGCGGACATCGATGCTATGTGGCAATGGTAACAATGAGATACCCGATGCGTTACGCCATGATCACGCCAAGCCTCAGTACTTTTGACTGGCAAATCCTTCACAATGTTAACCAAAGAGATAGGCGATGTGGCGTGCCTGGATTGCATTGGTCCACTATTTTGGTACACCAAATACGGTCTAAACACGGTCCAAAAAATCTAAAACATGTCCGGGAATACCTACTAACAGAGATGATCATGAATCAACTTAAAGATTAACAAGATTGCCAACTTATGAAGTGTAAACACTTAGCTGATGTTTCTAAGTCTGGGACCTCTTTTTAAGCTTTAACAGACTAAGTAAAACTTAGAATTTTACAGGGTCTTAAAGGATTACTCCACAAAAGATATGCTTCTCTTTTATTGAAATATGGAGAAACGAAAGCACAGAAACCATACGCAAGTGAAACTAAAGATCCATGATGATGAAAACCAAATTCCATAGCACCGGATGAAGAACAACTTGTCCATATCAAGTAGATCTTTATAGATTGAGTATGTCAAAGTAATAACCTCTCCTTGGGATTGTTGGAACCAAAGGTTAAATTGTTGATTTGGTTGTAGTGTAGATCATTTGTACCCATAATAATTTTTTTACATTTAATTTATTTGTTGAGTTATTTCATGTAATTTCTGAAGGCTTCGATTTATTTTATGTTGTCTATAAATCTATTTAATCCTTAGTTTTGAACTTATTAATTGAAATGGAATACTAGATTCAAATATCGCAACAGATAATACATCTATTACAACAGATGACATATCTGTTGGAAATTATCAAACTGATTTAGATACATATTGCAATAAGCAGGTCATCTATTGAAAATTATTAAATAGATTTTCCTACTATTTTGATTTGTTCCAATAGATTACCTAGTAGTTGCAATAGATAGAGTATATGTTGTAATAGATTGTATATCTGTTGTGATAGATAGACTGAGAAACATCTACATAATGCAAAATATAATCAATCAGTCACAACAGATATACTATCTATTACAACAGATAGACAATCTATTGCATTATAAAAAATTCAACTGTCGTCAAACATACAAAATGTCCACTACATGTAAAGTGAAGTGGCTTGAAATAAAAAATTGTTATGGTGTTTATCTTTGTACATCTTGTTTTATACACAGGCTCCAAGCATGAAGCCAGTACCTCATATACCCAAAACTCTTGCATATTTTCCATAATGGCATCACATAGACCGACCATTTTTGTGCCGGAAAACAAATATTTGATGTATGCAATTACGTAGAGCCCACACAAAACACCATTTTTATTTTTTTAAAGGTCCATGTCCTTGTTTCGACCTTCAAAATCTCATGCTTTATTCATCAACACTTCTACTGGCAAATAATCCATCAGTATACTCTGCCTCAAAAAGCTGGGGAGCAACTGTGGCACATGTGGGTAAAAAATCACAGTCGTTGAAGACAGGTAAGTTGATGTCATAAACCTTAGTCTTTCCCTCCTTGAGAAGTATCTCAACAATGAGAAATTGTTTTACTTCCACATTTATGACTGCAAGAATTATCTTTTCCTTGGTCTAACTCTTACCATGTGGATATGGCCTTTTCCCTCTAACATAGTTAATTATATCTTCATCCTATTCATATGTAGAAACTAACTAATAAAATCCCAGGCCACCGAGAGTTTTAGCTAGCCTTGTGAGCTCATTGTACCTATTCTTAAAATTGATATGGAAGTTGAGGTCCATTATCCTTTCAACAATATCATAAGCATTCGAGTATGCTAATTGCCTACCACTTATGAGGCAGAGAATTCATCAACATACTGTTATATAAGAAGATAATTTTTAAATAGGTTTTAAATAGAGGATTCTCTTAATCTGTTCACAAATTACCAAGATAACACAACTTATGATGCAATAAATATTTAATCTATTAGAACAGAACCACCACCAGTTGTACCAGAATACCCATATGTTGTAACAGATTACACATTTGTTGCATATCTTCTTTTACATGCAGTAGATTAGAAAGGTAGGTTAGGAAAAGTAAACATACCCTACCACTTTCATATATTTGTCATACTCTTAAAGTCTTAGGCGTCAAACATATGCATGGTGTATTCTTTGCAGTTTTATTCTTCTTGGCATAGATGGTCTTTCATAGTTCCTTCCTCTCTTCATTGCCAAATGTCACGTATATGTCCATCTTCTTTAGTGGCCCTTAAAATCAATAACTTTTGGAGAGGGAGGAGTTGTAATTTTTTTTGTTTTCAGACTGGATAGTATTTGGCTAATTTTTCTTTTCTTCCTCCTAACTGCTACTATAGGAGTGTATGGCTCCCTCACTTTCTTAGATGGTATGACACCCCTCTTGGATTTTAATTCTTCGGTAACTTCAATGATAACCTCTAGTTTTTAAGGATTTTATCGTATCTTTCCATAAATACTTTATATTTTCAATGAGAACATGAGGGTAAAGAGGGGTGAGAGGACCACTGTAGGGGTAGGAGGGTCCGATGTAAGGGTGAGAGGGACCTGTGTAAGGGGTGATTTCAAATGTATTTGTTTTTTCATGAACATCAATATGATCATCATCATAACTGGAAGAAGTACCAACATCAGGACGGCTACTACCAATATCAACAACTTCACCAGCAATACTCCCAGAAGAAGCACCCAGATCTGTTGCAGTAGGTTGGTCATGAAGAGCTTCAACATTAGGATGACCTTGCCTAACTTCTCTTATTATGGTTGTTGATCCACCAATTCCTTCTTTATTAACTCAACAGTTGGGTCTGCTATTGTATCAACAAAACCTAAAGTAATAAAAGAAGTCATCCCTAACTCTTTCTCAGTAGGATGATCCGAGGATGCACAACCTATATAAAAGACTGATACATTTAAATCATATAATAATATTTATAGTAAGTTGGGTTACATGTTTACACAATCAACTTATGCAACAGATGATCTATCTGTCATAACAGCTTAAAAATATGTTGCGTCAGATTACCCATTTGTTGCACAATTTGTAGTAGATGGATAATATGTTATGTCGGGTTCAGAGAACCAGAGAAATAAATGATTAATCTATTGTGAAATATGGATCATCTGTCACAGCAGTTGCCCATTTGTTGCACCAGTTACAGTAGACAGTTAATATGTTGTAACAAATGATTTATCTATTACAATAGATGGCACATCGGTTTTAATATATTTATTTGAGTTAAATTATTTTACTTGAAATAAAACATACTGCATCATTCATAGGGTTAAAGAGATCTGTCTTCTTAATTCTGATATTGCTCTTTGCAGCCAACCACCTAAGGATCATTAGATGGGAAACCTAATCCAGGTAATCCTTGACCTACTTCCAGAGGGAAGGAAAGATTTCAAATGACCAAGACTTTAATATGTAAGCAGGAAGCAAGCAAAAAAAGTCATAATAATTGTTCAATAAGAAATAATGGATGAGTATTAAATTTATCATTAAAGCCCAAGAAAAGTCGTATAATATGATCGTCTTTGGGGATAGAATTATCAGTGAATATTTGACAGTTAAGTTGTAGTTGTCATATCCCTAGGGATAATCATTAAATTTCTCAAAATCCTTAGCGAGCACCAACAAATCATCTTCTAAGAATTTCTTGACGTCTCTTGCAAATATAACAGAATGGGAAAACTAACTCAAGCACAATTTCTCCATGTACTTCTTTGGTATGATTTTATCCTTGAAATCTTCTATCAAATCTACCGCTTTGAAGCTACGTCCAACAATGTCCAACAATCCATCTATTTTTTCCTTGAGTTTGTTGGTTTTGGTGGGTTATTTCTTGGACAATGCCTTCTCTCTATTTGGTGGTGGTGGTTTGGTTTTACTGTTTACCTTGGACCTTTTGCAGGGTGTTTCCTTGATGAAAGGTTCTTTTGTACGATCGCATATCAAGCCTGTCACAATGGCAAACTCTTTCAAGCAAAAACAAACATTCATGCCATAGTAGTTGATCAAGATTTCATCCATCTCTTTGACTCCCTCCTTTGAATCTTTATCATCCCGTATGTACTTGATCCTACGCTTGAGAAGACCATATACTATGCTCATTTAGAAACGGGTTGTGTAGTCCTCAAATAGCTTAAGAAAGCATCCAAAGCAGCTCTTCTTAAAAAGTTCAGCTATGTTTTCATTCTTCATAATATTCTTAAAGTCATCAAAAGGTTTCCCCTACTAACATTTAAGTACAAGATTATTAAGTACAAGATTACCAGTTAGTTCTGTAGGTTTATCTATCGGTATCGCATCTTGAAATCTGTCAATAATAATAGTTTTAACAGTTGGGATTTCGATCTTAATTCATGCCCCATTGGTGATGCATTATTATCATATTGATCATCATCCTTTTTATTACTTTCTACTTCTTCCTCTTTTTGTTTATCATCATGTTGATCTACATTCTCTTTCTTACTTTCCACTTCTTCCTCTTCTTGTTTATCTTTTTCTTCCTTCTCACTTTTATTTTTCTCACCAGCCTTTATATACCCTTCTCCACCTCTCTTTTCATAACTTTCCTCATCTTTATTTTTCCCTGACTGAGATTGTTTAGAAAGTTTCTCTAAATCTATCTATACTCTAGCCTTTTTTGGTGGGTGGTCAGAAGTTGATTCACTTTTAGCTTTTTCTTTGGGAGACATTTTTTGACTACAAACAACATAAAAATGAAAAATATATTAAATTTGATGTCTGTATAATTAAAAAAAAGGTAAGAAAAATTCCAATAAATTATCCATCAGTTGGCACAGATAGGAAATATATTTGAAGACTTATTTAACATCTCTCAACAGATGTTCCACCTGTTGCAATAGATGGACCACTAAGACCACCGCCAACACCAATAGTAATGACACCAAGACCACCAATACCACTACTAAGACCACTAATACCACTACCAAGACCACCAATAACAACAAACAACAACACCACAAAAACCATCCAACAATACCACAATAATCGATGAAACACTGTGATAAAAACTAGGGTTTTCTTGAGTTTTTCCTATGTTTTTAGCATCAAAACTCAAAATTGTTAACCCATTCTCGATAATAATACAACTAAAAATCTTATTTTTCACCATTAACTAAAAATCCCTAATTTTTAGAATAAAGAATAAATGTAGAACTCTTCTCAAACTCTATTACCAATGAAGACAGAGAAAATTATGGATACAAGAGAGAATGAAGTAGAAAATAACAACTATATAGTTGGAAATGGGAAGAAAATTAATATATTTTGAAGGATTGAGCAATATGTTGAGAAGTTTTTGTCTGTATTGTTGAGAGAGAAAGAAAAGAGTGAGAACTTAAGATTTGAAATAATGAAATATTTTTCTCGAAAATGGATGATTTGTATGGGTTGATTTTATTTTGGGAAAAGAATGATAAGTTTTGAAATTATTAATTTGGTCTGAATTGATCTTAATTAATTTTCTAAATGTAAAAAGATATAACTCATTTCAACACAGAGTGATCGATCGATGACTTGGGTCGAGAGGAACACAATAACAATGTCATGTAATTACAAAGACTCAGTTGAAGTTGTATTTCACCCTATGTACTCATTCCTAGTTCAAGCTGAATTAATTTAGGTATTAGCTTAATATAAGTTAATATGAATCATTTTAACTCAGATAGATCAATCAAAAACTTGGGATGGGAGAAACGCAATACCAACATCATGTAATTGCCAAGACTAAATTAAAGTTGTTGCTGACCCTATGTACTTATCCCTTGTTCTAGCTAAATCAATTTAGGTATTAACTTAAAAATAAGTTAATATGAATCATTTCAACTCAGAGTGATCGATCGGTGACTTGGGTTGAGAGAAATGCAATACCAATATTATTCAATTACAAAAACTCAGTTGAAGTTGTAGTTGACCCTATGTACTCAACCCTAGTTCTAGCTAAATTAATTTTGGAATTAGCTTAACAATAAGTTAATATGAATCATTTCAATTCAGACTGATCGATCGACGACTCGGGCTGGGAGGAACAAAATACCAACATCATCCAATTGGAAAGACTCAATAAAAGTTGTAGTTGAATTTATGTACTCATCCCTAATTCTAGATAAATAAATTTAGGTAGTAACATAATGTTAAGTTAATATGAATTATTTCAACTTACAGTGATCGATCGACTGCTCAAGTCATGAGAAATGTGATACCAACATCATGCAGTTGCAAAGACCTAATTGAATTTGTAGTTGCCCCTATATACTATTCACTAGTTATAGACAAAATCAAATTAGGTATATCTTAACAATAATTTAATATAAACCATTTCCACTCAGAGTCAATGATCGATGGATCGGGTTAGGAGGAACACAATACCAATATCAAGCAATTCAAAGACTCAATTAAAGTTATAGCTGACCCTATTTACTTATCCCTAGTTATAGATATATCAATTTAGGTATTATCTTAATAATAAGTTAATAAGAATCGTTTCAACTAAGAGTGATCGATCGATGATTATGGTCGGGAGGAACGCAATACAAATATCTTGCAATTGAAAAGACTCAATTGAAGTTATAGTTGACCATATGTACTCATACCTAGTTATAGATAAATAAATTTAGGTATTATCTTAATAATAAGTTAACATGAATCGTCTCAACTCAGAGTGATCGATCGACGACTTGGGTTGGGAGGAACGCAGTAACAACATCATGCAATTGTAAAGACTCAATTGAAGTTGTAGTTGACCCTATGTACTCATCCCTAGTTCTAGATAAATAAATTTATGTAATAGCTCATTTCAACTGAAAGAGATCGATCAATGACTCAGGTCAAGAGAAACTCAATACTAACATCATGCAATTGCAATGACTCAATTAAAGTTGTAGTTGATCCTATGCACTCATCCCTAGTTCTGGTTAAATCAATTTATGTATTATCTTAACATTAAGTTAACATGAATTTTACCAAATCAGAGTGATCGTTCGATAATTCGTGTCGGGAGGAACGCAATATAACATCATGCAATTGCATAGAAAAAATTAAAGTTATAGTTGACTCTATTACTTATCCCTGGTAATAGATAAATAAATTAAGATATTAGATTGAAATTAAGTTAATATGAATTATTTTAAATCAGAGTGATCGATCGACAACTCGTGTTAGGAGAAACGCAATACCAGCATCATGCAATTGCAAAGACTTAATTGAAGTTGTAGTTGGACATATGTACTTATCCCTAGTTATAGATAAATCAATTTAGGTATTAGGTTAATAATAATTTAAGAGGAATTGTTTCAAATTAAAGAGATCGATCAATGACTCGAGTCGTGAGAAATGCAATACCAACATCATGCAATAGCAATGACTCAATTGAAGTTGTAGCTGACCCTATGTACTCATCCCTAGTTTTAGCTAAATAAATTTAGGTATTATATTAATAATAAGTTAATATAAATCATTTCAACTCAGAGTGATCGATCAACAACTCGGGTCGGGAGGAACGCAATCCCAACATCATGCAATTGCAAAGACTCAATTAAAGTTGTAGTTGACCCTATGTAATCATCCCATGTTCTAGCTAAATAAATTTAGGTATTATCTTAACATTAAGGTAATATGAATCATTGTAACTCAAAATGATCAATCGATAACTCGAGTCAGAAGGAACGCAATACTAATATCATGTAATTGCAAAGACTCAATTGAAGTTGAAGTTGACCTTATATACGTATTTGTAGTTATATATAAATCAATATAGGTATTAGGTTAACAATAATTTAATATGAATTTTTCAACACAAAGTGATCAATCGATGACTCAAGTTAGGAAGAACGCAATACGAATACTATGCAATTATTAAAACTCAATTGAAGTTTTGATTGACCCTATGCACTCATACCTAGATCTAAATAATTAAATTTAGGTATTATCTTAAAAATAAATTAATATGAATCATTTCAACATAGAGTGATCGATCGACGACTCGGATGGGGAGGAACATAATACCAACATCATCCAATTGCAAAGGCTAAATTGAAGTGGTAGTTGACCCTATGTACTCATACCTAGTTATAGCTAAATAAATTTAGGTATTATCTTAATATTAAGTGATTATGAATAATTTCAACTCAAATTGATAGATCGGCAACTCGGGTCGAGAGGAATGCAATACCAACATCATGCAATTTTAAAGACTTAATTGAAGTTGTAGTTGACCCTATGTGATCATCTATATTTATAGATATATCAATTTACGTATTATATTTATAATAAGTTAATATTAATTATTTCAACTCAGAGTGATCGATTGATGACTCGGGTCGGGAGGAACACATTACAATATCATTCAATTGCAAAGACTCAATTAAAGTTATAGTTGACCCTATATACTCATCCCTATTTCTAGATAAATCAATTTAGGTATTATCTTAACAATAATTTAAAATGAATCATTTCAACTCAGAGTGATCGATCGACGACCCAGGTCAGGAGGAACGCAATATCAACATCATGCAATTTCAAAGACTCAATTGAAGTTGTAGTTCACCCTATGTGCTCATACCTAGTTATAGGTAAATCAATTTAGGAATTAGTTTAACGTTAAGTTAATATGAATGGTTTCAACTCATTGTGATCGATCGACGACTCAGATCAAGAGGAACGCACTACCAACATCATACAATTGCAAAGACTGAATTAAAGTTATAGTGGACCCAATGTACTCATCCCTAGTTCTAGATAAATAAATTTAGGTATTATCTTAACATTAAGTTAATATTAATTCTTTCAACTCAGAGTGATTGTTCGATTACTCGGGTCAAGAGGAACGCAATACCAACATCATGCAAATGCAAAGACTTAATTGAAGTTTTAGTTGACCCTATGTACTCATCCCTAGTTCTAGGTAAATCAATTTAAATTAGATTAACAATAATTTAATATGAATTATTTCAACTCAGAGTGATTGATCGACTACTAGGATTGACAGAAACGTATTACCAATATCATGTAATTACAATGACTTAATTGAAGTTGTAGTTGACCCTATGTACTCATCCCTAGTTCTAGCTTAATAAATTGTAAAGAAATCTATTGTAAGAGACGACTGAGTTGTTGGAAATTTTCAAATAGATATTGAGATCTATTGCAACAGCTTACCTATCTTATTTAATTATCAAATAGACATTTACATCTACTGCGACAGATGACTGAGCTATTTGTAATTTTTAAACAGATATTGATATTTGTTGCAACAGATGACATATCTATTTGAAAATCTTATTTTTTTTTAATTTCAAAGCAATCTTCTATCCGAAATAAGAAAGATAAAATACTACTAAGGAGATAAAACATTTTTATTTGATAACTTAGAAATATCCTCCTTGAGTAGTCTTATCTTTTCTTTTTAATATCACCCATCTTCCTCATTCTTCTCAAGTTATTAATGATAATTATTAATGAATTATCTCTCATTCAGACCTAAATTTATTCACCACTTTTTTTCTCTCTCTTCTTTATCATAGCCGTCTCCTTTTTCTCTCTTCTCTTCCTCATAAGGATCCTTTCGGATCTCAATCGATCTATATCTTTTCTTGACTGAAATTATTATTTTGATCCCCTTATTTTGACATTGTAAGTATGGTTCACTATTTCTCTTTCATTCTCATCTTCTTATTTGCATGTTATTTAAATTAGTTATTTATATTTATTTTTTATTTAATTATCCCTTACCCATATCATATTTATTTTAAAAATCTGAAGGAAAGATTACTTTTAAGTCTTGAATGAACAAACTGTTGTTTTTATTAAAATATGTAAAAAAGTCATCTGTTGGGAGAAGTTTAAAAGTTGTGTTGGCCTTATCATTTTTTATATGTATTTTGTTTGTTTCTTTGTTGTTCATGTTGTTATTGATGTTGTTAATGGGGTTGGTGTTGTTAGAACTTGTGGTGTGGTATTATTCATGGTGTTGGAACAAATGATGTTGTTTGTTTATTGTTGATGTTGTTTCTTTGTTGTTGATGTTGCAACAGATGAAGAAACTGTTGGAACAAACTAAACCACTAGTAAGGTTGGTTTGATGTATTCCAATAGTTTACACATCTATTATAACATACTCCACATCTGTCATAGCAGGCTCCAAATCTTTTACAACACATTTACAATCTGTTGGACAGAGGGGAAGCTATTGCAATAGATGTGGAGCCTATTGCAATAGATGGATAATCTGTTGCAACAGATGGTTAATCCCTTGTAATAGATGGACAATGTTCTTTTTGTTCTTCTCTTGTTTGACATTAATTATATTTCTATTATTTGTAGATATAAGGAAATAAAAGTTGATCAACTTTTTCCCGACCAACAGAAGAGGCTATAGTAAAGATGGGTTCAGATGAATAAGGTCCTTACAGATGGAACCACTTCATATGTGGGAGGTATGTATTATTGATAATGTTATCAAGAAAACACACATAAAGTACACTGATTTTGTGAATGTTATTTTTTACCAATTAGGCATTGATATTTGAAAAAAGATATCTGTAAATTTATAGTTAAGTCTTATAAGTGCAAACAGATAAGGCTGAGGGACCATGAATATGGTTCTGATACCCTATTAAGATTTAATGATTATTGTTGCTCATGTCTATGTGTCAAGCTTTGTGAAGTAATCAAGTTTTGGTGGCATTGTAAAAAGATTTGATAGCGATTGGACAAACTTTTAGGGTGCATTGGACTAGTAGAGGGCCTTCAAAGCCTCCCACTACTTCAACTAAGAACGAAAATCAATATAGTTATTGCCCTAGCCCAAATTTATATGGTTGGGTTGCTCAAGGTAAAGATTATATGATAGAAGGTGCAGTAGAAGAATGCCTGTGCAGGGAAAGGGAAGTTAATGAAGATTATATAATATGAGAACTAATTAAAGAGGAAACATAGGATAGGAGGGAATTTGTAGCTAATCTAGCCGATGAAATTGACTTAGAGCATGAGAAATATGAATCAAGTGCAAATATGAAAGTTAATCAAAATATGAAAATCCGTCTGCTGTTTCTCTTAAAGAAAAATAGTATAGCTGGGCACTTTGTTGGGAAGTTGTGACTAAGTAGTATGATTGGAGTGATCAACTTCATAAAATATAACAGAACACCAAGAAAGCAACTTTGCGGGCACTGAGGGCTGAAATAATGTACAGTAAGTCAAGAAAGATTATGCCAAGAAAAGCTGAGGTTAAAATAAGGAATCAAGTGAAGGTGAAAATTTTTGAATTTTAAATTGCATCCTATGCCTTCTTGTTTGTGCTTCTGATTAGGTCCACTTCTATTGACCTGGTAGGAACCACAAACGAGATTGAAAGACAAATTGAGTATCATTATTTCCTTAGCAATATGGATTAATTGATTTTAGTTTCTTGCCTTAGAATACTTTCCACATATCTTGAAGAAGATCAGAGGCTTGTTGTATTATATGAATCCCGATAATTTTCAAGCTTGCCTCCAGCTTGCTAATTTGGTATTCAAGTTTGTTATTGCCATTATTAAGGTTAGTATAGAGTTTTTTGTCTTTTGTTAGCTTATTAATGAGGAACACTTTCTTAGAAGATGTGGAATTGTAAAAAGCCTTTAGAAGGCTTCTAGAACACTTTCTTTGAATGGCATAAATGATACATAGAGGGTCGCTATGTTTGTTTTAGGTCAACGTCTTGATGCATACTCAAGCTGTAGTTCCAACAGTTGAACAGATCACCTTCTCAAGCGTTATTCAATACAACTTGTTCAACCAACTTTCAAAGAATTTGTTAGGCTATACTTTGGCCTATCCTTTGAAGGTTGGTTGAACAAGATGCATTGAACAATACTCGAGAAAATGAGTTGTTCAACTGTTGGGACAACTGTTTGAGTTTGCATCAAGACGCTGACCTAAAACATACATAGCGTCCTTCCATGTATCATTTAAGACTTCCAAAGAAAGTGTTCTAGAATCTTTCTGAAGGCTTTTTACAATGCCGCAGCTTCAAAGAAAGAGTTCCTCATTAACAAGCTCATAAAATACAAAGAACTCTATTCTAACCTCAAAGACGACAATGACAAACTTGAATACCAAATCATCAAGATGGAGGCAAGCTTGAAAATTATTGGGATTCACATACTACAACAAGCCTCTGATCTTCTCCAGGATATGTTGAAAGCATGCTAAGTCAAGAAACCACAATTAATTAATCCATATTTTTAAAGAAGTAGTGATACTCAATCTATCTTTCAATCCTGTTTATGGTTTCAATCAGGTCAATAGCAGTGGACCTAATCGAAAACACAAACAAGAAGGCATTGGATGCAAATTAAAATTCAAAAATTGTTGCCTTCATTTGCTTCCTTATATTTACTTCAGTTGTTCTTGGTCCAAGGTTTCTTGACTTAATGTACATCATTTCAGCCCTCGGTGTCTTCAAAGCTTCTTTCTTGATGTTCTTCTATTTTCTATGTAGGGGATCATTCCAACCATGCTACCTAGTCAGAGATCCATAGCAAAGTGCCCAGATGCACTATTTTTCTTTAAGAGAGACAATAGACGGATTATTATTTTTGGATACACTTTCATATTTGCACTTGATTCAGATTTCTCCTATTCTAATTCAGTTTCATCATCCAGATTTGCTTGAAGTTCCTTGATACCCTATGTTTTCCTCTTTAATTAGATCTTAGATGATATAGTCTTTTATCAACTCCCCTTTCTCTAACAGGTATTCTCCTATGACTCTTTCTAGAGTATAATCATCTTCTCGAATAACCCTTCCATATAAATTTGGGCGAGGAGAATTTCTATTGGTTTTCTATTCTTGTTTGATGTAGTGTGTGGCTTCACAGACCTTCTTAGAGTCCAATTCACACTTAAAGTTAAGTCCAATCGCTATTGGTTCTCTAGAGTGACACCAAATTATGATCCCTTCTGAAAACTTTACACACATAAACATGAGCAACAACCATTATTAATTAGTAATTGGGTATCGTCACCATCTTCATGGGCCCCTAGGCCTTATCAATTCAAACCTATCAAACTTAACTATACAATGCAGGATCTTATTTGAATGATCAATGCATAATCGGTTAAAAATTCCATTCACAAAATCATTGTACTTTATATGTGTTGTCCCGATGACCTTATCAGTAATACATTACTCCCATACATGAAAGTGGATCCATTCATCTACATGCACCTCATTCTTCCTAGCCCATCTATGGATTAATTTGAATAGACAAATGACTAATCTATTGCAACAGATGACACATCTGTTAAATTATCAAATAATTATAGACATCTGTTATAAAAAATGATCAATACATTACAACATATGACTTATTTGTTGGAAAAATCAAATAGATATATCCATCTGTTGCAACAGATTGTCAATATATTATAAATTATCAAACAGATATAATATATTTTTCAACAGATTACCTATCTATTGGATTTATTTTAAAGTGATTTTCTTTTCTTTTTAAAATATAATAAAGATAAAATATTGTATTTAGATCCATTGTTTAATTTACATATTTTAAAAGTCACCAGTTTTAAGAGGTGAACAGTCGTGGCTTTTTGACTAACCCATTTGAATTCAATCCTTTATAAATATGGATGATCCATATTTGTATTTCTAGATATGGCTGATCCATATTTGTACTCCACTTCTAGATATGGTTGATCCATATTTGTACTTCTAGATATGGTTGATCCATATTCAATCCTTTATTCTACTCCACTTCTAGATATGGTTGATCCACATTTTTACAAGGTTATTCATCTTGAGTCTTTGCGGAAACTTGAATGGTAGATTCATGAACTCTAGACAGAGTTGGGCGACTTCAGAGCAAGGCTGAGGAGGACCCTACTGCTACCGGATGACAATTGGCCGGTTGACAATACTACTACTACTACTACTACTACTACTAATAATAATAATAATAATAATAATAATAATAATAATAATTATAATAATAATAATAATTAGGTTATGTATTTTCTTTTAGCGTATATATTTTTTTATATCAAATCTACCCAAAGGTATGTTCTTTTATTGTATATATTTGTATGTAATGGATTAAAAAATCTATGTTTGGTCGACTTTGGATTTTTAATTCTTATTTAATATTTCAATTTTATTTTGACTATTCCTTATTCTCAACATATTGACGGTTGGAGGTAGGGATTGAGCATTTATGGCAATGGATGAATTATATGTTGCAACAGATGGTTAATCTATTGTGACAGATGGATCATTTGTTGCAACAAACGGTTATTAATAAAAAAGGGTTATTGTTATTGAGAGGATGAAAAGTCATGACTTTTTGATTATTTACTATGAAAGATGATTCGTAATAAATAATAAGGAAATAAATAATAAACACAATTTATAGCCGTAAAAGAACGTTATTAATTTTAATAACTAATAGTGACTTTTCACCATTTTATTTTTAAATCTATTTTTCAAAATTATTTATTTATTATATAATAAAAAGGTCACAACATTGGATTAATCAAATTATATGATGATTATTAAAAAAAAGGTGAATAGTTGTGACTTTTTTTCTAACACATTCAAAACAACTTATGCATCAAATTCCCCATTTGTTGTGAATGATGAATCAACTGTTAGAAGAAATTAAAAAAGATCCTAAAATAGATGGTCGATTTATTGCAATAGATGATATATTTGTTGCCACAACTCAATAAAAATGGTTATTATTTTATTAAAGAAACAATTATTGAAATGGTGAGAAGTCTTCAATTTTTTAATTGAGAAAAATATTATTTAAATTTAAGAATTAATTAATAATAATAAGCTTGAAAGTCATGACTTGTCACAATAATAAAAAATTCACCAGATTTATTAAATTAATTCATTTCTTTTCACAGAAAAAATAAGGAAATAAATAATAAACATAATTTATAATCGTAAAAAATTATTATTTAATTTGAATAATTGATGTCAATATTAAATAGGAGAAAAGTAGTGACTTTTTGCCATTTTTGTTTTTAAATCTATTTTTTTTAATTTATATATTAAAAAATTTATCAAATTTGGATTAATGATATGATGATATTAAATAAGATAGATTATATGTTGCAACAGACAGATTATCTAATGCAAGAGGTTATTGATTTATTACAACAGATGGTATATATGTTGTCACAGATGGGTTATCTGATGCAATAGATATAAAATCTATTGTACAACTCAATAAAAATGGTTATTGGAAAGAACTAACTAATAATAATAAGCTGAAAAGTTAGGACTCATAATAATAATTAAAAACTCGATCAGCAGCTTGATTTAATTAAGTTATAACTTTTCACAGTAATTATAAAGTCATCAATTTATATGTAATTAATAAATGAAGGTGAATAGTTGCACATTTTTGCCTAACTCATTCAAATTCAATCCTCTCTAAATAGGTCCCTCCTTACTCACTCGTTCATTCTACTACACTCTATTTATTTCTTGCATCTTGTCTTTCATATTACACCTTCAACCACTTTCTCTTTCCTGAGTTAGGTAAGTTTTTTTCTGGCTTTTTGTGTAAATATACACAATTGGTAGTATATATTGTATTACATTCAAATTATTTTCTTTACTTTTATTTTTACATTTTTTATCAATTCATGTGTGTTCTAGATATGGTTGATCTAGTGTGGAATGTTGCTTTTCTTTAAGATGTCGTGTGGGAACTTCGGAGGTAGGTTCATGACCTACAGTGGGAGTTGGACGCCGTGAGAGCAAGGATGCTCCGAAAGATCCGCAAGCTAAGGAGGGGCCCTTCTGCTATCAGTTGAAAATTGTTTGGCTGGCAATAATAATAATAATAAAAATGATAATGATAATAATAATTATTAGATTATTTTTCTTTTACCCTATGTAATTTTATTTATTTTTGTGTAATAAAAAAATTTATGTTGGATCGAATTTGATGTTTTAATTCTTATTTAATTTTAATTATGTCTTTCTTCTTCTCAACAAATATGTCGATAATTAAGGAATAATTTGAATCCAGTAGCAACAGAAAGAATTGAAAGAGGTTGATATCTATTGGGTTTGTGGCAGGAGTTGTATTATGTTGTTCCAAATAGATTACTTATATGTTGCAACAAATTTATTATCTGTTGCAATAAATAAATAGTTTATTGCAACAGATAACAATTCCGTTGCAACAGATTACTCATCTATTGCAATAGATGAGTAATATATTGTAATAGATAACTCATTTGTTGCAACACATAACTCATTTGTTGCAACAGATAACTTATTTGTTACAACAGATTACCCATCTATTCGATTCATATTATGGGTACTATAGGACCATAAATATTAATCCAACATATGAGTCTTCTGTTGCAATAGATATTTATCTGTTGTAACAGACTGAGTGATTTATTTAAATTGTATGCTCTTATGTTGTATTAATGAACGGATTCTATTCATTGTTGAATAACAACAGTAGCAGTGTACCTATATGAAAAATTCAACTAAAAATCATAATTTTACTTTCCAAAGTCACCTATGAAGTAATGACAAAGTGGAAAGTGATGTATGAAACAAAATTTCAGCTAAAAAATTGGTCAAGTAGCAACAGTAGTGGTAAAAACAACAATAATGGTCACCAAGAAAAAGATAATGATGATAATAAAGTAGAAGATGATGAAAATAAAACAGAAGATGATGAATAAAGAAGCAACAATAATGAACAACAAAAATCATGAAGAGAGATAAAATAACAACAGCAAAGAAGAGAGAGAAACATGCATTTTTCCCTCAGTTTCCCATTATATTAACTAACATTTGGATCAAAATGTAAATTTTAAAACTTGTGGGTTATTTTCAAATTTTCCCCGCTTTCTTAATCCATAATAAAGTAATTGTCACTACCACTCAATTATTACGACTTGAGTCACCTACACCTCATTTTCAAGCTTTTTTGTCACTTTTAGATCAAAGCTCCCACTAAGTCACTAATTAAATTAATTATTTAAAATACTCAAAACTTTTAATATATCCTCAAAATTTATTTGGAGCTCTTTATAAATAAATTAAATGTGTAACTTGACCAAACAGTACGTTTCGGGTATATTGGAAACATTAAAATACCATATCGAAGTCCTCTTAACCAAAGGTTAACCGTAATCAAGTTTAAATTTGTTAAAACTCAATAATACAATTAATGAATTAAATTAATTCTAAACACCACTAATTTGTACTACTCAATCCATGAGTCATAATTCACATACACCAACTACGGAAAGAGCTAAAATTTGAAAGATGAGAAAATTTTACAAATGACCAGGAGGGTCGTTACCATTGAGAACCCCCATGGGTCCCACCTAGTATCTAAAATCTTGGTGGATATATATAAATAGTAATGTGATGTCTTTCATTATTCATCTCATCCACAATGCATTGTGTTGCATTTACATATGCATCTTACTTTATTTTTCTTAGTTTTCTTGACATGTGCTTATTTTTTGTACATTTTCATATACATACATACATATATATATATATATATATATATATATATGTGAGTGTGTTTGTGTGTCTTGTTTCCATTTTTGTGTAATTATATATTAGAACTGTTAGTGGAGACGGTGTGAGCTACCATTAGGCGTTTTTCTTCTTGCAGGTGACATGCTCATAGTATATTATACTTTTCTTATTTCCTACTTTTCTCGATCAGAGTATGATACCTATTGAGTACAAGTGGACCATACTCACCACTACTTTGCCCTTTCAATGTAGATTCAGTATGAGTACCAAATATGATAGTTGTTTTATATATATTTTAGAGTGGTGTTCAAGGTACTGGTTGCTCTAGGATTTTAAGTACTAAATTTGGACCTCCTCTTATCTTACTTTATGTCTTTATTTTATTTTCAGATACAAACATGTATCTAGATTCTGTTATGTACTAGATGCTCTTACACTTTAACACTAGATTTTGGAAATTTACAAGATTTCTTTCAGACATTTATTTTAATTATGATTCGTATTATCTTTAATTTGATCTAAATGTTTTGCATTTAGTTTATGTTATTATTGATTTTATTTTTTCTTCATTAGTTTAGGTGTGTTTCTTACTTATCAAGGCTAAGCCATGATAAATGCCATCATAACCTATTTTTTGGTCGTGGAAAATTGGTGTTAGAGCAGCTAGGTTCACCGATCTCATAAGTATAAGAGCAAGATGTCTAGTACAGTCTCCTAAATCGATACGTACATATATGTATCTATCTTTGAGAGGATATAAGATATATATAGAAAAAATATCTCGAATTTGATTCCTTATCATGTGGGTTATCCATACCCTATGTTCTAAAATTTTATTTTACTTTTTTACATAGATAATGAGGACTAGATCTCGTAAGCCTAAGGATGCTAAGATAGCACCTGAGGATGGATCCTAGACTAGAGGAAGAAGTAGGGGTCGTAGATGTCCTTGAGGTAGAGGATGAGTATAAGAAGATACCTCTGTCGGAAGTCTGATCTCGAGGTTGATAATACAAAGAATAAAGGGCCATCTTATGTTCTATAGGGTACGACTATGCTAGTTGTGTAGGTTTATTGATTCATTTATTGACTTTTTTAATAGGCTTACCCTTAATTGCACTGGTATTTGTCCAATTCCGTGTGTTGTATCGATGTATATACTAATATCTACTTATAGTATTCTTCAGACTTTTAGTAGTATTTCACCTTCCATGCTAGTATCCGATTATGGTATTCCTAGTTTAGGGTGCATCCTTTATTTATGGTACCCCACGTGTGGATTCATTGCTTGCCAAACTTACTATCCCTCAGTTGCTTTGGGTAGAGTTAATTTTTTGATGATCAAAAGAGATTTAAGAGGCTTATTCACTTGGGACCACCCAAGTTCAATGGTTCTATTAGTGATGATGCCTATGAGTCTTTGGTTAATTTCTTAGGAGAAGTTATATAATCTTAGATATCTTGAGTTTCACTGAGTTGCTTTTACTACCTATCAGTTAGCGGATATGGATAGGGATTGGTAGAGGCCGTATGTAAGTTGTAGACCTTTGGGTTCACTTGTTATGACTTGGACTTAGTCTTTTGAGGCCTTCTTGGAGAGATTTCTACCGTATAGCTTGAGAGATCAAATACGCAATGAGTTTGATCACTTGGAGTAGGGTTCCATGACTATTATAGAGTATGAGGCTCATTTTCACACTTTATCTAGGTATTTAATTGCTAACATCTCCATCAAGTCTGAGAGGATTTGAAAGTTTGTGAAAGGGTTAAATGGTACTTATCATTTGGCTACAACTCAGATGGTAGTTACAGTTGCTTTTTTCCAGAGTATTATTAATCATGCCAAGATGACCGAGTCTATTATCTAGGCTACTCAGAGAGGCACCAAGAAGGTGCATCATTATGGTGAGTTTAGTGAACACAACTCTCAAGGAAAAGATTTCTTGAGTGGAATTTATCGTGGTTATCATGATAGGCTAGTTTGGGTTGCTTTGTAGGGATCAAGTGGTATACCTTTAGGTTCAGCGACATTAGGTAGCCAGACATCGGGCCAGGGTAGTCCTTTTAGTTTAGCTGCACCTCCTCATATTGAGTTAGGCCATAGATAACATTTTTATATAATTAGTTTTTCCATGTGGTCATGGATTGTCTTTGATGTATTTTCATACCTACTCTTATATCTGTAGTGAAGAGTGGTTCATAGAGTGGTAGAGTGCTGCTATAGGTACTCGAGGCAGAGGTAGAAATGCTCATAGTGGTGGTTGTGGGGTTAATCATCTTTGGAGAAGATATAGTCAATGTCATGCTATACTTTCTAGACCAGAGATAGAGTCCTCTGATGCTGTTATTATAGGTATTATCCATATTTGCTATAGATCTGCTATCATGTTTGACCTTGGGTCTATATTCTCCTATGTAAATATTTGGTTTTGGTTTTGGTGTTGTATCTGAGCCTTTTTCTATGCCTCTGTATATTTCTACCCCCGTAGGATATTCTTTAGTTATGGATCAAACGTACTAATCTTGTGTGGTTGCCTTTGTTAGCTGTGAACTTGGGTAGACTTAATTATCCTTAATATGGTTTTTTTCTTGTTCTTGGGTATGGAATGTTTAGATCCTTATCATTCTATGTTGGATTATTTGTTCCAAGATCTTAACTTGCTACACTGTGAATATTACGGTTAGCTTGGAAGGGTATACTTAATTTGGATCTAAAGGTTATTATATATTTTTTGCATGCTCATCGTATGATAAAAAGGGAGTGTTTTTCTTATTTAGCTCATATTTGTGATACTAGTGTTGCCTCACCACTCCCTATGGATTTTATTTAGTCTATTCTTGAGTCATAGATGTGTTCTCTATAGATTTGTTAGTTATGCCTTAGGATTGCATTATTGATTTTGTTATATATGTAGAGTTAGGCATTAAGCATATTTCTATTCCACCCTATTGAAAGGCCTAGGTTTAGTTGAAGGAGTTGAAGGAACAGTTGTAGGATTTATTTGGTAAAGGGTTTATTAGACCTAGTGTATCTCCTTGGGGTGTGCATGGTTTGTTTGTGAAGAAGAAGGATGGTTTTATGCATAGTGTATTGATTATAGGCAGTTGAACAAAGTGACAATTAAGAACACGTATCCACTTTCTCACATTGATGGCCATTTTGACCAACTTTAGGATGTTTTGGTATTTTCCAAAATTGATCTAGGATCTGCGTATTAGTAGTTGAATATTAAACCTTTGGATGTTCCAAAGATGGCTTTTTGAACTCGGTATAGTCATTATGAGTTCTAGGTCATGTCATTTGGATTGACCAATACCACAGTAGCATTCATAGAGTTGATATTTAGGTGTTTCGATCGTATCTCAACTCTTTTAGGATTATATTTATAGATGACATCTTGCTTTACTCCAAGAGAGAGGCCGACCATAGGAAGCATTTGAGGATTGTAATTCATAAGTTTTGCAATGAAAAGTTGTAAACTGACTTTTCTAAGTGTGAGTTTTTGTTGGATTCTATACCTTTCTTGGGTTATGTGGTGACTAAGGATGGTATTATAGTCGATTTGTCCAAGATAGTGGTGATTTGTGATTAGGCTAGACCTACATCTCCTATCGAGATTTAGAGTTTCATTGGATTTGTAGATTATTATTGGCATTTTATAGAGGGTTTATTATCTATTATGAATCCTTTGACCAAATTGACTTAAAAAAAGTGATATTTCAGTAGTCGAATGTGTGTGAAAATACCTTCTAAAGGGTCAAAGAGTTTTTGGCGTCATCTTTTATTTTAACCATGCCTATGGAGATTGGGATTTTACCATGTTTTGTGATGCTTCTCGTGTTATTTTAGGTGCGGTGTTGATGTGCTAGGATAAGGTGATTTCTTGTGCCTCTCATTAGTTAAAGCCTGATGAGAAAAATTACCCTACCCATGATTTGGAGTTGGCAACTGTAGTGTTTGTTTTGAAGTTATGGCATCATTACTTGTATGGAGTTCCTTGCGATATTTTCTTGGACCATCATAGCCTATAGTACTTCTTCAAGCAAGGATATCTTTATATGAGAAAATGACATTGGCTTGAGTGTCTTAAGGATTATAACCTTACTATTTTTTATCATTCGGGAAAGACTAATGCGGTTGCGGATAACTTGAGCTAATAGTCGACTAGTATGGGGAGCTTATCTCATATCTTGACCCAGGAGTGGACATTAGCCTTAGAGTTTTAGTTTTTAGCTAACCAGATGGTTACACTTGATATTTTGACACTCAAGTATATCCTAGCCTTTGTTAATGCTAGGTCTTCTTTAATAGAGAAGATTTGAGCTCACCAGTTTTATAATGATAATTTGAGGATAATTTGGTATAACATATTGAGTGGTGAGGCTAAGGAGGTATCTCTTGATTCTGATGGAATTTTGAGGATTAGGGGTAGATTTTGTGTGCTGAGATTCAATGATTGGGAGAGATTGATCTTAGAGAAGATCATTATTCTAGATATTCTATTCACCCAGGTGTGACAAAGATGTATCATGATTTAGAGCATCTTTACTAGTATGATGGTATGAAGAAGGATGTGGTGGATTATTGATGATAGGCGAATTTACACTCCTATAGTGCTATATTTTACCCATATTTTAGCCTAGTTTTGAGAATAAATTATATATTTTATGCAGTTTTAGTCCTTTTTCCTGTAAGTGAGCTAACGAACATGATTAGCAAAGTTTCAGGTATAAATGATACAGAATTCAGCATTTTATGGATTACTTGACGCCAAAGATAGCTTCACGAAAGGAGAAGAGGGAGTCTTGGACGCCTAAGGACCTAAAGTGATGAATGGAAAACCTGTCCCGGGCTAAAACAACAATTCTAAAGACTTTGGGGACTAGCAGTAATTTATTATGATTAGGATAATGATACATTAACCTAGTACAATTTGGTTAAGTATTTCATTAGCTTAGTAGGATTTGGTTAAGTATTTCATTAGCTTAGTAGGATTTGGTTAAGTATTTCATTAGCTTAGTAGGAATAGGATATGGGTATTATAAATACCCTATTTTGCTAGAGATTTTTATTCATCCTTCGAAGATATTCATTCTTCGAAGATATTCATTCTACCTTACACATTCCTCCTTAATTCTATTACTCTATAACTCTTCCATTAATTCTATTTTCTATTGTTCTTCTATTCATCTATTTTTCCACAACAACAGAAACGTTACTTGCTAGGGAAATTCATGCCTAACGCCTACCACATCATTATTACACGAAATCTTTATTGTGGTATAATAACAATGTCAATTGTGATTTCCTTCGCAATCATGGGTAACTAAACTTCTCTGTTGGGGTTATGAAAGCCGAATGAGATACTATCTATTACTATCAGTTTGTGAGTTCGTGACACGTATGCGGCTTATATCATTATTCTCTTCATCTTAATCTAAATTCTTTGTGGTTGCAAATGCAAGAATACCCCAGTATAACATTTAACTTGTTCGAAAGAAAGGTTATCTGTCTGGAAAAGAGATAATGTCAAGGTAGTAGGGTCCCATCCCCTATTAAAAAGTTAGTGCCATAACTGGATTAACCTCTTGGAGAATTCGTACCGTTAGACACGCTTTAAGCTTGAAAGAGTTAAAGTGAAATAATCCTTGAATAGGTCGAAAGACGCCTAGATTTACCACCAAATACAATTCTCTATAAGCACATGCATGTCGTAATTCAACACACTCATAGCCAATAGAGACGTATAACTCAGGAGGTGGACATAACCCCAACTCTTCAATTCTCATTGTTTTACAACCTACTAAACATTCTTTCTATTTACTTTGCTATTTCAGTTTTTACTTTAATACTTTGGTTACACATTACAATCCCCCCTTTTTTACGAGACTTGCACTAAAAGTCTAGTAATCGTTGCTTACTTGTTGACCAAGCTATTCCCTGTGGGATCGATACCCAACCCAGTTGGGTTCTATATTTGCTAACGACCGCTTTACACTCCTACGAGAGCTGTAGATTGAGCGTTATCAAAAATTGGCACCGTTGCCGGGGAATACGAGTGTCAATTAAGTTTGTGATAATTACTAGACCCTTTGGTCAAAGATTCTCGTACTTTTACTTTTACTTTTTGTTTTTGTTCTCTGCAGGTTTTTATTCAGTGCATGCCCCATACTCGAAGTTCTGGTCAACCGTTATTACCTATCAATCCTGAAACACAACTATTGGCAGAATGGAGGCACAACACGAAATTGAAAGGATGGCTGCTCAACAGGAACAGGCGAGATTAGCTGCTCTAGCCGCCGCTCAAGTGCATCAACAGAATATTGATAACCATGGGCGAGCAATAAATCCTGACGACGAGGACCTAGGTGATGACGAGTTACTAAACCCTAGGCATGCTGCTGAGATCGCAACACCTGCCAACAAAAAAGGTCGTCAAGCTCGATTTAGGTATGATCGCCAACCCATGCAACCAGCTTTTGACGACGATGATGATGATCTTGATGGAGCCGGAGCCACTGGAGCCATAATTCCTCCACCATTAGCGTCCGGAGCCAAGTTCAACATCACAAGCACCATGATTCAGTTATTGCAACTCAAGGGATTATTTGGTGGACTAGCATGCGATGATCCGAATATACATCTCATCAACTTTATTTCCACATGCAAGTCATTTGACAATCCTGGTGTTGGTCAGAATGCAATTCGATTATGTCTATTTCCATTGTCTCTGTCTGGGGAGGCAACTCTATGGTTGAATGGGCTGACTCCTGATTCTATTACAAATTGGAGGCAATTGAGAGACGCTTTCCTAGAAAGATTCTTTCCGCCATCCAAAAGAGCACAATTGAGAGATGAAATCAGCAACTTCCGTCAGCTTCCTACTGAAGCTCGTCATGAAATATGGGAGAGGTTCAAGAAAAAGCTAGCGAGATGCCCAAACCATCACATGACTAATGTTCACCTAATGTAGATATTATACAGAGCCTTGAATTCAATAACTAAACCAGTGGTGGATAATGAAGCTGGAGGATCTTTTATGGACCTCACCTTTGGTCAAGAAAGCAATATGCTAGATCGTATGACGAAGCAAATTAGAGCTTGGCATACAAGGGATTTTGATGTAGCAAGCCCCACCTTATCTATTGGCATAACTGCAGGCCAAAGGAGAAGAGAAGAAGAACGTGATCAAGATATGGCGCACATGAAAACACAAGTGGATCTTCTTACAAAGCATTTATTATCAGGGAAGACCAAAAAAGTGAAAGCTATTGCGTCAAAAGGAAGAGACGAATCTGATTCGGAAGAAGAGGCCAACTACTTGAACAATCAGGTGGGTTTCCAAGGTAATACCCAAGGAAACCAAGGTCGGAACTACTATGATAAATCTGGAAACAAAGACCAAGGTAGTTGGAAGAACAAGAATGAAAAGAGTTGTTTGTACGTTCCCCCTGGAAGACGTGACGCCACCACACCTAGTTCTGGAAGTATGGAAGACATGCTGGCTAAAATATTGAAAGGAGTGAAATAACAAGCGCTGCAGTAACGGAGGTAGTAAATGATTTGTCCTCTATGAAACAAATAGTTGATTCTCATTCCACTTCAATCAAGCAAATAGAGCAGTAATTGAGCCAACTTTCAGCAGCACTCAATCAAAGAAAGGCTGGCATATTACCTAGCCATACTATGCAAAACCTAAGGAATGATGGGTCATGCATGGCCATTACTACCCGGAGTGGTAAGGTGCTGGAAACTTCAGAAAAAAGCAAGCAAGTGAATGACGAAGTAGTGGACATTGATGATAAGACGAAAGGAGAAGAATCCGCAGAAAAAGGGCACAACGTCCATGACGTCAATCCCAATGGATTACAACCTGAAAAATCTGAAAAACGGAAGCAAGAGGAGAATAAAGACATCGAGAGAACCATTCCATACCCACCACTACCTTTTCCTCTGAGATTGAAGAAGGTGGCGGATGATACAAAGTTCAGCAAATTCATGACTATGTTAAAGCAGTTGACCATTAATGTTCCATTGGTGGAGGCACTTGAACAAATGCCTGGGTATGCGAAATTTATGAAGGATCTTTTGACTAAGAAGCGGGAAGCAAGTTATGAGTTGAAAGATGATGTTCATCACTGCAACGCAATCGCTACCCGATCAATAGTTCAGAAGAAGGCTGACCCCGACACTTGCACTATTCCTTGCACCGTTGGGTCTTTGAATTTTGCCAAAGCATTATGCGACTTAGGAGCCAGCATCAATTTGATGCCATTATCTATCTATAAGAAGTTGGGGTTGGGTGATCCTACTCCAACCAACATGAGGCTCGTAATGGCGGATAGGTCGGTAAAACAACCTATTGGTATTCTATGTGATGTCTTGGTAAAAGTTTCTTCATTCATATTTCCAGCAGACTTTGTTATTTTGGATTGTGAGGAAGACTCAGAAGTTCCCATAATCTTGGGGCGTCCTTTCCTTGCTACGGGAAGCGTGCTTATTGATTTAAGTGCTAATGAGCTTTCGTTCTGAATAAATGACGAAGTAGTTCTCTTTGATGTTTGCAAATCAATGAAGCAACCCAAAGATCTGAGTGTATTTTCGGTGGCTAATGTTTTCTTTGATGATGGGAAAGATTTACTTGAAGAGGAGCAGCTAATTGATGACCCATTGGCGACTTTGCTTATGAATGGTGAGAGTAAGGATGCTGAAAATTGTGAAGAAGCTATTTGTGCTCTATCAGGATTAGGGACATATCGCCATACTCCCAAGAAGCTGGACCTTGATCTCAAGAATCGACCCACACCACCAGCTAAGCCATCTATTGAAGAGCCACCCACGTTAGAATTGAAAGAGCTGCCAATTCATTTAAAGTATGCATTCTTAGGAAGCGGAAACACACTTCCAGTCATTGTGGCAGCAGATTTGGGTGAGCAACAAGTTGCAGCACTCATTGCTATTCTACGGAAATATATTAGAGCCATTGGATGGACCATTGCGGATATTATTGGTATTCCACCTGGGATTTGCACACATAAAATTCAGCTTGAAGAGAAGTGCACACCCACCATTGAGCATCAAAGACGTCTAAACCCACCTATGCAAGAAGTGGTGAAGAAAGAAATAATTAAATGGTTAGACGCAGGACTTGTGTATCCAATCTCTGATAGTACATGGGTAAGCCCAGTACAATGTGTTCCCAAGAAAGGAGGCATGACGGTGATAGAGAATGCGAAGAATGAGCTTATTCCACTCAGACCCGTCACTGGATGGAGAGTATGCATGCACTACCGAAGGTTGAATTCTTGGACACTCAAAGATCACTTTCCAATGCCATTTATGGACCAAATGCTAGATCGATTAGCGGGGAAAGGATGGTTTTGCTTCTTAAATGGTTATTCAGGCTATAATCAAATTTGTATTGCACCCGAAGACCAAGAGAAGACAACGTTTACATGCCCATATAGTACGTTTGCCTTCAAACGTATGCCATTCGGGCTATGTAACGCACCAGCCACATTTCAACGTTGTATGATGTCAATTTTTTCTGATATGGTTGAAGACACTTTGGAGGTATTTATGGATGATTTTTCAGTTGTTGGTGAGACTTTTGAAGCGTGCTTGGCAAACCTAAGTATGGTGTTGCAAAGATGTGTAGAATTCAACCTAGTGCTGAATTGGGAGAAGTGACACTTCATGGTAAAAGAAGGAATCGTTCTTGGGCACAAAATCTCCGAAAGAGGAATTGAGGTTGATCGAGCAAAAATTGAAGTCATTGAGAAGCTACCGCCTCCAATTTCGGTGAAGGGAGTTCGTAGTTTTCTCGGTCATGCAGGTTTCTATCGACGGTTCATCAAAGACTTCTCCAAAATTGCTAGTCCATTGTGCAAGCTCTTGGAAAAAGATGCGAAGTTTGACTTCAATGAAGACTTCTTAAAGGCATTCGAATGCCTCAAAGGAAAACTCATTGAAGCCCCTATCATGGTAGCACCAGATTGGTCTCTCCCGTTCGAAGTTATGTGTGATGCTAGTGGTGTAGCCGTTGGAGCTGTGCTTGGTCAGAGAAAGGAGAAATTATTTCATCCTATCTACTATGATAGTAAGGTCCTAAATGAAGCCTAAAGGAACTACACTGTGATAGAACAAGAGCTCCTAGCGGTTGTGTATGCGTTTGAGAAGTTTCGTGCCTATCTATTGGGTACTAAGGTGATCGTTCATACAGACCATGCATCTCTTAGGCATCTAATGACAAAGAAGGATACAAAACCAAGATTAATTCGAAGGGTATTGTTGCTGCAAGAGTTTGATTTTGAAGTTAAAGATAGAAGAGGTTGCGAGAACCAAGTGGCCGACCATCTATCTAGACTCGAGAATTAGCATGTGGCGCATCCTGATATCGAGATTGATGATGCATTCTCTGACGAGGAGATCCTAGAGAAGATATCAGAAAAGTTATCATGGTATGCCGACTTTGCAAATTTTGTGGTGAGTAATGTAATACCGTCCAATTTATCATACCATCAAAAGAGGAAGTTTATGCATGACGTACAACACTACTATTGGGATGAGCCATATTTGTTTCGACGATGTGCGGATGGTATTATTTGATGATGTATATCCCATGTAGACATGCCTACTATATTGGAAGCATGCCACACTTCCCAAGTTGGAGGACATCACGCAGGTAATCGGACGGCAAGGAAAGCATTGCAGAGTTGATATTATTGGCCTTCGATATTTCGAGATGCCTATTACTTTGTTAGAAGATGCAACCAATGCCAAAGACAAGGTTCTATTTCGAAACACCATGAGATGCCCATGTCGAAAATTCTTGAGGTAGAACTCTTTGATGTGTGGGGCATTGATTTCATGGGTCCATTCGTGATTCATTTGGAATGAAGTACATCTTAGTTGTTGTAGATTATGTCTCGAAATGGGTTGAAGCTGTAGCGTTGGCCGACAACAAGGGAAAGCGTGTTGTAGCATTTTTGAAGAGAAATATCTTCTTTCTCTTTGGAGTACCACATACTATCATAAGTGATGGAGGATCTCACTTTTGCAACAAGCTATTCAAATCCGTGTTGGCCAAGTATGGTGTCAAGCAACATAAGGTAGCTACGCCTTATCACCCACAAACGAGTGGACAAGTAGAGGTTTCCAATCGGGAGATCAAGCCAATCCTTGCGAAGACGGTTAATGCTAATAGGAAGGATTGGTCTCGGAAGCTAGATGATGCACTAAGGGCGTATAGGACTGCATTCAAAACACCCATCGGCATGTCCCCTTATCAAATAGTTTATGGGAAGGCTTGTCATTTACCCATTGAGCTCGAACATAAGGCATTGTGGGCTTTGAAGAAATTGAATTTGAATTGGGATGATGCGATGAATCTGAGGTTGGAGCAGCTGAACGAATTAGATGAGTTCCGTCTCCATGCTTATGAGAGATCGGACCTATACAAGGAGCGGATGAAGAAGTATCATGATCAGCGGATTATTCGACGAAACTTTCAAAAGGATGATATGATGCTTCTCTTCAAACCTAGATTAAAGCTGTTCCCAGGTAAGTTAAAGTCTAAGTGTTCTGGTCCATACAAAGTTAGCCAAGTCTACTCGTCTGGAGTAGTTGAGTTGGAAGACACCAATGGTGTTGTCTTCAAAGTGAATGGTCAACGTGTTAAACCTTATATCAGGCCTTTGGACTCGATAAATTATATGGCCATCACTTATCTCGATGAAGTCTAAGTAATCGAGGTAACTATGTCGAGCCACGACAATAAATAAGGCGCTAGATGGGAGGCAACACATCGTTTATCATTTATCATTTTGTCTTTCTTTCGTTCTAGTACTTGTTTTGCTTTTGATAAATGAAAATCCAAAAATAAGAGTCGTGCCACGACCAAAACTAAGGCGCTATATGGGAGGCAACCCATCGTGCTAATCGTTTTCATTGGTTTTGAGCAAATGTAGGTGCAAGAGGTATTCAACGAGGAGATTGGTTTCAAATGACGATTTGGACGTAGTGTATGGTAAAGGTGGTAAGTTTGGAATTAAGATGCATAAGGCTATGGATTGAGCATTGCTCATGACAAAATAGGCATCGAGCAAGGCTAGGCCTAGGTAAAACTAGGCCACGAACAAGGCAACACCTATACTATAGCCTAAGGTCTCGGAATCTAGTGTGCAAAGGCATAGGCGCCGCCCATGCTCAAGTATGCTATAGCATAGGCGCCGCCTATGCTAAAGCATTTGGTCTCGAAATCTCATATGCCATGCTAAAGGCCCCGCCTATGGTCACTAAAGGCATTGCACTAGGCGCCGCCTATGCTAGCAAATGCTTTGCATTAGGCGCCGCCTATACCATGCTTAGGCAAAGCTAAAGGCGCCGCCTATGGTCACTTTTTGTCTCCAAAACCTATTTTAAATGGATCAAAACCCAACCCATTATTTTCCTATATAAAGGGGACTTAGTCTTGAAACATAAACACATTGAAATCTTGACCTAGGCGCCGCACATAGCATCCAAAACATCTCAAAATTTTTCTTTTTGCTCTTCCACTTCACAAGAACATCTCCAAAGGCTTCAATCACGTAAGTACTCTTTTATTCTTCATCTATTTTTCGTAAGTACTACGTTGCTACGTCTATTATGAATTGCTACATCTTGAAGAAATATTGGTGATGTTAATGTGTTTGAATTGATTGATACAAAACCATGTGAGTGAACATATACGTTAGGATGATCTTAAACTATTTCCGACTTGAATTTGATTTTGATGCATTGTTATACTAATTGCGGAATCGCTATAGTCATGAACATTGCATAACTTTGTCACTTGAATACCTACATGTTAGAAGATCCCGTTCATCGGGATAAGACTTATAGTTGCCTACCGACATATAAGGTTGTGATTATTGATAGAAACTATACCAAGATGTAATCCCTATGTAGTAGTCTTGTTATACCTAACATGAAAGTATTGCTAAGGTTGCAAGAAGTAATACATCTCTGATTTTCTTGTCGGAATATAGAGCCTAAAAGGCATGTCGATGAAGTCTAAGTAATCGCCTACTTTCACTTCACTAATTTGTATCAACAACCTAAGTGTGGGGTGGTACCCCTACTGCTTTTGTATAGATTGTATACATCGAGATGATGCTAATATGAACATTGTTTAAATCTCAGGTACTATGGCACCCAAAGCAAGACAAGATAAGGCTACCACTACCCAAAAGGGCAAGAAAAGAGGTCGCAAGGACCAAGGAGAATCATCCTCAATGCAATTACCACGCCGCATGTTTGGAATAAAATGGGTTCTTGAGGAGGAAGACAAGGAATGGTATAGGAACAACAAGGAAAGAAAATATGTTCATGTCGACTTGATCAACAAGGACAGCTTAGCGAAGAAGGATCCGCGCATGTTGGCAAAAATCATGGCATTAAATCTGGATTTCATCTTCCACGACATGGGAGAATGTAATCTTGATTTAACAAGGGAATTTTACGCCAATTGGTCGCCGAAAATCACAGGCAGCGAAGTCAAGATTCGGGGCCAAGTTCTACACCTCAATGCGGATTTGATCAACTCCTTTCTTGGCTGACCTTCAGTCGATCTAGCACCATTCAAAGAGCTGTACAGCAGACCTCCTTACAGAGCAATTCGACACACACTTTATGGAAGTAGATCCATGGCAAGGTGGAGAAGACAAAAAGACACCGGACGACACAACACCTTCCCTATGCTCCTTTGAATAGGGAAGCAAGAATATGGTTGCGTATTGTCAACTCTTGTTTTATTCCTGGGACCCAGTACACCAAAATAACAAGAGATAGAGTGTGTTTGGTCTACTCTTTGATGACGAATGTCCCAATCAACATTGGGGCAATCATTCGTTCTACAATGCGGAAGGCTAGACTACACAAGCGGTCCCACTTCACTTTTGGCAATCTGTTGACAACAATCTTGCGGAAGGAAGACATCGAAGAGGAACCAGCTGACCACAAACTCCCACATAACCCGAAGAAGGTTGACCTCACAAAGGTCAAAGATGCTGAAACAACATATGGCGTCAACCTTACTACTGCGAAGAGACATGCTTGAGATGAGAGTTTCTTTCGTTATCTTTATGGCATGACTCGGTTCACAATGATGAGTGGTGGACGTGTTCCAACTGCTGCAAAGCTCCAACAGCTGGTCCATGACTATCCAATGAATATGCATGCGAGGGAGATGTGTGGAGTAGGTACATACTTTGAGGAACCTCTTGATGATGATGTGCCGACCGATGATGATCGACGCATGCCAGACTCCGACGTGGAGGAGAATTCTGATGACGACGACTCCTATGATGATTTTGACGAAGGGGGTATGACCCCCGACATAGAGGAGGAGTCCGACTAACCAGGTTCTTCATATTTATATTCCACTGAGGGCAGTGTCCCGTTTAAGTGTGGGGTGGTGGTATTTGCATGCTTTACTTCTCTATCCGCAGTTGCATTTATTTATTTATGTTTGTTTGTTTGAGTTTTTTTTTGTTTTTTTCGTAGTTAATCGTTTTTTTAGTTAAATTTTTCTTACTTAGCTTCACACGAAATCATTCTACTAGGCAGCATGAGATTATAACAAGAGTTTGTGCTAATATCATGACTATTGAGACGTTTAGGCTCTAATTGTGACTCACTATGTGATACTGTGTGGTTCAATTCATTCATCTGTTAGGGCAAGAGTCTATAATACTTCCAATAAAGTCGACCATGTGCCTTGTGTGTGAGATGATAGTATATTCTATGTTTGTGGCTGATGCTAGAACTTGCCTGGTATGTATGTAAAGCGAAAAATAAAGAGTGTAAGTTTAGGCGATGATTTAGGCATTTCTTTGGCAACCTATGATTATTTACCTTCTTTTTACCTACCCATGGACATTATCCTAGTTAGCCCCTTTGAGCCTTTAGACTATTTTCTTTGACAACCTCATACGTAAGCTTAATCTATTTTTCAAGACCATAATTTGATCCAAATTCCTAAGTGCTTTAAAGTGTAAAGTCATGTGACAAAATAAGAGGAAGTTGGGTACGTATGATGCTTTAGAATGTAATGGTGCTTGAATTTTTTATGAAAAAGACTTGCTATCATAAGAGGTGTGTTCTGAAAAGAAAAAGGAAAGGAAAGCTGAAAAGTGGCTTAAAATTGAAAAACAAAAGAGGAGAAAAAGGGTGGTAGAATAAAAGAAAGTAGAAAGGTTGTTTGAAAGAAAAGTGTTAATGATACAATGTGATGTATTAAAGCGCTTAGGAACATAGTCACTATTTCTGGCCAAAATAGTCCTACCCGTCCCTTAGCCTACATTACAACCATCAAAAGACCTATTTGATCCTAAGCTTAAGCATTCTGACATTTAGTGGAGCCTTACACTAAGGGAAAGCCTATGGTCATCAGTTGCTACATATGAATTCTTTGTGAGAGCGAGAGCTAGGATACTTGTATACCTATGTTTGAAAAAGATGCTATACTTGTGAGTGATTATGGGTAAGATATTGTGAGACACACATGGTTGATGAGTTTTGGGTAGTTATGTAGGATTCTTTGTACCTTAACTTTTGGATATGAATTAACTACCATCACGAGTCTATGTTGGAGGTTGAATTGTTTCTACTAATGAGTAGAAAACTACTCTTTGTTAATGATTGCTATGCTTGTCTTGACGAATATTTTGTGTTTTTGCTGTGAAACCTTAAGTTAATGTTTAGAGGGACATGATATTTTGTTCGAGGACGAACAAAGCTTTAAGTGTGGGGTGTTGATGATAGGCGAATTTACACGCCAATAGTGCTATATTTTACCCATATTTTAGCCTAGTTTTGAGAACAAATTATATATTTCATGCACTTTTAGTCCTTTTTCCTGTAAGTGAGCTAACGAACATGATTAGCAAAGTTTCAGGTATAAATGATACAGAATTCAGCATTTTATGGATTACTTGACGCCAAAGAAAGCTTCACGAAAGGAGAAGAGGGAGTCTTGGATGCCTAAGGACCTAAAGTGATGAATGGAAAACCTGTCTCGAGCTAAAACAACAATTCTAAAGACTTTGGGGACTAGCAGTAATTTATTATGATTAGGATAATGATACATTAACCTAGTACAATTTGGTTAAGTATTTCATTAGCTTAGTAGGATTTGGTTAAGTATTTCATTAGCTTAGTAGGAATAGGATATGGGTATTATAAATACCCTATTTTGCTAGAGATTTTTATTCATCCTTCGAAGATATTCATTCTACCTTACACATTCCTCCTTACTTCTATTACTCTATAACTCTTCCATTAATTCTATTTTCTATTCTTCTTCTATTCATCTATTCTTCCACAACAAGAGAAACGTTACTTGATAGGGAAATTCACGCCTAACGCCTACCACATCATTATTACACGAAATCTTTATTGTGGTATAATAACAATGTCAATTGTGATTTCCTTCGCAATCATGGGTAACTAAACTTCTCTGTTGGGGTTATGAAAGCCGAATGAGATACTGTCTATTACTATGAGTTTTTGAGTTCGTGACACGTATGATGCTTATATCATTATTCTCTTCATCTTAATCTAAATTTTTTGTGGTTGCAAACGCAAGAATACGCCAGTATAACATTTAACTTGTTCGAAAGAAAGGTTATCTGTCTGGAAAAGAGATAATGTCAAGGTAGTTGGGTCCCATCCCCTATTAAAAAGTTAGTGCCGTAACTGGATTAACCTCTTGGAGAATTCGTACCGTTAGACACGCTTTAAGCTCGAAATAGTTAAAGTGAAATAATCCTCGAATAGGTCAAAAGACGCCTGGATTTACCACCGAATACAATTCTCTATAAGCACATGCATGTCGAAATTCAACACACTCATAGCCAATAGAGACGTATAACTCAGGAGGTGGACATAACCCCAACTCTTCAATTCTCATTGTTTTACAACCTACTAAACATTCTTTCTGTTTACTTTGCTATTTCAGTTTTTACTTTAATACTTTGGTTACACATTATAATCCCCCCTTTTTTACGAGACTTGCACTAAAAGTCTAGTAATCATTGCTTACTTGTTGACCAAGCTATTCCCTATGGGATCGATACCCAACCCAGTTGGGTTCTATATTTGCTAACGACCGTTTTACACTCCTACGAGAGCTGTAGATTGAGCGTTATCAATTATGTAGCTTGTTGTTTATGTTGTCTTCAAGTAAAGAACGAGCATAAAAAATTATATGGTTTACTTCTAATATCACCCATTCCTAAGTAGAAGAGGGAGTAGATTTCTATGGACCTCATAACTGGGTTGCCTTATACTTTTCATGAATCTAATAATATTTGGTTCATCATGGATTGGTTAACTCAGATACACATTTCATCCCTATTGAGATCTCATCTAGTATTAAGAAGTTATCCCATATCTATGTTCATGATATAGTTTCTCTTTATGGAGTACCGGTCTACTATTCCAAGCAGAGGCTGAAAGTTCACTTTTACCTTTTGGAAGATCTTTTAGGAGGAATTGGGTACTCAAATTAACCGTAGCGTAACTTTTCACCCTCAGAATAATGGTCAATAAGAGTAAATTATTTGGGTTTTAGAGGATATGCTCCGTGCAAATATGATGGACTTTGAAGGTCAGTGCGAGTATAATTTGGCTTTGGCAGAGTTTGCTTATAATAATAGCTACCATTCAAGTATTGAGATGTCCCCTTTCAAGGCGTTGTATGATAGCATTGGCAATCTCCTATTAGTTGGTTTGAGAGATCAGAGGTTAGAACCTATGTCACCAACTTGCTTTATGAGTGTTTGGATATGGTTTGGTTGATTCAGGATAGGCGTTGGGCAGTCCAGACTAGGCAAAAGAGTTATGTACATCATAGGCTTCGTACCTTGAGGTTTGGGATTAGTGATCGAGTTTCTTCTTGTGTCACCCATGATGGGTGTGATGAGGTTTGGGAAGAGGAGAAAGCTTAGCCCTAGGTATAATAAACCTTTCGAGATTCATGTGATAGTCGGGGAGGTTGTTTATGAGTTGGCCTTACCTCTAGATTTTCCAATCGTTCATTCATTTTTCATGTATGTATGCTTTAGTGATATATCCCAGATGAGTCTCATGTTCGTTTTTTCGATCTAGTATAGTTGGATGAGAAGTTGACCTTCGTTTAAGGAGCCAATCTCCATTTTTTGTGAGAGATGTTAGACGATGATTTGCTATAGATATTCCTATGATTATGGTTCAGTGGAGACATCGTCCTATGGAGGAGGCTAATTGGGAGTTCGAGTCCAACATACATAGTAGTTATGCTCAACTTTTTATGGATTCACGTATTTCTTTGCCTTTTAGTTTGAGAGAGAACTAGAGCATTAGTGGTGGATGTTGTAATGACCTAAATTTAGTTAATTTTCTCTTTTAAGTTTTGACCATTTTACCCTTCCCTTTAATTTCTACATGTTGATTTTGGATTATAGGGATAGTTTACATATTTATCAAGGCCTTCAGAAAGGCTTTGGGTGATTTCGAGGTTATTTTGAGGCTTTAAGAGCCAATAGTTGACTTTGGTTAATATTTCTTGATTGGAGTGTCGGATGGCAAAATAGACTATGTAAGTAGATCTAAAATGTCAAATTTGGGTTTGCAACGGGTTTGGTTTTGTTTTGAAACTTTTATATCTTATTTTGGTCCATCATTTGAAAAATAGTGGAAAGGGGTCATAAGGCTTTAATTTTGTGAAACAACCTTTTTTCGAAAATTCAATGATTCCATTAGATTCAAAATCTGTTTTATAATCAATTTACACTATTGGTTGATGTTCATAGGGTTCCTAATAAGTTCCAAGGATTAAAAATAATTTTTTTAAGTTGTTGGTGCGATCAATGTGTGCGGTCAATCGTCAACGCATGCGATCAAAGTCCAACACGCAGTCAACAACCCCTCTTCTTTGCTAAAAATATCCCAATGTTGGGATTTTATACCCCCTTTGTTCATTTTAACCATTTTTATTATACTGGGTGCTTGGGGGGGTGATTTTGGGGGAGATTTATTGCATAAGTTCATGTGGATAAGTTCCTAGCTCAATTTTAAATCATTTCTATAAACTTTATCATCTAAATTCTTCTAAATCAAAGAATTTCAAATAAGGGGTTTTGGGGTTTTCCCCAAATTGAAAATTTGGTATTTCTTATATTGGATCTTCGATTCTTACTCGTTTTGCTTGAGTTTTCACCCATAGAATCCTTTCACTTGGGGATTATGATTTTCAAATAAGATTTCATTTCCTTTTTGATTTTTGGGGATTTGCCGGTAAAGCTTGAAAAATGATTATTCTTAGATTTTGACCTTGTTTTTAATCCATTTTCGTGTGGGTTTTCTCGTACAAACTCCTTTAATCTTGCGAAATGTGTTTCTAAAAAAATTTTAGTTTTTGCCCCTCTATTTTAAAACTTGTTTTTTGAATCCGTTTTGGACCCGAACCAAATATAGGTAATATGGATATTATTAGATTTCTTTGGATGTGTAGGTTCTAATTTGAATATTGTAGCTGGTTCAGAGGTTGTTTGTGAAGAGAAAGCCCTGATTTGATGCATTTAAGAAAAAAATTCCATCGTTTTGATGTTGGTTTTGGCTTGACTTCTTTTAAATTAAGTTGGGTAGTATTTAATTTATAACTAAAGTATGCTATGGATTATTATAATACCCAAAAAATTCAAATAAAAGTTAGAGCCATGTTTCAAGCTCATGCATTGTACATTATAGTCTGTGGTAGTTTCATGAGTGAGTTTGATGCATATTAAGGCCACAAATAACTCCTAGCTATTAGAAGAATCAAAGTATTCCCTTACTGATTGAGTTTTTGAGAAGAATGTTGCTATAGTCAACTTCAAACAAGCATATATTTTGTTCTACTTAGAAATTTCCAGCTCAAGACCCACCAAATAATAGGAAATTGAATTAATTTTTCAATGATACCAATTTTGCCTAAACACAATACCCGGGAGAGAAGTTATGGCAGTTTTAGTGAAAAGCTAGTAGCCCATCGTGAAAAGGCCGCATCGCAGTGATGGCCAAAATCATGTTTGCCCTTTTTCCAGTGGACCACCATGATAACTCCGCGTTGCGCCAAGGGGCAATTTCATTTTCAGTGGGGCACCGAGATGGTACCACATCGCACCAAGGTGCTAGTCCAAAATTGTCCATTTCCAGTAGCGCAACATGATAGCACCGCGTCATGACATTGGGAAAAATAGGGATTGTATTTTTCCAGTGGCGCAATGCGATTGCACCGCGTTGCACCGTAGGCTAAAATTGAGATTTCCAATTTGCGATTTAATTTCAAGGGATTGTTTGGTATTTTTTCATAGCACCATATCCATCCAAAACATGATTAAAACCCTAAAGGGGAATTATGTGCTCCATTACTCATAATTTCTCTCCAAGAAACTAATCTTCTCTCAAGAACAAACTCTTGCCTTCATGATTCAAGATTAATTCTCAAGAAAAATCCCAAGAACTCTCACGAATTCATCAACCTAAGTATGTTAAATATTCATCCATGGTCCCTCCCACCCATGGAGTCCTAGAATCTAATTTCAAATTCAAAGTTATGATTTTTACAAGTTACAGTGATTTCAATTGAGATTTTAACCATGAATCCGCATGAACTTTTATTCTATACTATGTTTACATGAAATTGTTGATGTTATTGAACGTCAAACATTTGAATAATGTTATTTGCTGATTTATAACATAATTAGTAGTGTTGATGATGAAAGGATGTTGTTACTACAAGCTTTAAACTATTTCCATGCTTAGCTTAAAGTACGAATATCAAGTGTTCGATGGAATGCCTATAAGAATGAATTTTTAATAAATGCTTTCACATAATGTTCTCAAAGTTTTAGTAATAATTTTCTATTATTGCTATTGAGTCCTGGGGTTATGAATACCCGAAAACATAGATTTTTACTTAGTGTCAATATCTTCAAATTTTTTTCAGATATGTTATGAGCATTATCCGTTCAGTAAGTTAACATAATCAGTTAAACTTAGAACAATGTAGTATTCCAAGTCAGTTTAGTTGGGAGTAGGATTTAGCACTGAGCAAGTGCAGGGATGGCGGCTTCCCCATTAGATAGGCAGAGTCATTAGTAGTAGTCTTTGTAATCCAGAACTACGTAGCCACCGTAGGATACGAGGAGTCACCCATCAATTTAGGCTTGACACCCTTAATCCTTTGGGACAACATATTAGTGGATCCACATAGCCAGTGTTAGTACCCGTGGCACAGTACTGACACCCTTTCAAATGGGGTTACAATTTAGACCCCAAATTGCTCATTGGGGAATGTCAGTTAGATGATAGTTCCCGCAGTCTCAGTTCATTATTCAGTATACTTTATTAAGGCTTATATTGACCATACATACAGTTACCAGTTATTCAGTTATCAGATTTCAGTGCTTCAGTTTACATATTATGTTCAAAATATGTTTTATGCTTAGTCATCATTCTCAATATTTATAGATTTCATGCATTCTTTTCAGTACTTCATGCTATTCATTCTGTCAGTTATTACTCCTGCACATGAAACATGCGTATCATCCTACATCATTTAGCATACTAGTACATTTAAAGTACGGATCGCATACTCGTTTCTTACGCTATGATGTATCATATCATAGGTTCGGATGCTCAGTTTTTGGATCGCGCATAGACATTTTAGATTATCAGTCGCAATAGTGATGAGTTCTCATACTTTAAGGTAACAAATTATTTATCTCAGTACAATATTACTCTTATTCTGTCGGAGTTAGTTGGGGGTTTGTCCCATTAGCTCCACAGTCAGTCAGTAGAGGCTTTTCAGACTAGTGCAGACAGTTAGTAAGTCTTCAGTTTTCAATTTTCATTATTAGATATTTTTATTAGTATTATCAGTTGTAATACCCCATAAAATTCTTAGCTTAACTTAATCCTTTAAGCTTGTTAAGGGGGTCCCAGACTTAAAAAATTTTTGCTAAGTATAAAGACTTAGGATCATTTTAGCCTTCCAAATTTGTAGGATTTTATTTCTGACCTTCCTGGCCTTAGTTAGTCGATTTTTATATTAATTAATTATCAAGGTCACTTGTAGGTCATCTCAGATGAGTTTTGGATTTCTTAGACTAGCGTAAGGACGAATTTAGATGCCTAAAATAGTGAAGGGTTGCGATAGCCCTGCGTCGCGAGGGCCAGTCAACCCAAGTAAGGGTCGCATAGTGATGGCTACTTGAACCTAGTAGGGTTTGCATCACAATGGCTACTTGACCCAAGCAGGGGTCGCGACACGAGAGCATCCCTATTCAATATTATTTTAATACGGGTTGTGGGGTAAAATGGGTTATTTTCCCCACCCTTTTTCAGCCTTAACATGAAGTTAATCAGCCTATAGGGCAAAATCTCATTCTTTACTCATAAACTCTCTCAAGAGCAAGCGTTAGCCTCATCAATTTCAAGAATTCAAGTCTCAAGAACTCACTTCAATCTTCTCAAAAGTAGTAATCAAGGTATGTGAAGTGTTCATCGAAGGGTCCCTTCCACCTTTGGAGTCCAAGAAATTATTTTTAAAATTCAAGTTTATGGATTTCATGAATTCCATGTTGGTTTTGATTATATCCATGTTTATAATGATTAATTAGGATTCTAATCCATGTTTTATGATACGTTTCATGTGAGGTTAATTGATATGTATGTAATATCATGAGGATCTTTGTAAACACCTTGAAATTGTCAATGGGGATTTGAATTATGATGTCTACTTGTTGTTTAGTGTTATGTGCATATGTTTGCTCACCAAGTGCTTGATGAATTACTCATGTGAACTAATAAAGGAAAGAGATCATGTCATGTTAGCTTATGTGCAAGTTGTATCATGAAAGTGTTTGATAAAATATTTCCATGAATGAGTTGTGAACAAGTGCACATGATTATGCTTTCCAAGATTATGCTATGATTCACCTTTCATGTTATCTAGTCCTGAGGTTATTCAATACCCGAAAATATAGATGTTTACCTAGAGCTTCAGTTAGTTACAGAACTCAGGAAAATCTCAGTAGTCTTTATAAGTCAATCACAATATTATATTCAAAACTCAGTAGTACTCATTCAGTTAACAAAATTCAGTATTGTTCCATCAGTCCTCGAAACTCAGTGAACTTTGTTCAGTACAGTCAAACAGTACGATCAAAATAGTTCAGTCTAGCATAGTACAGTTTAGAATTCAATACAATGTCTATTCAGTTGGGAGTAGGATTCAGCACCGAGTGAACCCAAGGATGGGGACTCACCTGCCAATAGAGGGTAAAATCCTTAGAAGCAGTCCTTACATTCCATAACTACGTAGCCAGCATAGGTTGAGACATGAACCTACCAGTTGAGGGTTGATAAGGTGATCTACCTGCCAGTTGAGGGTACCACCATTCTCATTCAGAGCACCTACCAGATGAGGGCGACTCAGCACTTGTCCTTACTCGTGGCACGATATTGACACCATTCTAACTGAGGTTATAGTTTGGACCCCAAATCAGTTAGAGAAGAGGCATGTAAGTTAGATGATTACTTCCCACAGTCTCAGTCTCAGATTCAGTCTCAATATAGAACTCCATTCTATTCTACAAATTCAGGACTGTCAAATATAGTCACTTAGTTCAGTTCGGAACTCAGTACCATTCCACAGATTTAGGACTGTCAGATAAAGTTATTTAATTATCAGTAATTCAGTATCAGTATACTCAAATTTTGGTTAATAGATATGCAAATTTAGTATTCAGTGTTATCATATTTTCCATTATAGTATATGTATTTATACATGTACTCTCATTCAGTTATATTCATGATATTCAATTAGTATTGTTCATGCATATGAACCCATGCATTTTAGCCTACCTCACTGAGCATACCAGTACATTTAAAGTACTAATGCATACCTTTTTTTGAGCTGTGATGTCTTATCTCATAGGTTCAGATGCGTGGGTTCCCGAGCACCCTTAGTAGTTCTGACTTTCAGCAATCAGAGTTAGCGGTGAGTCCTCATAGTTTGAGGACATGATTGATTCCTTTCAGTATTTTAGTTATCAGTTCACTTTTAGTAGTTGGAGTTGGTTGGGGGCTTGTCCCATCAACTCCACAATTCAGACAGTTTAAAGGCTTTTCAGAAAGGAGTATTTTCAAATAGATTTTTAAGTTTTTGTATTGTTATACCGTATTCAGTTCTACTTATAGTGTTGAGACTTATGGCTAGTTTTTACCTACTTTCTTCATATTTATAGTATTATTATTCAGTTATTGCAGTAGGTACCAGACATGGGTTAGCTTATGGTCCTCTGAGATTATAAGCTTCGTATAGCGTCTGGGGTACAGACTCGGGTTATTACAAACTTGGAATCAGATCCTAAGGTTCAATAGAGTCCTAGAAAGTTTGAAAGCCACATCTAGTAGAGTCTTATGCATAGGCGTGTTGCCCGCCACACTTATTAATGAGATTCTATGAGATGTTTTAAGAACAGTTTCTCTTCTTTCAGTATTCATGTCGTGCGAGTGAGCATGAGCTCCAGTTAAACCCTCTTTCTAATCTAAGTTTCTCTTCTGTTTATAGAATATGACTTCAAAGAGGACTTAGAGAAGAGGAATGGGAGACTAGTCAGAACCCCAGCCCATCCAGCCAGATCCTCTAGCTGAACATATCTCCCACACCAATTTCAGAGCAGCATTCACCACCCTAGCTCATTCTATGGCAGCCCAGAATAAACACCCAACTACTATTCTCGCTGACCCAGTGGCCAATACTGTTGCTGCCAGGATTTGGGACTTCACCCGAATGAACCCTCTAACTTTTTTGGGGTCAAAGTTAGATGAGGACCCACAGGAATTCCTTAATTAGGAGCAGAAGGTTACAAATATTATGGGGTGACTGATAATGAGAGTGCTGAGTTGGTTGTATATCAGTTGTAGGTTGTGGCCCACTCTCGGTTCAAATAGTGGAAAGAAGAGAGAGCCACATATGCAGGGTCCATAGAATAGGAGAAGTTTTCCACTATTTTTTTAGATAGATTCTTTCCCCTAGAGCTGAGAGAGGCCAAGATGTTAGAGTTTATCAATCATCAGTAGGGAAATATAATCGTGAATGATTATTCTCTTAAGTTTACTCAACTAGATAGATACGCTCCTCGTGCGGTGGTAGATAGCAGATCTAAAATGAGTAAGTTTATGTCTGGGGTGCCTAGGAGTATGGTCAAGGAGTGTAGGACCGCAATATTGATTAAGGAGATGGACATAGCCAGGCTCATGCTCCATGCTCAGAACATAGAGAAGGCTAAGAATAGTGAGAAAAAGAGAGCGAGGACAAGTAGTTTTAACCTTACTCAGCCTAAGTTAGAGGGTGGGAATCATTCTCAGTTCTGCTTAAAATCCTTGGTTCCAACTCCGTCCTCAGCCAGTGTTCCAGTGCTGAAATTCAGAGACGGTAATAAAGATAGGGCGCCAGGACCTAAGCCTAAGGGTAGTGTCAGCAGTGCCCGAACCAATCCCCTTTGTCAAAAATATGGCAGAAACTACTAGGGTATCTGCAGAGTCAGCAGTGATATGCATTTTGGGTGTGGAAAGCTAGGCCACGGAGACAGACATTGTTCTTATTCAGGTTCTCTGGGTCAGTATACCCATCCCCTATCTCAATTTGGTCGCCCAAATTAATAGGGTTCCGCTTCTAGTTCCACCAGTTTGCAACGCCCAAATAGACTCAATACTATTCTGTCCCGACAGGATCAGGAGAGTTCTTTGATGTGGTCACTGATACGTTACAAGTTTATCATTCACATGTTTATGCTTTATTAGATCCAGGAGCTTCTTTGTCCTTTATTACCCCTTATATAACTATTGACTTCAGAGTCAGTACCAAAATTCTAGCAGAGCCCTTCTCAGTCTCCACCCCAGTGGGTAAATCTATCATAGCCCGACGGGTATACAGGAACGGTTTGGTTATGGTATCTCAGAAAGTTACTTCTGCAGACTTAAATGAATTAGCGATGACCTATTTTGATGTCATTATTGGCATGTGTTTTCTTCATTCTTGCTATACCTTAGTCTACTACAGAAATAGAACTGTCCAGTTTCAGTTTCCGATTGAGCCCATCCTAGAGTGGAGGTGTAGTACTTCAGCACTTAAGGATATGATTGTTTCCTACCTAAGGGAAAAATGATATATAAGGTATGTGTCTATCATCTTGTACGAGTCAAAAACTCTAGTTCAAAAACTCCAGTCTTGATTTAGTTCCAGTAGCATGTGAATTCCCAGATGTGTTTCTCGAAGATCTTCCCGGAGTTCCTGTAAAAGGAAAATTAATTTTTGAATCGATCTCCTTCCAGATAATTAGTCCATATTTATTATACCATGATGAATGGCTCCAGAAGAACTCAAGGAGTTAAAAGAATAGTTGAAGGATCTCGTAGATAAGGGATTCATCAGACCTAGTATGTCCTTGTAGGGTACACCAGTTCTTTGTGCATAATAAAGACAATTCTCTCAGATGTGTATTGACTACCGTCAGTTAAATAAAGTCATGGTCAAGAACAAGTATCCTCTTCCCAGAATCGATGGCTTTTTTGACCAACTTCAGGGTGACAGGTATGTTTTTAAGATAGACCTCAGATCAGGCTAACATCAGCTCAGAGCCAGAGAATATGGCATCCCGAAAATAGCTTTCAAAACTTAGTATGGTCTGTTCAAATTCTTAGTCATGTCATTTTTTGTTACTAATGCCCCAACAGCTTTCATGGACTTGATGAACCATGTATTCAAGCAGTAATTGGATATGTTGTTCATAGTCTTCATAAATGACATTCTTGTCTACTCCCGTAGTGAGCACGACCATGCATACGATCTCAAAATAGTATTACAGACCCTCAGAAACCATCAGCTATTCTCCAAATTCAACAAGTGCGAATATTGGATAAGGTCAGTTACTTTTCTCGGCTATATAGTTTTTGATGATGGCATTAGAGTTAATCCCCAAAAGACCAAAGCAGTGAGAAACTAACCCAGACCTATCTCTCCATCAAATATCTGGAGTTTCTTGGGTTTGGACATCTATTAGTAACGGTTTGTTGAGGGATTTTCATCTATTTCATCCCCTATATCCAGACTGACTCATAAAAAAGTCAAATTCTAGTGGTTAGATTCTTGTGAAAAAAGTATTCAGGAGTTAAAGACTCGACTCACTACAGCTCTAGTGTTGACTTTACCCGATGGTTCAGATGTGTTTGTTGTGTATTGTGATGCTTCCAGGTTCAGTTTGGGGTATGTGTTGATGTAGAAAGCAAAGGTTATCGCCTACGCCTTTAGACAACTTAAGCCTTAGAAAAAGAACTACCCCATTCATAATCTTAAGTTATCAGCAATAGTATTTTCCCTAAAGATTTGGAGGCACTATTGTATATGGTGAAAGTTGATGTGTTCATAGACCATAAGATCCTCCAGTATGTGTTCTCTTAGAAAGACCTAAACCTCTGTTAGAGAAGGTGGTTGGAGTTGCTTAAAGACAATGACATAACTATTTAGTACCATCTGTGCAAGGCCAATATAGTGGTTGATGCTCTCAGTAGAATGCCTATAGGTAGTGTTGTTCACGTGGGAGATGATAAGAAGAAGTTAGTTTAGGAAGTTTATCAGTTTTCCCGACTAGGTGTCTGGTTAGTCGATTCAGAAGAAAGTAGTATATGGGTGCAGAGTAGTTTATAGTAATCCCTGGTTTCCAAGGTGAAATAAAGTGTAGAAAAGATATTACATGGTGTTCCTTTGTCCATTATCTCAAATAGAGGTACCCAGTTCACCTCTTATTTTTGTAAGGCATTCCAAAAGGGTCTTGGTACCCGAGTTCACTTCAGTACAGTTTTTCATCCTCAAATAGATTGTCAAGAAGAAAGGACCATTCAAACTTTAGAGAATATGCTAAGAGCGTATGGGATAGAATTTAAAGGTAATTGGGATGACCACTTTCCTTTGATTGAATTTGCATATAATAACAGCTATCATTCTAGAATTTAGAAGGATCTGTTTGAGGCCCTTTATGGGAGGAGGTATAGATATCCTATTAGTTGGTTTGAAGTGGGTGAGTACATAATGGTAGGGCCTGACTTGGTATTTGATACCTTAGAGAAAGTTCAGTTGATTAGGGAAAGGTTTAAGACAGCTCAGAGCCAACAGAAATCGTATGCAGATGTGCGCAGAAAGGATCTTGAGTTTGAGATTGGTGATTATGTGTATTTGAAAATATTTCCTATGAAAGAAGTGAAGGGGTTTAGAAAGAAGGGGAAACTCATTCCCCAATATGTCGGTCCTTACCGAATCCTCAACCATTTCGGAAAGGTAGCTTACGAGCTAGAGTTGCCTTCAAACATAGGTTTAGTCCATCCAGTGTTCCAAGTATCCTTGCTTAAGAAAGGCATAGGTGACCCAGCAGTCGTAGTCCCTCTAGTAAAAGTTCTTTGGCGGAATCAGTCTATTGAGGGAGATACTTGGGAAACAGAAGAAGATATGCAGACCAAGTATCCTTACCTCTTCTCCACAAACTCATTCTCATCTCAAGGTAACCATTTTACTTAAAAAACTTACTCAGTTCCATGCTTAGATATTCCTCGCGAACTTGGTGTTAGTTATCATTGGATATTCAGTCATGCATTCATGAATCATGTTCAATCATGTACTCATGCATCAGACATGAATGTTCAGTATGTATAAACTCAGCTTATTAGTAATATCAGTTATGAAATCATGCATCAGATATACATGTTCAATATGAAATTCCATTATAACAATAGTCTCAGCTAAGAAATCATGTTTTGTTTATGTATATCTAGTACATACTTCCAGTCTGTCAGTTCACCCATCTTAGTCAGTCTCATTCGAGGATGAATGTTCCTAAGGGGGAGATATTGTATGACCCCACAAAATTCATACCTTAACTCAGTCCTTTAAGCTTGTTAAGGGAGTCGCAGACTTAGAAAATTTCAGAGAAGTATCAAGACTTAGAATCATTTAAGCTGTCCAAATTTGGAGGATTTTATTTATGACCTTCTCGGCCTTAGGTAGTCAATTTTTAAATTGATTCATGATTAGGGTCACTTTTAGATAATCTCAGGCAAGTTTTGGATTTTTCAGACTAGCGTAAGGGTGAGTTTTGATGCGTAAAATAGTGAAGGGTCACGATAGCCCCGCGTTGCGAGGGCCAGTCAACCCAAGTAAGGGTCGTTCCACGATGGCTACTTGACCCAAGTAGAATTCGCATCGCAATGTCTACTTGACCCAAGCAGGGGTCATGACACGAGGACAACCTTGTTCAGCATTATTTTAATACGGTTTGTGGGGGCAAATGGGTCATTTTCCCCATCTTTATTCAGCCTTAACACAATATTAATCATCATATAGGGTAAAATCTCATTCTTTACTCATAAACTCTCTCAAGATCAAGCCCTAGCCTTATATAGTTCAAAAATTCAAGTCTCAAGAACTCACTTCAATATTCTCGAAAGTAGTAATCAAGGTATGTGAAGTGTTCATCCAAGGGTCCCTTCCACCCTTATAGTCTAAGAAACTATTATTAAACTTCAAGTTTATGGATTTTATGAATTCCATGTTTGGTTTGATTATATCCATGTTTATAGTGATTAATTGGGATGCTAATCCATGTTTTATGATACGTTTCATGTGTTATTAATTGATATGTATGTAATATCATGAGAATCTGTGTAAAAGCCTTGAAATTGTCAATAGGGATTTGAATTATGATGTCTACTTTTTGTTTAGTATTATGTCCATATGTATGCTCACCAAGTGCTTGATGAATTACCCATGTGAACTAATAAGGGAAAGAGATCATATCATGTTAGCTTATATGTAAGTTGTATCATGCAAGTGTTTGATAAAATGTTTCCATGAATGAGTTGTGAACAAGTGCATAAGATTATGCTTTCTATGATTATGCTATGATTCACCTTTCATGCTATCTAGTCCTGGGGGTATTCTAGGGGTGTACATCGATCGGTTCGGTTCGGTATTACGTGTTATTGGTTCGGTTTATCAGGTTTCGGTTTTTAAATATGTAAAACCAATAACCAACCAATAAGATATTTTCTTATCGGTTTCGGTTTATCGGTTTTTTGTCTTTAACGGTTTGATTTTTGGTATAATCAATAAGAAAATACTTATAAAATAGAAATAGTAACAACTAACATAAAAAAATAAAATCTTAATTACCGTCAAAACCTACGCAATGCATTTTAGTTTACAAGAATCTTCAAACTTGAACTGAATGTTACTTAGGAAAAAAATTGAATCCTAGTTTTTGGAAGTTATAAATGCTTCAAGCTTTCTATTACAATAATAGCTGAACTTTATATTGTGCCTTTGTTGCCCTGAATAGGTTAATACTTTGTGAATCACTGAATTATGAATTAGTAGTGCATATAATCTATATACATACAACACACACACGCATATATATAGACAGAGATAGATAGATAGATAAAGAGAGAGAGAGAGATTTAAATATATAACATAAGTAGGGATAAAACAATAACTTAGTAAATTCTTATTGGGTTATCGGTTTAACCGATAACCCAATAAGCTAAAACCGATACTGAACCGTTTACCCAATGAATTTTTTTACAAAAAGAATAAAAAACTGTTAAACCGATAACCCAATAACTTTTTTATCGGTTTGGTTTATAGGTCAGTTCAATTTTTGCACATCCCTAGGGTATTCAATACCCGAAAACATAGCTATTTACCTAGAGCTTCAGTCAGTTACAAAACTCAGGAAAATCTTAATAGTATTCATTAGTCAATCACAATATTCTATTCAGAACTTAGTACTACTCATTCAGTTAACAAAATTCAGTAGTATTCCGTCAGTCCACTAAACTCAGTGAACTTAGTTCAGTACAGTCAAACAGTACGATTAGAACTGTTCAGTCCATCATAGTTCAATTTTGAATTCAATCCAGTGTCTATTCAGTTGGGAGTAGGATTCAACGTGGATTGAACCCAAGGATGGGGACTCACCTATCAATAGAGGGTGAAATCCTTAGAACCAGCCCTTGTATTCCAGAACTACATAGCTAGCGTAGGTTTAGACATCAGTCTGCTAGTTGAGGGTTGAGGAGGTGATCTACCTCCCAGTTGAGGGAACCACCGTTCTCATTCAGAGAACCTGCCAGATGAGGGTGACTCAGCACTTGTCCTTACCCGTGGCACGGTTTTGACACTCTTCCAACTAGGATTATAGGTTGGACCCTAAATCAGTTAGAAAAGGGTCATATCAGTTAGATTATTACTTCTTATAGTCTCAGTCTTAGATTCAGTCTCAATAGAGAACTCAGTTCTGTTCATCAGATTTTTGACTGTTAGATACAGTCACTCAGTTCAGTTTTGAACTCAATACAGTTTCACAAATTTAGGACTGTCAGATACAGTCATTCAGGTATCAGTAATTTAGTATTAGTATGCTCAAATATTGATTAATCAGTATGTAGATTTAGAATTTAATTTTTTCATGATTTCAGTTACAGTATATTTATTTATGTATGTACTCTTATTTAGTCATATTCATGATATTCAGTTAGTATTGTTCATGTATTTCAGCCTACCTCACTGAGCATACCAGTATATTTAAAGTACTGATGCATGCCTTTCTTTTGACCTATGATGTCTTATCTCATAGGTTTAGATGCGCGGGCTCCCGAGCACCATTAGCAGTTCAGACTTTCATAAGTCAGAGTTAGCGATGAGTCCTCATAATTCGAGGAGATGATTGTTTCCTTTTATTATTTCAATTATAAATTCATTTTCTGTTGTTGGAGTAAGTTGGGGGCTTGTCCCATCAACTCTACATTTCAGGCAGTTTAGAGGCTTTTCAGACTAGAGTATTTTCAGACGGATATTTTAGTTTTGGTATTGTTATACTGTATTCAGTTCTATTTACAGTTTTGAACCTTATGGCCATTTTTCACCTACTTTTCGCATATTTACAGTATTATTATTCAGTTATTGCAGCAAGTACCGCGCATGTGTTAGCTTGTGGTCCTCCAGGATTATTAGAATCGTGTAGCGTTTATGGTACAGACTCGGGGTATTACATCAGTTTCGTTTTACAGATATTATCAAAACTATGATTTAAAACCTTATGGAATTCCTGATTTAAATTTCACATATGATCTTTCGTTATCAGTTTTACTCAGTGCTCACAGCAGGTACCAGCTTATGGGTTAGCTTATAGATTCTTAGGACCGTAAGCACCATGTCGAATCCAGGGTGTACTCTCGGATAATTACAAACTTGGTATCAAAGCAGTGTCCTAGAAAGTCTAAAATTTGGGTCAAGTAGAGTCTTGTGCATAGGTGTGAAGTGCGCCACACTTATGGGCAAGAGGCTATGATGCATTTTAAGAAAATTTTCCCTTATTTCAGTATTTATGTCGTGTGACTAAGCATGATGCTTATGTTAAACTCTTTTTCTAATCTATTCATCCTTCTACTTACAGAATATGCCTCCATAAAGACAAATAGAAGAAGAAACGTAAACCAGCTAGCACCACCGTCCATTCAGGAAGATCCCCTGAACGATTATGTTTCTAATGCAAAGTTCTGAGCTACATTCACTACTCTAGCTCATTCTATAGCGGCTCAAATATCTGACCAGCAGCTGTTTTGACCAACCTAGTTGTTTATACTATTGCATCTAGGATTCAAGACTTTACCCAAATGAATCCTCCTTTGTTTTAAGGATCCAAATTTGAAGAGGATCCATATGAATTCCTAGACATGGTGTAGAAGGTAACACACATTATGGAGGTGACTTTTAGTGAGAGTGCTGAGTTGGCTGCTTACCAGCTGCAGAATATAGCCCATACCTAATTTAAGTAGTAGAAAGGGGATAGAGGCACAGATACAGGTCTTATAGAATGGAAAGAGTTTTCTACTGCTTTCTGAGATAGATTCTTCCTATTGAAACTTTGTGAAGCAAAGGTGTTAAACTTTATCAACTTGAGGCAGGGCAACGTGAGCGTGAAGAAGTATTGCCTTAAGTTTACTCATCTAGCTAAGTATGCTCCTTATGTGGTGGATGATATTAGGTATAGTATGAACAAGTTAGTGTCTGGGGTATCTAACAGTGTGGTCAAGGAGTGTAGTACTGCTGTATAAACCCACAATTTGGGCTAAAACGTAAATCATCATTACAACGCGTAAAGGTTCCAAAATCCAAAAATTATAATGAAAATTTAGTGTGTTAATAAATTATGTATTGTAGGAATCTAGTTGAGTATGTATTGATATCATAGAGGTCCCTTAACTCAAAGACATGTTGAAAGGTTTCCTATCGATTGAGTTTTAATGAGCGTCAAAACTTGGATCAAATTCAATCGACCATAAATTGATGTATATACCTAATTAGAGGGCCTAATATATATAAAATTAAAGTTCTATGAGTCTTATTTCCAACGCTACCATTTTTGCCAAAATCCAATACTTGAGTAAAAAGTTATGGCACTTTTTGTGAGAGACAATGAGTTGCGTAATTACACCGCTCGGCGGTGTAATAACAGTGAAGCCAATACCGCTCAGCAGTAAACCATAAAATTGCAATTTTCCAAAAAAGTAGATCACCGCTCAGCGGTGCCTACAGCGGTGGGACCAATACTGCTCAGCAGTGAGCCACAAAATCTAGATTTTTCAGCAACTTTTAAGTCCGAGATGCAGTCTCGTCTTTTCTCTACATTTCCTAGTCTTATTAACTGATGATTAAAATATTTTTAGGGAATAATATGCAGATATTTACTCAAATTTATCAAGAACAAAACTCTAACCTCCCTCCCAAAAATCAAGAGTTCATACTCTAAGTTCAAGATTTCAAGAAAAGGGTCAAGATTAGTGTTCCAATGTTCAAACTAAAACAATATAAGGTACGTAGGGCTTTCCTAACTACTGTGCATGGCTAAATCCTTATATTAATGTTTTGAATGTTCAGAAATCATGTTTTCATGAAAAGCTTGAATTACAACAAAAAGTAAGTATTTCAAATCCTTTATATGATGAATGATTTTGGTCTTGAGGACTTATGTTAAATTGAACTCTACTTGTGTATATGAATAAATGTGTTTTCAGTTTTGAAGTATGAATTAAGAGCATAAATAAAGAATTTCCTCTCTCATTATGCTACCTTTTTTATTTACAAATTAAGAGTTATTAGACTACATAATTGTTTTGAGAAATTGACAACCACATGATTGTTGAAATGTTGAAAAAAGAGCATCCCTGCATAGATGATATATATTTTGATAAGAAGAACTTTCTTGTATCGTTGAATGTTTTTGGTGGTCAACTGAATCAATTGGATTGAAGTAACTAATGTAAATTTTTATATGGCCTAGGCATACGTCTTGCAAGTCTTGGTATGACGATACCAAAATCAGAAAATGCCATAACAGACTTAGAAAAAAATAGATAGTTAGATTTTAATTAGATTTTTAGACTTTGAGTTTTGAAAGATGCATGTTCAGAAAAGGTTAAAAATGGGCTTAAGAGATGTTAGGTGGTTACTCGAAGAAGGCACGAGTTCAGAAAACTCGTAGCCCAAAACCTTTTTTTGGTTATACGGGTTATTATATCCCCCAGAGGGATTGTACGCTAGCCTAGTGCCCTGTGGCATATCAGACTCAGATACTCCAATCCTTGTTGTAAACTTGGGTTGGGGGCTTACCTACCGTGTAAATGGCAGATTTCATATAACCCGTGGAATATCATACTTGTAGGGTATACCACCTAGCTTCGAACTAAGACAAAGATGTCGAGTTGATTTTCAAAAATATTTTTAAAAGCCTTTTACTCTGCCCATGGATTTTCAAATGGTTGATGATGACGTACTTTTCATGAAATGCTCTAACTTAATTTATATATTATTATTTTATATATATAAGTAAGTTAGAGCATTTGTAATATAGTGGTGTTTAGAGATTTGTAATTGGTGAGCCTCCCCAATTTCGAAAGGCTAGGTTTACAGAACATTGTCATTTATTTAGTTTATGGTATAACTGGTGGCCTTGTCCCAGTCTTGCTTTAGATTTATGATGAATCATGTAATGTTAGAGATTTCGTACACAGGTGTCACATGCTTAGAGTATTCAGAATTTCCTTTTTAATTGTTCAAAGTTTATGAGATTGATCATCATTCCACTATGTGTTGTTTATTTGCAAATTTTCTAATATCATATGAATATTATGCATGATTACCAGATAGACTAGGGCGTCGGGCCTTCATAATTTGAGATGCTCGTTAAGGCCAGGGCCCCTGCTCGGGCCGTGACAAACTTGGTATCAAAGCACAGTTCATAGTGCCTGGGTGTCTACGAAATCATGTTAGGTATAGTCCTGTTTATGGGTATGTAGAGCGCCACACTTATATGTAGGAGACAACAATGTATTAAGAAATGTCTCCCTTCTTTTGTAATTTAGTCCATGCTGTAGAGTCTGAATGTCCTCTAATAAAAAAGCTCTTGTATTTCAAAAAAATATCATGCCTCCCTGTCGCTCCAACGAATATATGCCCAAGATGAGGATGTTTTCCCTACACATAGGATGAGGACACATAAAAGAGCTTATACTCATGAGTTTTTTGCTACTTTGGGAGTTCCTCCTATTTATACCAGTCCCCCTAGGGCACTCAAGGTTCCTTAGTCTAGAGCTAATCACACTCAACCTCCTCAGAGAGAGGTATCTAATGTTGAGTTTTGACAGTCCGTGCATATGATAGCCTAGTTGGTGGCTTCTTAGGCTCGTCAGTTAGAAGATGTGGGCTCTATATCTGGTTCATCTGAGATTACCCGAGTTTGCCAATTCATGATGCTGAACCCATCTATGTTCATTGTCATGAAGGTTGAGAAGGACCCCCAAGGGTTCATTGATGAATTAGATAAGATTTTTCGGGTCATACATGAAATTGAGGTTGAAGGGGTTGATAAGATCTTCGCTACATTGGTCATTTTTTCAATGTGGGACTTGCAGTAAAAATCACCCGAGAAAGTATCAGTTAGGCAGCTTGGTATGCTATTCTTGTGGTCAGTCAGGCCATTTTTAGAGAGATTGTCCTTCCACCAATAGGAAGTTTGGTGGTGCCGAGTCTCAAGAAAATTCCACAGATACACCACCACCTCCTTCCAAGGGTACTAATTTAGCTACCAGAGGCAATCACAATCGGTTGTATGATTTGTCCAGTCACCAGGATGCAAAGTCTTCACCAAATGTAGTCACAGGTATGTTACAAATTTTCTCCCATAATGTGTATGTGTTACTTGATCTCAATACTACCTTGTCTTATGTGACCCCATATGTGGCAGTCTGTTTTGGGTTTAAGCCTAAAGTTATTCTAGAACCTTTCTCTGTTTCCACCCCTGCTGGTGACTCGATTACGGCTACGAGGGTGTATATGAAATATGTTGTGTCTATTTGTAATCATGATACTATGGAAAAACTTATAGATCTTTATATGATTGAATTTGATGCTATATTGGGGATGGATTAGTTCCATTCATGTTATGCCATACTAGACTGTAGAACCTAAGAAGCCACTTTCTCCTTTCTGAATGAACTAGTGATAGAGTGGGAGGGGTATTCTTTAGCACCTAAGGAAAAGTTCATATCTTATCTTAGAGCTCATAAAGTATTTCAAAGGGTTGTTTGTACCATCTAATTCGGGTCAAAGATTCTAATGCTAAAAGTCCTTCACTCCAGTCTATAACTATCATTAATGAATTCCTAGAAGTTTTTCCTGATGACTTCTCAAGGATACCACCTGACAAGGAGATAGATGTTGGTATTGATTTGTTGTCGGAAACTCATCCCATTTTAATTTCACCATAAAGAATGGCTCCTAAAGAATTATAATAATTGAAAGATCTTCCTAACAAGGTATTTATCTGTCCTAGTGTTTCTCCCTAGGGTGCACCTATAATCTTTGTGCGTAGGAAAGATGATTCTCTCCGTATGTGCATAGACTACCGCCATCTAAATAAGGTTACTGTTAAAAATAAATACCCTCTTTCCAGAATTTATTACTTGTTTGATCAACTCCAAGGTGTAAAATGTTTCTCTAAAATAAACCTTCGTTCGGGGTATCATTAGTTGAAATTTAGGGAGGCTGACATTCCCAAAACAACTTTTCAAACCAGATATGGCCATTAGAAATTCTTAGTCATGTCCTTCAATTGACTAACGCCCATACATCTTTCATGGACCTAATCAATAAGGTGTTCCATCAGTTTCTAGACCTATTTGTCAGTTTCATTGAAGACATCTTAGTTTACTCCAAGAATAAGGAAGATCATGACATTCACCTCCGAATTATCCTTCAAACCCTGAAAGATCATAAATTATATACAAAATTTTTCAAGTGTGAATTTTGTCTTAGTGCTATTGAGTTCTTGGGTCATATTGTGTCTAGTGAAGGAATTAAGGTTGATCCCCAAAAGATTAAGGAGTGAGGAAATGGCCTATACCCATGACTCTAATCGATATCCAGAGTTTCTTGGCTTTGGCGGGCTATTACAAAAGGTTTGTAAAATGTTTTTACTCCATAGCTTCTCCACTTACTAAATTAACGTAGAAAAAGGTAATATTTGTGTAGTTTGACTCTTTTGAGGTTAGCATCGAGAAATTAAAAGAAAAATTGACTATATCGTGATAACATAACATGACTCTAGGCACACAACTATATATTTTGGGTACAAGTAACCCCAGGACTCAATGAAAGGAAACTGACACACATGACTGACTTGATCATAAGAATAGAGTCCACAATTCACAATATTATAAGTAGAGGATTTCATACTACACTTGGTTCTAAACATCTTATACATAGAAGGGGATGAGCACAACATATATATACTCACGTTGCTTCAATATCATGCTCATTCCATATCACAAAAATAACACACAATAATAACATGGAGTTCATGTGGAGTCATAAAGAATAGAATATGGGTTTGTCATTTAAGCACTATTAAGTCATAAAAACATGGATTCTATCATTCTTGGTATTTTATCAAACATCTTACATGCACAACTTTAGGCATAGGTGTACTTATCAATTTGACAATCTTAATCCATCCAAAATTCATGGGTGTCAACTAACCTACTCACATGCTTCATGAAAAACACATCAAGATAGAACCTTGAATCCAAACAACAATCATGATTCTTGAGCTCCATGGATGAAAGGGATCCATGGATGAACACTACGCATACCTTAGTGATTGAATCTTGAAAGAGATCTAATGTTTCGGAAGGTTCTTGAAGAAATCCTTTGGATTGGTCTTGATTTTTCTTGACTATGGATTATGCCCTTTGGGAGAGAATATTATTGTTCTTGAGGAGATGATCTTAAGAAGAAACCCTAATCTTGTGGTTGAGAGTGCATGGGAGAGCTTTTTGAGATGCTTAACTAAAGAGAATGGAAGATAATAAGCTTTTTGAGGGTTATAAGTCATGAGAAGTGAAGGAAAAATACAAAAATACCCTTACCAAACATCTTCCCAGTTTCTAAAAATCTAAGGCTAACGACATTCGTGAGAAGTCGTCAAGCTGGTGATAAGTCTTCACGAAATGTCGTCACAAAAGGGAAAAATCTTAATTTTCTGGTTAAGGTTGACGACATTGGTGATAGGCCATCACGGGCGTGATGAATTATCAAAAAATGTCATCACTGGGCGTGGAAATCTTCCCAGGGCGGACGACATTAATGATAAGTCGTCACGTTTGTGACAGCTTATCACGAATGTCGTCACTCAGCTTCCCAGCCTGACATGCTGGAGTAAAATGGGCATAACTCTTTTCTCCAATCTTGGATTTAGGCAAAATTGGTATTGTTGGAAAGATAATTCAATTATCTATCTGTTGGTGGGTTATGAGCTCAGATATTCATTGTATAAGGATAGATATGCTCATTCGAAGTTGACTATACCCATATCCTTCTCAAGAATTCAATCGGTATAGAAATATTTTGATTCGTCTATTAACTATGACACTTTTGAGGCCTTAATATGAATAAACCTTGTTCATAAAACTACCAAAGAACTAAAAATTTATTACTCATGAGTTCGAAGCATGATCCTAAAATGTCTGAACTTTTGGGGTATTACAATAGTCATATCATATAAAGGGGAAGTACAGAGAAAAATACTCTGTCCAAACGACCACAATATTGGACTTCTCAAAACAATCTCAATCTGAAAACAAGTCTAACAAAGCCTTTACTAATCCATGAACTAATAAGGCATTGGACAAGTCCCAAACTGACTTGAAATGAACTAGAAATAACAACATAGTTTCCTAAAATATGGATATGTCTGAATATAGGTCCTCGGACCATGAGGACTCAACACTGTAGGAATGTAGATAGAGGTACTGAAAAATCACTGATGAGGTTGGGACTGGACACCTGAACCTACCTTATAAGACAATGTATCAAATAGACACATATATGGATCAGTACATGAGAATATACTGAGTATGTGGGGGTGCATGCATTTATACAAAACAACATCAGTACTCTTTAATCAAATCATACATGTAATAAGTAATGACTCACATGGATTGAATAAGTATAAAATGAGATGAATCATGTAAAATAGAACACGTAACATAATCTCCTGAGTCATTATACTTTCAGATTTGAAATTTGTACTCTTCTTTTATTGTCATTACTCAAGGCTAAAGGAAACTTTTATCAATACTTTCAACTCATGCATATGTCTCATAGAGAGTAAAACTTCTTCAATGCTCAAGGACTCATAACTCTTTTGAACTCAAATACTTGGAATTCGAAATCATATAACTTTGGAACATACTTGAAGGCATTTCATTCAAGTTAGGAAAATATCTCATTTCAAGCTTTAGGGAAATATACTCATATCAAGAGAAAGTATTGTAGTTTTAAAGGAAAATATCTTATCTCAATGAAAAATGTTTTAGTTTAGGGAGATTCTTTTAACTGACATAAACCATGTGAGCTACATGGAGTCTAATGTTTTGTCCTTCTAAGGAAGAGACCCCACATTGGGGAGGAGCGTCATACTCTTTTCCAGGGAGTATAACCTTAATTCAGGGATCACTTATCTCGGCCTCGGGCCCAATATCTCAGCCTTAGGCTAAATAATCACCTCGATCTTAGGCCCAACCTATTGTGGCACATAGTTCTGGGTAAGATATCATTGTAACTTACACAACTCAATGCTAAATACTACTCCCTTTAGTTTATCTCACTCATCTTATGAAAGCCCACTTTAGAATAATTTAATTATTTAATAAGAACTCAATAATCAAATCTGTAATCTCATGTAGTAGAGTAGATTTCAAAACTCAATGACCATTAGGTCAAAATATTTCTCTATAATCTCAGAATACTCAAATCATGGGTGCTTATAGCACAATAGTTCATAAAATCTGAAGTCTCAAGTAGGGATTAATGACCCATAATTCAATCTCAAGTTAGAACTCATCAAAAGCATAATAGATAGCATATAGATTCATAACTCATGTAGAAATCTGGAAAATTCAGAAATTTATCTCAAAATCTCAATGTACTCATATACTTCAATGTTTCAAACATTTCAACTATTAACTTCTCTAGGATTAAAATCATGAGGTGTAGACCCAGCTGCAATATCTCAAGAAAATATGTGAAATTTATGCCATTAGACTCTCAATTCATGGGAAGCATCAAAACATTGTAATCGATAATCATGAGTGAAAAACTCCAAATCAATTTCATGTAAAATCACATAAATTACAGAGAATCGTATTTTAAATATGACTTTGGGCACAAGGGTGAAAGGATTACCCTTGTTAAAACCCCACATACCTTGAATTAGAAGTTTTGGATGAACTCTTGCTTTTGGGACTCTATTCATACTCTTGAATGAGGGTTATTGAAGCCCTTGAATTGGGAACCTTGTATCTTGACTCAATTTAGAAAATCTATGGTGGATTCTTGAGATTCTTGGAAAAGGTTTTGGATACTTAGGGTTCTTGTTGAGAGAAAACTAGAGAAATATTTCATAGAATGCTTGTAAATGACCTTGATTTGGTGTTTACATAGTTTAGGAGGCTTGGAAAAAGTCCAATGTTCCTTTTTTAATCTTTGTACGAAGCTACAAAAATTGAACTAGGAACCCAATTTTATGGGCCACCGCAACGCGCCACTATCGTGGTGGCTCACTGAAAATTGACAAATGGAAATCTGGGAGTCACCACGATGCGGAGCCATCAGGTTATCCCATTGGTTGGGACCTGGAACTTCAGCGCGACGCGTCACAATCACGTTAGGCCACTGGAAATTGACTATTAGGAAATTAGGGTCCTCCGCGACAGGCCACTATCGTTGAGTTCCACTGGAAATTGAAAATTGTCAAATAGACCCTCTCCATGATGCGACAAGTACTAAATTGATGCTGTTTTATGTCTAGGACTTAAATTAGCCATAAATTTCAACCCAGGTATTGGATTTGGGGGGATCTTATATAGATGAAAATTTTATCAAATTTCACATATGATAAAAAGTCAAAATTAGTTAAATTCTTTATTGTTAAAACGATACTCACTTAAAAAGTCAATTCTCAATCTTTTAGGGCCAAAATTATGCCTAACTTTACACGCCCTAAGGTTCATTCTACGAGAGAATTTTTGCGGGGTCTTACAATATCTACCCTTGGAAATATTCATCCTCGAATATCGCTAGTTGGACTAGGAACACAGGAAAAATAGAGTACACATAGCTGAATCTCTCTAAACTTTTGAATAACTCAGAAATTGCAAGAACTCATGCAAGGATAGATACATAGCTGCACTTTAGATTCGAAGGGCTAAGTTAAGGAAGAATAATTCCTTCGGCTTGATATGAACTCATGGAGAAGAGGTCTAGGTACTTGGCTCGTATGTCTATTTCTGCCTCCCAAGTAGCACCCTCAACAGACTAGTTCCGCCACAAAACTTGGACTAAGGGAACTTCTTTGTTCCTTAGTCTACGGATTTGAAAATCTAGGATCTGAACAGGAATCTCATCAAAGGAAAGACTGTTCTGAATATTAGCACTCTTTGAGGTATCCACTACAACGGAATCACCAATATGCTTCTTAAGTATGGAGACATGAAAAGTAGGATGAACAACTGACAACTCTGCAGGCAACTCAACCTCATAGGCCACCTTACCAACATGACTCAAGACTCTATATGGGCCAACATAACGGGGACTAAGCTTTCCCTTCTTACTAAACCTCTACACCCCTTTCATGGGAGAAATCTGTAAGTACACCAAATCACCCACCTCAAACTCAAGATCCCTTCTCCTTACATCATCATATGAATTTTGACGACTCTGAACGGTCTTCAACCTCTCTCTAATCAACATAAATTTCTCCATAGCTTCAAACACTGTATCAGGCCCAATTATGGTAGCTTCACCCACTTCAAACTATCTTATGGGTGACCTACATCTCCTACCATACAAGGACTCAAATGGTTCCATCCCGATGATAGCATGGTAACTGTAGTTATAAGAAAACTCTATAAATAGCAAATACTCATCCCAACTACCCTTAAAATCAAAAGCACATGCCAGCAACATATCCTCTAGGGTCTGAATAGTACACTCAGCCTAACCATCTGTCTGTGGGTGAAAAGTGGAACTCAAAAGAACTTAGGTACATAGATCCTGCTGAAACGCCCTCCAAAACTGAGAAGTAAATTGAGTACCCCTATTCGAAATGATAGATGAGGGAAATCCATGCAGCCTGACTAACTCCCGGATATACAATCTAGCATAATCCTTAGCTGTATAAGATGTATGCATGGGCAAGAAATGCACAGACTTAGTTAAACTATCCACAACAACCCAAATAGATTTATGATGACAATGCAAAAGAGGCAACCCAGGCACGAAGTCCATATTCACCATTTCCTACTTCCAAGTGGGTATACCAAACTCTTGCATCACACCACCAAGTCTTTGGTGCTCTACCTTAACCTGTTGGCACATTGCACACTTTGCTACAAACCTAGCTATATCCTTCTTCATACCATTCCACCAATAGATCTCCCATAAGTCACGGTACATATTGGTAGTGCCGGGATGAATGGAATACCGCACGCCATATGCTTCAGCCGTAATCCTCTTCCTCAGATCAGCAACACATGGAACACATAATCTACCCTGTAATCTCAACACACCATCTCCCCCTTGGTAGAAAACCTTTACTTTTTGGTCCTTAATTGTCTCCTTCAGTCTAACCAAACTAGGATCTCTATCTTTCTTCTCCTTTACCTCCAAAACATAAAAGGATTCAGAACTACTTTGCACCAAAGTACTTCCCTCAGTTGAATCAAGCAACCTAATACCCAATCTAGAAAAATAATACACGTCACGAGCTAACTCTTTCTTACCTTCCTCTACATGGGCAACACAACCCATAGACAATCTGCTAAGGGCATCTGCCACAATGTTGGCCTTGCCCAGGTGATACAACACACTCATATCATAGTTTTATAATAACTCCAACCACCTCATCTACCTAATATTCAACTTTCTCTGAGTAAACGCCTACTGCAGGCTTTTATGGTCAGTAATCACATCAATATTGGCACCATAAAGATAGTGTCTCCAGCTTTTCAAAGAAAAGACCATAATAGCTAACTCAAGATCATGGGTTGGGTAATTCTTCTCAAGTGGCTTTTACTTTCTAGAGGCATAAGCTATAACCTTACCTTTTTGTATCAAAACACAACCCAAAACAATTCTAAAGGCATTATAATACACCAAAAAACTATCTGTACCATCAGGTAAAGTCAATACAGGGGCTGAAGTAAGTCGAGTCTTCAACTCCGAAAAACACTTCTCACAGGAATCTGACCACTGGAACTTAACTTTTTCTTGGGTCAACCGAGTGATGGGAGACGCAATAGAAGAGAAACCCTCAACAAAATGGCAGTAGTAGCCAGATAGACCCAAGAAACTCCTAATGTCAGATAGGGAGATAGGTCTAGGCTAATTTTTCACAGCTTCTATCTTTTGGCGATCAACTCTAATACCTTCGGCTGAAATGATATGACCTAAAAAGTCTATAGACCTTAGCCAAAATTCACCCTTACTGAATTTGCCAAATAACTGGTGATCTCTGAGGGTTAGCAAGACAATTCTAAGATGATTTGCATAGTTATTCTCATTATAGGAGTACAAAAGGATATCATCTATGAAAACAATGACAAACATATTGAGATATTACTTGAACACTCGATTCATGAGGTCCACAAAAGTTGCTGGGTATTGGTTAGCCTGAAAGACATGACTAGAAACTCAAAGTGACCATAGCGGGTTCGGAAGGATACCTTTGAAATATCACATTCCCTCACTTTAAGTTGATGATAGCCATATCTAAGGTCTATCTTGGAGAAATAACTTACACCTTGCAACTGATCAAATAAGTCATCAATTCTCGGAAGAGGATACTTATTTTTTACTATGACCTTGTTAAGCTGACGATAGTTAATAAAAATACACAAAGAACCATCTTTCTTTCGTACAAATAAGATAGGTGCGCCCCAAGGAGAAATACTGGGCCTTATGAAACCTTTGTCTAAAAGATCTTTGAGTTACTATTTCAACTATTTAAGCTCTGCAGGTGCCATATGTTATGGCTAAATAAAAATAGGCCGAGTATCGGGAAAAAGGTCAATCCCAAATTCTATCTTTCTATCGGGAGATACCCCTAGGAGATCTTTTGAAAAAACATCTAGAAACTCATTAACAATATCGACGGACTGCATAGTTAGAGGCTCGGACTTAGTGTCTTTGACTCTAACTAAGTGATAGATGCAACCTTTAGATATTAGCTTTCTGGCTTTGAGATAGGAGATAAAATGACTCTTGGGAAATACCGAACTCTCGGACCACTCAAAAGATGGTTCATCAGGAAACTAAAACTTGACCACACTGGTACGACAGTCTATAGCTGCATCACAAGAATGAAGCCAATCCATACCCAGAATAAGGTCAAACTCTACCATGTCTAACTCAATCAAATCAGCAAGTATGAATCTATAAAGAACAGTAATAGGACAATCTCTATACACTTGTTTAGCAATAATTGATGCCCCTACAAGTGTGGAGACTAGGAAAGGCTCAGGAATCTTTTTTGGACTTATTTTGAAATTCACAGCTACAAGTGGGGTCACATACGAGAGACTTGACCCGAGGACCAACAACACATAAACATCAAAACAAAATATGCGGAGCATACCAGTAACAATATCGGGAGAGTCGCCCTTCTCCTGATAGGATGGTAAGGCATAGAATCTGTTCTGGCACTGACCACCAGCAGCGCTAGATGAAGCACCCTGAGCAGGGGCAGGATGGGGTAAAAGATCTGGTGCACTAGAAGCCTGTGCCTGAGGTTGGGCATCTCTGTTCCCCTATCTAGAATAAGGACAATCTCTAAGTTTGTGGCCCTGCTTGCCATAACCAAAACAACCCCTCAAATCTACAAAACACTCACCGAGATGATCCTTACCACATTTAGCACAAGGAGAATAACGGGGCCTATTACTTACACTATTTTGTGACCTAGACATAAAGGATCTTCCCCCTGCTCCTGCCTACTTCTAGGCGCGGGAGCACTAGCCGATGAAGGTGCTGGCATAGACGGATGCCTCTAAAACTGAGGTTGGTTCCCTCCATGGATCCTAGGCTGGCTAAACTCAAACTTCTCAGATCTAGCCCTCTTGTTACCCCTCACTCGATCTCTCTCCCTAATCTTATTTTCCTTTATCTGCTGGTCATGGATTATCAACCTAGCCAGATCCATATCCCTATAAAGAATCACAGTCCTACACTCCTTTAGCACCAAAATAGAAACATCTATCACTAACTTTCTCAAACTAGCTCGGGTGTCAGAAATCAAATCTAGAGCATACTTGGCCAATTGGTTGAACTTCAAGCAGTACTACTTAACAGTCATGGAACCCTGCCTCAAGTCCTTAATCTTTTCTTCCCTCATCTCAAGCAGAAATAACTTTTCTAAGAATACATCTTGGAATACCTGTCAAGTTATAGGAGCAACATCCTTACCCCTACCCTTCCTCCACGATACAACCTAGTCATAAGATATGTCCTTCAACTTGTAAGACGCCCACTTAACACTTTCTTCCTTCGAAACATACATCATTTGCGTAATGTTTCTCACACAATTGTGGGTTCTCACCTACCTTAGACCCATAAAACTCTGGCGGATTCATCTGCATGAAATCATGGATTCTAGATGCAGCTATATCACCTTCCTACTGATTAGCAACTGTGGATTGGTTATTGGTCCGAACATTAACGGTAACTTCTTGGGCTAACGCCTGAAAGGCTAGCCAAAACTCAGCATGACACACCGTCTCATTCAAAGAATCAATAGGTGGGGGTTGCTCATCATTGTTTCCATTGATATTCGCTCTTCGGAGAGGCATTTTTTGAAAATAGAAGACCACGAATTATTAGATGAGAGGGAAAACTGTAGGCACGATAGCATCTTAAAGAAGAAACAACTTTTTCCTAAAATATCTTTTAGCCTTTTGCTCATAGATATGGCGTGCTACACACCGCTGATCAAGACTCTACATAACGCGGCTTGTCAGAGTCGCTAGGACTCCGAAAAAAACCTTAGGCATTGATACCAAATTTGTAATGACCCAAAATTACCTCTCGGGATGTCAAACGGTGCTTAAGGCTACAAGTAGCCCCAAGCTAACCCTTTGAGCATATTTCTAATAATAACACTCATTTCAAGATGAAATAATTCAAACATTAGCATAGTCCTATCATATGAAGGGGAAGTACAGATAAAAATACTTAATGGAAAATATTTTAGTTTAGGGAGATTCTCTTAACTGACATAAACCATGCGAGCTACATAAAGTCCAACGTTTTGTCTTCCTAAGGAATAGACCCCACGTTGGGAAGGAGCATCATACTCTTTTCCAGGGAGTATAACCTCAATTCGGTGATCATTTATCTCGGCCTCGGGCCCAATATCTTGGCCTTAGGACCAACAATCATCTCAGCCTTAGGCCCAACCTATGGTGGCACGTAGTTCTGGGGTAACAAACTGTGGTAACGTACCCAACTCGGTGCTAAATACTACTCCCTTTAGTTTATCTCGCTCATCTCATGAAAGCCCACTTTAGAATAATTTGATAGTATAATAAGAACTCAATAATTAAATCTGTAATCATATGTAGTAGAGTGGATTTCAAAACTCAATGACCATTAGGTCAAAACATTTCTCAGTAATCTCAGAATACTCAAATCATGGGTGCTTATAGCACAATAGTTCATAAAATCTAAAGTCTCAAGTAGGGCTTAATAAACCATAATTCAATCTCAAGTTAGAACTCATCAAAAGCATAATAGATAGCATATAGATTCATAACTCATGTAGAAATCTAGAAATTTCTGCAATTTATCTCAAAATCTCAACATACTCATATACTTCAATGTTTCAAATATTTCAACTATTAACTTCTCATGGATTAAAATAATGGGGTATAGACCCAGCTGTAATTTCTAAAGAAAACATATGAAAATTATGTCATTAGACTCTCAATTCATGGGAAGCATTAAAATATTGTAATTGATAATAATGGGTGAAAAACCCCTATTCAATTTCATGTAAAATCTCATAAATTGGAGAGAATTATAGTTTAAATAAGCCTTTGGGAACAAGGGTGAAAGGATTACCCTTGTTCAAAACCCCACATACCTTGAATTAGAATATCTGGATGAACTCTCGCTTTTGGAACTCTATTCATAAGGGTTCTTGAAGCCCTTGACTTAGGAACCTTGAATCTTGACTCAATTTAGAAAATCTATGATGGATTCTAGAGATTCTTGGAAAAGGTTTTGGATACTTAGGGTTCTTGTTGAGAGAAAACTAGAGAAAAAATTCATAAAATACTTGTACATGATCTATTTCGCGTTTGCACAGTTTAAGAGGCTTGAAAAAAATCCAAAGTGCCATTTCTAACTTATGTAAGAAGGTGGAAAAATTGAATTGGGAACCGGATTGTATGGGCCACCGCAATGCGCCACTGTTGCGGTTGCTCAATAGAAATTGACAAATGGGAATCTGGGAGTCACCGCAACGCGGAGCCATCGCGTTGTCTCACTGGTTGGGACTTGAAACTTCAGCTCAACGTGATACAATCACGTTAAGCTACTGAAAATTGACTATTGGGAAATTAGGGTCCCCCACGATGCCCCACTATCACGGAGTTCCACTGAAAATTGACATTTGTCAAATAGACCCTCTCCGCAATGCGCCAAGCACTAAAATGATGCTTTTTTACGACTAGGACTTAAATTAGCCATACTTCTTACCCGGGTATTGGATTTGGGCGAATCTTATATTGATGGAAAGCTTATCAAATTTCCCACATGATAAAAACTCAAAATTAGGGAAATTCTATATGGTTAAAATGATACTCACTTAGGAAGTCACTTCTCAATCTTTTTGGGCCAAAATTATGCCTCACTTGACACGCCCTAAGGTTCATTCTATGAGAGAATTTTTATTGGATCTTAAAATCATATGAGCAAGGCAAATGTGGTGGCCAACATCATTAGTAGGTTGTCAATAGGTAGTCTTTCTCATGTTGATAAAGGGTATAGAGAGATGGTGAAAGATATTCACTGGTTAGAAAATTTGGGAGTTAGACTTATGGATTCCAAAAATAGGAGACTGTTCAATCATGAGATAGTTAAGTCTTCCTTATGTACTGAAGTTAAGGAAAGCAGGACGAAGACCCCACTTTGATTCAGATTAAGAAAGATATTGGTCAACATAAGGTGATGGCATTTAAAATTGAAGGTGATAGGATTTTGAGGAATCTAGGTAGGCTATGTGTACTGAACGTGGATGGTTTGAAAGAGAGGATTCTTAATAAGGCTCACACTTTGAGGTATGTTGTTCACCAAATCTCTACTAAAATGTACCAGGATCTTAAGATGATTTATTGGTGGAACAATATGAAATATGATGTTGTTGATTTTGTTTCTAAGTGCTTAGATTTTCAACAAGTCAAGGTAGAACATTTGAGACCAGGGGGTACTTCCATAGAGATAGCTTTGCCTATGTGAAAATGGGAGATGAGCAATATGGATTTTATTATAAAGCTTCTAAATTTCCAAAACCAATATGACTCTATTTGGGTGATTGTAGATCGGATGACAGAGTCAGCTCACTTTCTGCCGGAGAGGACTAACTATTTGGGAGATAATTATACCAAGATGTAAATTGAGGAAATAGTTCACTTGCATGGGGACCAGTATCCATTATATCCGATGGAGGTAGGAAATTCTCTTCATAGTTTTGGCAGTCTTTTCAGAGGGGTTTTGGTACGCGAGTGAACTTGAGTACCGCCTTCCACCCCCAAACTGATACACAAGATGAGTGCACCATTTAGACCCTTGAGGATATGTTGAAGGCTTGTGTAATTGACTTCAAAGGTAGTTGGATGGATCATTTTCCATTAATAGAGTTCTTATTTAACAATAGCTGCCATGCCAGCATCAGATGGCTCTTTTTGAAGAACTTTATGAGAGGAGATGTAGATTAACAATTGGGTGGTATGAAGTGGGTAAAACTAGATTGTTTAGGCCTGACCTTGTTCATCAGTGGTGGAGCCAATACCGCTCAGTGATAAATGACAAAATTGCAATTGTTCTAAACACTAGATCACCTCTATTACACCGCTCAGTGGTGCCTATAGTAGTGGGGCAAATACCGCTTAACAGTGAGCCACAAAAACAAGATTTTTCTACAACTTTTTAAGTCTGAGGGGCAGTCTCATCTTTTCCCTACAATTCCTAGTCATATTAACTGATGATTAAAATATTTTGTAGGGCATAATATGCCCATATTCACTCAAATATATCAAGAACAAAACCCTAACCTCTCTCTCAAAGATCAAGAGTTCATACTCTAAGTTTAAGATTTCAAGAAAAGGGTTAAGATTATTGCTCCAATCTTCAAACTAAAACAACATAAGGTATGTAGGGCTTTCCTAACTACATGGGCATGGTTAAATCTTTATATTAATGTTTCAAATGTTGAGAAATCATGTTTTCATGAAAAACTAGAATTACAATGGAAAGTAAGTATTTCAAATACTTCATATGATGTATGATTTTGGTCTTGAGGCCTTATGTTAAATTGAAATCTACTCATGTGTATATATAAATGTACTTTCAGTTTTAAAGTGTGAATTGAGAGCATGAAGAACAAATTTTCTCTCACATTATGTTACTTTTTTTATTTAAAAATTAAGATTTATTTAATTGCATGATTGTTTTGAGAAATTGACCACCACATGATTGTTGAAATGTTGAAAAGAGAGAATTCCTGCATAGTTGATATATATTTTGCAAGAAGAATTCTTTTGTATTGTTGAATGTTTTTTGGTGGTCAACTGAATCAATTGGATTGAAAAAACTAATGTAAATTTTTATATGGCCTAGACATACGACTTGCAAGTCTTGGTATGACGATACCAAAATTAGACAATGTAATAACACACTTAGAACATAATAAAAGTCAGATTTCAACTAGATTTTCATACTTTGAGTTTTGAAAGATTCATGTTATGAAAAGGTTAAAAACAGGCTTAAGAGATGTTAAGTGGTTACCCAAACAAGGCACGAGTTTAGAAAACTTATTGCTTGAAGTCCTATTTTTCCAAAATGGGTTATTATATCCCCTAGAGGGATTATACGCTGGCCTAGTGCCTTTTGGCATATAAGAATTAGACACTCCAACCCTTGCGGCAAACTTGGGTTGGGGGATTACTCGCTGAGTAAATGGAAGATTTCATATAGACCATGGAATATCAGACTTGTAGCGTGTACCACTTAGCTCAGAACTAATACAAAGATGTCGAGTTGATTTTCAGAAATATTTTAAAAGCCTATTTACTATGCCCATGGATTTTCAAATGGTTGATGATGACGCACTTTTCATGAAATGCTCTCACTTACTTTATATCTTATTATTTTATTTTTAGATGGTTCTGCATACAAGTACATTCATATAGACCCCTATATTTCAAGATCTCAGGCACAGTCCCGAGGTTCAACTAAGCAGTAGAGTTGTGTTTCAGAGATTTACAGTTAGTGAGCCTCTCCTATTCCATAAGGCCAGGTTTACAGAACATTTTCATTCATTTAGTTTATGGTCTAATTGGGGGCCTTTTCTCAGTTTAGATTTAGATCTATGATGAATTATGTAATGTTAGAGATTTCATAGACGGGTGTCACATTCTTAGAGTATTCAGAAATCTCTTTAATTGTTCAAATTTTATGAGATTGACCATGGTTCCATTATGTGTTGTTTTTCTACAAATTTTCTTATATCATATGAATATTGTGAATGATTACCAGATAGAGAAGGGTGCTCGGGCCTTCATGGTTTGAGATGCTCACTACGGCTAGGGCCTCTGCTCGGGTCATCACAACTGTGATGTTAATTAAGGAGATTGACATATCTATGCTTATGGTGTATGCTGAATAGATTGAGGAGCAGAAGATTAAAGAGAAAGAGAAAGAAAACAAGAGGGGTAAAATAGGTAGCTTTAATTTCACTCAGCTGAAGTCAAAGAGTAGTAATCATCCTTAGGTCCACCAGAAATCTTCAGATCCTGCCCCATCTTTAGCTAGTTCCCCAGTATCCACATTTAGAAATAATAATAGGGATAGAGCGCCAGGCTCTAAGTCTCAAGATAGTGTAAACAGTGGTCATACGGATCCTTTTAGCAGAAAATATGGTAGAAACCATTAGGGTGAGTGTAGAGCTGGTAGTGAAGTATGCTTTAGGTGTGGAAAGCCAGGCCATCAGATCTGATAGTTTTGGGTAGTTACTCAAAAAGGTAGGGATTCGCACCAATAGGGCCAGTCCCATAAGCCATCGGCTCCAGCCGACTGCCCAACTCAGCAGGGCGGTGCTTCCAGTGCTACTAGTGGTCAGCATCAGAACAGGCTTTATTCCTGACACGATCAGGAAAGTTCTCCTAATGTGGCTACTGTTACATTGGAAGTTTTTTATTTATATATTTATGCTCTACTAGATCCCGGAGCATCTCTTTATTTTGTAACCCTTTATATAGTCGTTAACTTCAGAGTCAGCCCTAAAATCTTAGTGGAACCTTTCTTACGGTATACCCTAGTGGGTAAGTCTATCGTAGCTTTGCAGGTATATAGGAACTGCCTAGTTACAGTATCGTAGAAAGTTACTTCAGTATACTTTGTAGTGTTAGAAATGACAAATTTCGACATCATTATTGGCATGGATTGGCTCCATTCATGCGATGCTTCAGTGGATTGTAGAAATAAATAAGTTCATTTTCAGTTTCTAAATAAACCAGTCCTTGAATAAAGGGGTAGTACTACAACTCTTAGCGGTCAGCTTGTTTCGTACCATAAAGCGAGAAAGATGATAGCTAAGAGGTGTATTTATCATCTTGTTTGAGTCAAAGACTCTAATTCTAAGACTCCTAATCTTGAGTCAGTTTCAGTGGTGAGGGAATTTCTAGATGTGTTCCCTAAAGATCTTCCCAGAGTTCTTCCCAAAAGAAAAATTGACTTCAGAATAGACCTTCTTCCAGATACCCAGCCTATATCTCTTCTGCCATTGAAAATGGCTCTAGCCAAACTTAAAGAGTTGAAAGAACAATTGAAAGATCTCCTAGATAAGGGATTGATGAGGCCCAACATTTCCCCATAGGGCGCACCAGTTTTATTCATGCGTAAGAAATACGATTCTCTTAGAATATGTATTGGCTACCGTCAGTTGAACAAAGTCACAATTAAGAACAAGTACTCACTTTCCATAATTTATAACTTTTTCAACCAACTTTAGGATACCAGTTATTTTTCTAAGATAGACCTCATATCCGGCTACCATCAGCTCAGAGTCAGAGAATATTATATTTCGAAAACAACTTTTAGAAATCAGTTTGGTCACTTTGAGTTTCTAGTTATGTCATGTCCTTTGATCTCACAAATGCCCCAGCAGCCTCTATGGACTTGATAAATCGACTGTTCAAGCAGTACTTGGACATGCTCATCATAGTCTTCATTGATGATATTTTTGTCTACTCCCATAACAAAAATGATCATGCAGACCACCTCAGAAGAGTAATATAGACTCTTAGAGCCCATCAGTTATTCGCGAAATTTAGTAAGTACAAATTTGGCTAAGGTTTGTAGCTTTTCTTGGCCATATTATTTCTGGTCATGGCATTAGAGTTGACCTTAAAAAGATCAAGGCGGTGAGAAACTGGCCTAGACCCATTTATCCAACAGATATCAGAAGTTTCTTAGGTTTGGCTAGCTATTATCGGTGGTTTGTTGAAGGTTTTTTATCTATTGCATTCCCCATGTCCAGATTGACTCAGAAAAAAGTCAATTTTTGGTGGTCAGATTCTTGTGAGAAGAGTTTTAAAGAGTTGAAGACTCGAATCACCACAACCTCAATTTTGACGTTACCAGATGGTTCAGATATGTTTGTTATGTACTGTGATGCTTCTAGAGTTTTTTTGGGGTTTGTTTTAATGTAGAAGGGTAAGGTTGTGGCCTATGCCTCTAGACAGCTTAAGCCCCATGAGATGAATTACTCTACCCATGATCTTGAACTAGCAACTGTAGTTTTTGCCTTAAAAGATTTGGAGTCATTATTTGTATGGGGTTCATGTTGATGTGTTCACAAATTACAAAAACTTACAGTATGTATTCTCACAGAAGGATTTAAATCTACGTCAGAGAAGATGGTTAGAATTGCTAAAAGATTATTATATGAGTGTTTTGTACCACTCGGGCAAGGCCAATATAGTGGTAGATGCTCTTAAGTAAATTGTCTATGGGTAGTGTTGCTCATGTTGACGATGATAAGAAAGAGTTAGTTAAGGAAGTTCATTAGCTTACCAGATTAGGTGTTTATTTAGTTGATTCAGGTGAGAGTAGCGTTTGATTTTAGAGTATTTCAAAATCTTCTTTGGTTGCTAAAATGAAAGAAAAGCAAGATAGGAATCCTAGTCTGGTGAAGCTGAAGGAGTCAGTCAGAAACCAAAAAGTAGAGGTTTTCTCCCAAGGGGTAGATGGTGTATTGCATTACCAGAGAAGACTGTGTGTGTTGTGTGTAGATGATTTAAGACAGCAAATTCTTGTAGAAGCGCATGGTGCGCATTACTCTATTCATCCAGGGACCACTAAGATGTACTGCAATTTGAGGGAGATCTACTAGTGGAGTGGGATGAATAGAGACATTGTAGTGTTTGTAGCTAAGTGCTCCTCTTGTCAACAGGTTAATATTTAATCAAAAGTTCAATGGGTCTATCCAAGATTTTGGTATTCCTACTTGGAAGTGGGAAGAAGTGAACATGGATTTTGAGATAGATTTGCCTCTTACTCATCATCAACATGATTCAATTTGGGTCATTGTGGACAGAATGACCAAATCAGCCCATTTCTTACTAGTACATACTTCTTATTCAGTCGAGGACTTGCCAAGCTCTATCTTAGAGAGTTGTAGGTTGCACGGTGTTTTGCTATCTATCATCTTAGATAGAGGTACTCAGTTTACCTCTCATTTTTTGGAAAGCTTTCCAGAAGGGTCTTTGTACGCAAGTTGACCTCAACATAGCCTTCTACCCTCAGACAGAGGGTTAGGAAGAGAGGACCATTCAGACCCTTGAGGAAATGTTGAGATCGAATGTAGTTAATTTTAGGGGCAGTTCAGATGACCATTTGTCTTTGATTGAATTCGCGTATAATAATAGCTATCATTCTAACATCCAGATAGACCTCTTTGAGGCTCTATATGGGAGGAGATTTAGATCTCTGATTGGTTTGTTTTATATAGGTGAAATCGCTTTGATAGGGCTTGTTTGGTGCTTAATGCTTTGGAGAAAGTTCACTAATTCGGGAGAGGCTTAGGGAAGCCCAAAGCCAATAGAAATCTTATGCATATATGAGGAGAAATGATCTTGAGTTTAAGATTGGTGATTTCATATACCTAAAGATCTCTCCCATGAAGGGAGTGAAGATTTTTCGTAAGAAGGGTAGCTTAGTCCCCCATATGTTGGTCCTTATAGGATTCTGAACTATTTTGGAGAGGTGGCTTATGTTCTTGAGTTTCCTACAAACTTAGTATTAGCGCACCCATTATTTCATATCTCCTTGTTGAAGAAGTGTATTGGTGACCCAGTTGTAGTTGTTCCTTTAAAAAGTGTAGATGTTTATAACAGCCTTTCTTACAAAGAAATTCTAGTCGGCATCCTTGATTGCTAGATTCGTAGACTAAGGAACAAAGAAGTTCCCCTATTCAAGGTTCTTTGGCGGAATCAATCAGTTGTGGGAGCCACTTAGGAAGCAGAAACAGCTATGTGGACCAAGTACCCTTATCTTTTCTCCGCAAACTCAGAATCAGCTTAAAGTAACAAACTTCTTAGAATTTCTTTTTTCCATGCTCAGTTTCAGATGCATATCATTCTCATGTCAGTCATGAATTCAAAGAACTAGTTCAGTCATGTGTCATGTTTCAGACACAGTCATGTAATTATGTTTCATCAGATATATCCAGCATGTAACCAAACTTCCTCAGCACTTTCAGCTTAACCAATCTCATTCGAGGGAGAATAATCCCAAATGGGAGATATTGTAATACCCCAAAAATCCAAATCAATGTTAAAGCTATGTTTCAAGCTCATTCAAAGGACATTATAGTATTTGGTAGTTTCATGAGTGAGTTTGATGCAAATTAAGGCCTCAAATAACTCTTAGCTATTAGACGAATCAAAGGATTCCCTTACCGATTGAGTTTTTGAGAAGAATGTTTCTATAGTCAACTTCAAACAAGCATATATTTTGTTCTACTGGGAATTTTCCAGATGAAGATCCACCAAATTATAGGAAATTGAAATATCTTTCCAACGATATAATGTTTTCCTATATCCAATACCCGAGTAAGAAGTTATGACACATTTACTGAAAGGCAGTAGCCCATCGCGATAAGGCCGCGTCACGGTGATGGCCAAAATCCCGTTAGTCCTTTTTCCAGTGAACCACCATGATAACTCCATATCATGCCAAGGGGCAATTTTGCATCTAGTGGGGTACCAGGATGGCATCACATCACGCCAAGGTAACTATTTGGAATTGTCCGTTTCCAGTGGTGCAACACGATAGCATCACGTCATACCATTGGGAAAAATAGAGATTGTCTTTTTCCAGTGGTGCAACATGATTTTGCCATGTCACACTGTAGGCCAAAATCAGGATTTTCAGTTTCGCGATTTAATTTTCAGGGACCGTTTGGTCTTCTTTCATAGCCCCAAATCTGTCTAAAACACGAAATAAAAACCCTAAAGGGGCATTATATGCCCCATTACTCATAATTTCTCTCCAAGAAACTAATCTTCTCTCAAGAACAATCCCTAGCCTTCAATATCAATTCATATGAAAAACCCTAAGAACTCTCACAAATTTATCAACTCAGGTATGTTAAGTGTTCATCCATGGGTCCCTCCCACCCATGGAGTCCAAGAATCTTATTTCAAATTCAAAGTTATGATTTTTACAAGTTATTGCGATTTCAATTGAGATTTTAACCATGAATCCCCATGAATTTTGATTTTATACCATGTTTACATGAAATTATTGATGTTATTAAACCCCACACGTTTGAATAATTTTATTTGCTATTTTAAATCATAATTAGTGGTGTTGATGATGAAATCATGCTATTACTATAAGTTTTAAACTATTCTCAAGCTTACCTTAAACTACGAATAGCAAGTGTTTGATGAAATGCCTAAAAGAATGAATTTTTAATAAATGCTTTCACATTATGTTCTCAAAATCTTAGTACTATTTTGCAATTATTGCTATTGAGTGCTACGGGTTATGAATACCTAAAAACATAGTTGTTTACTTAGCCTCAGTATCTTTAAAATAGTTTTAAATATATTATGAGCATTATTAGTTCAGTCAGTTAACATAATCAGTTAAACATAGAACAGTTCAGTATTCTAAGTTAGTTCAGTTGGGAGTAGGATTTAGCACTGAGTGAGTGCATGGATGGTGGCTTCTCTGTAAGATAGGCAGAGTCATTAGTAGTAGTTCCTGTATTCTAAAACTACTAGCCAGCATAGGATATGATGAGTCACCCATCAGTTTAGGTTGGACTACTTCTCAGGGGTCACCCTTCAGTTTAGACTTGACACCCTTAGTCATTCGGGATAATATATTAGTGGATCCACAAAGCCAGTGTTAGTACCCGTGGCACGGTACTGACACCCTTTCAACTGGGGTCACAGGTTGGACCCCAAATTGCTTACTGGGGCATGTCAGTTAGATAATAGCTCCCACAGTCTCAGTCCAGTATTCAGTATACTTCAGTTCAGGCTTGTATTGACCATAGCATACAGTTATCAGTTATTCAGTTATCGGATTTTAGTGCTTTAATTTACACATTATGTTCAAAACATGTTTTATGCTTTGTCACGTGCTCTCAATATTTACAGATTTCATGCTTTCTATTCAGTACTTCATGCTATTCATTCAGTCAGTTATTACTTCTGTACATAAAACCATGCATATTAGCCTACCTCATTTAGCACACCAGTACATTCAAAGTACTGATCACATACTCATTTCTTGTGCTATGATGTATAATATCATAGGTTCGGATGCTCAGTTCTTGAATTACCCATAACATTCTAGATTATCATCTGTAGTAGTGGTGAGTCCTCATACTTCGAGGATATGGTTTATTTATCTCATATCACTTATTCAATTCAGTATTACTCTTATTCAGTCAAAGTTAGTTGGGGGTTTGTCTCATCAGCTCCACAGTCAGTCAGTAGAGGCTTTTCAGACTAGTGCAGATAGTTATTATTGTCAGACCTTTTTATCAATATTATCAGTTTTATTTTATAGACATTATCTAAAGTATGATTTAAAATCTTATGGTATTCCTCAGTTAGATTTCGCATATGATCTTTCGTTATCAGTTTTACTTAGTGCTCATAGAAGGTACCAACTCATGGGTTAGCTTGTGGTCTGTTAGGACTGTAAGCACTGTGTGGCACCTATGGTGTACTCTCGAGGCATTGCAATTATGAAAATAACTATAGACTTTCTATTTTAAGATTATTTTTACTGTTGTGTCCCCGTATGGGAGCTTATATTTTATTGTGGTTGGTTTAAGATATCTGGTATTATGTGTTGCTCGTGTGGGGGTTTTATTTAATATAATTATCCTTATCTATGAATCTAAATGCCTTTATTCTGGATATAATGACTGTATAGTGGCTTATTTTAATATTATAGGCCTTATTCGAGTAGTGGTTGCCTTTATCATGATAAAAAATTTGAGTTAGGGGTTAATATGATATTAGCCATATCTTACATTCATATTTTTTCTAATGGTGCCTCATTAGAGTTAATGAATTATGATTTATGGATATAACGAGCTGAATTCTGAGCTCACTTATATATATATATGTGTGTGTGTATGTTGGATGGATTAGATATCCTCATATTGAGGTTATTATGAGTATTACATCCTCATTCTATACATATACCTTTAGGAGACATTGGACCACTAAGAAACATTGTTTTTAAAAGAAAATAAAACACTTTTATGAACATCCTCTCTGTGAACAAGAGCTTGAAAAGTGAGATTGAGATTGAGATATTGTATAAAGGTTGAGAAGCCTCCATGGGTCCTACCTGGTAGTTGTGAGCTCAGTCGATGTATACGATAAGTCATGCAATAGCTTTCATCATTCATCCCCTCCATATTGCATTGCATTGCATTTGCATATGCATCTTACTTGATTTTCTCTAGTTTTCATGACTTGTGCTTAGTTTTTTGTACTTTTGTATATATATATTTGTGTTGTTTCTATTTCTATGTATTTGTATATTAGAACTATTAGTGGAGACGACATGAGCTACCGTTGGGGACTTTTCTATTTGTAGATGATATGCTCATAGTATATTACTTGTCATATTTTCAACTTTAATCAGTTAACCTATGATACCTATTGAGTACAAGTGGATCACACTCACCTCTACCGTGCTCTTTCGGTGCAGGTCTGAGTACGAGTATCGAACATGGTGGCCGATCTCGTGCAGATTTTGGAGCGGTATTTGAGGTACTGGTTGCTTTAGGGTTTTTAGAGTCGACTCCAGGACTTCTCTTATCTTCCTTTATGTCTTTATTTTTTTCAGAGACAGACATGTCTCTCAGATTCTGTTATATACTAGATGCTCTTACACTTTGACATCAAATTTTGGGAATTTATGAGATTTCTTTCAGACTTTTATTTTAATTATATTTCATATTGACATAACTTCGCTCTAGAAGTCTCGCACTTGGGTTATGTTATTATCGATTTTACTTTTTCTTTATTAATTTGGGTGATTGGCTTACTTATCAATGCTCAGCCGCGATAAGTGTCATCATGAACTATTTTTGGGTCATGACAAATGACCAACTGTAGTCAGATTTAAGTCATCATATTAGAAAACTAATTCTTTCAATTCAAACTCTCTATCCATATTTTGAAGTCGTACAAGAGGTAAACGTCGCTCCACTCTTTCCTCCTCGATTCTTTTCTAAAGTAGGAAAAGGAAAGACTATAAGCAAAATACGTGCTTATTTTGATATATTTAAGTATATTAATCTTTGAAAGATTGAATATGCTACTTAAGTAATTCTATGATTAGAAAATAATATGTAAGAGGCACCTCGTTGACACATTACTTCATATTCCTTGAGGGTTGCATTTTTAAAGTTGAAAATTTTTAGCCGTGAACTAACATGTGTGGTTACTTGAAGAGGTGTCTCCATAATTTCAAAAAAGTGTCACTATGGTGAATGAAGTTGTTTGTATACTACTTGTATAAAAAAAATTAGCTGCCACTATTCTACCTCTACTTTCTTATCATATGTTTTGTTGGTAAAGCATAAAAGAGGAGGTGAATTTTGTACTTTAACCCAAATAGAATTTCAATCCTAACAACGAACTCAAAGACAAGTCTACATATACTTAATTAAGGGAGTTTATGATAGACGGGAAGGAAAGAGCTTACAATACCTTAGTGAAATTATCGCTTATGTGTGAAGATACTTAGTCTATATGATCAAACCACAACATGAATTTAAATTCATAACCAAATATTTTTAGATACCTACTTAGAAATTTTCCTCAATAGCTTTAGAAATTCAAAACTCAGAGAAATTTTTTTATCTCAAGTTTCTAGTATTTAGACTCTTAACGGCTATGAGCTTCTATATTGCTGACATAGTTGTTCTTAGGCAACTTATCATGTGAAAGCAAAGTTATAGAATGTTGTTACTATAGCGCTCCATTGTGGATAGTCCATGATATTTTATATTTGTGAATCAAATATTGTATCGATGATTCACACGATTTTCTACCATATGTAATACAATTTCATTGATTTTTTTTTAAGAGTTAAGAGAAGAAAAAAAGTCTTCTTTTTTTTTTCATCGTTTTTGCAGTCATCCAAACCATCTATTAAAAAAATTTAGATAGAATAACTTAATTTTTTTTGGCAGGTTTGGTTAGGTTTGCATGGATTCAAATATTCGAGCATAACCTTTTTAGGACTAAGATCTAGTTGTTGTTGATAATTGTCATTTGGTTTTAAAAAAAGACACTAAGTAAATGAATGTTTCCTTGCACAAATTAGATAATTTAATAATTCACGTAATATTATATTATGCTTGACTCATAAAAAGTTACGCAAAATCGAACAAAATGAATACTTCTTGGACGGGGAAAGTAAGTTTCAGGACTTGGTTGGAAAAACGGGTAGTACTCCCTTATGTTACTTTTAATTTATTCACAATAGACATTCTACAATATTTAAGAAAAACTAATAATATTATTATTTTACTATAACACTCATACTAATACATGATAAAATTGACTATTAACATTTTCAGAAATCTTGATAAATGTTTGAGAACTAAATAGAAAGGGTAGAAGAAAAAGGAAAAAACATATTTGCTCTTGATTTGCTAAACGTAATAATACTAAGAGTAAAAGATATATTTTATTATAAGAACAAGTTAAAAAGGAAAGAGGGAATACTTAAAATCATCAAGTATTTTCGCACTCTTATATACCAACAAAGGAATGAAGACTTAGAATAAAGAAAGAATATTATTTTAAAACTCGAGTTTCAAAGTATCTAATTATTAAATTTCTTTTGCAATATTTGATGTAACTAATTAATGGTCTATACAATGCCCCTTTTTAGTTTGATCTTCCTGTGAAAGTAATTGTTTAAGTTATCACGTAAGCTAAACAGTTCAATTAGTTAATTTTTCTTGTAACACAAGTAGTTTCTTTGCTATCACATAAAATTATTTAGATGTAAATCATATCACATCACATCATAGTATATTAAAGGCGGAAATAATCAAAGCCAAGAGTTTTAAACAAATTTACTCATAAAAAATCGAGTGACTATTTTTCCTTCAACCAAATATTATTTAATTAAAAATAATGTTAGTATAAAATTGAAAATTTTAACAAACCTGAGCATAAAATAATCCCAAAAGCTCTTCAATACAATGGGAGAAACACGAACTCACAACTTTTGATCACTGTACGATTAGTTCTTACTAAAATTAAATCTACAATTTTCTACTCAATCTCATAGGAAAGGAGAGACGAAGAGGGACAAAATCTTACTATAGTTGGATGGAGATTCTTATTCTTTTCACGTTCCTTCTAGAAGTAAATTTTCCGTCAATATAAAACTTGAAAAGAACACAAGTTCACTTGAGAACTATGGGAAGAAGATGGATATCGGGAAATGGGAAAAAATATCCCCTGCCTTGGTTAGCCCGTGGAGCAAGCTTCTCTACCTCCCATCACAACCCTTTCTTACTCTTCCTGAAATTTTTTTTTGTAGGGTGTAAACTTTTAAGGGTGTCCTTGTGAGCCTCATTTGCTCTAGGCCTCACTTCACGGCCCTCCAGTTTCGCCTTGTACTTTTATTCATTAAATTTGACTTTTTATTCTTCCTTTTGGTCCTATTTTGTTTCATTTCACCTAAATTGAACAAAAAAACTCATATAAATGATAAATCCTGAAATCAAGCATAACCCACAAGCATTTAGCTAAATTATCCTAAAAAGGAAGAAATGTGGGGAAAAAGTTGTGAAAAAAGAGTATATCATATTTCCATTCTTTAACTTTTGTTTGCTCTCGACAACTACTAAACACTTCTAGCTTGACCTTCATTCTCTATGCAAGACCAATTGGTTATCTTCACCTAGATTGCACAGATATTTCAATAAGTAACTCTTCAAATAATGTGCATTAGACAATTCAAAACAAGAGACTTTTATCAAAACAATGCAATCTCTAAAACCAACTCTCTGAACACATACCTACACAAAGTATTATCATATTATCAAGAAAGAAATTCGATTAGATTGCAAAATTTGTATTACTTATGTGTCCTCTCCTTAAGAGAGATGTCCCTTCATATAATTCACAACACAATAATTTTCAGAGTATGTGAATGAAATAATATTGCTCAATTACTCGAAAGAATTTACATATATGAAAGTCATATCATAGACAAGCTTTTAGTGTAAAGCTCCATTTACGTAAGTGTAGAAACTAGGATCAAGAGGTCTTAATTTGGTTGTAATGTTGATTAATGGAGGGATAGAAAATATTTGGTCAATAATAGCTACTCTCCCTATGCACATTTAAAATTACAACTTTATACTTTAAGGCTCTCCTTAGTTTACCGATTTCAACTTTTCTTTCACATATCCCTTTCCATCATCTTTTATTTCTAGCATCCTCCCTGTTTCATACATGTTAGCAAGGAGCAATTTCATATCTTTTATTTTTCAACTTTTAGTTTTGCATCTTACTAAAAGAACTTAACGCATGATGCACTTTAAACTTTCTTTCGTTTTTTCTTTCCACACGAATTCCCTATTGATTCACCTTTCTTTTTCCTTTACTTTTAAGTCTTACCTTTAAAGTACACTAAAATTTTTTTGATCAAACTAATGAAACGATAATCAAAGATAGGGAAATGCTAATAGGTTAAACAATAAATAGGCTATAAGCGACTCAAGGGAGATAACTATAGATCATGATAGGGTAGGCAAACATTAATCAAAAATTTGGCTCACGAAGACATACTTCTATAATATCATATGATTCCCTATTTTGTTTCACTTTACACATACCAGACAAGTACTATATATCAATATAAAATAAGAAATATACAAAACCGCACCACACAATGGCACATAAATGACAAAGCGACTCGCTAACAACTCTTTACCTAACAATACAATTCACTTTAATATATAACCATTTTTAAGCTCTTTTCTATCCGTCTAGAGTTAATCTTTCATTAAAATGTCTTTCTTGCATAATTGATTAACTAAGAGAATTACTTGTACTTACATTGAATATTTCTACATATTGAAGGTGTTAATATGATATAATTAAGACGTTATTTGAAAAGTTGAAGTCATAATTCTCCATCATATGAATATATCTAAGTTAAAATCGAACAAACTATATAACCAATTCACCATATCACAAAGTACCAACATCAAATTTAAAAATGATGAATCATTCCGAATTATGTTGGTATTGTAAAATTATGATGCTTTTAAAAATCAAAATTACTAAATCAAACTTTTTTATATTGTGCCATGCCCACTTCTACCAAGTAGTCACTTTTAATGGACTTACTTAAAATATAATCACAATTTATAATACATTTAAAATTTTATTTCCTCTGTGGCTACAATTTTGCTACTCATTTAGGTTTGATGTTAGCAGGAAGTTGTTAGCCTCCTAATTTTATGTTTTAATAATGATAAACTAATGATTCGAAATCTGTAGGATATTTAAAGATATCCATTGATGGACACAAGGCAAGGTATATCCATCTAAATCTCTAATGATGAAAGGCATCTCGTAAGGATCATCCAACTATGAAGGAGATGCTGAACATGGAAACACATAAATTAGAGGATCTCATTGGACAACAAAATTAGTGGTGACTGGACGACCTTCGTGGCAAGACCAAAGGAAAGAATATCACACCTTTTACATAAACATATCTAATATGGATATGTATGGGTGTGAGAAAGAAAATCGCACCAAGTATGGACATATCTAATATGGACATACCATAAGGTGCATACTCCTCAATCAAGGAATCAACCTAAATGATTGATTGAGAAGGAATTCCTTGGGTTTCCTTTTGAAAAAAAAAAAGAAGCAAATATGGAAGAAGACTATAAAAGACAAAACAATGGACTAGAGACATTACGCAACTTTAAGAAAAATCTCAAAGTGTCTTAATATTAGTCTCACAAAGCTTTGTAACTCTTAGTTTACAATAGTTGTATAAAGAATAGGATCAAGTCAAATTTTTAATATAAACTGAAGCTGTGTCACAAGATCTGAAGAACAAAATAACTTTTCAAAACTTGTTTCCCATCATTGTACTCGAACTCGATATTGAAAGATCTAAGGAAACGTTGAAATCCAAGTGGACTGAACGTAGCCACCACATTGGTGTTCCGAACTAAGATAAATCTTTGCATCTTTACGTTAAATTCAATTATTTAATGACTTGTTTATTTCAAATTTAATTTGTCTTGTGAAGTGTACTGATTGCAGGCAAGTCGACTGTGAGGAGTCAATAATCTACTCATAGAAATTTTCAGTACATCTTCCCCCTTGAATTTTAATTGGTAGCAGAGCAGGTCTCACCAATAGTGTTGCTTAACCATAAGTGAGAAAAGGTCAAATGACAAACTATTAAATTTTTAGTGTTTTTCTTCAAGATGGTCACTCCTCTACAAGACCTCATGACTGTCATAATTGCAGTCTTCTTAAATCTAGTTCTGATATGATAACCTACAGACTTCAAAAATTTATTGATGAACATAATAAACTTGCCCAAGAGATGAAAAGTTGTGAAGCTCGATTTAAATAAAACCTCAAAGAGAAACAAAGAAACTGTCAAATAGAAATCAAAGCATGTCAAATTGAAATTGACTTACTTCAAGAAGAACTTGATGATGTAAAAATGTAATTGAATAGTATTAAGAAATCACCAAGTCACAATTTTGTGAGATCAAAATCTTTTAAAAATAACGCATGTTTCTCATCAAAATCGTTTAAATCAGACAAGACCTTTCTTTCCTCTCAAGGACCTGTCTATTATATCTGTGGATATAAAGGTCACAAATCCTACAGCTGTAGATATAATCCTAAAAGAGTGTAGGTTTAGTAGCCTAAAAGGAGAACATCTAACCCGTAAAGACCCAAGACTCCTTGGATACCTAAACAAAATTGATTTTCTTGTTTTACAGGAACAAGCCCGCAAGAGCTATAAGAAAAGAATGTGGGTCATTGATAGCAAATATCCTAGACATATGAATAAAGAAAATAGATAGGGAATTGGTTAGTTTTGGTGACAACAATAGAGGGAACGTCATCGGAGTCAGCTCAGTAAATCTCAACTCCCCATGTGAATTTACTGAAGTGTATCTAGTAGACCATCTCAAACATAACTTTCTTAGTATCAGTCAGTTGTGTGACGTCGGATTTGGAGTCTCCTTCAAATATGAGAGTTACTCCATGTAACATGACCAAAAAAGCATCTCTTTCATCGGTGAACTCATTAATAATATTTATTTCTTAAATAGTCTTAACTCTTGCACTTTAACCTATCTTACTATGCAAACCAATGATATTTGTTTGTGGAACAAAAAACTTGGGCTTTCTAGCGTGCATATCATTGAGAAACTGTCCAGTCTGGAATTGGTAAAAGGTCTGCCAAAACTCAAATTTGAAAAGGATCACATCTGTGATGCCTGCCAATTGGATAAATAAACCCTGACATTATTCAAAGTCAAATACATTATCTCTATATCTAAACCTCTTCAAACAATCCACATGGATCTATTTGGCCTCACCAAGACCGCAAGTACTGGTGGAAAAATATGTTTTCGTTATAGTTGATGATTACTCATGTTTTACTTGGGTGATATTTATTACTCATAAACATAAGGCATTTACAAATTTTAAGATATTTTGTAGAAAAGTACAGAGAGAAGATGGAAACCTCATTACCTATGTTCACGGTGATTATGGAGGAGAATTTAAAAATAAGGCTTTTGAGGAGTACTATGCTCTCAATGGATACTCTCAAAACTTCTCATCACCACGATTTGTTCAATAAAATGGTGTGGTGGAGGAAAAGAATTGGTTTCCCCAGGAAACTTCTAGGACCATGCTATTAAAACACAACTCTCAGATCAATTTTGGGCAGAGACAGTAAACATAGCATGTTACACCATCAACAAATACCTCATTGGACCTATTCTAAAGAAATTGCCCTATGAAGTATGGAGAGTTAAGAAGCCAAACTTTAGCTACTTTCATCTTTTTAGATGTAAATACTTTATACACAATAATGGTAAGAATATCTTGGGTAAATTCTTGGGTACTCTCCTACTAGTCATGCTTACAGAGTATATAATAAATGAATATTATGTGTTGAAGAATCTATGCATACTGTATATGATGATACTACTCACTCCCCTATGAGTTTAAGTATTAATAAAGAATAGGTGAGTGATCTACAATCTGGAGCCTTAGTAAAGAACAGGTGAGTGATCTATTATTTGGAGCTAATGCTAGCACAATTTCTGAGCCATCAAAAAATAAGTCGACTACACCTCCTCCAAAGTTAACTCCTACGACAAAAGTAGTCAAACTGAGTGTTCTAAGAGAATAGAAACACAATTCTAGCCATATAAATAAATTTATCATAAAAATATAGATGATAGAATGAAAACAAGAGCATCACTAATAAATCAAGTGCATGTTGCCCTTATATCTCAAATTGAACCTAACAAGGCCGATGAGTCCCTCAAAGATGAATCCTGGGTCGAAGCTATGAAGGAAAAACTGGATCAATTTTAAAGAAATCAAGTTTAGACTCTAGTTGAAAGACCCAAGAATTGATTAGTAATCGGAACTAGATGGTCTGCAGAAACAAAATGAATATAGAAGGTAAAGTTGTAGAAATAAAGCAAAACTTGTAGTTCAAGGCTACTCTCAAGAAGAAGAAATTAGCCTCATGGGAGAGCTCAAATTTTTTTGGGATTACAAATCAAGTAAACACTCAAAGGTACATTTATTAAACACTCAAAGGTACATTTATTAATCAAGACAAATACACAAAGCAGCTCATCAAAAGGTTTGGCATGGAAAAAGAAAAGGCCTATGGAACTCTGATGAGTCCATCCATAAGTCTTGATTTGGACTCATCTAGAAAATATGTTAATGAAAAGATATACAGAGGAATGATTAGATCACTACTCTACTTGACTGGTTGTCAACCAGATATTATGTTGAACGTATGTAAGTATGAAAGGTTCTAGTTGGATCCCAAAGAATCTCATTTGACCTCTCTCAAAAGAATCATCTGATACCTCATTGGAACTCAGGATATTGGACTATTGTTCCCTCGTTTTTCTTATTTTGATTTAATTAGATATTCAGGAACTGATTTTGTAGGTGATAAAAGTGATAGGAAAAGCACTAGTGGAACGTGATAAATTCTTGGTGATACCCTAATTTCATGGCATAGAAAGAAGCAAACTTCAGTTGCCCTATCAACAACTAAAGTTGAATATATAACCGTTGGAAGTTGTAGTACTCAAATTTTATGGATTATGCATCAACTACCTGACTTTAATTTATCCTATGAATTTGTGCCCATAATGTGTGATAACACCAGAGCTATTACTCGATCTAAACATACTATGCATCATTCTAGGGCTAAGCATATAGACATTAAGCATTATTTTATCCGTTATCATGTAGAAAATGGTGATTTTTCTCTTCAATTTGTTGACTCTGAAAATCAGCTTGTACATATGTTTACAAAACTTCTATATGAGGAAATATTTTGTTTTCTAAAAGAAAAACTCGATAAAATATGTTTTGATAATATGTAATTATTTCAAAACCTTTAATTTTGGTATAGATTCCGTCGGATATTCTCTGACTCCCATTCTTTCCTTTCAAATCCTCTCCTTTTCATGCCATATATTTTATCTTCCATCATCATTAACATCTCTATTACTTCTCACTTCCCAATACTCCTCCGCCCCCTTCATCTCCAAACTTAACCCAAATCTACTACACCCTCTTATTCAACTTCATCCCTTTATCTTCTTTCTCACTTCTTTTATACCCGTCCATCTCCATTCTCTTCTACCATGACTAGAACACCTTAAATGGATAATCTAACCAAAACTTCTCCAAACAAAAATTCTAATATCTTCAACCCCGTCCTTCTCTCCAAATCCTCAGATGAAGCCTCTTCCCATTCATTCCAGTCAACTATCCCTAAAAATGAATTATTTCAAGCCATATTTCCTCCTTTAACAAACAACAGTCCTTTCATATGGATTCTCTTTCTCCATAGAACATGCATAAGTTCTGGACTTTCACTCATAAGGAAACTTTCTCACCTTCAAAAATCGTTCTATTGTATCTGGTCGAGTCATCAATCTCTCGCACCTAAAGAAATCCCACTACAATATCAACCACTATTTTAAAGCCTAATATTTGTCGATGTTATTTCACTTATATGTTTTGGAAGTATTTAAAGATCTTATCCGCATGTTCTATGTAAAACTTTGGATGTCCTCAAACAACAACAAATTAGAAACCCTAGTTCTAGGAACCTAATGTGCGAGCTTGACATTAGCATATTTAAGGCTTTTAACTCAAAATAATTATAAATTCTTAAGCAACTTTTGTTATTTTTGATTATTTTCTCTGTGATAGTACAGGTTAGCTAAGATGTATGAAAACCAACGACAACTGAGTCAAAAGAGATAGATTTTGAGTAAGTAGCCATGAAGAGTACAGTTGATGACTCGTCTAATAGGTCGTCAACTTTGTGAATATCCATTAGGAATATCGTCAGCAAAAGGTAGTGAATGGGAGTTAGAGTGGAGAAGTGACGACATTTTCTGATAAGCCGTCAAAATCCTAATAAGCTGTCAAGAATATCGTTAGCCTAAAGCAGTGTGTAGAAGTTATAGTGAAGAGTTGACGACATCGTCTGATATGTCATCAATTTCCTAATAAGTTGTCATTCCTTGTCGTGATCCAAAAGCAGCAAACATGGAATTTGAAGAGGATTTGACGACATTTTTTGATAAGTCATCAGACTCCTGATAAGTCATCACATATGTCGTCACAAATATTGTCAGCTAAAGGAGCAAAAATCTAAATTTTTAGTTTCAAATTCTCTTTAAGTTATAGATATAAATAGCAGCTTTTAGGGTTTGATTCAAAATCTATAACTTATTCCAAAAGCAAAGTCACCTCTTTTTAGGCCTGTTAACTTAGAATTCATTTTCAACTCTGTGATTGGGTTTTGGGAACTTTTCCTTGAACTTGGAAGAGAATCAACTTCAGACTTCATCTTTTGTACGTTTAATTTCTCTAAATGAGGAATACAATTGTTGCTATCTCTTTCTTTCTCATGTGGAACTAAAAGCCATAACTAGGGTTGTGGGATCTATGATTATTCCTTCATGGATTTAATAGTTGGTTAGGGTTTGAGTGATTGTGGGAACATCTTGATAATTCCTTTGTAATGATTATTTTATATTGGTTGCAAACAATAGATCTAGCCTTATGTTTGCTTAGTCGAACTGAGAAATAAACTAAAGGTAGTGAATTATCAACGAGGATTTAGGAAGGTTGATTTTCCATCTAATGATTAATGTTGTAATAAGATTAATCAACTCGAGATAAAATCAGTGTGACTATAAGGTTTTCCTAAGTTCAAGAGAATTAGGGAGTACAACATCTAGGTAGGTTGAGAAACACTTAGATGGACTGTCAATACTGATAATTTAGTGTTTCCCATAAGTCACGAGATTCCAGTACTACCACTATTATTCAATAAGGGGTTAATAATCATAGTGATCACAACCCTAGTTTCTCTCTATCATTGATTTGAACCATTGAAATTTTATCTTTGAGTTCTGAAGCAAGTAGAAACTTTAATCATCATTTGATTAATAAAACCCCAAATTAAAGAAAGTCATTATCTATCAGTCATTTTAATCATAAATAGACTTGATTGACACCTTATTCCCTATGGTATTCGACCCCAACCTAGTTGAGTTATATATTTAACAACGACCGCTTACTCTCTCGTAAACAACAACAACAACAACAACATACCCAGTGTATTCCCACCTAGTGGGGTCTTAGTAGGGTAGAGTGTACGTAGACCAGACCACCACCTCAAGAGAAGTAGAAAGGTTGTTTTCGATAGACCCCCAGCTTAGGACCAATAACAGTATAACAAATACAAAAAGTAGGCGCATATAAACTAGTATGGTACACAAAACTAACTAACTATATAACAAACACAAAAGATAAGTGAATAATAAACTAGTACGGGATGCAAAAAAGACAACACCACTAGCCCTAAACTACAGCCACAACTCTATGAACCAGAAACTCTAGACCCAAAGGAGAACTCCCATATTACTACCTCCGTGCTCCCACCCCCTAACCCTCTACCCTAATCTGCATCCTCCACACTTTACTATCAAGGGTCATATCCTCTATAAGCTGTAATTGCTCCATATCATGCCTAATTACCTCTCTCCAATTTTTCTTCGATCTACCTCTAGCCCACTTAAACCATCCCTAGCCAAAGTCTCACACCTCCGCACTGGAGAATCAGGGCCCCTCCTCATCACATTCCCGAACCAACGTAGCTTCACTTCTCGTAACTTATCCTCTACCGAGGAAACTCTCTCCTTCTCTCAAATAATCTCATTCCTCACCCTATATTTCCTGGTATGTCCACACATCCATTGCAACATTCGCATCTCCGCCACCTTCACCTTTTGGATGTGGGAGTTCTTAACTTACCAACACTCCGCTTCATAGAATATAGTTGTTCGGACTACCACTCTGCAGAACTTACCTTTAAGCTTCGGGGGCACCTTCTTATCAAGCTTTGGGAGGCCCTTTAAATAAGAGTATTAAATCAATAACCTATTCCTTATGAAAGTTGGAAAAACAAAACCCTAATCTAAAAAGTCTATTCTCTTACTCTCTCATAAGAGAGGTGTAATTTGGGCATATTAGAACCCATATTATTCTCAATAATTTTCTGTTTGAGAAAGTGGTTGATACTAAGTTCTCAGACATTATTCCATTCATGAATGTTACCTGGCCAGAGAATATTCAAGTTAGTTTTGACAAAGAAAAAAGAAGGTTGTCTCTAATTCTAACTCAAATGGTTTCTCTTTTGGTCCTCTTTCCCTCAACTTTAGAAATAGAATTTTGGCCCACATCATTACAACCACTTTGATTCCTCGGAAGGGATCTCTCAGTAATGTAACATGCAAAGTTGAATTTGTTCTCTACTACTTAATTAAGAAGTACAAAATCAACTGGAGTACCTGGATCTGTGAATAATGATAGAAAGTGCCGCCGACTTTCACGCCTCATCTAGCTTGCCCTATGGATTGCTCATCATTCACATTCTCCTTCACTATGCAATTTATTTATTAGCCTATCTAGGGGTAGAAGTCTCCGACACTTATGAACAAAGATGTTTGCATGGATGGGCTATGCTTTGATTTAAAATGAATGGTGTAAAAAGGATTCTGTCAAAAGCAGGCCTGACACATCCAAGGTAAGTAAGTTTGTGACTAATACCGTGTTTTAAAACTAAGGAGATTGAAGAACTCAAAGGCAAGCTCACCGCTATTGAGGAAGGGATAGCTAGCATCCAGGAGTCGACTGGTAGGATAATATAGTTGGCCAAGGAGACCAGTACCGACACAGGCAAAGTGCGACTCTCCCTCGATGGTTTCAAATGGGAAAGAGTAAAGTTGTTTAATAGAACGCTCTCACAAGTTGACTCTATCAAATCTGAGACTTCATCCTCCTCCAATGGGCTTGCAATCTCGGTCCAAAACTCGTACTCCAATTTCACCAAAAATGTTGAGAAATCTTATGACCGCTTTTACTCAAATATGCACAACACTCTCACCTATTTAATAGCCAAACTTTGAAATTTTATCTCGTATTCAAAAGGGAGTTTGTCCTTTCTCATACTCTAGATTGTATAAAGATAGTTTACACTTCTATTTTGACATTTTCGCTACTCTTAATTGTAACTTAGCATATCTTGCATTATTTGCTCTATTTATTTTGGTATTTCTAACTATGTCAAAAGGAAGAGAAGATGATTACATTAGTCAACAAGATAGGGGTAGATAGTTGACTACCATAGGAAGAAAGTTAACTCTACCCACCAAGACAAGAAGCCAGGGAGAGCTAGCTTGCTACCGTGACAAGAAAGTTAACTGATGTTTAATTTTTGTCATTTTAAAAAGGGGGAGATTGTTAGGCTCCTAATTTTATGTCTTAATAATGACAAACTAATGATTGGAAATCTGCAGGATATTTAAAGATCTCCACTGATGGACACAAGGCAAGGAGTATCCATCTAAATCTCTAATGATGAAAGGTATCTCACAATTATCATCCAATAAAATTTAGGGAGCCAATTTGGGAACTATAGAAATGACCCCTTTTCGAGTGGTTTTGTTTTGATGTCCTCCATACAAAAAACTTTTATCGAATTAACCTTCGTTCCTTTTTATGTATAGATAAATACATTTTTTCTCCTTCATACCTCAAATACTCTTAAACAACTTTCCATGCTAATTTATCACTCAACTTCTATTTTTTATTTTCTTTGATTTTTTATTTTTTTCTGTTTTTTTCATTTTCTCAACTTTTATTTTTCGTTTTTCTCAATCTTTACTTTTTTTTCTTTTTTCCTCTCAACTTCTATTTTATTTTCCTCTTTTTTATTCTTTTTGTCAATATTTACTTTTTATTTCTTATTTCATATTTTGTTTCTTCATTTTTTTCTCAATCTTATTTTGACTTTTTTTTTCGTTTCTCCTCACAACTCCTATTTTTTCTGTTTTTTTTTCTCAAGCTTCATTTTTCTTTTATCTTCTATTTTCATTTTTTTAATCTTATATTTTTTCTCTATTTTTTTTCTTTTCTTTTCTTCTTTTTGATTACATCTAAACAACAAGTTACAACCTATGGGCAAGAGTTGATACTATTACATTGTGTCTTGATTGATGAGATGATCTATAACTCTTGCCGCTTAGCTCATGGACTTTCAAACTATAAGTTATGCCCCATGGGAAAGAGTTGACACTACCACATTGTGTCTTTATTTACGAGATATTCTATAATTCTTACCTTAGAAGCAAGACTTAACCCAAGAAATTTCAAACAACAAGTTATATCCCATGAGCAAAAGTTGACATTACCACATTATGTCTATATTTATGAGATGTTTTAACTCTTACATGAGAGGCAAAACTTAGCCCAGGGACTTCCAAACAACAAGTTACGCCCTATGGGCAAGAGTTGAAACTACCACATTGTGTTTTGATTTATGAGATATTCTTTAACTCTTTCCTTAGATGCAAAACTTAGCCCAAAAACTTTCAAACAATAAGTTACGCCCTATGGGAAAGTCTACCACATTGTATCTAGATTTATGAGCTGAACTACAACTCTTTCCTTAGAGGCAATACTTAACCCAAGAACTTTCAAATAACAACTTCGGCCTTTAAATTTACTTCGACATCAGAAAAAGAAAACCCTCATTGTGAATTATCCAACTTTCTATTAATTAGCTAGGAATAATAGGTGTGGAGAAAAAATAAGAAGAGAAGAAAAGAAAATAATAAAGATTGACAAAAAAAGAAAAAAAAAGAGAAGAAAAAAACAAAAGTTCATAAAAAATAAAAAAGAGAAGAATAAAATAATATAGGTTGAAGAAAGCAAAAATTAGAAGAAAAAATAAAAATAAAGTTTGAGAAAAATAAAAAAGGATAGAATGAGAAAATAAAAAAATAAAGTTGATACAACTGAATTAAAAAGGAGAAATGAAACATAAATAATATTTGGGAAAAATAAGAGAAGGAAAAGAAAAAAAAAAAAAAAAAAGAAAAAGAAAATGAATTAAAATAATTAAAAAGGAAAAAAAAGAAAAATTAAAACAAGAAAAAAAGTTGGGAGACAAATAGGCATGGAAAATACAAAAACATTTGAGGTTAGGGACAAAATGATACCTATTTTATACATAAAAAGGATGGAAGCTAATCATTTAAAAAAATATGGAGGATAAAAAAGTAAAGTCACCCACTATGGGGACAATCTCATGTAATTTTCTGGCCAATTTGTATAATTTTAGATATTTAAGCAGTTAATTTATTTTATACAGTCAAATCCTTTATAGTGGCAGCATTTGTTCAAAAATTTCATGACTTCTATAGAGAGGTATATTGAGAAGTAAAATATAACATGAAAAATTCATTCCGAAGAAAATCAAGTTGATCTAGTGAAATATCATTATAACAAACTGACTTAATAGAGAGGTGTGTCTGTAGTTGCTAATTACTAGAATTAATGTTAAGTTGTTAATTATTATAATTTATAGTTTGCTCCAATTTACGCGGGATTGATAGAATTTGTCATTTGAACAATAACTCAATTTTTGAAAAATGTCTGTTAAATATTTCACGTTGTTAATTATTGTAATATATAATCCTTTTTGTATAGTTTCAAATTATATAACATATTTAAAAAAAATGGGGTAAAACAATCTAATAGATCCCAATTTCTTCACTTGTATTATAACCAAACAAAATTAGATCCAATTTCCACAAGTCCAACTATTCTATTCACCCAACTACTTTCTTCATCGATATCCTTATTAAAAAAGAAACCAAAGAATGGGATCTAAAGTTAGTGAAGGTTCACTTGTTCATGTCTTTTTTGAAATGTTGCATAGTTTCTTGAATCCTCAAAACCCTAATTGCAAATGAGAAATGACGAATTTGGCATGCACTAAAATTTATTATGAAATAGAGTATTAGGAACTAATTCAATGGTTGGTGGATACATTATATATGATGTACAAGAAATTTGATTTTGTCAAAACTTAGAAGGTATTTTGTTGTTGTTGCTGGTATTGTTGCAACCATGGTAGATGTGTTGTCTCATTTGCCCTGATTTAACTGATCTGAGCCTCGCAGAAGTATCTAAAGTAAGAAGGGTATAGGGTGTTCGATCTACCCATTCATTGTGCCTCCTCCAACACCTATTTATGCTAGCATTGAATCCTGAAGGGATTTTGCAGTTGTTGAGATGGTAGTGAAATGACAAAAATTTTCTTAAGGGCGGTTTTGTGGTGGCTGAAATTATTGTGATATATAAATATAAACTGAATAATAGTTTGAAATTCAAGCTAATGACATAAAGCTTGAAAGGAAGCAGAACCAGAGCCAGAATTTTCACTGAAGGGTACATAATATAAAATTGTTAATACACAAAAAAGTTGAAGGAGTCCAAGATCTATATGTGTGTATCTGTATATATATATGTTTATCCTTAAAGTTGTTGGCTGTTATAAATATATTACCATGTATAGTGAATGTCTACTTTACCATATATAGTGAATGTCTACTTTACCATATATAGTGAATGTCTACTTTATGAAAAAGTTAGAAACCCCAAGGTTAGTTTTTCCCTATAAATAAAGGGGGCTTTCTTCATTGTAATTCGACACATCAAGAGAATCCCTCAAGAGAAATAATAATCACTCTCTTTTTTCTCTTTATTCTTCTTGTTCTTATTTTATATTTTATAACACATTATCAGTATGAGACTCTACCAACCAAGGTGAATTATAAATCTAAAGGTTATTTCAAGGCTAGTAATTCCTTATGTTATCTGTCTTTTGCTACTAATGATATAATTATTGTTGGATTTGAGAAAAAATAATTAATTTGGAAGAACTTATGCTTTAAATTTGTTTATGAAGAAAAATATTGTTAATAGATATGATGATGAATTTACGTCTCATCTTATTAAAAGAGTAAGACATTGGGTTAAAAGTTCCAATGAGCCATGGTGATAAGATATTGGATTCAAATCTCATCGAGTTATATCCCTAGACGTCTTTGTATGGATAAAATATTGAGTTTGAATCTCATTACACCATATTGATGATATTATGATGGTTAAGGCAAAATAATGGGTGTTTGGTGAAAGTTTATTAAACATATCCCGTTGATATGCTCTATTCCATGAAGTGAATATGGTAGCAATATATGATGACTTTGAAAGTTGACACCTTGCTCCATTCTTGAAAGGAATCTGGTAGCAGTGCATAATATGTCTGAAAGAAGACAAATAATTGAATGTATGGATATAAGCATGGAGGGATAATATGATAATAATCATCAAAAGTGATAATATTTTCACACACTTATTATGATTATAAGATATGTTAGAGAAAAATTCTTTACGTTATTTACATACCTCAATTTGATCTTGAATTAGCAATATTTTGAAAGATGTTATAAGATATCATAATTTGATAGGCTTAAGAAACGATTATATTCCATTTATGGAATGAGAATTTTGATTGTTATAAGCACAGATCCATTCTCTGGGGTGAATGCAATAATATTTAGTAAAGCTTATCAATACAAACGTGCACTTGATTGTGATAGTACTATAACTCACCTCTGAAAGAGGTAGAATAACAGAGAAGAGTTACTTTGAAATCTACTTCTGAAGTAGTGAATCTAAATTTTATTCATGTAATAATAAATTCTAAATTTACTAAAGTAAAAAGGCACATATCATGGTAAACTTAGATTTTACTAGTATAAAAGTTCATAAGTTGACATGAAAAATTACGACATCCCAAAGATGTGCATATTAAGTATTTAACATATATTAAAGAATTAGAGAATTCTTCATGGACTTTGAATGTTGCTTGTTCTCATGATAAGTTGGTTGGACCAACTAATGTTGAGGTTGAATTTCCTAAATTCTAGAAAGTATTAAAGGAGAATAAGGGTTAGTTCACCTATCATTTGATATGTTGAAAAGATGCATCAATAAGATAATCACATGTACGTTTATTGTCAACCTCTAGTTTGACATTCATAAAGTTACTTGCTCAATATAAATTGAGTTAAGAGCATAATTTTCAGATTGTATAATTAAGATTATCTTGATAATGATGGTTTAGCATTGAATGCCTTCGATTAATGGCTGAACTATTGCTAATGAGAACAAAGCTTCATGTGTTGATTTAAAATACTATATACAAAAGTACTTGTATGCATCAAACAAATAAATTATGATTAATTCCCCTTCAAAGTTAGTTCTGAGTCAGGAATCACACATTGTTCATCTAATAATTTTGATGTGCGGCATATAATTAACAAATATACCATGATGCACAAAAATGGATTCCTAAAAGAATATGGAGGATATATATTAGTTTTCATAACATAAGGGGGAGATAGTAAGAAGTTATAAAATATGTTCGAAATTATCATCAGATCCTTATTCAAAAGATAATTCAAGTCAAATGCCAAAAACATCTCATATTAAACTGGAAGTGCTCCTACTTTTTGTCTCTAAAGGATAAAGCCTATACATGCATGAAGAGTGGTGGTCCAATCAGTTCCAAATGAAATAATTCTTGAAAAGGATAAGGAGAAAATAATCACAATAAGAAGGCAATGTGCTCTTAAAAATCCTACGACATAACATTTCCTGAAACCTTATGAGAGGTTCAGGTACCTAAAAGTAATAAAGTGATGAGATATCAAAATGTTATGTCACATTGTGAACTGATACAAAATGATATATCATTGATAATTTCTTTAATTCAATATTTGCATAATATTGTAAAAGATTACGAGGATCTAAATTCTATATTTATTTAAGCATGTTGACATAGAAAATTTATCAATTAATATGAAAAGATGCATCTTGGTAAGGAAAAAACTTATTTGATTTGCAGTACAGACACTTGAACATGTCGCACATGAAATGTTGACTATTGTTAGTTAACAAAATCTATATGGAAACTTTTTAAGGATTCAAAATGTTTGAAGCATATAAAAGTTTCTGGGAAACTTTTCTTATAATCATTATATTGTATAAGCTTATAGTTTGAAAATTATTGAAACTCTCGAAGAGTTTTCAAAATTAATAGATTATTTGTTGGAATAAAAGATATACCGAATTGGATTGGTTATATATCTTAGTGCAATTGGTGTATTAATGTATCTTGTCACTACTATAAGACCCGATATAACCTTTTGATCAATTTATTAGGAAGGTATAGTTCTGGTCCTACCAGGAGACATTAGAATGAGATCAAACATATGAGCTTATTTTATTCTAAAGATTGTAGTCACGATCTTATTGGTTATGTTGATGTTGGGTACTTATCTGACCCATATAAATCTCGATCTCAAATAATTTATGTGTTTATATGTGGTGGTACTACCATATCTTGGAGATATACAAAGCAGTCTATTGTAGCCACTTATTGAACCCTACCGAGATAATAGCTATTCATGAAGCAAGCCGAGAGTATATGTGGTTGAGGTCCATGATACATCTTATTCGCCAAAAATATGGCTTGAAATATGATAAAGTAACCATGATTTTGTATAAGGATAATATTGCATGGACAATACAACTTAATGGAGTACTCAAGGAGATAACACGAAGCACATTTCACCAAAGATTTTTATACACATAAGCTCCAAAAAATGGTGATATTAACATGCAACAGGTTCGTTCAAGTGACAATGTCACTGATTTATTCACCAAGTATCTTTCAACTGAAACTTTCAAGAAGAAGGTGCACAAGGTCAGGATGTAAAGGTTAAAAGATATTCTCATTAGGGGGAATTAATATGTGATATACTCTTTATACCTTATGAGGTTTTGTCCTACTGAATTTTTCTTGTAAGGTTCTTAATAGGGCAACTTATATGCGTATTGTTAGAGATGTGTACTATTTTTCATTCACTAGATTTTTATTTGCACTGAGATTTTTCTAGTAAGATTTTAACGAGGCACATAATCTATCAATTAGACATTCAAGGACGAGTATTATAAATATATTATCATATATAGTGAATGGCTACTTTACCATATATAGTGAATATCTATTTATGAAAAATATAGAAACCCCAAGGTTAGTTTTACCCTATAAATAAAAGGCGTTTCCTTCATTGCAATACAACTCATCAAGAGAATCTCTCAAGACAAATAATAATCACTCTCTCTTTTCTCTCTATTCTTCTTCTTGTTATTTTATATCTCATAACAATAGCATAATTTTTGTTACGAAATATAGAAAAATACATATAAAATACATTAAACACAGTTTAAACATTATTAAAAAGAGAAAAAAATTAATACATTTTAAATTTAATATATTGTATGTATTAAAGATGTATTTCAATATTTGTGGTGAATATATATAACTAAAATGTTTTAATACAAATATCTATAAGTATTATATATGAATTCAAATACTCCATTATAATTTAAATTAATTTAAGTCATTAGAAATATATTGTGTTTTTTATGAAATAACAACTTTTGAATTCAAAAAATATATAATATTGAATTCGAATTGTATTAAAATGATCATTTGGATTTGATATAATTTTAATACAAATCACACTCCCGCCATACCGAACAATAACCTTTCCGTCACCACCTCCAAACTTCAGCCAGAGCTCCACCACCACCACCACCAACAGACTTGTCAACTCCCCTTTTCCAAATTTTTAGGTGAAGCCACAAAAAAACTATCATCTTCTCTGGCAAACTCACATAACTGGAACAACCAATAGTTTCACTACCCACTCCATTACAAGATCTTTCATCTTCTTCAATTTCTCTTGTGAGGAGCTTCAAGCTCTGATGAACTGGAGAAAACCAACAACAATGAACCATCTTCCTCCCCTTTCAACTCTCCATATATTCTTCTCCATGAATTAAAATTATGACAATGAATTAACATCATTAAAATAATTTTTTCCAAATGGATCTGAAAAAATCAACATGATTGTTGGAATATCATTTGAATTAGAGAAAAATTACAAAGGAAAAGGAAAAAAAAGGACTGATAGTTGTTGTTATGCTCACTCCAGTTCATCGGAGGTTGAAGCTCCTCGCTGGAGAGCAGTGTATAAATGGAGAGACAATGAGCTCCCTATAGGTGTGTGCATCGATTGATTCAATTTGATTTTGTATATTATCGGTTAGGTTAGTCAGTTTTTGGTTTGTAAAAAAACTTTATAGATAACCAGAAGAATAAGATATTCGTTCTCAGTTTTTTATTTTTGATCTTTATAGGTTCGGTATTCGATCTAACCCATAAGAAAATACTCTCCTAATTTTTTTTAATTCATCTTATTTTTATTTGTTGTACACTACCTTTATACATAAAGTCTACACAAATTATAAGAACTAAGAGAACAACTATAAAATTCAAAAGAAATAATTACGAATATAACTATAATTTTAATGTAATCTTATTAGATTATCGATTTAACCATTAACTAAAATCTTAAAATTAAAAATTGAATCGATAGCTCAATAAGAAAGATTATAAAATCATTTAAAAATTATTAATCGAATAATCTGATATCGATAAATTAATAATATTTTTATCAATTTGATTTTGGTTGAACCAGATTTTGCACAGCCCTAGCTATGTAGGTTATCGCTGCATTGAGTGTTGGTTACTCTGACATCATGTGTTTTCCAGAGAAGTTGATGAGGACGGGAGAGAGGGAGAGACAAAGTGAAGAAGAAAAAGAAGAAGAAAAAGTGAGTTTGGTAAGTAAAGTTAAAGTTATTCTATAAACCGTAATAATTTAAATGTTATACTATACATAGTAATACAATACATTAAAAGATATTAATTATCTAAAATTTAAGAAAAATTATGCAAAATATCCATTGAATTAATTTTTTTACAAAAAAATAGCCCACTTTTTTAAAGAGGTATTTACATAAATAGTATAAATATGTAGCTTTATTTACCAGTTAGTATACAATTTATTCTTAAAGTTATAACATAACTTTTTTTACAAAAAATATCTAAATACATATATAATATATTTAAACACAATTTAAATAATAACGCATAAACTAACTTGAATAGTATTTAAATGCTTCAAATTTAACTATAATATGTTTTGAATATCATTCAACAATAACAACAACATACCCAGTGTATTCCCACAAAGTGGGGTTTGGGGGAGGGGGTTAAAGTGTGCGCTGTCCATAACACTACCTAAGATAAAGTAAAGAGGTTATTTTCGATAGACCCCTAACTCGGGAAAGATAATAGTATAACAAACAAAAAACATAAAAGCAAACAACAAAAAAGAATACCGCACGGCTAGATAATAAAGAAAATAAGACACCCACAAGGTAATACTATAAACTAGCTATTCTAATCATAGACATCACCAAAACACCACAAACAAGAGACTACAAGAAACTACGGGAACAAATACAAACAAAGCACTTCTTCCTTGCTATTACAGACGTACTCTTACCTACTATTCCTTTATACTAATCTGCTTCTCCACAACTTCCTTTCAAAGGTCATGTCCTCCATAAGGTGTAACTACTCTATGTTATACCTAATCACCCTACTCCAATATTTCTTCGGCCTACCTCTATCCCACCTAATTGTATCCATAGCCAACCTTTAACACCTTTGTCCTATAGCATTTATGCCCCTCTTCATCACTTGCCTGAATCATCTCAAGCTCACTTTCGACATCTTATCCTCCACTTAAACCACTCCTATCTTCTTTTGAATAATCTCATTTCTAACCTTATCCCTTCTTGTAAGTCCACACATCCATTGCAATATCTTCTTCTCCGATACCTTTAACTTTTGAATGTAGGATTTTTTAACTAGCCAACACTTCATTCTATACAACATAGCCTATCGAAGTAATAGTTTTTAGAACTTACCTTTAAGCTTAGGAGGCACCTTCTTATCACACAAGACTCCCGAAGTGAGCCTCTATTCAACCATCTTGCACCAATATGATGCATGACATCCTCGTTAATCACACTATTTTCCTGAATTATAGGCCTAAGATACTTGAAACTCTCTTTTTTCTAAATGTCCTGGGAGTCCAACTTCACTACCACGTCAACCTCATACGATAAATCAGTATACTTAAATTCCAAGTCCTTTATCTTGGTCCTGCACAACCTAAATCCTTTATATTTAAGGTTTTGTCTCCAACCTCCAGCTTATCATTAACGCCTCCCCTAGTCTCATCAAATATACAACATCATCAGTAAATAACATACACCAAGCCACCTTCACTTGAATATGCCACGTCAAAATATTCACCACCAAGGAAAATAAAAATGGGTTAAAAGTCGATCCCTAGTGCCACCCCATCAAAATAGAAAAGTGCTCTTAGTCTCATCTTACCATCCTCACACGAGTCTTATCACCATTGTATATGTCCTAAATTAACCTAGTGTATGCCACGAGTACCCATCTAGACTCTAAGCACCTCCATAGAATCTCCCTAGGGACTTTGTCATACGCTTTCTCAAGATCAATGAACGCCATATGCAAGTCTTTCTTACTCTCCCTAAACTGCTCCACTGATATCTTCACTAGATGAATGGCCTTAGTAGTCGAGCGACCTGGCATAAAACCGAACTAATTCTTAAATCTAGTCACGATCTTCCTCAGCCTCAACTCTATCACCTATTTCTAAACCTTTATACTATGACTCAACAACTATACTCCTATGGTTAATGGAACTCTAAATGTCTCACTTGTTTTATATAATGGAATCAGCATACTCCATCTCCAAGCTTCGGGCATCTTTGCTGCCCTAACAATAATGTTAAATAATCTTGTCAAGAACTCCAAACCCACCTCACTATTGCTCTTCTTAAAATTCATTAAAATATTGTCTGCCCAATCGTTCGACCCCTCCACATCCTAAGAATAACATACTTGAATTCTTCAACATTGATATGCCTGCAATAACTTTAAATACAAAATCTCTCTGAATTCTACAAGTTCCCCAACATAAACCTTTTCCCCCTCATCATTTAAAAGACTTTAAAAATAGGACTACCAACGCCTTTTAATGCAGCCATCCTCCACCAACACTTTTCCATCCTTCACCTTGATGCACTTTACTTGGTCAACGTCATAGTACCGTTGGAACCTAGCCTTAGCTAGCCTATATAACTTCTTATCTCTGTCCTTCCCTCTAAAGTCACAGATAAGCTCTCAAAACCTTCTGTCTTAGCCATTGTAATCTCTAACTTAGCCTCATTCATAGCTAAATTACACTCCTACCAATTTCTCTGCTTCTTCTAATTATTGTTACTCTCCACCAACTTTACATAGACCATCTTCTTAGTATCCACCTTTCTCTTAAATTCTTCCCACCATTAGTCCCTTTAGTACTTACTACATCGACCTTTTGAGACACATAAAACATCTCTAATTGTCTCCTTGTTTTAACTGAAATTCGTCCCCCACATACTATCCATATCTCCTTTACTCTCCTAATCCTCCAATGTCAATAACTTCTCCCGAATCTCCAAAGCACTAGCCAAATTCAAACAACTCCACATTATGAATATCATTAATAAGAAAAAAAATATACTACAAATTTAATGTATTATAATTATTAACGAAGTATCTCAATTCATATGATGAATATGTATAACTAAAATATTTTTAATACAAATGTTTATAAGTATTATATGTGAATTTCAAACACTCCATTCAATTTAAATTAATTTACGTAGTTAGAAATGTATTATATTTGTTATGAAATAACAAATTTTGAATTCATAAAAATGTATAGTATTGAATTCAAATTGTATTACAGCGATTCTTTATGTTTAAAATTTTTTTAATACAAATCACAACACCACCACCACCACCTTACACCACCCTTTTCCATCAACACCACCAAACTCTAGCTAAGGTTCTATCACTATAACCACCACCCTATTCCCATTTTTTCATGCGAGAGATCCATCATCACCACCAAACTCTGGCTAGATCTCCTCCTCCACCACCACCCAACCTTTATTTGTTTGAATAGAGAATCTTCTTTGCAATTAACTTCCTCCAGCAAATCTGTCACCAAATAACCATCATCTTTTTCGATGAATTCATATCTTCGGAGCAACCAATGGCTTCACTAACTACTGTGTTTCTCCTTTATCACCAAACAACTCCATAAAAATTCAATAATTTTTGCTAGATTTGGATAATTTTGGCCAAATCTAGTTGCTCCATTGTAATCTTGGCATAGATGTGGTGGTTGTCAGAGTCGGATCTCCTTTGATGGTTGAGTAGAAAGGGAAAAAGAGTTGATAGTGGTTTCTTTGATCTAGTTCATGGAATCTTAAAGCTCTTCATCCGGGACTATGATGTTGACAAGAAAAGGGAGAAAAGTGATGTAGAAGTGGAGATAATAACTATTTTTATCACAAGTTTACCTAATTACTTAATATACAACATTTAGCATTTTTGATACATATATTTGTCCTTGATACATATGCATTTTATACATTTGAAAAAAAAGCATATTAGCTAAATAAGGAAACAACAAAATCTCCTTAAATTGGGGGAGTAAATCACGTTTTATTAGTTTTGGATGCACAAAAACATAAAAATTAACAGAAAATCAAAACATTCTTCTCTTCAAATCTAACTCGATTTGAAACTTTAATTTCTTACACAAATTCTTCATATGTTTTTTTTCTTCATCATTTCAATGTTGATTATCTTTATTTTTTACGGTATTCAGGTGTTTGAGTTTCTAAGATCAGATACGACTCGTATAAAGTTAACGATATTATGATTCACGAAAAAGAATCTTACATAGATTTAATAGTTGTAATAACTTTTCAACTTAAGATCGATGAATCTCTAAAACCATTCATGCAAAGTATATTATTCAAGGGCATTCAACAATAATGAAGATTCATAATGATATGAGTGTGAAGATTTGTAAAAAATTCTAAAAAAAATACACCATTCTTTGGTATGTATCCACTATGTATTTTATACTACTGATATAGTAAATGCTCTTGGGATGTTTGATTCGGATACAAGTATAATTGAGTGTCATGAAGATGTTTAAATTGGAATGCTCGCACTTTCTGTAGTTGATGATAATGAAACGTTGAATTTGTTTGATTGCAATGTTAGTAACTTTATAACAGATTGCAACCACATGGTTGTGAAGGTGAATCAACTTTACAAAAATAAAGAAACTCTCATTTCAATGTTACAAAAGTATTCCATCTGGCATAGATTTAATTTCAGAGTTGAGAGATTTGATAAAAAGAGGTAATTTTTTAAAAATTAATATTTTGTGAGTATTGACACATTTTAATTTAAGTAATAAGTTATGTAATTGAATTTAGTATAGATGATTTATGGATAACATTGATTTTCATGCTTTAATTTCTTGATACAATTATATGATTCATATTGTGTAATAGGATAGTGAAAAGGTATCAAAAGTGAATGTTATATTTTCTGACCAATGTTACATTTTTTGTTACATATCAAAAGTATATAAATTTTGTTGTTGATGGTAATGTATTATTTTTTTGATACATATTTGGTTATATTTGCAAAAAATAAGATTTTATATGGCCTTTGATACATATATGATCCAAAAGAAGATACATATCGTTGGTTGTGTGTAGTATGATACAACTATCATATTGGTTTATTTTATTAATAATAGTGAATGTTTGAATTGATTCATATTGATTAATTTGACATATTTGAATTGATACATATATTTGGTTGTGTGTCATTTGATACATTTTGTTACGTATAAAGCTACATATGTTGTTGTGTATTCTTTGATACCTTTTTAGTGTTTCTGAGTTGAAACATACATTATTGTTTAGTTTTTATTTCATATGAAATATTTGAAAATTGATGCACTTTGTATTTATACATGTTTCAAATAATTTTTTTTTGAGTTATTCTTACAACAGGTTTTTTTTATTGTGTAACATATATAACGCAATATGTTTCAGCTATTATTATATCAAACAATTAATTATGTGTTTAATCCATGTAGTTATTTTCTAAGGTGTAATTCTCAAGATTGTAGTTAGATCTTTTAAGCATCATGTATATGGGGTACTGATACTTTTAAAGTAAGAGATTATTATGATGAATATACATGTCTAATTAAGCATGGCGTGTTCGATCCCTGTCAAGCAACTATTGGTTTTTTCAAAGGGATAACAGTGCCAAAATTGGAGAACCAAAAAAGGATAATCACATCAAGTGATATTATTAATTATATCAAATGGGAATTGGGTCTTGCCATAAACTACATGAAGGTATGACATGATAAATAATGCGCTCTAGAGAAATTGAGAGGTGGACTAGCTGATGGATATAGACAAATGTCAATTTACATATACATGTTGAATTTTGTGTATCACAAATCATACATAAGTATGGATAAGTCACTAGAGAATGAATTCTTGTATATTTTCATAGATCTATATCCATTGACCAGAGGGTTTGAGTACTATAGGCCAATTGTTGTAGTAGATAAAAGCCATCTGAAGGGTCCATTTAAGGGAACTTTCCTTTCAGCTAGCACATTGGATGGGGAAGGTATTTTTTTTCAATTTTAACATAATTTTTATTTTTAACCACTAAAATTAATGTATTAATTTTTTATTTATATACTAAGCTATATATTTTCACTTTCACATGGTGTAGTTAATTTTGAAAATGATTCATCTTGGACATGGTATTTCTAATAGTTTAAGTGTTCTTTTGAGGAATGTGAAAATATATGTATTGTTTTAGATTTCAATAAAAGAATTCAAGAGTGTTGTGATAGTGTATCCATGTATACCATATTTGCATTGCACTTGATATCTTTGGGGTAATGTGTGAACAAACATTTAAAAAAGTAAAGGCTAAAGCATATAGAGAAGATGATTATAATGAGTTAAAGTCAAAAGTTAAGAAGGTTTATTATACTGTGAAGGATTATATCACAAATTCAGGATACAAAAAGTTGGCACGAGTGCATGCTCTAATAAATAGGATGGGAATGATGAAACACCTTGGCTTCTGTACCTTAGAAAATTTCCTAGAATTCTGATCTCTAGACCCAATACGGCTCATGGGTACGAGCCGTATGTTGGGGTATCGATGGTATGGTCCAGTCGTATACTGACCAGTGTTAGTTAGTGGGATGGATTTTGGTTAGTAGAATGGATAAGACTTAAGGGTATGAGTTGTATTGGTGGTTATGGATCGTTTGGTTCCTTAACTTAATATTAGACTTAGTTACTTATATTAGATCTTTGTTTGAGTGGATCATCATGATCCATACGCTAGGGTACGAGTCATACCCAGGACTTATATAGTGGACAATGTCTAAATCTTCCTTGGTTTTAAATCTCCTAGGGTTACGGATGATGGGTATGGATTATATTCTTTCAATATGACTTAGTTGGATGAGTCGTATGATGTAAAGTATTAGATTCAAGGGTTGGGGCTAGGATACGAGTGGAGGATAGCAATTAAATTGGAGGGTACGACTCATGTGGGTCAGTCGTACCCCTGTGATGGGATTGTAGTGCAACTTAAGTAGGGGTATTCTGGATATTTCTCTACTTATTATAATAAGTACCCATGACTTCTAACCTACTTGAGAGGTTATTTATCCTATTATTCCATTCATTAACACTTAGAAATTTTTCTAAAACCCTTTAAATTTCTCTCAAAAGCTTTTGGGCAAAGGAAGCTAGGGTTTCATCAAAAGTATTAATTTAGGGATTATCTTGGTGATTTGTTTTTGTCATCATCTTTGTTTAAGGCATATTATCTTCGCTTATTGTTAATTTTATCTAAAGGCATGGTTTTATGAATGTTTCCATGATTTCATTGATTGTATGATTTTGGTTTTCAAATATGAATTGGGGTGTTTGATATTAAATGGTAGGTTATGGTTTACCAAGGTTTTAATTATGGTTTTATATGCATTAATGGTGATTTTTGGATAATTGGATTGCATGGGAATGGTTTAATTGTAATTCGAATTGGTTTTGGTCATATTATGCCCCTAAAGTGTTTGACAAAATACTTATAAAGATATATTCATTGTATTGACTATTTTAATGGAACTCTTGCATGTTTTAAAACTTGGTAAAGGGATTATTCATAGTTTAAATAGATTGTAAATGTAAATGGCTAAATAGTTATGCTCATGGGGTACATGGAACAATTAAGAATCTTATTTGGTTCTTGGAATTGTAAAAATAGAGATAGGTCAAGCTTTCTTTCAAAGAAATGATTGGGTTGTAGGTTTCAGAAAATTCTATCAACAAATAAGGAAAACTTATTGTAGATGACTGTAAGTTTTATTTAATCCTATTTTTTATTTTCTATTAAATAGTATGATTCCAAAAATATTAAAAGAACTCATGATTATTAAAGGTGGAAATAATATTTGAATGAATCATTATAAAATGTTTGAATTTGTATGATATTCATAATTTTTAATTGGTTTGGGAACCTTCAAACTACATCTACAGTGTGTATGATGAAGAAAGATGATACATTGTCTGTTTGGACAATTGAACATGCAACTGCAGTAGATTTCAACATAATGAGATTCCATGTCCGCATGTGTAACGACCCAATTTTTGATATTTTTTGTGAAATATTCATTTCTATGTGATATGAAGATTTTACTCCTTTATGTGGTTATTTTGTCCTATTTATAGAGTGTGAGAATGATTGGCATGATTTTTGAGGTATTTTGGTGTCATTTATATAATATTATGATTTCTGGTGGCTTGAGAAGCCTTATAGATGACTTTGATAAACGTTTATTGATTTGTGCATCTGATAGCAAAAAAAATTATTCTAGTATATTTGGAATGTTGATTTTAGAGTGGTGACGTAGTTGGCTTGGTTTTATTACTTTTATATCTCATTTTGATCCTTAGTTCGAAAAGTTATAAAATTAGGTTTCGAAGGTCAACTTAGTGAAAATGATGTTTTTTTTTAAATCTGATATCTCTATTGAGTTCAGAGTGTTGAATGTGATTGATTAGTATATTTCTCTTGCATTCACAGTATGCCAAATGAATTCTGAGGGGTTCACGGAGACTTGAAATTTTCCAAGTCTTAGCTAGAACACTCGCTTGCACGACTTGACAAATCACGCACAAATATAGCATACGTGACATTTTGGTCGAGATTGTGAGTATCACATATGCGACAACAGGTCCGCAATTCTAATAATTGACTTCAGGGTAGGTACCACATACGCGACCCAGTGCGTATGTGATGCTGAGCCCTTTATATATCCATGTTTCGCTATTTTTTACCAGTTTTTAGACTTGGAGCTTAGGGTTTCATGATTTTGAGAAATTTCTTCCACTCTTTGACTCAAGTAAGATCCATAGCACTTATTTCAACTAATTTCTACAAATTTTAACATGTAATTCTTGTTTGAACATGAATTAAAAAGGTAGAAATTGGGGATTTTAGCCTGTAAGTCCTAAAAATTATAATTCTCCAATTTAAACCCCGATTTCAACCTGTTTTCACTTGATTGAGTTTCTAATCTTATAATTATCACTTTTATTTTGATTTCATCTTCAAAACAACTTCAAATTCTTCATTTTTAACATTAATATCGGGGGTTTTGCTAGTAAATCTTGAAAATGGTTTTTCTTTGATTTTAACCTCATTTTTGCTTGAATTTTTAACTATAGATTGCTAAAAATATGGAAAGCATATTTCAAAAATAAAATTATGATTTTATCCCTTTTTTTAAAACTCATTTTGGGGGTCTATTTTGACCCCGACTTAAAAATAAACAACATAGGCATCATTGGATTTCTTTTGACACATAGTTTCTATATTTATATGTCTTAGTTAGTTTCAACTCTGTTCATTAGTAGTAAGTCTTTAGAATTGAAGTATTGTGGATCGGTTTTTGGAATACAATGTAGGTTATGGATTAACTTTGTTCACACTGGGATGGGTAATTAATATTGATATAAAATCATGTTAAGAGTGTGGAAACTAATCATGAAAGTGGCTATAATGATTGTGTTGTTCCCATCTGGGGGCGTATATATTGATTTTATTTGATGGTTTTGGAACATTATTTGCTATGAGTAACCGTGTGGGGTCCTATATGATATTATTGGCCATGTGTATGTGAAATTGGTTGTATCTTGCTTATGAAAAAGCTAATGTGGTATCAATGGTGACTTCTTTAATGTATTTCATTCTATTGGCATACGTATTATGTTGGTTCATGGATGGTTGGATAAATGAGTAGATTTTGGATCACTTGGCTGGTATATTCGTTTGTTATGGAATCTCTTACTCTAGTTGGTTGTGACAATTACATCCTTATATCATATTAATTCATGAAACACTGGTACTACCATGGAAATAATGGAAACACTAGCTTTTTTTTAACAGAAAATGTGACATCTTAAAACACCCGACCAAAGGATGTTCCAAAGAGGATATATGGATATTGGTATTGGATATTGTCCTATGTAGGGAAGCTTTAGCTCTGTAGGATATTGTACTTTATTATATTTTACCTTTAACTATGTTGCTTTATCTCTCCTGATGTATATTTTCCTATGTTTATTTCCTTTTTGTACTTGTATGTGTGATATCTATATATTTGTGTTCCTTTCTCATAATTGCTATGGTGTATGTAAATATTATAAAACTATTAGTGGAGACGGTGTGGTCCATCATTTGGGATATTTTTCTCGCCGCAGGTGAAGTTCCCTTAGTGTGTATTTTGTATGCTTTATTTTCTAATTTGATCATTCGGCATATGATACCTACTAAGTACAAATGGACCATACTCACCACTGATGTGTCCTTTTAGTATAGATCCAAGTTTAAGTTATACCTTACAGTCATTGATTTGGGCATTATTTGGAGCTTTTTCAGGTAATGGTTGATTTCATGCATCTAGAGTTGACTACTGCCTTTCCTTGTTTAGACTATATCTTTATTTGTAGTTACAGACAAAGTTTTTCCTATTTTGGATATCTTATGTATTTTGATCTCGAGTTTTACTAGTTAGTTCTTACACTATGACACCAGGTTTTGGGATTACGGTATGATATCTTTGTTTATGTTCTTTTTTTTTAATTATATTTGACTTTGTTCTAGAAGCCTTACTTTGGGTTATTGTTATTATTCTCCTTAGTTTGTGTGATAAACATACTTGTCAAGGCTTTCCACGATAAGTGCCATTATGAACCTTGGTTTTTGGGTCATGAAAAATTGATATCATAGCACCCAGGTTTATTTGTTCTTAGTGATGTAAGAACAACATATCTAATAGAGTCTCGTGGATCGGTACGTACACATCCGTAGCTATCTTCAAGAGGCTATAGGATGTCTTTAGGAAATTTTCCTTGTTTTATTCCTTATCGTGCATATCTCCTTCATACCTTGTGTTATAAGTCATATTTCACTCTTTTTGCATAGATGGTGATGACTAGATCTCTTGAGAATAGAGATACGGAGCCTTCATCCATAGTGAGAGCCCAATTTAAAGGGAGAGTTATGAGTTGTAGATGGAATTGAGGTAGTGGATGGGAACTTGGATCTTCCTTGTCTAGAAGTAATGCTAGGGGAATTTTCCCTAAGCATCGTGTTGAGCATATTGGAGGTGTGGGTCAAACTTTAATTCCATTGAGTTCTTCTACCCTAGTCTTAAAGGGTTTATTGGTTCATTTGTTGACTCGTTTGGAGGGGTTCTCCTTTGAGTGCTCCTCGTGTTCATCCAGTTCTGAGTATGGATCCTCCAGTGATACCTACGTCTGCTTTTGGTACTCCAAAGACTCCAAATGTTATTCCTCTTTCAGCCTTCGTACCTAATTATAGTATTTTGAGATTAGGAGTTCAGCCTTTATCTATGTTGCCTCATCACCAAACCTCCTCTTATAAGTAATTTATTTCTTTTGAGGATCAAAAGAGGTATGACAAGTTTACTTATTTGGGTCCTTCGAGCTTCAGTGGTGCGGTAGGCTAGGATGTCTATGAGATCCTGATTGACTATCGTGAGAAGCTCAATTACCTAGGTTTTCCAGAGTCATTGTGTGTTGTGTATATTACTTACAAGTTGTGGGATATCTCTAGAGATTGATGAAGGTCACTTGCTGTCTATAGACCTCTCGATTCACCTGAGATGACTTGGGATCTACTTGTTTAGGCTTTCTTAGAGAGGTCTATTCCTTATAGTCTAAGGGATCTAATGAGAGATGAGTTTGATTGCCTGGACCAGTGCTCCATGACTGATGCTGAGTATGAGGCATGCTTTCATGCCTTGTCTAGATATTTCTATGCCATCAATGCCACCGAAGCTAAGAAGATTTAGAAATTCGTAAAGGGGTTGGATATTTCTCTTCAACTTTCTACGACTCAGATGGTAGTGTATAGAGCATCTTTTTAGAGTATAATATATCATGTTAAGTTGAATGAGGGTATTCTTCAAGCATCTCAGGGAGGAACCAAATATGTGCGATGTTTGGGTGAGTTCAGAGGTCACACTTCTCGAGGTAGTGATTCTATAGGTTTTCATGGTTATCATGGCAGACCCATGATGAAATTCTTGCAGAATTCAGGGAGTAGGTCTTCTAGTTCAGCAGTTCCAAGTGGCCATTCTAGTTTAGTCGTACCTCCTCTTATTGAGTCGGTCCATAAGGCTTATTTTGTATGTGATGAGACTGGTTATTTGGCCATGCACTAACCCTTTCGTATGTTCATAAATACTCTCATTTTAGTTGTGAGAGGTAGGGGTTCTACTAGAGGTGTGCAAGATAAAGGTATAGAGCCCATAAGGTCGGTTATGGGGCTATTCAGGTAGTTGGTGGTCATGGACAATGCTATGCTATACCCACCAGACTAGAGGCAAAGGTTTTCGATGTTTTTATCATGGATATTGTCCCTATTTAGTTAGAAATTCATATGTATTATTTGATCCATGATTGACTTTCTCCTATGTGTCTGCATATTTTGCTTTGGGTTTGGATTCTGCTAGTGATCCCCTTGCCATGCCTATTGTGTATTTACCCCTGTATAAGAATTTTTAGTGCTAGATCGGATACACCATTCCTGTGTTGTTACTTTTTTTGGGCATAAGACTTGGGTAGATTTTCTGGCCTTAGATACTGTCACAGTGCAAATAGGGGCCTGGTCGTGGCAGTAATCTCAACTTTACCACGAATTAGAGACCACTCCCTTTGCCTAGCCAAATAGAACATAACACATCTACTGCGGATGAATTACAAACATATAACAAGATAGGAAGTAATAAGTTCAAAGATATCTAAGAGTGTCAACATAAATACCCAATCCATTATAATATCCACAAAGCCTCTATACCAGAAAATAACATACATCGGGACATGCTCCGGACCCTAACAATGACAATGTAAGTGTAAATATAAAGTCTTTATTCTAGTTTATGGAAGAAAAATTGGTGGAATGATAAAGCATTTTGTAGAATGGAAGATCACCATTTCACCACAATGACCGACTTTAAGATCACCTATCACTACGCAAGAAATATAAAAGTGCCTTCGGACCCTACATTGCATGGGGATACAACATTCAGAGATGGTTAGTGGGGTGAGTACTAGCATAAAACTCATGGCAATGGTGAAATAATATCAGTCAAAAGTTCAATTCCAAACTTACTATACATGTTCAAATACATGTATACATATATATATATATATATATATATATATATATAATAGATGTTGGGGTAGGGAACAAGGTTTAGCATGATCGTAAAACATTATCATGGACTATATAGCTCAACCATCATAAACAGGCATCCATGAGCTATATGGGTTCAGCTTCCCTCGTCAAAAAGTCCCCAGTATGTGTTAGCCGGACGAATAAAGGTATCAAAGAAGACTATGAAATGCTCCAACCCCACATTAATCCTAGATATATAATTATCAGTAGTGTAAACCATGCACACAGTTATCAAGACCAACCCTCATATCAGCAAATATGAGTTTCCAGTATAATTCATCCAAGACCCACACCTTCACAACTTAGCTACATAACCCCCAATAAGCCTAATTAAAACAAGTTTCACATAACCCAATCATTAATTGAGGAATTATACATTAAGGTACACCACAAGTATAGTCATGCCATTTAGTTTGCAAGCTCATAATTATGCCGTTACTATTCCATTAACTTGGGGGAATGCTGATGTGCTAAGGAAATATAGCATTTTAATGCTTAAAATAAGGAAAAAATGCAAGTTTCTAAGGCTTTTTTGTTAGATAAGATCCATTTTGGGTATGTTTTTGTGAGAAACCATGCTTTGAATGCTAAGTTCTTGAAAAAGGAGAAAAAGGATATTTTTGGTGGCTTTTGGAGCGATTATGGATGTTCGGGATGTTTTTCAGCTTTATCGTTATCAATGCATATTCAAGAGTCAAATAAGAGATGATAAACTGACTCCCGACACCTACTAAGTCCACTTACAAACCATATGTAGACCACAGACCACATGTAGACAAAGCAGGTGCTAGAAATCCAAAATCCTGAGAGCTGACTTGCTGGACTTTGTCCATTCGTAACCTATAGTCTATACTTGCACCCTGTACTAGACTGCAAATACAATGTACGTATGTGGCAGACCGCAGGAACAGAGAGCAGATAGCCACCGACTTGATTTTCTTCTATTTTATTTAGGATTTGTTTTTAGGTTTTTCTCATGTACTATAAATACCCATTATGTATTTTTTAGTAGGAGTTATGCACTTTTGATACTCAAAAACATATTTTGATTCCAAGATCTGTCTTTGATCTTGGGATTCTCTTGTATTGACTTTGATTGGTTTATTTAGTTATGGTTGTGGGTTTTTATTCACCTTATCATTGTGATTTCATCTATGCTTTCTATTTTGAATGTTATTGATTTCTTTACAATCATGAGGGGATAAAACCCATAGCTAGGGTTGTGTAAACCCTGGTAAATTGATAAAGTAGGAGAAGTGCGATATTTGATTTGAACCAATACTAACGGCATGCATTTCTTTATCTTTGTTATGATTGATTTTATAATGGGTGCACATATTAGGATCTCGCCAAGATATTGTTACTTATCCAAAAGAGGAGTAGTGACTAGGAAAAGATAAAGATGATAAAAATTTGGAGTTTAACTGTCGATCCACGCTTCTAGGTTCTATCTACGTAAGATGGTTAAGTTTTATCTAATAACTAGAGACTAAAAAGGTAATAGTTAACTGAGATCAAGATAAGTGTTAGTAGTGCGACACCCTGAGACTCAAAAGGTAAAGGGTGAAATCCTTCTACTCGTCCAAAAGACTGTAGAAGGTATATATCTTATCCATTCTGCATACAAGGTATTAGATTGGTTCAAAAATGCACAATAAGCCTATGGATTTGAGAAGACAGGGGGAATACAATATTATGTTCACGTATAACTAATTTTAACAAACTTAATATTGTTTTGTGATTTACATTACTATAAATAAATCCCCCTATTTACTTTTCTTATTTTGCCCATAGACTACAACCTCTGAGATTTGCAAGTAAGTGTGTTACCTTGGGATTCGACCCCAAACTTAGTTGGGTAAGTATATCTTGATAGTGATTGTACCATTATCTAAATGGAGGTATTACTTGGACGTCATTAAGAAATTAGCATCGTTACCAGGGAACACTATGTTTATTAGTGATTTAAAGTTTTGCAGTTTTTAGGTGTTTTTTTTTATTTTGTTCTTAGTTAGGCATACGGCGGTGTATGCTTAGAACACGGAGTAGAGCCAAACCCTTACTCCCGTTCAATCCAAATCTAAAGAGGACCCTACAAACACCTAGTTGGATATTCAAGTAGAAGAGCGCTAATAATCCTGAAGGGGTTCATGGTGTTGTTCCTGCGCCCAAAAGAGTGTGGGATATTGTTGATCGTTAGAATGGTGAGCTGTTAACTCATGATAAAGCCGAGAAGAGAGAAACAAAAGAATATCATAGAGTATCTAGGAAAGCAGATCTTACTGAGCAGGGACAAGTAGCAGATCACCGAGCAGCACTCAGTGGAAACCAAAACAAAGCTAGAGGTGATCGTGTTTAAGTAATCCCAGTATATCAGTATATAAAACCAATATATATAATTAAGAAGACCTAGTATATGTTGAATCGATTGAGATTGTAGCTACAGTACCTTTCATTTTTTCTTCAGGCATCAAATTCTACATCACGAGTGCCATAATCTAACTCTTAAATTTAAAGAGTATGTTTCCAGGATTGCCACCGATGATGAAAATTTGCACCATGCAAATTTTTCGTGGGATCTGCACCTCGTATACCATTCTAGGGGTAGATAAGAAAGCACTTTAAACTACTCTAGGTTTTGTCCCTTGGAAATTTCCAATGCTTTAAGATGACTTTCCTATTTACGACTCACAGTACGAGTTTTATGATGTGGGTAACGATCAGTTGACCTAACTCATAAGGTGTCAACTGATTATGATTAGGTTTCTATTGTGGTTATAATTTGGAGGTATGGGTCATTAGGTGTGGTGACGGGTTGTTAGGATGATACTTAATCAAATCAAAAATTTTAGTAACTTTATTTGGATCAAAGTTTGAGTAGCTCACTAGAAGTTGTGACTAGGTTACAAGTCATTTTGACAAGTCATATGTTTTCAAGTGTCAATCTCTTTTGATTCTACCATGGGTATGACTAGGACCATACGAGAAATATGGTTTGGTCACAAGTGGGGGTCAGGGAGTCATATGACAGACAGTGTATGGGTGTTCAAGTCACTATATTGGTTACAACTCGATAGTATGATTCGTACGTTATAGTCACGATGCAAGTGTCGACTCGTAACCACCTACAACATTTTTACTGTTTAACAAAAAACATGTTTTTTAATGTTTGATTTTCATACTATTGTAATGGTTTTGACATAATGGTTGGGGGTTTTCATCTTCATAGTTGAACAATGTTTCTAATGTTTTAATGATGTTTCTTTCATGCTTTTAATATTATTTTGACATTATAGAATGCATGGTAATGGTAAATGAGTTTTAGGTTACTTTGGATTCCCCTAAATTACTTAGTCATGGTTTTGAAACTTATGTTCCCTCAACCTGCCTGTTAAAATGCCAATGAGAATGATTTTATCAAATAATTTTACTATTTTTTAAATCTTTGCATTGCGTAAAACGGTAGTAGAACCTAAATTGGTTTGGTTGTTTTTAAATGGTTTAGAAAGGTCTTGGTGTCCATGGTATTCGTTTAATTGGAAACTTTGGAGTCAAGTTGGTTTAATAGCTTTGGTACAACATAAAAGGATAGAATTCCAAGATATAGTTTTAGTATGATGATACCAATGGTTAATTCCTAATAAAATACTCCTTGGGAAAAGGTTAGAATGTGTAAATGGTTTTAATATGTCTTAAAGGAGGGAGTAGCAAAGCCGTGGAAGGTGGATGTCTCGGGGGGACCAATACTAGGTACTTATGCTTGCTAATATGAAGTTTAGTCATGGTGACTGTTTGCATGATGTCACACTTTATATTTTTTGAGATGTACTAGCCATCTCTGGTTCTTTTCTCTGGTTGTATGGCTAACATGCACTGGGGCCCTTTCAGTAAGGGGAGCTAAACCCATATAGCCTATGGATTGTTTTAGGACGACAAATCTACACATCCCAGTCCAAGGTTTTAAATGCAACCTAAAGCATATTTCCTTTCTTGGCATGGTATATATATGTATATATGTAATGGCATATGGTTAATTAATTTGGTTTTGAATTACTAGGATTATTATATCTTGTTCCTGAGTACATGCTAGCGTCTACTCCGTGAACTGTCTTTAGGAATTTTATCCCCATGCGATGCAGGAACTAGCCATACTACCATTCCTCATGCTCAGCGACTTAGATTTGGGGATTGCTTTGAGTCAAACAGAAATGGTGAGCTTCCATATTCTAGAAGGCTCCATTTCATGCTATAGACTTCTTTTAATTTTGTTATATTTGATTTGTTCTTGGATATGGTTGGGGGTATATCCCGATTGAATGTTATTGATTTCATATAGAGGCTTTGTCAAACTACTATGAGCTTGGGCAGTGTTAGTATTAGTGTCAGCTTGGTATTGGTATTGACATTGGGGTTGACATCAGTTGGATATTTTATTGAGGTTGTTAAATTTTGATTATAGACTATATTTAATGACTTTAAACTACCATTGTTTTATCTTGTTATGTGTTTAAAATTCATCCGACATAGGGTGTAAGGCAGTTATGAATTGGGTATTAGGGGTGGCCTTCGGTCCTAGTTGGACTTAAGATTCCTAACATGACTAGGCCCTGGTTTGGGTTATATCAGATTAGTATTAGAGCCAGGTTCATGGTTAATTGGGTTTTCAACAAAGCCATGTCGAGTAGACTCTCTTTTAAGGGTGTGTAACACACCACACTCATAAGGGAGGGGCATTTAGGAATGTTTCTCTTTCTTGTGTTCCATTTTCAAGATGTAGAGTCTAATTTCCTATAATTTTCTCTAATTACTATTTGTTTACTTTTCAGATCAGGCCTCCTCGAAAATCTAAAGATCAAGGAAACTCCTCTGTCCTACTTGAGGATAATATTGATGGGACCCATTCTACTAATGGGGTCTAGACTTGATCTAGAGGTTTAGTTCCCAATTACCCTCTTGGAGTTCCATCGACTCCCTCCATTCCTCTTCAAAACCCTTAGGCTAATGTGAAAAATATTGAGTTTCTTCATTGTATCCATATATTGGCTCAGTTGGTAGCTTCTCAGGATGAGCGTGGTACTTTTGTTACTTCTTCTTGTAAGGCCACAAGGGTTGTCTAGTTCATAAGGTTGAATCCTCCAACCTTTACTGGTGTTAATGTAGAGAAGGATCCTCAAGGTTTTCTAGATGAGATGGAAACTATCTCCCGTGTTATACATGCCATTAATGTAGAAGACGTGGAGTTTGTTGCCTACCAGCTGAAAGATGTGGCATACCAGTGGTATGGGTAATGGGATCAGTCAAGGGGTGATGATGTTGAGTCAGCTCTATGGGAGTATTTCTCTAATGCTTTCCTAGTCGGATTCTTTCCTTAAAAGTTGAGGAATATAAAGGCGAAAGAGTTTTTTAATCTAAAGCAAGGAACAATATAAGTTAAGGAGTATGCCTTGAAGCTTCACTAGTTATTTTGGTATGCTTTGGATTTGGTTTCTAGCATGAGGGTGAGAATGAGAAAGTTTTCTTTTGGGTTGTCTCGGGACTTTATTTTGGAGAATAAGGATGCATTGTTTAACAAGGACCTGGATATCTGTTGCCACCTAATTTTTGCCCTCCACGACTGAATTTAATCCTGAGTTTCTTTAGATTTTAATAAAACCAAAACAATTATTTCATCCAAATAAAGAAATTAAAATATTTTTTGTACGTAATTTTGTCATTTTAATTAGCAATTATATACTATCGTGTTCAGTTATACGAGATTATAAAATTTGTTACTTAAATATTTATTTTACAAAATATCAAATTTAATTAAGGCTCATCTTGAAAATAAATTCAAATGATTCAAATATAATTTATTCTCAAAAATAATTTATTTGGATAAATATGCATTTGATTTTATTAAATCAAGAAGCTCGGGGTTAAAATAAGTAGTAATGCGTACTTAATTTCAATTCAATTTAACCAATCTATTAAATTTGATCGTAAATTGAAATTAAATTGGCCACGATCGCAATGCGTTTGGCCAATTAACCTTTAATTTGATCAAAATTTAATTAGAATAGGTTAAATGCTAATTGAAGCTATATTCTAAATTACCCCATCCCTAAAAACCCAAATTTGAGCTAGATGTGTAGCCCAACAGCATCAGCTGACCCAACCCGTCACCAGCCAGCCCAAAACAAAATAACTACAGCCCCCCAAGCCCAAATAACGGTCGACCCAGCAGAATCATCACTTCCCTTCCACCTTTAACCCTCAACATAAACAGCAACAGTAAATCCCTCAAGGAGATTCAGTAATATCGATCAACAACAACAATCCAATACCCAACCGGATTTCAACCCATTCAACAGTTTTGACCCAATAACCTAATTCCATCAGCCCCAGCCCTTTCATTTACTCTTTACACGCATCCCACTCGAATTCGCGAGAAAAACCCTTGAATCTTCTAGAAACTAGGTTAGGTGTCACCTTTAACGTCCATATTCTATAAATCTCGGGTAAGAGGGTACAAGTTCGTACAAAGGTGTGTCAACTTCAATGGTTTTGAGGGAATTTCCCTTTTTCTGACCCCTATTGGTTGAAACCAATTTCGAAATTCTTGAAAAAACAATGAAATTGGTACAAACGGTTAGAAAAATGTTGTCCTCATTTTTTACTTTTGACCATTTTGAAAACCCCCAAAGTAGCCCTCATTCGTCTTTTATATAAGCATCCTACTGGTGAAAGAAAAGAGGGGGTTAGAAAAAAAAAAGGATAAAAAATCATCTTCGAGCAAAAATCAGTGAAAATTTTCATTTTTGAGTAAAAATTTTAATTGTCTATTGATCAAGATTCTTGAAAGATCAATTTTTTGGTGGTCACGAATTCTGAATGAAGCTCGAGTCCTATTTTTCTGCCCCGAAGAAGGTAAACACATGCTCGTCCTTTTAATTTCATTGTTTTCTGCTTCAACCCTTTTTCTCCATAGAATCATTTATTTGTGTAGTACTAATCATGAATGAGACTGGAACTTTCTTGGCTGTAGAGGGCTATGAATGCCATAGGAGTAGTTTTGTTATGTATAAACAATAAACGCATGATGGTCTTCATTTTAATTTTTTGAACGAGTTCATTGTCGGCATCAAGGTAATAGCAACGGGTAGTAATTTTGATTGTTGTTTTGTGCGTCATAGAAGACCTTACCTTCTTCATTGTTTTCTTTCCATCCTTTCTCTACGTTGTCATGCTATGAAAATTTGAGTTTGTTAAGTGTGGCTCTACTGTTGAAGAGATTTGATTAATTGGTCAAGTGTGATGTTGTTGTTGTATAAATTTGATTAATTTGTTTAAGACATCTGAGGGTGGTGCTGCTGTTGTTTTGTTTCTTTTAGCAGTTGTTCTGGTAACTGAATCTATAATTAGTAGTTGAGCAGTTCTGGTTCGCTCATGTTGTGTCTATCCTCTTTGAACAAAGGATGTTAACCATGTTGTGTTCTCTGTTGACCGTAGATTATAAAATTTCTTTTGCGCTTTAGTTGATATCTGTTTAGCAATGTGTTCTGTCTAAATTTTCAAAATTTGTCAAAATTTTGACTTTAACTTGTCTAGTCGTCTCTCTTTTTGATTGGTGTTACTTATTCGTTTGACAATCATGGTTAATATATTTTGCTCGGCTTTGGAAAGTGATGCTCACCAAAATAAGTTCTAAACAGTCTTCTCATGTGTTACTCTCTCTCATCATCTTGATCTGCCGTTAGTATTTTTATTTTATCTTTTGATACATGTTTTTTTTCTTTACCCTTCTAATAGCCGGTTTTTCTAAGACTTATTAGAGTTCGTAGCTTTCACTAAATAAGTTTTGGGTGTTGAGAAAATTGTTTAAAGGAAGATTAAATAAATGACGGTAGCTAGTTATTAATAGGCTGTCTGAAGTTGGTTTGTTGAAGTTGACTTTTTTTTTTATCTTCTAATTCATAGTTTCGTATGAGGACTAGTTTGATTATAAATGTTAATAAATTTTTGAGGTGCTTTCATACTATTTCGGTATTAAATGTTGTATTTCAAGTCAAATACTAAGATCCATGATCAATCTCTAGTGAAGAATGAGTTGATTCACGAATTATGTTTGGATGGTTTAACGATGAATTATTTCCGCTAACTTTCACGTCTAGCTTCATCTCTCGTTCTCTTCCTATATTTCTTCTTGTCCATTTCTTGGAAATGCCTTGTTGATCTACGAAATACTTCGAGTAGTATGGTAGATCAGTAAATGATTAAACTTGTTTTAGGATTACTTGAAAATATGAAAGGTTAAACACGTATTTGCTTAATGAGATTGCCAAATGTGTTTAATGCTTTGCCGAGCACCGCATCTAGATGGTTTTTCTGCCTATCGAACTTAATTAATATTATGAAATTATTGGTTGCTATGTTCCATAGTTCATTTATCGATTAAAGATCTTTTTTTTTTTTAAATCGAGCTAATTCCTAATCCCTTTTTTTCTTCTTTCACATGAACCCGCCTCGAAGTCCTAAAGGTATCTTTCCTATTTCCATTCCCTAATGGGCCAATCAGGACCATCCATTGAGTCAAGCCCAAAGCTGGTTAAGTAATGAACCGACGCATGGAGTCAAAAGAAGGAGAAATGGGTTAAAGTCTCATTCTTGAAGCAGCTAAGAGACAAAAGTTTCATTTATTATTTCATTTTGTTTAATTATTGTTGTCTTTATTTCTTTTATTTGTTTATTTATTTTATTCATTCATTCGGGCCATGAATCCAAGGTTGTATTTAACACAGGTGGAGGCAAGATTCGAGCCAAATGCTCGAAAATTAGATTAGGACAGGTGAAATGGATCGAAGGCCCAATTAGACTAGGATAGGATTTGTTGGTTTAGGCCAATGGCCTAAATCCCTTACTCCCTTTCCCTCCGTTCTTTATGTTTGTTTCCCTTATGTGCTTTCCAAACCTAGTTAAATCCTTAGTTAAGTCGCTAAAAAACTAGTTTTGCATAAACACCAAAATATTCCTAAAATCGCTTTTTCTTTTCAAAAAATAAACTTTTTCAAAGTTAATCAAAAGACGATTTTCAAAGAGTCCGGATAACCGCAAGTTAGCGGATGTTTTAGGTGCCTAACACCTTCCTAAAACGTTAGTAGGAACCGCTTATCTAGAATCTCTAACTTAAAACGATTTTCCTGTTTGGAATTATTTGAAGTAACTTTTATAAAGGTTTCTTAATTCCTTCTCAAAATGAAGTGGCGACTCTCTTTTAAAAGTCAAAATTTCCGCAAAACAGAAATGGCGACTTTGCTGGGGATCTATCTTGATTCTAACAAAATGTTTTATTTCGTCTTTGATTAACTGTTTATGTTTTTATGTGTTTTGATTATGTAAAGTTTAATTATAGCATCTCATGGCATTTCCTACATCTTATTAACCATTTTGGGGTTTCGTAGATGACCCGACCCTTGTTGTTCAATTCCAAAATGTGTTGGAAATACAAACAGCTTATTAGCACGTGAGTCGTCTAAGGCTGTTTGTATTTCAAAACTCAAGTTGTCCGCTTGAGAACTAGTATCCAATCCCACTCTAGACACCGAGGATAGAACGAAACCAAAACCCTCTTTTAGGCATGTGTCTAGGATGACCCAATATCCGAGCGGGGTATTGGGCCCATTAGAAAACCTACCCTATGTCTATTTGACCCCGAGTCAATCACAGACGAACCATGCTTATGCGTTGAAAAGATATATGCTTGTCTAAATTCAATCCATTATCCTTTGAGGCCGGGGAAAGGCTTATTCTGTCTTCTTTTATGTAGATATGGCTCAATTGCATTCTCGTGAAAAGTTCAAGATGGTCACCAAACTCGACGATTACCTAAAACTGTGGTGTGATTACATGGGTACAGAAGAGTGAAAGATTGTTATAACACATATTGGGCATCTTCCTTCTTTGATCGAGTGGACGCTTGGCCCGAAATGATCCATGTGCTAACAACTTTTTGTGATGATCAGAACATGGTATTTCACTTCGGGGATGTTGAATTGAAACCCACCATTGAAGAGGTATTGATTTTCTATGAGAGTACGGAAATGTGTTTTAAGAGAAAGGAGACATCGTATAAGAATATTTTAGTCCAGGATGTGTGGGATCGTCAAAAGATCAAGGAAGTATTTTTAACTGATGATGACACCTGGCTAGGAGAACGGGATGGAGCAAATATCACTTTTCGTGAGTTGTACCGTCAGTTCAGAATATTCGACTCTTTTCACAAATTTGGGCATAAATTGGAGTCGGAAGCAAAATGGAAGGAAACGAGAGCTTTTGCATCCACGGTAGGCCTACTTGGAACCATGGTGTTCCCGCAGGAGGAAAATGTCACAATTCATCCGAGGGTTGTCACAGTGATGCACTCTTCTTTGGAATAGAATACAATTCTAAAAATGTATTCCACAACTTAGCCCCCATGATTATCGCCGACATATATCACTCTTTGGGAAGATGTCAAGTCGAGAATCGTTTCATTCAAGGCTGAAACCTTATATTACAATGGTGGATGATGATGCATTTTGTGAAAAATCCTAGAACGGCACAACCTGATCACAAAACAAGGAGAAATCTGGTAGAATAGCACGACATGTGGTTAGTTTTACACAAGTTTAAAATGGAAGCATCCCACGAATTTTGGTTTAAGGCTCTTGGAGGATTAAGAGATGGCGATATCCAATGGTCCCTTAACTGTCTTCGTTCTGGGAAATACATCATTCGAGGGGGCGAGTAGCCTTTTTTAGTGATCTTGGGTATCAGGGGAACCCACCCCTACAATCCTGGCAGAGTTCTTAGGCAATTCGAGATTAAGCAGGAGACGCCTCAAATCGATTCTATGCTCAGATTCTTCATCGAATATGATGAATGTAAGCCCTCGCTCAAAGACTACATGATAAATGTATGGAGAGGGAAAAAATGGGTAGAATTCTCTTTCCGTATAGGGTATGAACCTGAAATCAGCAACACTTACAAGGAGGTTTGAAAAAGAGCCTCGCCGGAGCATTGAATTCGGAACCAAATGTGCCCACTCGGGTTGTGGATGTAGAATTCGAGCATCAAATTTGGTTTCACAGGATACAAGATGAGTTTCGGAAAAGTGAAATTCTGCACCGGCAGATGCACATAGAAGACTCTTTGACCATACATACATTGAGGGAAAAGTTTAAAAGAGCTAGACAAGACGCTGATGATACCAGGAAATGTCTAATCGATTTGGACAATAGCATGGCCTCCCAACTCGACAGCATAGGAGAAATGAATTACGACTTCAAGGAACAATTATGCGGGAGTCACCTTATCATCAATAGGTATCAAATATCACATGAGGTAAACAAGGTAAAGAAGGTGAAAATAGATGAAAGAGCCTCGAGTATCTAGCTTTTCTATTCTCCCCTACGTGGGAACTTATCTTCTTTCATGTTATTTCTCCTTTTCCCTAAAAATTGTATCCCTGTTTCGTTATCTTTTGTAGGCATTTATGCCCTTTTTGTGTATATATGAGTTGGGGGTTAATGAAATGACTTTGAGGAAACATATATTTTCTTTAAAAAATTGTTAAGACTGAACCCTTGGCTGAAAAAGGGTCACCCCAATTACGATACGTGTTATTTTAATATCTTGTGTGATATAACTGTTTTATGTGTTTATATGCGTTTGTTGAGATCAAAAGCAAGTTATCCACTATGACCTACAGATGAATTTGGCTATGACTCGAACAACTCTGTGTGATTATTTCCTGTCAAATATTTTGCATTATTTATCATATACGGAAACTAACACATTTGCCTTTGAGTTGTTTTACTTTGCAGATAACAGAAATTACTCCATGTTAATAAACTGGAAGAACATCCTACTTCACTCGATTGAAAGCACAAAAAATCCCATCCTCGGACCATCATTCAAAAATGACAGAAATGATGAAGAAAGCACACTAGCTATCCGGGATAATGTGATAGCAGAACAAAATGAGATGATTCCGGAACTTCCAAGAAAATTAGAATTGCTTTAGGAGGAATTAAATCCCACTCGAGAATTGGATAACTTGGCCATCACCGTCAATGCCCTTGCTTTGGGGGGACATGGGACTCCACTCCAAATCCCTCCCCTCAGTACCCCTATTCTCGAGGACCAACTAACTAACGTATCATCCGGCTTCGCTCCTCCATTTATCCAAAACACTAATCGTGAAAATAATCCAGACACCTACCATCCACAAAATCCATCCGCAACACCACAAAACCCGACTTCAAATCCATCCCCAAATCCTCACAACACATTCTCAAAGCAACAAAATGCATTCCTAAATCCGCAAGATTTACTCCCAAATCCACAAAATACGGCAAACCTACCTTTGAATCCACCAAATTCATTTCTATATCCACAAAATCCTTCTTATATTCCGCCAAACTACTTACAAGGCCCACATAACCTTCCTAATTTCCAAAACGTTCTCCCCACTTACCAACCAAATTACCTCTATCTGCAAAATTAAGCCTTCCTTTCAAATCCTTCTCAAGCCATCATACCCCCTAATACTTATGAACCCCTTCCTAACCCCGAGATGGAACATTACGAGGATAAAGAGAAGGAATGGAGGGCTCAGCATAAAAGGAATTTACTTTCCATGCAAGAAAAGATCATGAGGATCAAAGAGTCTTACGGGGCCAAGGACCACGATGGTTTAGGGTATGATGATTTGTGTGTTCACCCAGGAGTAGACCTACCAGAAGAATACAAGGTCCCTAAGTTTGAGATATTTGACGGTACCGTAAATCTAATGGCCCATCTAAGAAGGTACTACGAGTAACTAGTAGGGATAGGGAAAAATGAGGCGTTATTAATGTGCCTATTCAGTCAAAGTTTGAATGGTGAAGCCTTGATGTGGCTCATGTCTCAGGAGTCGAAAAGGTGGACTGGTTGGAAGACATTGGCCAAGCGTTTCCTTGGCCGGTTCGCATTCAACATTGAAATAGTCCCTGATTGGTATTCACTAGATCGGATTAAACAAAAGAGCATTAAGAGTTTTCGAGATTATGATTTTCGTTGGAGGAAAGAAGCAGCCAAAATGCAGCCCCTATGTCCGAGAAGGAAATGGTATCCGTGTTCTCTCACTCCCAAGAAGGAGAATATTATACTAGGATGGTATTCGCTGTTAGAGCGACCTTTGCAGATTTGGTAAAATAGGAGAATCAGTAGAGGAAGGTATTCGTACAAGAAAAATTGCCAAAAACCAGACATCATCTGGAACTGCCATGTTTTCTAAGAAGAAAAAGAAAAAGGTAGGTGGGGTTTCTGCCAACTCTGTAACAAAATTGAAATAGCGGTTCAACTCTAGAAATGTTTTATCTTCCTCGCCATCACCTAACCTTCCGCATGCATTCTACGTCCACCCCCAATACCAAACTCCACTCTCAAACATCCCACCATCATACCAAGCTCCAATGCCAAATATTTTTCCCCAATACCTAGTTCCACCTCCAAATTATCAGTCTCATTTCCAAACTACTCCCCCAAATAGCCGAACAAATTTCCAAACACCTCCAAATTACCACCAAGTACCTCCTCCTACAAACCTAAGCCCGTATAACCCCCAATATCCAAACCACAAAAAGAAACCTCCACAAAACTTCACCCCACTAGTTGAAAGTCGCACCTAATTATTTGAAAGATTGAAGAATGCTGGTCATTTGCAACCAGTTTAGCCAAATCCGGTGAATCCTAGCTCCCAATTTTATCACCCTAATCAAAATTGTGCCTATCATTCAGAGAAAGCAGGGCATAGTATCAAGGACTGTCTTATCTTGAAACACAGAATCCAAGTTCTAATTGATCAAAAGGTTATCACGCTCCAGGAACCTACTCTAAATATTAGCAATAATACACTGCCCAACCCTGGGGGATCCACAGTTAACATGATTGAAATAGAAGGCGAATGGGCATCTAGCAAAACCATTACTCAAGTGAACTTTGAAAAGTGCAAAAAGGAAAAAGGGGTAGGAAAGATAGAGAAAGTTGTGGCTGCCTTAAGTATCAGTGAGAAAGCCCCATTTATAGTGATGACTGCACCGACTCAAGTGTACGCTCCCTCTCCAAAGAAGGAATTTATTATGCAAACTACCGCTGTTCAGGGGATGACGGGATTAGGACGATGTTACATCCTTGAGGAATTAACCAACAAGAAAGATAAACAGAAAAGGCCAATCACTGAAGGAGAGGCTGAGGAATTTTGGAGGCATATGTAACCAAGGGATAACTCAATTGTCAAACACATGGAGAAAATGTTGGCCCAAATCTCTATCTTGGCACTATTATTGAGCTCGCAACACCACCGATAGGCTCTTTCGAAGCTCTTGGAGAAAGCGTATGTTCCCGCAGGAACGAGCATTGAGAATTTGGCTGCGATGATAGGGAACATTATGGGGATCCATCACATATCATTTAGTGATAAAGAGTTTCCGTTTGAAGGAGAAATGCACAACAAAGCTATGCACGTCACCATCATTTGTCGAGATTATGTAATTAATCAGGTATTAATAGATGACAGATCTCATGTGATGTTTGTCCCCTCTCCACACTTGTCCAAATAAGCTATGATCTGGGGAAAATTCATCAAACACACATAAATGTGAAAGCATTCAATGGAGGGCAGAGAATTACCGTATGAGAGATTGATTTGCACATCCAAATGTGGCCCGCTGAGTTTAAGACTAAGTTTTATGTTATGGATATCCATCCTATCTACAACCTGCTTTTAGGAATACCAAGGATACATGGGGCAAAGGCAATTTTATCACCCCTTCATCAATTATTCAAGTTAATTTGGAAAGATCATGAAGTAGTCATCTAAGGAGAAGGAAGTCGAGCGGACCTTCCCAATGGTTATGTGTCGGTGATTGAAGATGTTCCAAAATGTAGTATTTTTTATACAGTGGAAATTGTAAACGCTGCAGAAAGAGATTTGATACCCAAAATATCATTGCCTTCTGTCTACAAAATGATTGCAACTGTGATGTTAAGAAATAGGTTCAAACCTGGTCTAGGCTTGGGAAAGAATTTACAAGGAATTATCAAGCCTATTTTGATCCCAGAGAGAATATTTAATCACGGGTTAAGGTACCAACCTACCAAAAAATATAGGGTTGAGGATAATCCAGAAAAGAGTCTGTTTAGGCCCTTATCACTCCTGTTCCAGTCATTTCTTGTATGAGAGATGTCAGATGATGATAATATTGGGTATGGGATAGGAGATTTGTTTGAAGGATGCAATGCTATACCAGAAGATCTCCCAGAGTCCAGCAGGGTGAAGCAGATTACGTCAGTAACAGTAGCTTAAAACCTGCCAATATTGTGTCATGTCAAAGCCTGAACGAATAAGATAAAGGGGACAAAAATGGTTGGAAGGATGATGATGAGGAACGGTTAGTTGAAGATATGGAGGAATTTGAGAATCGCAAAAAAACCAATCTGGAAGAAACTGAAACAGTCAACTTGGGAGATCACGATGAAATCTAAGAGAGAAGTATCAGTTTCCACCTCGCAGAGCCACAAAGGGAAGGGCTCATCCACCTGTTGCAAGAGTATATCGACGTGTTTGCTTGGTTCTATGATGATATGCCAGGGTTGAGCACCAGCATTGTGTCACATAAATCATCGATAAATTCTGAGTTTTATCCAGTCAAGAAAAAAATGAGAAAATTCAAGCCATATTTAAGTCTAAAGATAAAGGAAGAAGTGACAAAACAAATCCAATCTAAGGTTGTCGAGGTCATAAAATATCCAACATGGTTAGCCAACATCGTCCCTATACCAAGGAAGGATGGCAAGATTCGAATTTGTGTTGACTATAGAGACTTGAACAGAGCCAGTTCTAAAGATAATTTTTCGTTGACCAATATCCACATTCTCATCAATAACTGTGTGAAACATGAAATGCTGTCATTCGTTGATTGTTTTGTCAGCTATCATCAGATACTGATGGATGAGGAAGATGCAGAAAAATGGCTTTTATTATGACCTGGGGTGTTTATCATTACAGGGTAATGCCGTTTGGTCTCAAGAACGCAGGTGCGATATATATGAGGGACATGATGATGATTTTCCATTATATGATCCATAAGGAGATTAAGGAGTACGTGGATGATGTAATTATCAAATCCCGCGAGAGTTTAGATCATCTAACTCATCTGGAGAAATTCTTCAACAGATTAAGAAGGTACAGTTTGAAGTTAAATCCTACTAAGTGTGCTTTTGGTGTGCCATCAGGGAAGTTGTCGGGGTTCATAGTCAGCAGAAGGGGGATCGAGCTAGACCCATCAAAAATCAAGACAATTCAAGACTTGCCAGCGCCGAGGACCAAGAAAGAAGTTATGAGTTTCCTGGGTTGTCTGAATTATATTAGCAGATTGATTGCTCAATCAACAGTCATATGTGAGCCACTTCTCAAGATGTTGAAGAAAAATGCACTAAATAAGTGGACAGAAGAATGTCAGAGAGCTTTTGATCGCATCAAGGAATACTTGTCTGTACCACAGGTTTTGGTCCCACCAAGATAAGGGATACTACTATTTCTTTACCTGTCAGTCTCAAAAAATGCTTTCGGATGCATCCTCGGGCAACATGATGAGACCGGCAAGAAAGAGAAAGCCATTTACTACTTGAGTGAATAGTTCTCACCATATGAAGCCCGTTACACTCTTATAGAAAGGACATGCTGTGCTTTGACTTGGACGACACAAAATTTGAGGCATTATCTGTCGAACTACACAACTTACCTCATCTCGAGAATGGATCCATTGAAGTATATATTCCAGAAGTCCATGCCTATAGGAAAGCTAGCCAAGTGGCAAATGTTGCTGAGCGAGTTTGACATTGTGTATGTAACCCAAAAAGCAATCAAGGGGCAAGCCTTAGTAGATCATTTGGCTGAAAACCCAGTTGATGAGGAATATGAGCCACTTCGGACATACTTACCATACGAGGAAGTTTTGTTCGTAGAAGAAGATATCACGAAAATCTACCCCGAATGGAGGCTATTTTTTTATGGGGCAGTCAACTTCAAAGGATCAAAAATTGGAGCATTTTTAGTGTCAAAAATGGGCCAGCATTATCCGATAACTTCTAAGTTACATTTTCCATGCAGCAACAACATGGCTAAATATGAAGCTTGCACCCTAGGGCTCAAATTGGCACTGTATATGGGTGTTCGTGAATTGCTAGCCATCGAAGATTCAGATTTGTTGATTCACTAGGTACGAGGAGAATGGGCAGTAAAAAACTCCAAGATTACTTCTTATGTGGAGCTGGTGTAAGCATTATGCAGAAGATTCAAGGATGTTGATTTCAAACATATCCCATGGACACAAAACGAGTTTGCTGACACTTTGGCCACAATATCTTCCATGATTCAGCACCCAAATTAGAGTTACATCAATCCTTTGGAAGTAAGGCTGAAGAAGAAACCCGCGCATTGCATATACATGGAAGAGGAGCCTGATGGAAGGCCTTGGTACTATGACATTAAGCGGTATTTGGAATCTGCAATATATCCTTAAGAGGCTAGTAACAACCAAAAGAAGTACTCCAAGTGGAGAAATTCTTTTTAGGAGGACTGCTGATTTGGGATTCCTAAGATGCGTCGATGTGGCAGAAGCCAATAAGTTGATAAACAAGGTACACGCTAGAGTTTGTGTGCCCCATATGAATGGGTTTGTCCTTTCCAGAAAGATCCTGAGAACCGGTTACTTCTGGATGACTATGGAAAATAATTATAGTATGTTTGTGAAGAGATATCCAAAATGTCAAATACACAGAGATCTGATTCGAATGTCTCCACACGAGCTTCACGTAATGAATTATCCTTATCCTTTCGTAGCTTGGGGCATGGATGTCATCGGACCAATAGAGCCACTAGCATTGAATGGGCATAGATTTATTTTGGTTGCCATTGATTATTTCACTAAGTGGGTCGAAACTGCTTCGTACAGAGCCATCACTAAGAAAGTGGTTGCAGATTTTGTCAGGAATAACTTGATTTGCTGATTCAGAGTGCCAAAATTGATCATTATTAATAATGGGGAAAACCTTAATAGTCACTTGATGAAAGAAATTTGTGATCAGTTCAAGATTATGCATCGCAACTCGACACCGTACCTTCCCCAAATGAATGGAGCAGTAGAAGATGCTAACAAGAACATCAAGAAGATCTTGAGAAAGATGGTCGAATATGATAGATCAAGGCATGAGATGTTACCTTACACCTTTCTAGGGTATCGAACAACAGTTCGAAACTCCACAGGAGCAACTCCCTAATTACTAGTTTACAGGAATGAAGCTGTGATACCCGTTGAGGTCGAAATACCTTCCCTAAGGATTATTCAGGAAGATGGACTGACTAACGAAGAATGGGTCCATGCTCGCTATGAAAAATTCATGTTAATTGATAAAAAGATAATGGTCGTTGTATGCCATGGTCAGCGGTATCAACATAGGATGGTTCGTGCCTTTAACAAGAAGGTAAGAACTCGAGCATTTGAAGTATGACAACTAGTTCTTAAGCAAATATTCTCTCACCAAGAGGAGTACAAGGGCAAGTTCGATCCAAATTGGCAAGGGTCATACATAGTTCGCAAGGTGCTATCTGGAGGAGCTCTGATTTTGTCTGAGATGAATGGCACAGAGTGGACCAAACCAATCAATTCTGATATGGTAAAGAGATATTATGTTTGAATGACATTTTAGGTTTTGGTTTTTCTTAGTTTGTTTGTAATCACCTTTGTAATAATGTTGTTTGCTAGTATGTAACTGTCTAGAATCTTTTCACTTTATGTACGAACTACGTTTGACCTGAATTCCCAAGAATGGGATATGTAGGAGGCCTATGTCAGATTCGGTCAAGACCTTAGGAAAACTTATCCTTTCTTTTTATGTACGAACTATGTTTGACCTGAATTCCCAAGAAAGGGATATGTAGGCGGCCTATGTCCGCTTCGGTCAACCCCTTAGGATTATTATCGTTTCTCTTTATGTATGAACTACGTGATGACCTGAATTCCCAACAAAAAGGATACGTAGGCGGCTTATGTCGGCTTCATTCAACCAATTAGATTTTCCTATATATATCCCTAGCGTAGGCCTGAACTATGTTTGACCTAATTCCTACTTCAACGGGATATGTAGGCGCCCCAAGGGCTCGGTCATATAACCCTAGGAAATGGAAACTGGGGCATAATTTCTTAGAAGGAATCTCGAAAATTCACAAGAGAAGATCGACATCCAACAAAGAGAATGAATATCAGCAAAGACTTCATATCCACTCATATTGGTATTATCTCAAACAAGTTTAAACTGGGGCAGAAATTTTGAAGAAGACCTCAAAATTTCCAACAAATGCCAGAACATATTCCATATTCCCCAGCACCTGAGGTTAAAGGTTTGGAAACCACCAACTGTAAGAAAGTCTGGGTAGACTCAATTTTTATCTATGATAGAACTACTTGAAGAAACCCTCCAACAATAATCATGAGTTTTGGAAACCATCTATCGGATATAGTCAAAACCACGAGGAAGACGTTCATTAAGCTAGTACATGACATGACTGACATAAATTTTCTAAAATTTTATAGAAGTTTTCAAAATTTAAGACTATTTTCAAAAATCTTATGACTCACTTACTTAGCACTTGCCTAGACATCGTTTGGGATAGAGTGTCAGGGTGGAAGTCTCAATATGGTGGAATGCCCAAGAGATGACAAGGAGCAAATCAAGGATCGAAGAAGGTTAACATGGAGTAATTTCATTCAACTTATCATTTTTCTGTCGATGCAGGGATCAATAAGCAAAATGAAAGCCTCTTTCAAAAATCTTCGAGCAAATTGGGAGCCACAACAGATCATTAATGCCCAAGAATGGTATTTTAGGGCAGCCCTAAAAATAGGTTTAATGCCTATTTATTGAGGACCTTTTGATTTGTCCATCTCATTTCTTGAGATCGTAGGCGACAAATAAAAGAACTTTGTCTTCTTTACATGTATTGTATTTAGAAGTTTCCTAAAAATAGTCGCTAGTAAAAGCGACTTTGTGTCTACTAATCGTCTACCTTGAGTACAGGTACATGTAGAAAGCAGGACACTGACAAATAAAGCCAGGTAAAATTATTTTATCACTGCCACAATGACCATTGCATATCATTGCCGCAAAAGCCATCATATATCATTGCCGCAGAGGACATTACATATCTGTTGATATGCTAGACACACCGCTGGCATCGAGGATATCATCAGCATTTAATATCTGTTGACGTGCTAGACACAACGCTGGCGTCAAGGATATCATCAGCATTCAATATCTATTGATGCGGTGACATAACGTTGGCATCGAGGATATCATCATCATTCAATATCTGTCAACACACTAAAGACAATGCTGGCATAGAGGATATCATCAGCATCTAATATATCTATCGACATGCTAGACACAACTTTGGCATCGAGGATATCATCACCATTTAATATATCTGTCGACATGCTAGACACAATACTGGCATCAAGGATATCATCAACATCCAATATATTTGTCAACACGCAAGACACAACGCTGGCGTAGAGGATATCATCAGCATCTAATATATCTGTCGACACGCTAGACACAACGCTGGCATTGAGGATATCATCAGTATTCAATATATCTATTGACACGCTAGACACAACATTGGCATCAAAAATATCATCAATATTCAATATATCTATTGACATGCAAGACACAATGCTAGCGTCGAGGATATCCTCATCTTTTCATGAATCAACATCTGAATACATTAAGAGCACATGATTTGGAGGGACGCCTTCAGGTCGCTATCTAAGTATGAATGAAATATAAGATTTCCTAGAAATTGACAATTTGAAGGTCTTCTATAAGTCATATTATTTGAAATAGGATAGTGTGCAAGATCACCTATGAGTTGATAGCATGTAGGTCATCCGTAAGCCATAATAACATCCTAACCAGATAGTGTGCAAGATTGCCCAAAATTTGATAGTTCAAAGGTTATCCATAAGTCGCAACTAAATCCTTACCAGAGGATATGCAAGATTGTCAAATTGATATATCCAAGGGTTCCCTATAAGCCGCGTCATATCCAAGATCGATTATGTGCAGGCTTACCCAAAGATGATCCATTTGAGGGATTATCTATAAGTCATATTGTATCCAAGGTTGGATAATGTGCAGGAACACCTGAGAGCTAGCGATTGGAGGGATATCAGTAAGTCATCTCTTATCCAAAGTTGGATGATGTGCAAGATTACCTAAAAGCTAGAAATTCAAAGGATATTTGTAAGTCGCCTCGTATCCAACATCAAATAATGCGCAAAATCATCTAAAGATTAACAATTTAGGGAAAATTTATAAATTGATCATCGGCTACAACCGGAGAGGTTATCATTCCACATACAACAAGTGATATAGGTATAATAAAGGATGACTTCGCTTTTCAGGCCACAACTTACGTGGAGATATGGTAAAAGATTACTTACCTCTTTCATGAATTATGTTTAACACTAACACTTTTTGCCTGAAGCATTGTTGAGAGCATCCAAGAGGATCAAAATCTCAAATAAAGACCACAGGTGCGGACGACTTTAAGTAGGACGCAGCATAATGTGGAACTCTTTCTTAGAAGCAAAACGGGACATAGTCTAAAGTGGGACGTTAAAATATTTGGACGCGAGTTAAAGGATGATCACCACCACCATCCAACCACACCCCTGTTAGAAGGAATATGGGTATTTCAGGATATTCTGGTTTCAGCTTCACCTTCGGGATATTTTTCAACTCATGCCGAGGGTAACCTTCTTTTTTTTTCAAATTCGGGTTGTAACACACATAGAGTTTTGGAAATCATGTCCAGTACGTTCTTGAATATAGATGTGAATGATCCCACATTCATGGTAAATAGGTTACAAGCCTCTTTTCTACAACTTGATCAACTTGTCCTCATTTCGAGCCAAAGATGGTCTAATATATAAGACTATCTTTTCTACCGATTGAGTCGAACTACAAGCAGTCTTATTCCTTGAAATCTTGGGGATATGTAGGCTGGGATCTATGTAGAAAACTTGAATGCATTCCAACCTCCCCCCCAATCCCTTTATTCCCCAGTTTCTCGATTTTATCAAACACTCTAAAACTGAGATAACTTGTGAATTTTTTGAAAATCAAGCTCTATGAACTACAAGTGGCCTAAATTCTCATGTAACCTGAGATATGTAGGAAACCTAATACCGAGGTCCGGCTATGACTTTATAAAACTCGTGCAAAAACCAGCCTCTTTCAGATTCGAATCTATGGTAGGACAAAAATTAGGAACGTCAACCTCTCTTTGCCTAGGGCTACTTACATCCACCCTACCCAAAGGGAGGGGGAAATTGTTGACACCTAATTTTTGCCCTCCATGACTAAATTTAATCCTTTCTTCAGTTTTTAATTAAACCAAAATAATTATTTTATCCAAATAAAAAAAATTAAAGTATTTTTCATACGTAATTTTATCACATTAAGTAGTGATTATATAATATCATGTTCAGTTATACGAGATTATATAATTTGTTACTTAAATATTTATTTTACAAAATATTGAATTTAATTAAGGATCATCTTATAAGTAAATTCAAACGATTAAAATCTGGATTCAAATATAATTTATTCTCAAAAATAATTTATTTGGATAAATATGCATTCGATTTTATTAAATCAAGAAGATCGGTGTTAAATAAGTAGTAATGCGTACTTAATTTCAATTCAATTTAATCAATCTATTAAATTTGATCATAAATTGAAATTAAATTGTCCACGATCACAATGCTTTTGGCCAATTAACCTTTAATTTGATCAAAATTTAATTAGAATGGGTTAAATGCTAATTGAAGCTATTTTCTAAATTACCCCATCCCTAAAAACCCAAATTTAGGCTAGATGTGCAGCCCAACAGCATCAGCTGACCCAACCCATCACCAGCAAGCCCAAAACAAAACAACTATAGCCCCTCAGGACCAAATAACGGCCGACCCGGCTGAGTCCTCACTTCCCTTCCTCCTTTAATCCTCAACATAAACAGCAACCGTAAATCCCTCAAGGATATTTAGTAATATCGATCAACAACAACAATCTAATTCCCAACCTGATTTCAACCCGTTTAACAGTGTCGACCCGATAACCTAATTCCATCATCCCCGGCCATTTCGTTTCTCTTCACACGCATCTCACTCAAATTTATGAGGAAAACCCTCGAATCTTCTAGAACCAAGGTTAGGTGTCACCTTTAATATAAATATTCTGTGAATCTTAGGTAAGAGGGTACAAGTTCATACAAAGGTGCATCAATTTCATTGGTTTTGAGTGAATTTCCCATTTTCTCACCCCTATTGATTGAAACCAATTTCAAAATTTTGGAAGAAACGACAAAATTGGTACAAAAAGTTAGAAAAATATTGTCCTCATTTTTGAATTTTGAATTCCCATTTTGAAAACCCCCAAGTACCCCTTATTCGTCTTTTATATAAGCATTCTACTAGTGAAAGAAAAGAGGGGGTTAGAAAAAAGGAGAAAAAAACATTTTTGAGCAAAAATCAATGAAAATTTTCATTTTTGAGTAAACTTTTTAGCTGTCTATTGATCAATATTCTCGAAAGATCAATTTTCTGGTGGTCATAAATTCTGAACGAAGCTTGAGTCCTATTTTGCTGTCCCAAAGAAGGTAAACACATGCTCGTCCTTTTAATCTCATTGTTTTCTGCTTCATCCCTTTTTCTCCGTAGAATCATTTATTTGTGTAGTATTAATCGTGAATGAGGCTGGGACATTCTTGGATGTAGAGGGCTATAAATGCCATAGGAGTAGTTTTGTTATGTATAAACAATAAACGCATGATGGTCTTTAGTTTAATTTTTTGAACGAGTTCATTGTCGCCATCAAGGTAATAGCAGCAGGTAGTAATTTTGATTGTTGTTTTTTGCATTGTAGAAGACCTTACCTTCTTCATTGTTTTATTTCCATCCTTTCTCTACGTTGTCATGCTATGGAAATTTGAGTTTGTTAAGTGTGGCGCTACTGTTGAAGAGATTTGATTAATTGGTCAAGTATGATGTTGTTGTTGTATAAATTTGATTAATTGGTTTAAGACATCTGAGGGTGGTGCTACTTTTGTTTTGTTTCATTTAGCGGTTGTTCAATTAACTTAATCTACAACTAGTAGTTGAGTAGTTCTGGTTCACTCATGTTGGGTCTATTCTCTTTGAACAAAGGATTTTAACAATGTTGTGTTCTTTGTTGATCGTAGATTATAAAATTTCTTTTGCGCTTTAGTTGATATCTGTTTAGCAATGTGTTTTGTCTAAATTTTCAAAATTTGTCAAAATTTTGTCTTTAACTTGTCTAGTCACCTCTCTTTTTGATTGGTGTTACTTGTTAGTTTGACAATCATGGTGAATATATTTTGCTCGGCTTTGGAAAATAATGCTTGTCAAAATAAGTTCTAAACAGTCTTCTTATGTGTTTCTCTCTCTCATCATCTTGATCTGCCGTTGCTATTTTTATTCTATCTTTTGATACATGTTGTTTTTCTTTACCCTTCTAATAGCTGGTTTTTCTAAGACTTATTAGAGTTCGTAGCTTTCACTAAATAAGTTTTGGGTGTTGAAAAAATTGTTTAAAAGAATATTAAATCAATCACGGTAGCTAGTTATTAATAGGCCATTTGAAGTTGGTTTGTTGAAGTTGACTTTTTTTTATCTTCTAATTCATAGTTTCGTAGGACTACTTTGATTATAAATGTTAATAAATTTTTGAGGTGCTTTCATACTATTTCGGTATTAAATATTGTATTTCAAGTCAAATACTAAGATCCATGATCAATCTCTAGTGAAGAATGAGTTGATTCACGATTTATGTTTTGATGGTTTAATGATGAATTATTTCCGCTAACTTTCACGTCTAGCTTCATCTCTCATTCTCTTCCTATATTTCTTCTTTTCCATTTCTTGGAAATGCCTTGTTGAGCTATGAAATACTTCGAGTAGTATGGTAGATTAGTAAAAGATTAAACTTGTTTTCGGATTAATTGAAAATATGAAAGGTTAAACACGTGTTTGCTTAATGAGATTGCCAAATGTGTTTAATGCTTTGCCGAGCACTGCATCTAGATGGTTTTTTTTCCTATCGAACGTAGTTAATATTATGAAAGTATTGGTTGCTATGTTTCATAGTTCATGTATCGATTAAAGCTCTTTTTTTTTAAGTCGAGCTAATTCCTAATCCTTTTCTTTTCTTCTTTCGCATGAACACACCTCGGAGTCCAAAAGGACTCTTTTCTATTTGCATTCCCTAATGGGATAATCAGGCCTATCCGTTGAGTCAAGCCCAAAGATGGTTAAGTAATGAACTGACGCATGGAGTTGAAAGAGGGAGAAATGGGTTAAAGTCCCATTCTTGAAGCGGCTAAGAGACAAAAGTCTCATTTATTATTTCATTTCCTTTAATTATTATTGTCTTTATTTATTTTATTGGTTTATTTATTTTATTCATTCATTCGGGCCATGAATCCAAGGTTGTATTTAACACAGGTGGAGGGAATATTCGAGTCAATTGCTCGAAAATTAGATTAGGACAGGTGAAATGGGTTGAAGGCCTAATTAGACTAGGAAAGGTTTTCTTGGTTTGGGCCAATGTCCTAAATCCCTTACTTCCTCCCTTTTCCTCCGTTCTTTATGTTTGTTTCCCTTATATGCTTGGAGAACCTAGTTAAATCCTCCGTTAAGTCGCTAAAAAATTAGTTTTGCATAAACACCAAAATATTCCTAAAATCATTTTTTCTTTTCAAAAAATAAACTTTTTCAAAGTTAATCAAAAGACGATTTTCAAACAGTCTAGATAACCGCAAGTTAGCGGACGTTTTAGGTGCCTAACACCTTCCTAAAATGTTAATAGTAACTGCTTATCTAGAATTTCTTACTTAAAGTGATTTTTCTATTTTGAATCGTTTGAAGTAACTTTTATAAAGGTTTCATAATTCCTTTTCAAAATTAAGTGGCGACTCTCTTTCAAAAGTCAAAATTTCTGCAAAACAATATCTCCTGGTTAGTTGTATACATACAGTAGGTAGAGAAAGAGAAGAAGAAGATGGTTGAGATAGGGGAGAGGTAGAGCAAGAAGTTTGGATTTTTTAAGAAGGGTGTTGGCCAATAGCAGAGTGGTAGGGATGATGGGAAGAGGCCTAAGAAGAAATGGGGTAGCTCTAGATCTTAATCGATGGCTACTGCTCCCTACCGAAATATGTTGGAAAATAGGTATTTCCATGGTGGTAATAGCTATAGGGCATAGGGTTCCCAATCTTAAGCTAGCGGAGCCTAGTCAGCTCTATTATATCCTTCCTGCAAATTTTATGGTTGATTGCATTGGGGTTACTATAATGAAGGAAAGGACAAGTTTTTCTAGTATGGTTAGCCAGGTACAGGGTTAGAAGTTGTACAGTGGCTAAGGTTGCTTCGGTCGAAAATAAGGTTCTGGTTGCCTATGCTTCAGCTCTAGCACCAAAGAGTACACCATCTTGTTCTGACATTGGTCAAAACTATATCTATTCTCTTACCACCTGCCAGGAATCCAAAGTATCACCTTATGTCATGATTGGTATATTGAAACTCTTTTCTCGTGATGAGTACTATTTACTTAATCTGGGATCCACTCTCTCTTATGTGACCCCATTTGTGGATGTGTATTTTAGTTTTAGTTTTGAGTATATATTAGACCCATTTTCTGGTTCTACCCTAGTGGGTGACTCTATGGTGGTTAGAAAAGTCTATAGGGGTTATGTGGTATCTATGGGTGGTCGGGAGGCTTTGGTGGATCTATTTGAATTAGACATGATTGATTTTGATGTCATATTATAGATGGATTGGTTGCATTCATTCTAGGCTTCTATAGGATATCGAACCCATAAGGTTATTTTTAAATTCCCTAATGAGCCGGTTATTGAGTGGGGGGTGGTTCCTTAGCTCTTAAGTGGTAGTTCATATCGTATCTTGGATCTTGGAGGTTAATATCCAAGGGGTGTCTCCATCATCTAGTTTGGGTTAAATATCCTAACTTGAAGGGCCTTTTTTTATTCTATCCTAGTGGTAATTTAATTTCCTGAGGTCTTCCATGATAACCTTCCTGGTGTCCTCCTGATAGGGAGATTGATTTTGGGATTGATCTTGTTTTAGACACTTAGTTGATTTTTATTCCTCTGTATAGAATGGCTACGACTGAGTTGAAGAAGCAACTAAAGGATCTTTTAGACAAGGTTTTAATCTATTCTAGTGTGTCCCAGTAGGGTGCACTGGTGCTATTTATGCGTAAGAAAGATGATTCCCTTCGGATATGTATTAACTAGCAACAGTTAAATAAGGTGACAGTAAAGAATAAGTACCCTCTTCAAAGGATAGATGATTTGTTTGATCAGTTACAGGGTGCTAACTTTTTCTCTAAGATTTATCTTCGATCTGAGTATCATCAATTAAAAGTTAGGGAGGTGGATATCCCTAAGACTACCTTTCATACTAAGTATCGGCATTTTGAGTTCCTGGTTATGCCTTTTGGGTAGACCGATTCCCCAGCAGCATTCACGAATTTGATGAATAGAGTCTTCCATTAGTTTTTGGATTTGTTCATCATTGTGTTCATTGACGATATTTAGTGTAATCTAAGAGTGGGGTAGATCATGTCGATCACCTCCGCATTATAGTACAGGCCTTAAAAGGGTAGCAGTTGTATGCCCAGTTTTTGAAATGTGAATTCTGGTTGAGCGCTATCACTTTTTTGGCTCATATCATTTATCGTGAAGGGATCATAGTGGATCCAGAGAAAGTTGCAGTGGTTAAGAAGTGGCTTAGATCCATGACTCTAATCGATATTTAGAGCTTTTTGGGTTTAGCCAGTTACTATAGGAGATTTGATGAGAGCTTTTCAACTATAGCTGCCTCATTGACTAAGTTAACTCAGAACAAGGTAAATTTCTTTTGGTAGGGTGCGTGTGAGGGTAGTTTTGAGAAGGTGAAGGATAAGCTCACTTTGGCTTCAGTTTTCACTTTACCTAAAGGCACGGATTAATTTGTGGTATATTGTGATGCATCCCATGTGGATCTTGGTTGAGATTTGATGCAACATGGAAAGGTAAAAGCTTATACCTCTAGACAGTTGAAGGTGTATGAGAAGAATTATCAAACTCATGAATTATCAAACTCATGACTTAGAGCTTTTGGTTGTGGTGTTAGTGTTGAAAATCTAGCATCACTATTTGTTTGAAGTGCATATGGATATCTTTTTCGATCATAAGAGCCTGCAGTATGTGTTTACTCAGAAAGAGATTAACCTTAGGAAAAGAAGATATCTTGAGCGGCTCAAGGATTATGCCATAAGTATTCACTACCACCCAGGTAAAGCTAACATAGTTGTTGATGCTCTTAGAAGGCTATCTATGGGAATCTTGCTCATGTAGACAAGGAGAAGCGGGAGTTGGTGAAGGATATTCACCATTTGTCTAACCTTTGAGTTTGCCTCTTAGACTCTGAGGAGGGTGGTATGTTTGTGCAGGAGGTGGTACAGTTGTCTCTTAGTGCAGAGATCAAGGAGAAACAAGTGTTAGATCCTGTCTTGATGAGGATCAACGGGGATGTATTGTGCAGAAGGTAATGGCTTCAATATTAGTGGTGCTGGTATCTTATGGTACCAAGGTAGGTTATGTGTTCCTGATATAGATGGTTTGTGAGATAGGATATTAACTAAGGCGCATGAGTTGCGTTATGTTATTGATCCTGGTACCACTAAAATGTACCATGACCTGAAGGAGATATATTAGTGGAATAATATAAAGCAAGATTTGGCTAGTTTTATGGCTAAGTGCATAGTGTGCCAACAAGTAAAAGTTGAGCACATGAGGCTTGGAGGATTGAATCAAGATATTGAGTTGCTTATTTGGAAGTGAGAAATAAACAAAATAGATTTCATTACCAGTCATCCTCGATCTTGAAATTAGCTTTATTTAGTTTGGCTCATTGTGCATAAGATGACAAAGTCTTCTCATTTCTTACTTGTGAGGACCAATTTTTTGATAGAGGACTATGCAAGGTAGTACCTTCAAGAGATTGTGAAGTTGCATGGGGCGCCTGTTTCTATTATCTTTGATCGCAGTATGCAGTTCTTATCTCACTTTTGGCAGTCATTTCAGAAAGGATTAGGGACTAAGGTGAGTCTTAGTAATGATTTTCACCCACAGTCCGATGGGTAAGCAGAAAGAACTATTCAGACATTGGAGTATATGCTTCGACCTTGCGTGATTAACAATGATGGTAGTTGGTTTAAGCATTAGTCTCTTATAGAGCTTGTCTACAATGAAAGCTACCACTTTTGTATTAGAATGGCTCTATTTGAGGCATTGTATGGTAAGAGGTGTAGATCACCTATTGGGTGGTTCAAGGTTGGTGAGGCTAAGATATTTGGTCCAGATTTGGTTCACCAAGCCATGGAAAAGGTAAAGGTGATTCAAGATAGACTTAACGCTTCCCAAAGTCACCAAAATCCCTATGTAGAGTGAGGCGACGTAGTTTGGAATTTGATGTTGTTGATACGGTGTTCTTGAAGGTGTCTTCTATGAAAGAAATGATGCCATTTGGGAAAAGGGAAGCTTAGTCCCTAGTATGTTGGTCCGTACTTGGTTTTGCGAAGGGTTGGTAATATTGCGTATAACTTAGAGTTGCCTTCTAGTTTGAGATCCATCACCCTGAGGAAGTGTAGGGATGATCCATTGCAAATTATGCCAATCAACAATATTGGTATTTTGGATTACCTATCTTATGATGAGGTCTCGATTGAGATCTTGGATCGGCATGTTCGTCGGTTGCGGACTAAGGATATGGCCTCGGTAAAGGTTCTATGGAGGAACCACAAGGTCGAAGAGGGTACTTTGGAAGGTAAAGAGTATATAAAGTCCAAGATCCATTCTTATTTTCCTCTCCATAAATTCATGCTTGAGGTATGTATTGTTCTTAACACCTTTGTTTTCTAACTAGGGTAAAGGTAAAAGTAGAGGTGTGTGGAATCCAAATTATGGTTGTACTTCTTTGTCCCATCATCTGAGTATAAATGATTCAAGTAGAGGAAAATTAAAACAACTTAGGTTTTGGCTCTTGGAAATTTCCTGAGCTTTGAGCTCACTTTCCTAGTTACGACTCACCATACGAGTCTTATAATGTGGGTACAAGTCAAGTGACACAACTCATAAGGTGTCTAGTAATGGTGGTTGGGTTTCTGTTGTTGTTATGGTTTGCTGGTATGGGTCATTAGATGTTGTGATGGTTCGTTAGGACGATCCTCTATCAAATCAAAAACTTGGTAACTTGACATGGCTCAAAGTACGACTAGATCACAAAGAGCCATGAGGATAGGTTACGAGTCATTTTGACAAGTCTATGTAGTCTAGTGTCAATCCATTTTGATTTAGCCTTAGGAATGACTAGGACCATATGAGTCATATAGTGTGTTCATGAGTGGGGGTCAGGGAGCCGTATGGTGGATAGTTTATGGGTGTCCAACTCGTTGTGTTGGTGATGACTCGATGGTACGAGTCATATGTTATGGTCACAAATTAAGGGGTCGACTTGTAACCACCTGTGGCATTTTTATAGTTTAAGTTAGGGTTATTCTGGACATTTTCCCCTTGTAACTCCTTTTGATACCACAACATAAAACACCTTTAGGGACTTCATTAACCTATTATTATCAGTCAAACACTCTTAAAATCTCTCTCAAACTCACTCAAGAAAAAGGCTACAGTTTCTTCAAGACAATCAATTAGGAGCTTTCAAGGGTTCTCTCCATCTTCCTTTGTATCTAAGGCATGTTACTCCTCCCTCATTTTTAGTTCAAAAAAAGTATTTGTTTCAATGTTTGGTTTTCATACTATTGTTATGGTTTTGACATAATGGTTGGGGGTTTTAGATGCTCATGGTTGAACAATGTTTCTAATGGTTTAATGATGTTTATGTCATGCTTTTAATATGATTCTGACATTGTGGAATTCATGGTAATGGTAAATGGATGTAGGGGTACTTTGGATTCTCCAAATTACTTAGTTATGGTTTTGAAAATTATGTTCCCTCAACCTGTTAGTTAAAACACCAATGAGAATGATTTTGTCACATAATTTGACTATTTTTGAAATCCTTGAATTACATAAAAAAGCAACGGAACCTAAATTTGTTTGGTTGTCTTTAAATGTTTTGGAAAGGTGTTGGTGGCCATGGTATTGGTTTAGTTGTAAACTTTGGAGTCAAATTGGTTTAATAGCTTTGGTATGGCATAAAAGGATAGACTTGCAATCTCTAGTTTTGGTATGACGATACCAGTGGTTAATGCCTAATAAGAGACTCTTTGGTAAATGGTTGGAATGTGTAATTAGTTTTAATATGGGCTTAAAAGGAGGGGTATAGAAAAGAAGTGGAAAGTGGAGGTCCCGAGAGGACCAATACTGAAAACTCATGTTTGCCGATGTGAGTTTTAGCCTTGGTGACTGTGTGCATGATATCACACTTTATATTTTGGGAGATGTACTAGTCATCTTAGGTTCTTTGCTCTGATCGTACGGCTAACACTCACTGAAGCCCTTTCAGCTGGGGGAGCTGAACCCATATAGCCCATGGGTGGTTTTAGGACGGCAAAGCTACACAGCCTAGGTTATGGTTTTAAATAAATGCTAAAGCCATTTCCCTTTCCTAGCATGGTATAGATATGTATATATGTTATTGCCTATGGTTAATTGATTTTTTTTAGAATTACTATCATTATTTTATCTTATCCTTGAGTACATGCTAGTGGTCACTCTGCTAACCTTTTTCGGGCATTGTATCCCTACATGATGTAGGAATTGGCTATACTACCATTCCTTTTACTCAGTGATGGAATCGAGGGCAGCTTTGAGTCAGAATGAAAAAGTGAGCTTCCATACTACAAAAGGCTCCATTTCATGCTATGGAATTCTTTTATATTCGTTATATTTGGTTTAGTTTTGGCTATGTTCAGGGGCATATCCCGACCGAATATTATTGATTTTGCATAGAGAATTTGTCAGACTAATATCGGCATGGGTGGTATCGGTATTGGTATAGGCATTGGGGTTGACACCGGTTTGATAATTGGTTGAGGTTGTTGTATTTTGATTATAGACTTCATTTAATGTCTTTAAACTATCATTTTTTATCTTGTTATATGTGTTTGGAATTCATCTGACATAGGGTGTAGGGCAGTTATCGATGGGTAATGGTATTGTCAGCGGTCCTTGTTTGACTTGAGATGCCCAACACAACTAGACCCTAGTTCAGGTCGTGTCATTCTTAGAATGAGTCTTTTCCCCTTCTCACTTATAGGAGAAGCATTTTTATGGTTAGGGAAGTTTCAAAGAAGCTCTATCACAACTTGGAACGAGTTGAGTAGGCAATTCTTGAACAAGTTGTTCCCTCCATCAAGGATGTTGCAGCTCAAGGACAAGATGTATAACTTTAGGCAGTTGTAGTCACAGTCCATATACGAGGCCTGGTTTAGGTTTAACAAGAAGCTGAGCATGGTGCTAAATCATCGTTGTTTGTGACGAGCTTATCAAAGATATTGTATAGAGCCCTGACCATATTCTAGAGCCCTAGAAGACACCATCTCTTGATGATATTTTATGAGACTACATTAGAAGAAAGCTTCGGAGATGTTATATCAGATCTCATTCACTAACCAGGGGTGACAAACTTGGGTGGTTGAGAGGGGATCTAGTACTTATGCTATTGGTGCCTCCTGCAACCTAAGGGCAGTTAATGATATAGTAGCTTAAGAAATTATGTTACTAAGGACTGATTTAGGGGGGCTAGCAAAGAAGTTTGCAGCACTGACTTCTGAGAAAGTGAATGCAGTAGTAGCACAGAGGTCAGCTTCCAAAGAATATGAGTCAGAATTGGAAGAGGATGTTAATTATTTGGATCATCAGATGGCGAGTTTCCAAGCCCAAAGGCTAGGGAACCAAGTTTGGAATTACTATGATAGATAGAGAGACTGTAGTAGAGAGCGAGATGGTGACTGGAGATACAAGGATGACTACAGAAGGGACATAAGTATATTCCATCTAGTAGACAAGATGCAGAATCCAAAATAGAGAAGGTGTTGGATAAGCTGGTGAAAGGTCAAGAAAATCAGGAGACCAACCTTAAGGATATAAAGGATGATATTTCAGGGTTGACCCAAAAGGTCGTCACATGCCACTTCTATCAAGCAGTTAGAGAATGAGTTTGGAAAGATGGCAGTAACTCTAAACCAGTGGCAGCCAGGTACCTTTTCGAGCAACACAGTGAAAAATTTGAGAAATAATGGTCATGTACTTGATATTACCACAAGGAGTGGTAGCACTACTATCGATCCCCCACTACCTTCTATAAAAGTTGCTGATGATGAGACACCTGTTATTAAGCCTGAGAAGGTAATAGGTGATAAAGGTACAGTTATTAAAGATAAAGGTAAGGGTCCAGTTGTTGAGCTAGGAGTCAGACAGATCCCAAGACCTCTCCCACCTTTTCCTTAGCATTGAATCAAAAGAAAGAGGAAGGTGAGTTCAAGCAATTCATTGAGATGCTGAGAGAATTGAGATTGAACATACATTTTCTTGAGGCATTAGAGAGAATGCCTGGATATGCTAAGTTTATAAAATAATTGGTCACAAGAAAGAAAAGAGCGACGTTTGAGGATGTTGATGGTGTGTACCACTGCAGTGCAGTTACAACTAGGTCCTTGGTACAGAAAAAGGGTGATCCCAGAGAATTCACTATAGCATGCACTATTGGATCATCCTGATATACTGGATCCTTTTGTGATTTAGGGGCCAACATTAATTTGATGCCGCTGGACTTATTAAATCAATTTTACTTGAATCCTCTGGAACCAAATTTGATGCGGCTATAATGGTTGACGGCTTAGTGAGGAAGCCTGTGTGAATCTCATTTGATGTGATTGTGAGGGTGGATAACTTTATCTTTTCGGCTAACTTTATCATCTTGGACTGTGACGTTAACACTGAGGTGCCCATTATCTTGGGACAACCATTTATCACCAATGGTAGAGCTATAGTTGACATGGAAAAAGGTGAGCTAGGTGAGCTAAAATTTAGAGTCAACAGTGAGGAGGCGACATTCAACATCTGAAAGTCATGAAGTAGCCAACCGACATGAGAGTGGTGTTGGTGATTGAATGTATTGATGATCCTGGAGGATACTCCTATAGGTATCTTGATGAATTTTGAGTAGTCAAGATACTTGCATCGTGCCGCAATGATAAATTAAGAATTGCATGATAGGCAACCCATGGACTTGTTGGTGAAGTCTAAATAACCAACATAGCCACATCGTGCCACGATGTTAAATCAAGATTTGAGTGGGAGGCAACCCACTATATTTTAGTGTTCACCTTCTTATTGCTTTTGTCTTTTTGTAGGTTTTTAATTCTTGTACCTTACCTTGAATACGGTAAAAACTGCTACATTCATCAATTTCCAGGTAAGGGGGCTATCTGATCAACTCATCATGGTCATAAGTCTCACATGTTGAGTAATAAGTTGAAAAGTTGAAATTTTGAGGATGAAAAGTGGTAAGTTATGGACTTTGGCATCAAAATTTACTTCTGGGACCTAAAGCTTAGGTTGCGGAACCCTAAGTATCTAAAAAATATATTCAAAATACTAAGTCTGGGTTGTAGAAAAGCAGTCCACGATTTTTCCCTGGCACCTGTGCCCATTACCTATGGGCCACAGGTAGTAACTGCACCCAAGACATGACTGTGGGTACAAGCCGCAGGTATAAGCTGCGGCTAGGTCACTTTTTTGGCCAACATTTTAATTAAAATTTTGGGATGACCATCACTTAAATATGACCTAAAATAGGCCCCCCTATATAAAAACATTCTTACCCTTATTCTAACTCATTCAAATCCTCAAAACTTCACTTTTCTATTTGAATTCAAACTTCCCACTTAAAACACCAACTAACCCCACATTTAAGTTAAGGACAAACTATTACTTATTTTAGATACCAACTTGTTCCAAGACGCTAAAAACAAGTTTCAAATTTGGTTTGCTTGACTTCTTCATTATTCACTTTCGAGTCTTCATTAAAGAGGAATGGTTAATAATTAAGCTATCTGTTGTTTAAAGAAGGTAATAAGTGTATTCCATTTAAAGGATATGGAAACTATCATGCTTGTATGTGGGAGCCTTGAAGTATCCTAAAATCATAATGTAGGGACTTGTTTTGGATTAAAATTCTAAGTTTAGGACATATTCGGAAGTTGAACTTGAATAAATCAAAGTAATACCACTTGTTGAGCATGTTTATTTGTTGAAATTCATGATTCTTGATTGATGTGTATACATTGGACTTGTTCCGATTTCAAATAGGTTATCGGGATGTGAAAATTGAGGAAAAAATTGAACTTTTCTATTTTTGAGTTTTCTTCATCTTTGCTATCCCTCACTTTTGTTAGAAACTAACAACTTGTTTTTTAGGTACATATGGCACCTAAAGTGGTGAATAAAAGAAAGGTCGAATCTTTGAGGAGATAGGAAAAGTCTCCCAATCCTAGTGGTTCAGTGGAGAAGTATTCGAGGTAGCAACGTCGAGACACTGCCGCTAGGGTTACATGCAGAGTTATAAGAGGACATACTCACCAGGCTACTAAGTCAGCTGCAGCCCAAACCAGGATGAAGTTCCCAAAGATATCACTCCCACACACTCCTCTACCTAATGATGATGAGGAGGAGGAGACAAAGTCTATGGCTACTCCACAGGTTACTGCTCGGGACCCCTAGTCTGAGAAGGGGTCTCAAGGTTCTTCTAAGGAGGTTCAGCAAGAGCAATCATAAGCAGTGCGCCATTCTGAGAAGGGTATCACCACTCATGTACAATAGACAGAGGTACCCCAGTCTGAGAAGGGTACAACATACGATTCCCATGATGCACAGTCAGAGTAGAGACCCATACCCACATGTATCTCCCAGGGAGTGACAACTGAGGTTGTGTATGGAAGGGATGCTGCATATATTTGAGATTGGCGGTTGTGTTTAGGAGCTAGGCAGGCCTACGATATGTATTTATGAGGAGCGTCGGATTGACTTATTGGGGCTAGAGCATCATAGTTAAGGGAGATATTTGACAGATATCATCTAGAGTGGATGACTAGGTTGCTCAATATTTATAGCCCAGCTATAGTATGAGAGTTTTATGCATCTTACAAAGACACCATATTTCTCTCTATGCACCATCATCCAGGCTTTATCATATTTGCTCGATAGCTACAACTTGGTCACACACTAGTTAGAGAGATTAGAGTTGATATCAGAGATGAAGCTATTTATAGAGACATATTCGACCCAAATTACATCACTCTTATATCTACAGCTGAGTACGACCATAGATTAAGCATCGCATATAATCGATATATTATGCAGGATGCTGAGCACCATCTAAAGAGGGTTGAGATGGTTCGATGGATTATCGATTACATTTTAACACTGGATCATGATACCCCATGGATTGAGGGGCAAGCTATGATCAAGAAGATCCTGACCTTGAAGGCCAAGTTTTGGTTGTTGCTGATTAGATACTAGCTACTACCCACTGATTTAGATAATACATTAACGTAGGAGGGAGCTGCACTAGTTTCCTAGATAATGGTTGGTTATGATATTGACTTTGTTTCCATCCTCAAGCATGAGTTACCTGACAGGTCCTTTTGTGAGCTGACTAAACATCCATTTTCTTGTTATCTAGAGGCTATGTGATTATGCTGGTGTACCTGAGTTACCAGGTAAAGGCGAGATGGTACTTATGATGTGACTACACAGATAAGGACTATGAAGGGTCCGGTACGTCCAAGCACTTCTACAAGATCTAGATAGCAGGAAGCAGTACCACAGGCCCAGTCTGAGGGCTCAATAATTTCTACAGAGCCTGATAACGGACATACAGATGATATAGGTATTAGTGTTTACATAGAGATTTGTGAGAAGAAAGAGGCTCCATATTTGAGTACACAGGGTGTAAGGACACAAGAAATATCTTCTTCAACCTCGGCTTGGACCTTAGAGTCGATTTCTGTATCTACAGAGCTTTCTCGCCCATCCACTATAGCTACTGCGATAGGTATGGTTACTATATCTAGTGAGTTTTTATAGAGCTTAGAGAATAGACAAAGGGCCACAGTTTCTCAGTTGGAGGTTGTCAATACTGAGATAACTACCTTCTTTGGGCAGATGAGATTAGGGTTAGGACTAGATTTGAGCAGGCCGAGGCTAGATGGGAGGATGCTCTGAGAGTCGCACTATCAGAGCCGTGTGCTTATTTTCAAGCATAGATTGATAAGCTGGAGAGATCGGTTACATCCTAATATACAGAGACAGGTTCTCCAGATCTAGTTTAGATAAGGGAGGATTTTAATATCCTACGAGTAGAGGTACACTCTCTTATAGGGATCTGTGTAAAATCTACTCCCTTGATTATACCCCTTGTGATCCAAATATCACCTCCATATTCGTAGAGATACTTTGATTTTTTGGAGGAATAGGAGGAGGTCCCAGCATTTGGGACCAAGAGAGGTAACTTTGATGACTTAAAAGATCCTGATATGACAGAAGAGGAGGCCATTAAAGAGGTCAGTCATGATTCTTTAGATATTGCATTCGTCGACAAGCAGAGGTGTGCATCTATAGTAGACGGTGCATCCACTAGTAGTGCATCGCCTCTGCCAGCAGATATGCCCCTATCCAGGGATAATCCTAATTTAGGAGCACAGAGAATTCAAAGTATGTTCTCACTTCTCTATGTTTTTCTTTGTTTTAGCGCATTAAGGATAGTGTGCAGTTTTTAGTTGGGGTGGGTATACCATGCCACCGCGGGTTTTTGCTGTCGTAATTTTTTTCTGTCGGTTGTGGTATAGTTATAGAACTAAAATATCTAAGATAATTATGTATCGTATTGTTTTTTATATTTTATTTATTTGTCTCGTTGTGTTATTAGGAGATTCATAAGTATTTATGGCATTAGTTATGTTCTAATTAATTTTTTATACCCCTCCAAAATTTTTAGTTTTTAGAACTGTTTATATATATATATGTGAACTTCTTGGATCTTGTTATGGAATTAGGATTATGGACATGATAACCATTTTTTGACAATTCCTTGAACTAGATAGGAAGTAGTTGGTAATATTGACTCTGTGCTCTGTGTCTGATATACTACCTAGTTCCCTTTGTGTGTTAGATTCAGAACTTGCTTAGTTAGTCTTGCCTCGGTTAAAGGATAGTTAGTTATGAAAGGATCATAGGACATTTTTATTATAGTCCACCTTTATCCTAAATGACCTTCCATGAGTGAATTATATCCTTTGATCCCTGTTTTGAGCCTTGAGAGCCTTTTATACTTGGTTTCACCATTCACCTTCCTATTTATAGTACAATGAACCTTCTTTGGCCCTGTCCTTCTTGGACATTATGCACCTCAACATAGGCAAAATGCCTAAATTGAGGGTGGCTATCATAGAGGTGTGTAGTAAAATAGATATGAAAAAGGGTAAAGTAACAAAAACTTAGTAGGGATGGGTATGGTAGAGAAAGAAAAGAAAACTTATGAAAAAAAGGAATAAAAGACTACACCCAACCTGAATGTGCATAAAATAATAAAAGGGAGAAATAAGATGGAATAAAAATAAAATTGGTTAGTAATTGAGACCCCAAAGTTAGTGTAGTGCCAAGTAAGCTAAGTCACTAGATATGTCCATATGTACCATAGCAGCCCCCAAGCCTGCATTACAAGCCAAGAAAAGTCCTATAACTTAACTATCTGAATGTTAAGGTAAAGAAAATAAGGGCAAACCTATGGTACTTGAAATGCATTGACTGAAACATCTTTGTTGAGTGTGAGTGTCTCTTGATCGTCCCTACATTTACATGCATTACTTCGTATGAGTGAGTGGGACATGTTTGTTGTAAGGGCACTTGATTTTTGTTGCTAGCTATTTGCTTGTTTTGGGTAATGTAATTTGTACCTATGAGTGGTTTTTTGTTGCTAATGTAATTCCATAGCTTGATTTCATTGTTTCACAGTGTGGTGCTTCATGTTCATACATAGTTAGATTTTAAAAGAGGTATAGGAAGGAATATTGTGATTTGAATTTAATGTGATCACTGATTGCCTTGAATAGCTTAGATTCTCCTATTTAAGCGTCGTTTTTATTTTGTTGTGCTTTTGTTACCTGAGTACAACAAATGTTCTAAGTTGAAGGTGTTGATGTGCTATACAAATATAGGACATTCAACGTTTAAAACAATGAAAATATGTAAGCTTCTATGTCCTTTTTGTTAGATATGATTCGTATTGGTTATGTTTTGTAGGAAACCATACTTTGGATGCTAAGTTTGTGAAAAGGTGAAAAAGGTGTTTTTGGCTACTTTTGGAGCGATTATGGATGTTTGAAATCATTTTTGGCTTGATCGTGATCAATGCATGTTTGAGAGTCAAAGAAGATCTAAAAAAACTGATTCCCGGCACCTACTAAGTCAACCTATGGACAGCATGTAGACCTACGGACCGCATGTAGACAAAGCAGGTGCCAGAAATCCAAAATCACGAGAGCTGACTTACAGGACTTGGTCTATCCTCAACTGGCAGTCTGTATTTTCTCTATGTGCCAGACCGCAGGAACTACCTGTCTTGTGCTATACTGGAAGTACAGAGAGCAGGTGGCCACCAACCTGGTGTTCTCCTATTTTGTTTGGGCTTTATTTTTATGGTTTTCTCATGAACTATAAATACTCCTTATGTAATTTTTAATAGGTGTTACGCACTTTTGATACTCAAAAATATATTTTGATTCCAAGATCCGTCTTTGATCTTGGATTCTCTAGTATTAACTTCGATTGATTTTTTCAGTTACTGTTATGGGTTTTTATTCATCTTATCATTGTAATTTCATCTATTCTTTCTATTATGAATGTCATTGATTTATTCACAACCATGAGCGGCTATAACCCATAGCTAGGGTTGTGGAAACCCTAGCGAATTGATGAAGTAAGGGAAGTGTGATTGTTGATCTGAACCAATACTAATGGAATGAATTGCTTTATCATCGTTATGATTGATTTCTTAATGGGTGCACACATTAGGATCCCACCTTGATATTGCTACTTTCTCCAAAATAGGAGTAGTGACTAGGAAAAGATAAAGACAACAAGAATTTTGAGTTTAACTATAGATCCATGATTTTAGGTTCTATCTATGTAATATGGTTAGGTTTATCTAATAACTAGAGACTCAAAAGGTAATAACTAACTGGAATCAATATAAGGGTTAGTAGTGCGATACCTTAAGACTCAAAAGGTAAAGGGTGAAATCCTTATACTCATTCAAAAGACTATAGAAGGTACATAACTTATCGATTCTACATGCAAGGTGTTGGATTGGTTCAACAACGCACGATAAGCCTACGGAGTGGAGAAGCTAGAGGGAATACAATCGTAGTGTTCACTTATGACTTATTTTAACCAAGTTAATATCGTTCTATGCTCGAGATTACTACAAACAAATCTCCCTATTTAATTTTTGTGTTTTGTCCATAGACTACACACACTAAGATTTGCAAGTCCACGTAACCCCTTGGGATTTGACCCCAACCTTAGTTGGGTTACTATATCTTAACTGCGACCTTACCATCATCTAAAAGGTGGTGTTGGTTGGACGTCATCAAATGCCTCGATCCCCTTTGTTCATTAAATCAAGATGGAGGAATGCCTCGACCTCCTTTAGTTTATCAAATCAAAACATAGCCAACAACGCCTTCAAAATCCATGCCCATTGTTTAATCATTTATGCAATGCAATAGTATAGGTGTGTTATTTAAACCAAATGACGATTCCATAATTAAAAGCCATTTACACAAGTGGGTTCAGGGAATACAATTGTTCAAAACCAATTTGAAAGTTCAAAACATCAATTTGGGGGATTACCTAGACCCCCATTCCAATTCCCACGCCCATGCACCCTATTAGTTCAAAAACAATCAATCCAAAGCATGAACAACTTATCAACGTGATGGGAAAACAATTCAAGAATCACCCATTCCAAAACCCTCAACCCTTGTCAAAACCACATTCAAATCCATACAATTAAATAATTTAAAATACATGTTTTTCATAAGTTTAGATTTGGGGAAGATTAACATGCCTGAAAAGATCACATATATGGAGAAAAATCACCCTCGAGAGCCCTAATTGACCAATTTCTTGGAAACCCTAACTGTTCTTAACATTGCGGATTTGAGAGATTTTGAGAAGTTATTTTGATTTATTTCAGAGTAATAATGATACCCTAAAGTTGTTTTAAGTCATCGGTCACAATTGGGAAAGAGAGGAAATATACAAAGTGCCCTTAATTAAAAAGATGAAAAACTATTGCCAGTGACTACGGGTCACTATACGACTCGTAAGGATTCACTATGACTCATCACCATGAGTCGTAGTCAAGGCAGTAGCTCAGGGATCCTTCATTGGTTACCTTATGAGTTCCACACTACGACTCGTGTATAGACCATACTACCCATAGGGACCTTATTGTACCCTGAGTAGAAACTTGGGCCATCACACTGGTTTCATTACAGAAGGCACTCTACAACTTGTAAAGAGTCCATACGACTCGTTAGGAACCACTCCTAGCCAGAGTAGTAACAAAGGGGATCTTTCCCCACCTTACAATCGTAGGAAGAATCGTAAGTTGGGTAGTGAGTTCAAGACTCAGAAATTTTTCAGGCACCAAAATCTAGGGTGCTACACTCTCCCCCTAGGATCATTCATCCCTGAATGATGATACAAGGCATCCATTAGCACGATTCGACATAGAACATAACTGCACTTACCTTTAAAAAGACAAAAAATAAAGATATTAAGGAATACACATACCTCAAGCACTACTATCCAAGGTGTAAAACAGGAATTGATATTTGAAATTCATTTCCTCTTTGGCTTCACAAGTAGCTTCTTCAACCTTATGATTTCTCCATAGCACCTTAACCGAAGCCACATCCTTTGTCTACAACCAACAGACTTGCCGATCTAGATTCGCAATCGAGACTTCTACGTAAGACAAGGAATCCAACACCAACACTCTCCAAATGAACAACCAAGGAAGGATCACCCACACACATACCCAAATGTAAACATAAAAGATAGGATGAATAGAATCCAACTTAGTCGCCAGCTTCAACTTATAAGACACATGCCCACTCGCCTCAAGACATGAAAGGGACCAAGATATCAGGGACTAAGCATCCCCTTCATTCAAAATCGTATCACCCCCTTTATGGGAGATACTTTCAAGAACACCAAATCATTCATATTAAACTTCAACTCCCTATGCCTTGCATCCACATAGGACTTTTGGCGGCTTTGGGCGGCCCTAGGTATATCTCGAATCACCTTCACCTTTTCCATGGCTTGCTAAACCAAGTCAGGACAAAATAACTTACCCTCACCAACCTCAAACCACTAAATAGGAGAGCTATACTTCCTACCATAAAGGGCCTCTAAGAGATCCATCCCAATACTGGAGTGAAAACTATTATTATACATAAACTCTATGAGAGGCAAATGAAAAACCCATCTACCACAAAAACCGAGCAGAAAAGACCATAGTACATCTTTCAAAGTCTGAATCATTCTCTTCGCTTGACCAGTCATTTGAGGATGAAAGATGGTGCGAAGGTTCACCTTAGATCCCAAACCATTCTGAAAAGAATGCCAGAAATAAGACGAGAACTGTGTTCCGCAATCAGATATAATAGAGATAGGCACACCATGAAACTTGATGATTTCCTAAATGAAAAGCTTAGCATAATCCTCCTCTAAATAAGTCGTCTTCGCTTACAAGAAGTGAGCAGACTTAGTCATCCTATCAATAATGACCCAAATTGAATTAAATTGTTTCAAAGATTGCGCAACACCAGTAACGAAATCCATATTAATCACCTCCCACTACCACACATGCAACTCAATCTCATGAGACAATTGTCAGGCCTCAAGTCTTCAACCTTCACTTGTTTTCACACCATACACTTGGCCACAAAATTTTCCATATCCCACTTCATGTTATTCCACCAATAGATCTCTTTCAAATCATGGTACATTTTCGTCAAACCTGGATGAACAATGTATGTTGACCCATGAGCCACGCCAAGATCCTCTCTCACATCTTATCAATAACGAGAACATATAATCTACCTCGGTCCCTCAAGATACCATTACCAATCTCAAAATCCATCACCTTCTGTTAACCCACGTCATCCTTGGTTCTCACCAGAATAGAATCTAAAACCTATTTTTCCTTTACCTCAGCACACAAAGAGGACTTCACCACCTCTTGAACAATTACACCACACTCTTCAGATTCTAAAAGACAAACTCCAAGATTAGCCAACTAGTGAATAACCTTCACCAACCTTCACTTGATGAACTCCAAGACTGGCCAAACGGTGAATATCTTTCACAAACCCTCGCTTTACCTTATCAATATGAGATAAGCTCCCCATACATAACCTGTTAAAAGCATCAACAACTATGTTAGCTTTACCTGAATGATAATGAAGACTCATATCATAGTCCTTGACAACTTAAACCATCTTCATTGCCAGAAATTTAACTCTTTCTGAGTGAACATGTACTACAAACTCTTATGGTATGAGAAGATATCAATATGAATCCCATATAGGTAATAGAGCCAAATCTTCAAAGCAAAGACTACTGCCAATAACTTTAAGTCATGAGTCGAATAGTTCTTCTCATGCACCTTCATCTGCCCGGAAGCCTATGCAACAACCTTGCCCCGCTGCATCAACACACAATCCAGTCCTACACGGGATACATCAAAATAAACAATAAAGCAATCAGTACCCTCAGATAGGGTCAAAACTGAAGTAGAAGTCAATTTATCCTTCAACTTCTCAAAACTATCCTCACAAGTGTCAGACCATAGAAACTTTACCTTTTTCAGAGTCAACCTAGTCAATGGGGCATCAATAGAAGAAAAACTTTCCACAAAACCTCCTATAATAATCAGCCAAGCCCAAGAAGCTCTAAATATTAATTGGAGTCGTGGGTCTAGGCCACTTCATAACCACCTCAACTATTTATGGATCCACTATGATCTCTTCACTAGAAATAACATGACCAAAAAAAGTAACAGAATTCAACCAAAACTCATACTTCAATAATTTAGAATACAAATATTGATCCTTAAGGGTTTACAACACTATACAGAGGTGATCGACTTGATCCTCCTGACTCTTAGAATAAACCAAGATGTAACAATAAACATAATGATGAATAAGTCCAGAAACTGATGAAAAACCTAATTCATAAGATCCATAAACGTTGTCAATGCATTAGTCAAACCAAAGGACATCACCAAAAACTCAAAATGATCGTACCGTGTTTGGAAAGAAAACTTAGGGATATCTACCTCCCTAATCTTAACTAATGATAACCCAACCAAAGGTCAATCTTAGAAAAGTACTTCGCACCCTGCAACTGGTCAAACAGGTCATCAATCCTAGGAAAAGGATATTTATTATTCATTGTCACCTTATTCAACTGGCATTAATCTATACATATTCGAAGGGACCCGTCTTTCTTATGCACAAAGAGTACCGGAGCACCCATGGGGAAAAACTAGGACGAATAAGACCCTTATAAAGAAGATCTTTAAATTGCTCCTTAGGTTTTTTCAACTCGATTGGAGCTATTCTACAAGGAGGGATAGAGATGGGACAAGTGATCAGGAAAAAAATTGATCCCAAAATTAATTTCCCTATTGGGAGGGACACTAGGAAGATCATCAGGAAACACTTTGGGAAACTCACAGATTATAGAGACATATGACAAGGAGGGACCCTAAAAATTAGAATCTTTAACCTAAACCACGTGACACATATACCCCTTGGAAATCAATTTTTAGGCTCTAAGATACGAAATGAACCTTCTCTTAAGCACTAAGGAACTACCTTCCCACTGAATTAATGGCTTATTCGAGAATCAAAAACTGACCCTTTGTGTCCTACAATCAAGATATGCATAGCACGAATGAAGTCAATACATCCCCAAGATAACATCAAAATCTAACATCTGTACATCTATCAAATCTACCTATCATAGAGAGTTACAACGCAACCCCTATAAAATCTTCTAGCCATAATAGAGTCATCAACTGGGGTAGACACAGAAAAAGAATCAGTAATACATTCAAAATGAATAGCCACATAAGGGGTCACATAAAAAAGGTAGATCCAAGATCTAGCAAACAATACACATCGTGCGATAAAATTTTTAGCATACCTATAACAACATCAAGAGAGGCCTTAGAGTCTTGACGGGTGGTAAGTGCATAAAGACAGTTCTGACCAGTGTCAAAGCCTAAAGTAGAACCCTTTGGTGCAGGAGCTGAAGAAGAAGCAATCGTGACCTCATTTTTGAGTCATGATGGCATCTACTACAACCTACTAGAAGGTAAGCCGACACTGTAACCTGAAGCTAACGCAATAGGTTACCTTAGTGGAATCATCCAACATGGACCCTATATAGGAACAAAATATAACAATATTCCACAAATAAAAAAACTAACATTTGAATACCAAACCCATGACCTGATAATATAAGTAATAGAGCAACTCTAAATTCAACAACAAAAATTACAAATCAAAGTCTTATAAACTTAAATAGTCTTATACAATTGTCTAGAATACAAAAGACAAAGTGAGGATAGAAGGAAAAGAGGGCAACTCAAAATCCAAGAGCTCACCCTATCTCCTGATGATCAATATAGCATGACCCCGACTCAATGGCAGCAACTAGAACTCGGGACTGTACCAAAAAGGTACAGAAGTGTAGTATGAGTACCAAAACACAGGTACTCAGTAGGCATCATCGGCCGACTGAGCTAAATTATAATATAAAGATGATATAAGGTAAGACAATAACTTAAGGTATAGGATCGAACCTAAACCTTTTTCGATATCACTGTATAAAATAACTAATCTACTGAGGCAATAGCATAACGTATCATACCAATATATGCCATAATCTTCATATAAATGAGTAATAATTTCAAAAGTGTAAAGCCATATATAAATATAATAAAAACCATGTATTTACTATAATCAACACCAACCATCATAGATTATAAATCACAAGAACTTACCACGATATCCCAACCACTGGGAAGTACCCGCAAAAGAACACAACAAAGAACTCATCACGACATCCCATACTATCGGAGAGTACACCAAAAGAATGCAAGACAAAAACTTATTACGATGGCCCATACTACTGCAGAGTACACCACAAGATCAATCCATTAATATATCAAGGCACAACTACACAAGCAACTCACCAAAGCTTTGGGTTGCACAGTCCCACCATGGCCTCGTATCGAGATCTACAATCATTATCAATACCGCAATTTAGCACAACAAAACCAATATCACCATAGCATAGTTATATAGTTACTTATTCTCTATTTTATTAATGAACTCCAAGTCTAGTCTATAGTTTCTAATATCCGTATCCATGAAACACTAGTCTACAAGTCTTATAGTTTACTAGTCATCAAATAAGTAAAAGCTACAAGTTACCAACACTATTATTTATTCACCTATATCATAGCCATTTTCTAGTTAGCATTCACATTATATAAGTCGTTAATTAAGCCACCACAGTATCACATGCTAGGTATCAACTTAAATATTCAACATACAATACTATGTCCAATATCATTAGGCATGTTACAACCTTACGAACTAGTTTCCATATTTTAACCAAGAAAGGTCCATCAACAAATTTGATAGGCTTCTAATTAGCATTAACCCAATAATAGAAAAAAATTACATCTAATTACTGATTAAAGTCGACAAGCGTCACACCTCTTATTTAGTGATTAGTGCAAAAGAATCATTTATAATCTATCAAGGAAGGCATCATGTCTCGAGTACACCAACGCTTTAGCCATATACAGCATGACCTCATATATATACATGCACTTATATAAAGTTGCCCCACACGGCATATTAATACCATTACCTCGTACGGATACACCGGGTATCATAATAATATTAATATATCCTCTGGACTTACCAGGTATCATCATAACATCAACATATCCTCTGGATTCACCGGGTATCATCATACATCATTACCTCTTTTGGATTCACCAGGTATCATCATAAAATCAACAAATCCTCCGAATTCACCAGGTATTATCCTAACATCACATATCCTTTGAATTTGTCGGGTATCATTATAACATCATTACCTATTTTGGATTCACCGGTTATCATCATAACATCAACATATCCTCTGAATATCATCATAACATCAAAATATCCTATAAATTCATCAGTTATTATTATAACATCAACATATCCTCTGAATTCACCAATATCATCATAACATCATTACCTCTTCTGGATCAGCGGGTATCATCATAACATCAACATATCCTCCAGATTCACCGGGTATATGAATCCATATACATAGCCAAATTAATAAACATACACAAGTTCATAATAATAGAGTAATAGGAATGTAAGATATATATACCATCCTAGTTTACTAGTAATCATCACTACATAATATGAGTATAAGTATAAGCATGAGCATTCATATGATATACATGATCAACACCTTTCCAAGGCAATCCATACATGGATACAAGATAATTAATCAAGTATACACATTATCCAACCATCGACCATATGTATAATATGACAACCACGTTCAACTATTATAATCTTAACAATGTAATTTAGATGTTCATCAAGTATCTAGGTCTCTAAGGAATTTCATAGTTCAAGCTTAAGACGGGTCAAGTCCCACTCCTAAATCCCAAGAATGCCCAAGTGCTATCGCACGACTAACTTCTACCCAGAATTAGGCTAAGTTATATAAATCACACCTTAAGGGCTTCTCAATCCTTACTAAGCCTATAGGAGAAATCTTCTTCAAGCATTCTTTTTAAGTCAACCCAAAATCGAGGTCATTTCCTAACTAAGCAATTCCTATGTCAACATACCCTTAAGGTTAAGGAGCAACATCATTCTCATCAATTTGAGCAAATAAAGTGTTCTCCTACTATTAAAGAGACTGCTAGTAGAACTATCCAATATTCTAGGCTACAAGTCAAGCATCACCCTTTGCAAGTTCAATAACCTACAAGAATCAACAAATCCCAACTATCACCATTTAACCATTTATCATCTACCCTACCCAATCTTACAAGATATCAACTATTATACTATAATCAAGCTCAATCTAACTACAAGTAATCCTAACCTACCTTTAGTCCAAGAAACTCACGAGCCAACAAACTTTGCCTTTTCTTTTCTCTTCTTCCATGAGCCAAGCTATCAACAACATAATCTAAGCATCAAAACAGGAATAACAACAACCAATATGGCAACATTATTCCATGGGTCAAAAATGACATCGAAACCCTCAAGTGGGTTCCACCTTTAAAAAATGAGTTTCTATGACCAACCCATTACTCACATATCATTAGGGAGTTATAACCCTCAATTAATTTTGAGTAAATCAATCACATTTGGGGATCAATTTAAGTCTTAATACCTTAAGGGTTTTGGGTCTAGAATTCAAGAAATCATTACCACACTAGAAGGAGTCTTAACTTAGATTCGTAGCAAAAAATTGATTACACAAGTTATCGAAGCTCCTAATTAACCCACAAGACTCACTTTGAAGATTTACACTCTATTAGGGTTTATAGTTTAAGGGGGAGGCATAAAATGTCCAAAATTTTGGGCAAGACAGTCCTTAAATAGGCTCCATCTAGGTCTTTAGTAGCACGGTCACACCCCCTACTTGGCCGCAGTTGTGGTGCCATATTTGCGCATCACCTTCCACGGTCGCAGTATCTCTCCCTATGTCAGGCATGGATAAAGTTTTGAAATTGGTTTCCACCTTCATCCAATACCTTAAGATTCATTCAGAGTCCAATTCAAACAAATAATATATGTACCACATAGATTTTGATGTTACAGATGCGTTGGCAAAGTCGGATTTTGCATTTAAGGTCATTATACTAAAGTTTTTGCTTGCTGGTCAATTAGGACCAACAAAGACTTTAAATTGAGAAAGTTGTTTTAAAAAACAAATGAACCACCAGGTAATCGATCTATCGGTTCCGACAAGTCACTAATGACTTGAGGAGGCTATGGAGAATATCTATCGGCCAAATAAGCAAGAATACAAACAATGAACTGAAGGGTCATTACAACATCCACTACTAAGGAACTTTTATCCCCAAAAGTTTAAGGCAAGATAATACATAAAGTATCTAACAAATGAGGGCACTGGGCTCGTATCTCACTCTCGATCTCCCAAGTAACCTTCTCTACTGGGTAATGCCTCCACTAGACCTTGATCACCAAAATCTCCCTAGTCTGCAGTCGCCTCACATCACTAGCCAAAACTAATATGCGCTCTTTCACAAAGGTCAACTGATCATCCAACTAGATAGAGTCCCATCTACGTACATGAGAAGGATCAAGAATATACTTCCACAACATATAGAAATAAAAAACTGAATAAACAACGACAAAGCCTGGAGGTAAAGACAACTCTTAGGCTACCTTGCCAACTATACGGAGGATCTCAAAAGGACCAATATAGCAAAGGATAAACTTACCCTTCCTCCAAAATCTCATCACACCTCTCATAGGTGAAATATGAAGAAACATATGGTCACCAACTCCGAATCGCAAGGAATGGAGTCTGCAGTCATCATAGGCCTTCTACCTACTCTGGGTTGCTCTCAGTTAATCCTGAATCACATTGACTCTATCCAATGAGTCCCAAAGCAAATCTGTACCACAGGGTCTAATCTCAGAAGTCTCAAATTATCCTATAGGAGAACGACATCTCTTACTATATAAAGACTCATAAGGCACCATCTTAATACCGGAATGATAAGTGTCATTATTGGAGAACTTTGTCAATACTAATTGCTGATCCCACTGGCCTTCAAAGTCCATAACACAGGCTTAGAGCATACCTCAAGCACCTGAATAGTCTATTCATACTAACAATCTGTCTGTGCATGAAAGGTCGTACTCAAATCCACTTGAGTACCCAACTCTACCTGAAATTCTCTCCAAAACCATGAAGTAAATATAGAACCACATTCTAATAAAATAGACACATGGATGCCATGCAAACGAACTATCTCTTGGACATAAATTTGGGGTAATCTCTCAGCATTGAAGGTCATCTGAATAGGAATAAAATGTGCCAACTTGGTCAAATAATCCACAATAACCCAAATTCCATCATTACCATGGGAAGTTTGAGGCAAACTACTAATGAAGTCCATGGTAATCATTTCCCATTTCCACTCGGGAATGGGCAATCTCTAAGTTAATCTACCTAGACACTGATACTCGGCCTTAAATTCTGAAAACACAGGAAATGAGCCACAAAGTCTGCCATATCTTTCTTTATATCATCCCACCAATAAAGATGCCTCAAGTTGTTATACATCTTGATTATACCGAGATGAATAGAATATCAAGAGTTGTGAGCCTCATGCTGAATTGATTAAATCAAGTCATCAAGTTGGGGAACACAAATGCGACCCTAAAATCTTAAGATACCCTTAGAATCTATAGTGTGTCTTCCATACTCACCACCCACTACTCGATCACGAAAAGGTACAACTTATTATCCTCAAACTAACGGTCCTGAATCTTCTCAACTAGTGACGACCTTGCCTCAACATAAGCCAAAATCCTTGTAGGATCTAAAATATCAAGGTGAATCGTCAAATTGGCTAAGGACTGGATGTCCTATGCCAAGGGCCATTGAGAAACTAATATACATGACAAAATACCCATACTTACCGCCTTGCGACTCAAGGCATTTGCCATTATATTTGCCTTACCCGAATGATACAAAATAAAAATATCATGGTCTTTTAGCAACTCCATCCACCTACGCTAGCGACCATTAAGCTCTCGATGGGTCATAAGATATTGAAAACTATGATGATCAGTGAAAATCTCATAATGCAAACTATGCAAATAATGCCTCCAAATCATGAGTGGGGTAGTTGGCTCAAGCACCTTAAGCTATCTAGAAACATAAGCAATGACACGACTATGTTGCATCAAAACACATCCAAGACCAACACCATATTCATCACAAAGCACTGTAAATCCCTCGCCCTCGACTGGAAGAGCTAATACGAAGCCAAAGTAAGATAATCCTTTAGCTTTCCAAAGCTCATCTCACACTACTTAGACCATCAAAAAGGAACTTTCTTTCGGGTAAATCTAGTCATAGGGGCTGAAATGGTAGAAAATCTCTCAACAAAATACCTATAATAACCAGCCAAACCAATAAAATTGTAAACCTTAGCCGGAGACGTAGGTCTTGCCTAATCAAGAATCGTAGAAATCTTAGTCGGGTCTACCATAATACCCATCTTGGACACCATATGTCCAAGAAAAGACACTGACTCAAGACAAAACTCACACTTGGAGAACTTCGCAAAAACCACATGCTCTCATAAAACCTAGAGCACAACCCTCAAATGTTGTGCAGGTCCTTACTACTCCTCGAGTACACAAGAATATCGTCAATGAACACAACAATAAAAGAGTCTAGATAAGGTATGAACATATGGTTCATTAAGTCCATAAATGTGACAAGGGCTTTAGTCAGCCTAAAAGACATCACCAAAAATTCATAGTGACCATAGTGGGTTCAAAAGGCCGTCTTTGGGATTTCCTCAGCCTGAACCCTCAGCTGATGATAATCGGACCTCAAACCTATCTTAGAAAACATGGTTGTGCCCTGAAACTGGTCGAATAAATCATTAATGAAAGGTATAGGATAACGATTTTTCACCGCCACTTTGTTAAGATTTCTATAATTAATGCACATTCGCATTGAACCATCTTTATTCTTTACAAACAAAATAGGGGCTCTGTATGAGGACATACTCAGGTCAGGTGCAGGAATAGGGTTCTAGGGAGGCACATCGTAATCCCTAAATAGGGGAACATCATGAGGCTATATCTCAAAATGCTCCTCACATTCTACTGAAGCATGTGTCCTAGGCATTTGCAAAAGAGTAAAGTCAACAGAATATCCAACAAACCAACTCTAAGTCTTAGGATGATATGAGTGAAAGAATTGAAGGACTCCTAAGAATGTCCTATAGTTTCTTGAAGATAGGAAACGGGTTTCAACATTCTGATCTGCAAGACTCTATTAGACACTTGCTCTTGTACCAATAATATCGGTGAAACCTAGGCTCTGATACCAATTTGTCACGACCTAATTTCTGAGTCATCATGTCACCAACTACAACCCACCAGTAGGTAAGCCAACACCGTAAACCAGAGCTAATGAAATGGGTTACCTTGGTGGAATTATTCAACATTGACCCTATATAGGAACGCAATATAAAAACAATATTCCACAAATAAAACAACTAACATTCGAATATCAATCCCATGACCTGATAATATAAGTAAAGGAACAACTATAAATTCAATGTGAAAAATTACAAGTCAAAGTCTGATAAACTTAATTAGTTTTATACAATTGTCTCGAATACAAAAGACAAAGTAAGGATAGAAGGGAAAGGGAAAGCTAAAACTCCTAGAGCTCACCCTATCTCCTAAAAATTAACACAGCATAACGCTAATTCAACGGCAGCAACTAGAACTCGGGTCTGCACCAAAAGGGTATAGAAGTGGAGTATGAATACCAAAACATGGGTACTCAGTAGCCATCATCGGCCGACTTAGCTAAATAATAATATAAAGATGATATAAGGTAAGATAATAACTTAGAGTATATTCATAGGATCAAACCTGAATCTTCTTCGATATCACTATGTAAAATAATTAATCTACTAGGGCAATAATATAACGTATCAAACCAACATAATCATCATACAAATGAGTAATCATTTTAAAAAGTGTAAAGCCATATATATATGCAGTAACAACCATGTATTTAGCAAAATTAACACCAACCATCATTACAATATAAAACACAAGAACTTACCATGATGTTCCATACCACTGGAAAGTACACGCAAAAGAACATAACAAAGAAATCATCATGGCATCCTATACCACTGGAGAGTACACCAAAATATCAATCCATCAATATATCAAGGCACAACTACACAAGTAACACACCAAAGTCATAGGTTGCATATTCCTGCCATGCCCTCTTACCGAGGTCTACAATCATTATCAATACTGCAATTTAGCATAAATAAATCGATATCACCATAGCATAGTATATAGTTACTTATTGGTTATTTCATTGATAAACTCCAAGTCTAGTCAAAAGTTGCTAATCTCCATATCCATGAAACACTAGTTTAAAAGTCTTATATTTTACTAGTAATCAAATAAGTAAGAGCTACAAGTTACCAATACTATTATTTATTCAACTATATCAAGGCCCTTTTCTAGTTAGCACCCTTATTATATAAGTCATCAATTAAGCCACCACGGTATCACATGCTAGGTATCAACTTAACTATTCAACATACAATACTAAGTTCAATATTATTAGGCATGTTACAAACTTAACGACTAGTTTCCACATTTTAACTAAGGTCCATCAACTAGTTCGCTAGGCTTCTAACCTACAAGTCATAGTCATTTGTAAGAGATAACTAGTTGTCAAATAAGACACTTTACTAAGCAAAATTCTATAACATAACCATTAATTCAAGTCAAGTAGATTTACTAGTTGAGCCTTTGGTTCTACACAAGATTACGCATACCAATTTCCCTTAAACAAATAATAGCCACAAATTACCGCTAGTTACCAATTAGAGTTGACGAGGGTCACACCTCTTATTTAGTGATAATTGATGAAGAATGATTAATAATCTATCAAGGAAGGCATCATGTCTCGAGTACACCAACGGTGTAGCAACACATGGCATAACCTCATATATATACATGCACTTATATAAAGTTGCCCCACATGGAATCATAAAATCATTACCTCTTCCAGATTTATTGAGTATCATCATACCATAAACATATCATCCGGATTCACTGGTTATCATCACAATATCAACATATATTGATTTACTATATATTATTATAACATTATTACCTCTTTTGGATTCACTGGATATCATTATAACATCAACATATCCTCTGGATACATCGGGTATTATCATAACATCAACATATCCTATGAATTTTCTGGGTATCATTATAACATCATTACCTCTTTTGGATTCACCGGGTATCATCATAACATTAACATATCCTCTGGATTCATCAAGTATTTTCATAACATCAACATATCCTCCAAATTCATCGGGTACCGTAGTAACATCATTACCTCTTCTGGATTCACCGAGTATCATAACATCAACATATCCTTCAAATTCACTAGGTATTATCATACCATTACACATCCATCATGACAACAACATATATCCACATACATAGCCAAATCAATAAACATACACAAGTTCACAATAATAGAGTAATAGGAATGTAAGATACATATACCATCCTACTTTACTAATAATCATCACCATATAATATGAGAATAAGTATGAGCATAAATATTCATATGATATACATAATCATCACCTTTCCAAGGCTATCCATATCATGGATACAAGATAATCAATCAAGTATACACATTATCTAACCATCAACCATATCCATAATCTGACAATTGGGTTTAACCATTATAATCTTAACAACGTAATTTAGATGTTCATTAAGTATCTAGGTCTCTAAGAGATTTCATAGTTCAAGCTTAAGGAGGGTCAAGTCCCATCCTTAAATCCCAAGAATGCCAAAATGTTATCACAAGTCTAACTTCTACCCAGAATTAGGCTAAGTTATCTAAATCACACTACAAGGGCTTATCAATCCTTACTAAGCATATAGGGGAAATCTTCTTCAAGCATTCTTTCTAAGTCAACCAAATATAAAGGTCATTCCCTAACTAAGAAATTCCTTGGTCAACATACCATTAAGGTTAGGTTGCAACATCATTCCCATCTATTTGAGAAACTAAAGTGTTCTCCTACTATTCATAAGACTACTAGTAGAACTATACAAGGTTCCATACTATGGGTCAAGCATCACCCTTTGCAAGTTCAATAACCTATAAGAATAAACTAATCCCAAATATCACCATTCAACCATTTATCATCTAAAACTTGCCCAATCTCACAAGATATCAACAATTATACTATAATCAAGCTCAATATAACTACAAGTAAGCCTAACCTATATTGTGTCCAAGAAATTCACGAACCAACAAGCTTTGCCTTTTCTTTTCTTAAAGCTTCTTCCATGAGCCATGCTATGAACAACACAATCTTTGAATAAAAATAAGAATAATAACACCCATTATGGCACCATTATGCCATGGTTCAAAAATGCCATCAAAACCCCCAAGTAGGTTCCACCTTCGAAAAATGAGTTTTCGAGGTCAACCCATTACTTACATATCATTGGGGAGCTATAACCCTTAATTAATTTTGAGTAAATCAATCACATTTGGGGATCCATTTAAGTCTTAAGCCCTTAAGGGTTTTGGGTCTAGAATTCAAGAAATCCATACCAAACTAGAAGGAATCTTACCTTAGATTTGAAGTGAAAATTCAATTACACAAGTTATCCAAGCTCTTAATCAACCCACAAGACTCACTTTGAAGAAGTACACTCTATTAGGGTTTATAGTTTAAGAAGGAGGCATAAAATAGCCAAAATTTTAGGCAAGACTGCCCTTAAATAGGCTTCATCTTGGTCTCGAGTAGCACTATTGCTCCCCCTGCTTGGTTGCAGTTGTGTTACCTTATTAGTACCTCACCCTCCATAGTCGTAGTATCTCTCCCTATGTCAGGCATGGCTAAAGCTTCAAACTTGGTTTCGAGCTTTAGCCAATGCTTTGAGATACATCCACAGTCTAATTTGAACAATAATATATGAAAGCACATAGATTTCAATGTTCTAGACGTGTTGGGAAAGTCAAATTTTGCATTAAGTTCATTTTGCAAGAGTTTTTGTTTGGTTGTCAATTTGGACCAACGAAGACTTTAAATTGAGAAAGTGGTTCTAAAAGCCAAACGAACCGCTAGGTAACTAATCTATCAGTTCCAATAAGTCACTAATGACTTGGGGTAGCTATGGAGATGCTCCATTGACAAAATAAGCAAGAATACAGACAATGACCTAAAGGGTCATTATAGGAACCTTATTATCCCCAATAGCATCATCGTCGGAGGGATAGTTGCTCTAAATATGGCCCAGCTACTCATATTTGAAACACTTATTTCTTCCCTCATCATAAAAACCATGGTGAAACTGACCATAAAATTTGCAAAGATAATATGACGGAGCTGACTGAGCCCCGCTAGCCTGAGATTGGACATCTTATGTCGTAAACCTACTAATTCTCTGAAAGTGGTGATCACCGAATGGCTTAGGATATAGAGCACTAGCCGTAGAATATAAAGCATAATTTCCCACCTCTTTTAAGACCATTACCTGCCATCTCTACCACTATTCTACTAGACCTCACCTTGCTTAAAATACCTGGACCTCTCACTTTGCTTTTCCCCTATTTTGGCTTGTCTCTTCTTTTTATCCTCAACCTGTTGCAAATACACCATAAGCTTAGAGATATCCATATCACTATTCAATAATTCGGCCTTGCACTCTAGCACCAAGTATTGAGATAAACCCAAAGCACACTTTCTTATCTTAGCCCTCAAGCTAGACACCAGCTATAGAGCATAATGGGACAACTAATAAAATTTTAGGGCATACTCTTTCATAGTTATCCTACCCTATTTTTGTCAAAAACTCTTCAGCTTTGTCCTTCCTCAACTCTTGAGGAAAGAAATGGTCCAGGAAGGCACCCAAAAACTCATCCCAAAGTGCCAACTCTGCATCATCACCCCTAGACTAGTCCCACTCCTTATACCACTAATATTCCATATAATCAACTGATATACAACAAATTCCACACCCTCAAAGTCAGAAGCATGCATAACTCAAAAAAATTTCTCCATCTCATCTCTGAATCTTTGAGGATATTTCTCAACCTTAGAGTCAGTAAAGGTCCAGGGATTGAGCCACATAAACTTCTCAACTCAAGTAACCTCAGAAGAACTCACAACAATACCAACAGGACCCAACTGATATGCCTGAGATGTCACCAACTAGGTTAGAAGATAATTAGATCAACAAAACCCAACATTGGAAATGTCTCCTTAGGGAAGTGAGGAATGATCATCATCATCTCGAGCAGCCTAAGAAAGACTAGTAAGGATTGGTAGAACCTCACATGGGGTAGTAAAATCATGAGATAGAGCCCTAGACCTGGTCTAAACTCTATAAGTTGGATGAGTTCCATCCATATTACCCTCAAGTGGGATAGAAAAAGTTCCATGAGCATCAGATATTTAGGGAGGAATGGTCTAAAATGTGAACAAATGGAGATTAGAGGAGTTTTAATACTTAAAGTCAATAGCCTAAAAGTAGAACACAAGAAAGGGAAACATTCCTAAATAACTCATAGTTTCAGCCTCATAAATGTGGCATGCAATACTCCTATGAAAGAGACTCTACCTGACACAGCTTTGTGGATACTCAATTAACCATGAACCTAGGATCTAATACCAACTTTGTCATGACCCAAACTAGGGTTTGGATGTGATGGGTATCTCAAGTCAATCGAGGATCGGAGACCACCCCCTTTGCCTAGCCAAAGAGAATATAACGCATCAATCAAAGGCTAAATTTTAAACATATAAAAAGATAAAAACTAATAAGTTGAAAGACATATAAGAGTGTCAACATTAATACCCAATCCATATTAATATCCATAAATCCTCTTTACTAGAAAATAACCTACGTCTGGACATGCCCCCGACCCTAACAATGACATTGTAAGTGTAAATATACAGTCTTGAATTTGAATTTATGGAACAAAAATTGATGAAATGATCAAGTCTTCTGGAGAATGGAAGCTCACCACTTCACTATAATGACTGGCTCTGAGATCACCTATCACTGCATAGGAAATGTAGAAGTGTCTTCAGACCCTATATCGCATGGAGATATAGCATCCAAAGATAGTTAGTAGGGTAAGAACTAGTATGTAAATTAGGGTAAGGCTAAAATAAAGTTAATAAAAATTTCAATTCCAAACTTATTGTACATGTTCACATACATGCATACATATATAAAATAGATATTAGGGTAGGAACAAGGTTTATCATGATAGTAAATTATAATCTTGGACAATATAGCTCAACCATCATAAATAGGTACCCACGAGCTATATGGGTTTATCTACCTCTGCTGAAAGGGCCCTAATACAGGTTAGTCACATGAATCAGAGGTATCAAAGAAGACCATGGAATGCCCTAACCCCACATCAATCCTAGGTACAAAATATATCAATAGTGTAAACCATGCATACAGTTATGAAGACCAACCCTCGCATCGGTAAATGTGAGTTTCTAGTATAAGTTATTCAAGACCAATACCTTAATGGCTTAGATCAAGAAGGGACTATTAATATTGGAGGCCAAGTTTTAGTGGTTGCTAATTACATAACACCTACTACCAACTGTTCAAATAATACATTGACATAGAAAGGAGCTGTGTTGCTTGCTTGTATGATATCTGGTTATGATATTGATTTGCTACCATCCTCAGGCTTGAGCTACATGATAGAGCCTTTGGTGAGGTGACTAATCTACCATTTCCTTGCATTATCTATAGGCTATATGAAGAGGCCATCATGCTTGAGTTACTATGTATAGATAAGAGATTAGATGCTATCGTGACTGCACAGATAAGGACCATAAAGGTTCTGGCATATCCAGGAACTTCTAGAAGATCTAGACAAAGACAGTAGTACCATAGGCCTAGTCTCAGGGCGTAGTAATTTGTATAGATATTGATGAGTCATATATAGATGATGCGGGTATTGGTATTAATATAGAGCTAGGTAAGTAGAGAGAGGCTCCAAAATTTGAGTACACAGGGTGAGCGGACATAAGCTACTTCTTCTACAGCCCCAACTTTGAACTTAGAGTCAGTTGTTGCATCTATAGAGCCTGCTCACCCATCCACTATATCTTCTGTGACAGGTATAATTACTATATCCAGTGAGTTTTTGCAAAGCTTAGTGGACAAAAAGAGAGCCACAATCGTGCAGTTGAAGGTTGTCGAGACTGAAATGACTACCCTCTTCGTGTAGATAATATTAGGGGCTAGGAAAAGATATAAGTAGGATGAGGATAGATGGGAGGCTGCTTAGAGAGCTATACTGTTAGAGATGTATGTTTATTTTCATACATGGATCGATGAATTGGAGAGATGAGTTACATCCTGATATACAGAGATAGGAGTGCCAGATATAGTTTAGATGAGAAACAATATTAATATCCTATGATCAGTGGTATGTTCTATTGTAGAGAGCTATGTAGTATCCACTCTCTCTATTATACCCTCTATGGTCAAGATATTACCTCCCCATGTTCCAAGATACTTTGATTTTTTGTGGAGGATGAGAAGGAGGTCCTAGCAGTTGGGACCAAGAGATATCACTTAGACAACTTGTAGGATCCTGATATGACAAAGGAGAATGCCATTAAAAAGGTTAGGCATGTTTCTTAGAGACTTTATTCATCGACAAGAAGAGGCATACATCTATAGTTGAGGATGCATCCACTAGTTGTGCACCACCACTACCACTGCCTCCTCCAGCTTATATGCCTTTATCTAGGGTGCTTCTGATTTGGGCACCTAGTGTGTCCCAGGTATCTTCTCACTTTCCTATATTTTTTTTTAGAGCATTAAAGATAGTGCACAATTTTTAGTTGGGGTAGGCATACCATGCCACCGTTGGTTTTTATTGTCGCGCTTCTTTTCCTATCAATTGCGGTATGGTTGTGCAGTCGATATATCTAGGATAACTATGTGTCATATTGTGTTTTAATTCATATTCTATTGTTTCTTTGCATAATTAGGATATTTATAAGTATTTAGGGCAGTAATCATGTTTTGATTAATTTCTTACACCTCTCCAAAATTTTTGAGCTTTTAGAATTTTGTTGATGTATGTATGTGTGAACTTTATGGATCTTGTTATGGCATTAGGATTAGGAAAATGATAACCATTTGCTGACAATTGCATAAATTGGATAGGAAGTAGTTGGTAATATTAAATATGCGCTATGTGTGTGAGACCCTTTGTGTGTAAGACTCAGAACTTGTCTGGTTAGTCTTGCCTAGGTTGAAGGGTAGTTAGTTAGGAAAGAATTATAGGTCATTTTTTATTATAGTCCACTTTTAGCCTAAATGACCTTCAAGGCATGAATTATATCCCTTGATCCCTATTTTAAGCCTTGAGAGCCTATTATTCTTGGTTTCACCATTCACCTTCCAATTTATAGTACAATGAACCTGTTATAGCCCTGTTCCTCCTTGTATATTATGCACCTCAACACAAGCAAAATGGCTAAATTGAGGGTGGCTATCATAAGGGTGTATAGTATAAAATGGGTATGAAGAAGGGTAAAGTAAGAAAAAGTTAGTAGGGATGGGTATGTAGATAGAAAAATAAAAAGAAAAGAAAAATTTTGAAAAAGAGAAAAAGAATAGAATAAAAGACAACACCGAACATTAATGTGCATAAAAGAATTAATAGGAGAAACAAGGTGGAATAAAAAGTAAATTGGTTAGTAACTGAGACCCCAAAGTTAGTATAGGTCCAAGGATTCTTAAGTCAATGGATATGTCTATATGTACCATACCAGCCCCCAAGCCTACATTACAAGACGAGAAAAGTCCTATAGTGATCCTAACTTGATTATCTGAATGCTAAGGTAAGGAAAATAAGGGCAATCATATGGTATTTGACATGCATTAACTAGAATTTATTTGTTGAGTGTGAGTGTCTCTTGATCTTCCCTACATTCACATGCATAACTTTATATGAGTTAGTAGGATATGTTTGTTGCTGGCGAACTTGAGTCGTATTGCTAGCTATTTGCTTATTTTGGGTAATGTATCCTATGAGTAGTTTTATGTTCCTAATATAATTCCATAGCTTGATTCCATTGTGTCACAGTGTTGTACTTCATATTTACACATAGTTGGCTTTGAAAAGAGATATGGGAGGGCATGTTGAGATTTGAACTTAATATGATGTCTGACTGCCTTGAATAACTTAGATTCTCCTAGTTAAGCACCGTTTTTATTTTTTGTTTTTTTATTGCCTGAGGACATGCAAATACTTTAAGTTGAGGGTGTTGTGTATTATAGAAATATAGCACTTTCGACGTTTAAAACAAGGAAAATATACAAGTTTCTTAGGCCTTTTTGTTAGATATGATTCGTTTGGGGTATGTTTAGCAAGAAACCATTTTTTGGATACTAAGTTCATGAAAAAAAGTAAAGAAAGGTGTTTTTGTCTACTTTTGGAGAAATTATGGGTGTTTGGATTTTTTTGGCTTGATCGTAATCAATGCATGTTCAAGAGTCGAAGATGAGCTGAACAATTAACTCCCGATACTTACTAAGTCAACCTACGGACTGCATATAGACAAAAAAGGTACTAGAAATCCAAAATCTTAAGAACTGACTTGCAGGATTTTTTCCCTCCACAACCTACTCCCTATGCCTGACCGTAGGTACTACCTAAGCTTGTGACCGATAGCAAGTATAGAGAGTAGGTGGCCACCAACCCGATTTTCTCCCATTTTGTTTGGACTTTGTTTTTAGGGTTTTCTCGTGTACTATAAATACCACTTATGTACTTTTTAGTAGGAGTTACACACTTTTGATACACAAAAATATATTTTGATTCGAAGATCTGTCTTTGATCTTGGGATTCTCTTGTATTGACTTTGATTGATTTATTCAATTAGGATTGTAGGTTTTTATTCATCTTATCATTGTGATTTCATCTATTCTTTATATTATGAATGTTATTGATTTCTTCACAATCATGAGTGGCTAAAACCCATAGCTAGGAAGAGTGTGTTTTATTCAGGTCCGAAGAGGGTTATATATTATATTCAGGTTCGTCATTTGTTTAAGAGGGGATGATTGACTTATTTGGCTCATATTTATGATACAGTGTCTCCTTACCTCCTTCTTTAGAATCTTTTCATATGGTTTATGAGTTCATGGATGTCTTTCCCATAGATTTGCCTAGTATGCCTCTAAATCATGATATTGACTTTGCCATTAATATTGAGCCAGGTACCAAGCCTATTTTTACTTCTCTTTCTATAATGGCCCCATCCAAGTTGAAAAAATTAAAGGATCATTTATATGAGTTGTTGGATAAGGGATTTATTTGACCTAGTGTATTACCTTAGTGTGTGACTGTCTTGTTTATAAAGAAAAAAAATGGGCCTATGTGTATGTGTATTAATTATTGATAGTTAAACAAGGTAATAGTCAATAATAAGTATCCTTTTCCTCGTATTTATGAATTGTTTAACCATCTTTAGGATGTTTTAGTATTTTTGAAGATTGATTTGATGTTTGGGTATCACTAGTTGAGTATTAGATCATTGGATACTACAAAGATAGCTTTTAAAACTCGGTACGATCATTATGAATTCTTGGTCATTTCTTTTGGGTTGACAAATGCCCCAATCGCGTTCATAGAGTTGATAAACCAGGTGTTTTGACCATATCATGACTCCTTTATTATTATATTTTATTATATTTATAGATGATATCTTGGTTTATTCTAAGAGTGCGTCCGATCATAAGAAATATTTGTGGATTATGCTCCAGAGATTGAGGGATGAGAAGTTGTATGCTAAGTTATCTAAGGGTGTGTTTTGGTTAGAGTTTGCCACGTTCTTGGGTCATACGATGACCAAGAAAGGTAATATGGTCGATTCATCCAAGATTGTAGCGATTCGAGAATGGGCTAAGCCTACATTGCCTATCTAGATTTGGAGTTTTGTCAGCTTGGTAGGTTACTTTTGGTATTTTATTAAGGATTTCTCATCAATTACAGCATTGTTGACCAAGTTGACTCAGAAAAATATTTCTTTCTAATGGTTTGATGCTTGTGAGGTAAGCTTTCAAACTCAAGGATCTATTGACATTAGCTCTTAGCTTGAATTTTCCCAAGGAGATAGGCTTTACCATCTTTTGTGATACTTTAGGTATTGGGTTAGGTGATGTATTGATATAGAAGGGTAAGGTAATCACTTATGCTTCTCGTCAGTTGAAGCCTCAAGAGAGGAATTACCTTACCCATGATTTAAAGTTGTGTGTAGCTGTTTTTGCTTTGAATTTGTAGAGGCACTATTTGTATGGAGTCCATTGTGAGATTTTCCCAGATCATTGTAGCCTCCAGTATTTATTCACCCATCGAGATCTTAATATGCGATAATGTTATTAACTTGAGTTGCTCAAGGATTATAACTTGACTCTTCTATATTATTCGGGAAAGGCTAATATGGTTGTGGATGCGTTAAACCGAAATTCGACTAGCATGGATATCTTGGTGTATCTTTTGACCCAGAAGAGACCTTTGGCCTTAGAGGTTCAATCTTTATCTAACCAGATGGTTAGGCTAGATATTTTGACAATAAGGTGTATTTTGGCATTTTTGGATACTAGTTCTTTTTTTATAGAGCAAATCCAAGCTCTTTAATTTAAGAATGTTGGATTGAGATAGACTCAAGATAAGGTGTTAAGTGATGAGGATAAGAAAGCCTACTCAATTTAGATGGTGTTTTGCAGATTAAAGGTCAAGTTTGTGTATCAAAAGTGGGTGATTAGATTAGATTGATTTTAGAAGAGGCTCATTGTTCTAGATATTCCATCCATGTGGGAGTGACTAAGATATATCATGATTTAAGGTAGCAGTACTGGTGGGGTGGTATGAGAAAGAATATATCATATTTTGTACCTCATTTCTTATGTTGCCAGTAGGTGAAGGCAGAGCATTTAAGGCCTAGTGTACTGCTTCATAGGCTACCCATTCTCGATTAGAAATGGGAATGGATCATCATGGACTTCATAATTAGATTTCTCTCGTACTTTGCAAAGTTCTAATAGTGCTTGGGTCACCATGGATCGATTGACCAAATCCTCTTATTTTATTCCAGTTCAAGTTTCTTTCAAAGCCGAGAGGTTAGATATATTTATATTCATGAGATTGTGTGTCTTTATTGTAAACTAGTATCTATCGTATCAGATTAAGGTTTAGTGTTCACATCTTACTTTTGGAAGACCTTTTAAGATGAGTTAGGTACTTGGGTTGATCTTAGCATAATAATTCACCCCTAGACTGTTGGTTAGTTAGAGAAGACTATTCAGGTATTGGAGGATATGCTCCCACTTGTGTGATAGACTTTGGTGGCCAGTGGGAGCAGTATCTACCTTTGGTAGAGTTTGTGTATAATAATAGCTACCATTCCAATATTGATATGGCTTTATTTGAGGCCTTATATGGTAGGAATTGTCACTCTCCAGTTGGTTGGCTTAAGGTTTTTGATATTATACCTTGAGGTACAAAATTACTTTATGAGTCCTTAGATAGAGTTTGGATAAATCAGGATGGGCTTCGAGTAGCTCATATTAGGCAGAAGTCCTATGCAAATTTTACACTTTGTGGCTTGGATTTAGTTTTGGTATCAGGTCTTCTATCGAGTTTCACCCATGAAGGGTGTGATGAGGTTTTGGAAGAGGGTCAAGCTTAGCCACAGGTATATTGGTCCATTTAAGGTTCTTTGAAGTGTTGGTGATATGGCTTATGAGATGGCTTTGCCACCAGATTTACCAGTTGTTCATCAAGGTTTTCATGTTTCCATGCTTCGCCATTATATTTTGGATGAGTCTCTTGTCATTTTTTAGGATTCAGTTCAGTTAGATGAGAGGTTTTCTCTTATTGAATAGCCTGTCTCTGTCTTGGCTAGGGATGTAAGACGATTCCTATTAAAGATAATCTAGTGGTTAACTGTGAGACTCCATAAAAAATTTTAATGATTTTATTTTTTTACCCTCCCGCATGTGTAATATCAATTTTTGAGTTGAATTATGTTTATAGGTGTTAAAATGGTAATTTGGGAAAGTTTTGAATTTTTTAAAAGGGGTTCGGTGTCATTTTGGGAACCCAAGGCAGTAAGCCTCTGCGATAAGGCCATGTCACAAAGGTTAACTTCCGTATATTGGCGTGGCTCCTACGCTATCCTCCACGATATTGGCGTGCTATGCTGATGTTTTAATTTGGCCTAATTTTTGTTTTATTCATTTGGGGTAGGGTTTTTTCATCTTTTTACCCCTTGTACAATCTTGTAACATAAAATAACCCCTTTCCCTTTGATTTTCAAAGATCAAATCATTCGCTTTTTCTCTCAAACTCAAAATGCAAGAACATTCAAGGGTTTTACAGTGGATTCATCATCTGAGCTCCAAACTTTGAATTGTCTTTAATTTCTTGTGTATTTCAATCATGTTTCTCTTTCCCCTAACTTTAATTCTACATTGTGGCATTAATTGAATGAATTTTCATCTAATTTAACTATGGGTTTTGAAATTAGGTTGAGGAATTTTAGTTGTTACTTATTGAATTAATTGTCCTATGTTCTAAATTGATTATTCATGCTTTAAATTGATGTTTTTGGGACTGAAGTTATCCATGGTATAAATGGTTGAAATGGGGGACATAGGTTCCCTAAATTGTTGGAATTTTTGCTTGGTGATTGCATTAACCTCACCCCAACTTTGTGATCTTGGTTTTGAATATGAAAATTTGCATGGTATAACTTATTTTTGAACCCAATGCATTGCATTAAAGGATAAATGAAGGAAAATGGTTTTGGATGGCCTTGGTGGCCTTGGTTTTGGATTTTAATGGAACGTAGGATTCCAATTTGGTTACGTGTATTTGGTTTAGCATAATTAATTTAGCTTACAAGCATATTGGTGTGGTGATACCAAGTGGTAAATGTTTTAATGAGTGACTCATGGGTTAATGGATTTGTTTATGTGCAAATTATTTTAATTTGCTTAAAGAAAATTGTGTAGTTCGCCGTGAAGGTGTAAGTCTCGAGGGGATGAACACTGGAAACCATGTCTGCCGGTATTTGGGGTCTATATGACTGTATGCTTGGTGCACATTTAATATATATATTTTGGTATGACTATTTCCTTGGTGTCCTTAGCTTTCCCTAAGTTTTTCCTCGATTCATGCTGCTAACATGCATTGGGGGCCCTTTCACCAGGGGGTGTAGAACCCATATAGCCTATGGGTGCCTTTAAGATGGATCGGGCTACACAGTTCAGGTTATAAAACTCTCATGTTCATAACCCTTTTTCTCTGTCCCGACATCCTATATAAATATGGTGCATATGGTTTATGACTGGATTTTTGGTAATTGCATTGTTTTATCCTTATTCCCTGAGTTGCATGTCAGTGCTTATTCCACTAACTGTCCCTAGATGCTACATCATTTCATGATGTAGGGTCAAAAGGGTTTTCTGTTGCCTCGGTGCAGTGTTAGGTGGTTAAGCACATCTTTTGAGTTATTATGAGGTGGTGAGCCTCCATCTTTCTGAAGGCCTTGTCATTTTATATTCTTTCTTTATTTTCATAGCACTTTTGGATTCTTTTTGGTCATTGTTGAGGGCATGTCCTAACATAGATGTTATTTTAGTTTTAAAGGTTTTTATGGACAAGTGTGGTTGGATTGTTGGTTTTGACTCTTAGAACTTTCAGTTGACTTACTTATCTTTTATTACTATCTTAATTTGGCTTCCTCTTTATTGTTGTTATTATACTCTTGAGGTTAGGCTAAGGTGGGTGGTCTCCGATCGATGGTGGGCTTGAGATACCCATAACGGCCAAGACCTAGTTCAGGTCATGACAAGCTTGGTATCAGAGCACAGTGTGGGGTAGTTAGGTATCTACAAAGCCATATTGGGTAGAGTAATTTTTATGGATGTGTAGCATGCCACACTTATAATGGGGAGGCTACAAGGCATTAGGAATATTTCTCTTCCTTGTCTTCTATTTTGGGCTGTAGAGTCTAGTGTTGTGAAACTTCTTTAACTCCTAGCTTCCTCACATTTTAGTTCTTACCTTCGCGAAGATCTAATATTCGTAGAAACTCTTTGGATCCTCTATTCCATGTAAGGAGAATGTGGAGAGGACTCACCCTTTTTATGAAGTCCAGAGCCAATTTAAAGTCCCTACTTCTAATTGTACTGCTCTATGTGGAGTTTCACCAGTCCCTATTAGTCCTTCTCGATATTCCTGGGCTGGTGACACTCATGCCCAGTTGCCTTAGGGAGATATCTCTAATATAGTGTTTCGTCAGTCTATTTATATAGTTACTCAATTAGTGGTATCATAGTCTTGTCAGTCTAATCGAGTTGGTTCTATTGCTCATTTATCGAAGGTCACTTGGGTTGGCCTGTTTATGAGGTTGAATCCCCCAATCTTTATAGGCTCTAAGGTTGAGGAGGATCTGTATGGGTTCATTGATGAGATAGAGAAAATCTTTAGGGTGATCCATGCTACTAATTTAAAAGGTGTGGAGTTTATTTCCTATCAGTTAAAAGATGGTTCTTAGCAGTTGTATGAGGAATGGGAAGCAACAATGGGTGATGATGCTTAACAGGCAGTGTGGGATGACTTTTCAGGGGCCTTTCTTGGTCACTTTTACCTCAAGATTTGAGGGAATTCAAGAATAAAGAGTTTGTGAACTTACAGTAAAGGAAGATGAGTGTGAAGGAATATAGTATGAAATTTCAGTATTTGGCTAATTATACTCTAGAGTTGGTATCTAATATGAGGTCCCAAAGGAGGAAATTTGTTTCTGGTTTGTCTCGTGACATAGTATTAGAATGTAAAGCTGCTATGTTAAATAATGATATGGACATCTGCAGGCTGATGATTTATATGCAGCAGGTTAAGGATGAGAAAAAGAAGTAGGCAGAGATGGGAAAGAGAACCGAAAAGAAGTTTAGATATTTAGAGTAGGGTACAGGTCAGCAAAATAATAGAAAAGATAGTAGACGGTGGACTAAGAAGAAAAATTAGGGAAATTCTTATTCGATGGCTATCGCTCCTTATCCTAAGCCTACTGGTGATTGTCATTTTTAAGATAGCAATGGTCCTAAGGCACATGGTACCTAGTCTCAGGCTTGTGGAGCTCAGTCAGCCCTACCTTACCTTCTTTGTCATTTGTATGGGTAGATTCACCATGGATATTTTGAGGAGAGGAGAAATTGATGTTATAATTGTGTTTATCTTGGTCATATGCGGTGAGATTATCGTTTAGCCAAGGTTTCCACTTGGGCTAATAAAGTTTAATTTGCCACTATTTTAGCTCCAGCACCTAAGGGCTCCACTTTCAGTACTGACACTGGCCGGAAATATCTCAAGGGACTTGCTACTTATTAGGAGTCTAAGGCATCTCCAGATGTCATTATTGGTATTTTACAATTTTTTCATGTGATGTTTATTTTTTTATTCAACTCCTACCCTTTCTTATGTGACCTCTTATTTGGCTATGCATTTTGATTTGATCCTGGAAATATTTTGGACCCCTTCGTGGTGTCTACTATGGTGGGTGATTCTATTATTGCAAGAAAAGCTTTAGGGGTTGTGTGGTATATATCTTTCATAGAGAGACATTGGTAGATGTGATAGAATTAGATATGGTGGATTTTGATATTATATTGGGGATGGATTGCCTTTATTCATGCTATGATTCTATGGATTGTATGACCCATAAGGATAGTTTTTAATTTCCTAATAAATGTGATCGAATGGGAGGGGAGTTCCTTAGTTGCCAAAGGAAAGTTTATCTCTTATCTTAGATCTTAGAAAATAATTTCAAAAGGGTATTTGTATCATCTAGTTCAAGTTAAGGATTTTGACTTTGGAAATCATTCTTTGTAATCTATCCCCGTGGTTAATGAACTTCCTAAGTGTTTTCCAATGATCTTCCTGGAATTCCTCCTGATAGAGAAATGGATTTGGGATTGATCTTCTTCCAAAAACTCATCCTATTTTCGTTCCTCCTTGTAGAATTGCTTTGGTTTAATTAAAGGACCTAAAGGAGCAATTGAAATATCTTCTTGATAAATGAATCATTTGTCCTAGGATCTCTCTGGGTTCTCCAGAACTTTTCATGTGAAAGAAGATGGGTTTCTTTGGATATGTATAGACTATTGTTAGTTGAATAAAGTTATAGTGAAGAATAAGAATCATCTTCCTAGAATTGAGGATCTTTTCGATCGGCTTTAGGGTGCTAGGTGTTTCTATAAGATTGATCTCCATTTGGACTATCATTAGTTGAAAATTAGGGAGGTTTACATTTCTAAGATACTTTCTGAAATCAGTATGGCCATGACAAGTTTTTGGTTATGTTATTTGGATTGACTAATGATTCGGCTGCATTTATAGATCTTATGAATTATGTTTTCAGGAAATTTATGGATTTTTTTTGTTATAACCTTCATTGATGACATCTTGGTGTTCTCTAAAAGTGTAAAGGATCATGACAATCACCTAAGTGTTGTGACCTTTCTTAGGCATGTTGTTTCTAGTGAGGGGATCAAGGTGGATTTACAGAAAGTTAAGGCAGTTAAAAGGTGGCCTAGACCCACGACTCCAATCATCATCAGGAGTTTCTTGGGTTTCGCTGGGTGTTATAGGAGGTTTGTGGATAATTTCTCTTCTATTGCTGCTCTACTGACAAGGTTGACCTAGGAAAAAGATAAGTTTTTATGGTTAGATACTTGTGAAGGCAGTTTTGAGAAGTTGAAGAATAAGTTGACTTTTGTGCTAGTTTTGAACCTGCTCGAGGGTATTGATGGTTCTGTTATTTTTTGTGATGCGTCCCGTGTGGGACTGGGTTGCATTTTAATGCAACATGGTAAGTTCGTAGCCTATGCTTCCAGGCAACTTAAGTTTCATGAGAGAAATTACCTAACTCGTGACTTAGAGTTGGCAGTTTTGGTCTTTGCTTTAAAAATTGTGAGCCATTATTTGTATAGGGTGCATGTGGATATTTATTCAGACCATAAAATCTTGCAATATGTGTTTACGTAAAATGAATTGAACCTCAGGCAGAGGCAATGGCTTGAATTGCTTAAGGATTATGATGTGAGCCTTCACTACTATCTAGGTAAAGCTAATATTATTTTTGATGCTCTTAGTAGGTTGTCTATGGGGAGATTATCCCATTTTGATGAGAAGAAAAGAGTATTGTTGAAGAACATTCATAGGTTGGATAACTTGGGAGTTCATCTTTTGGACTCTGAGGATGGGTGTGTGATTGTTCAGGAAATGGTCAAATTATTTCTTTATACGGGGGTGAATGAGAAACAGTCTTTGGATCCCATACTTTTGAAGATTAAGGATGATATGGATCAATAAAAGGTTATGGCTTTTGAGATTGGAGGAGATAGCATCTTAAGGTACTAAGTTAGGTTGTGTGTTCCTGATGTTGATAGGGGAAAGGATTTTGTTTGAGTCTCATGAGTCTATCTATATAGTTCATCCGGGTTCATCTAAGCATATCATAACTTGAAGAAAATTTACTGGTGGGATCATGTAAAGAGAGATATAGCAAACTTTGTGACTATGTGTATGGTTTGTCAGCAAGTTAAGGTTGAGCATTTAAGTCCTGGAGGCATATCTCAAGAGATAGAGTTTCCCATATGGAAGTGGGAGATGATTAATATAGAGTTGTTATGGGTCTTCTACGGTCTCGCAATTAATATGATTGTATTTGGGTCATTATGGATAGAATGACTAAGTCCACTCACTTCTTTCCTATAAGGACTAACTACTCAAGAAAGGATTATGCTAAGTTGTTCATTCATGATATTTTGAAGTTGCATGGTGTGCCAGTGTCCATTATTTTAGACTAAGGTATGCAGTTTTCTTCTCACTTTGGTGTTCATTTCAGAATAATTTGGCTACACAGATGAACCTTAGCATCACTTTCCACCTTCGAACAGATTTACAAGCAGAGCATACAATTTAGACTTTGGAGGATATGATAAGGGCCAACGTGATTGCTTTTAAAGTGGGTTGGGTTGAGTATTTTCCTCTTATTGAGTTTTCTTATAATAATAATAGTTACTATTCTAGCATTTAGATAGCTCTGTTTGAGACTCTCTATGGTAGGAGGTATAGGTCTCCTATTGGATCATTTGAGGTAGATGAGACTAGGTTGTTTGGTCCTGACTTGGTTCACCAAACCATGGCAATGCTTAAGGTGATTAGAGAAAGACTTAAGACTGCTCAAAGTTGCCAAAAGTCTTATGTGGATGTAAAGCGGAGGGAGTTAGAGTTTGATGTTAGTAATTAGGTATTTTTAAAGGTTTCTCCTATGAAAGGAGTCATGAGATTTGGGAAGCAGGAGAAGCTCAGTCCCCATTACATGGATCTATATTAGATTTTGAGGAGGATTGGGAATGTCATGTATGTGTTAGATTAGCCTGCAAGTTTAGCTTTGATTCATCTTGTTTTTCACATGTCTATGCTGAAAAAGTGTGTGGGTGACCCCTCTTTGATAATGTCTATTGAGGATGTTGGTGTTATGGACTCTTTGTGTTATGAGAAAGTATCAGTTGAAATATTGGATAAGCAAGTTTATAGACTGAGGACAAAAAGTGTAGCCTCGGTAAAGGTTTTTTGGAGAAATCAAAAGGTAGAAGAGGCTACATGGGAAGTTGAGGAAGATATCAAGGCCAAGTATCCGTTCTTGTCCCTCATATTAGATGAAAGTGCTTAAGGTATGAGTTTCATTTTCCTTTTGTCACTTTTCGAGTTCGTCATTTAATTCTGGTGTATTCTTGCTATTCTCATGTTAAAAGTGTCTTAACTCATCATTCGGGGATGAATGATACGAAGGGGAGATAATGTGAGAACCCATTAAAGTTTGATGATTTTATTTTTAACCCTCCCGCAATGTAATGTCCATTTTTTACTTGAATTTTGTTTAGAGATGTTAAAAGGATAATTTGGAAAAGTTTTGAATTTTTCAGAAGGGGTTAGGGTTCATTTTGAGCCCCCGAGGTAGTAAGACTTTACGGTAAGACCATGTTATGGATATTAACCTCCGTGATATTGGCATGCCGCAGAGGCTAACCTTCGTGATATTAACGTGGCACGTTGTTGTTTTAATTTCACCCAATTTTTATTTTATTCATTTGGGGTGAGGGTCTTTTGGTCTTTTTACCCCTTCTACGACCTTATAATATAAAATAGCCCCATTCCTTTAAGTTTTCAAAGATCAAATAATTCTCTTTCTCACTCAAACTCAAAACCTGAGAACATTTAAGGGTTTTACAGTGAATGCATCATTCAGGCTCTAAACATCAAATTGACTTCAATTTTTTGTATATTTCAGGCATGTTTCTCTTTCCCCTAACTTAAATTTTTCATTGTGGCATTAATTGAATGGGTTTTCATGTGATTTAATTATGGGTTTTGAAATTGGGTTGAGGGATTTTAGGTGTTACTGATTGAATTACTTGTCTTATATACTAAATTGATTATTCATGCTTTAAATTGATGTTTTTGGGACTGAGTTGGTGCATGGTACAAATGGTTGGAATAGGGGACATGGCTTTCCCCTAATTGTTGGATTTTTGGCTAGATAATTGCATTAACCTTAGCCCACCTTTGTAAACTTGATTTTGAATATGGAAATTTGCATGGTTTAACTTGTTTTTGAACCCAATGCATTATATTAAAGGATAAATGATTGAAAATGGTTTTAGATGGCCTTGGTTTTGGATTTTAATGAAACTAATTGGGAGTCCAGTTTGGTTGTATGGATTTGCTTTGGCATAATTAATTTAGCTTGCAAGCATATTAGTATGACGATATCAAATGGAAAATTCCTTAATGAATGACTTATGGGTTAATGGATTGGTTTATGTGAAAATTATTTTAATTTGGGTTTAAAGGGAATTGTGTAGCTCATCGTGAAGGTATGAGTCCCAGGAAAACGTACACTGGAAACTATGTTTGCTAGCATTGGGGGTCTATATGACCGTGTGATTGGTACACACTATATAATATTGGCATGGCTATTGCCTTGGTGGATTTAGCTTTTCCTCGGGTTTCCTCGAGTAGTATGGCTAACACGCACTGGAGCCCTTTCAACAGGGGATTTGAACCCATATAGCCATGGATGTCTTTAAGAAGGATCAAGCTACACAGTTCAGATTAAATCTTTAAACTCTTATGCTCATGACCCTTGCCCCTATCCCGGCATCTTATATACATATATATGCATATAAATGTGGTGCATATGGTTTATGATTGAATTTTTTTTAATTGCATTATTTTATCCTTATTCCCTGAGTTACATATCAGTGCCTATCCTATTGACTGTCCCTGTACGCTACATTGTTTCATGATGTAGGGTCCGAAAGGTTTTTTGTTGCTCATGTATAGCGTTATGGGGTTGAGCAAGTCTGTTGAGTTATTGTGAGGTGGTGAGCCTCCATCCTTCGAAAAGCCTTGTCATTTCATTATTCTCTCTTTATTATCATAGTATTTTTGAATTCTTTTTAGTCATATTTAGCGGCATGTCCCGAATTAGATGTTATTCTAGTTTTAGATGCTTTCGTGGACAAGTATGGACTGGATTATTGGCTTTGACTCTTAGAACTTTCAATTGACTTACTTATCTTTTATTACAATCTTTATTTGACTTCCACTTTATTTTTTATTATTGTGCTTTTGACGTTAGGCTAATGGGGCGTTGACACGACCCGAACCAGGGCCTTGTCGTAATGGGCATCGCAAGTCCAACTGGGATCGGGGACCACCCCCGTTACCCAACCCAACCTCCAAAAACACATACCCTGAGTCGGATGAATTTCGAATGCGTAATAAGATAGAATTTATTACAATTCCCTACTCTGTGATAGGTCTATAACCGCGACCAACCCAAGCAAGTACAACCATCCAATGCCAACCAACAAATGTAACCAAACCAATATAAAATCAAGTTCCTGTCTATAACATAACATAAAAGGATAGAAAAGTTATAAGTTTAGTTCAACAGTATCAACCCCAATACCAATTCCAATACAAATGCTGACACCAATACCAATACCGATACCGCCCATTCTAACACATAGTAGTTCCACAAAGCCTCTAACCAAAAGAAAAACAATATTCGGATAGGACATGCCCCCAACCATAGGCAAAACCAATATTCATAAAATAACCAAAGTATATAAATACATACATGATATGAAATGGAGCCTTCCAGAATATGAAAGATCACCACTTAAATCCTATAGCTGATCCCAAATATGATCACTAAGTAGAAGGAGTAGAATGGCCGATTCCTACATCGCATGGGGATGAAACCGCCCGAAGATGGGTTAGCGGGTAAACGCTAGCATGAACTCAGGATAAAGATAAAATAATTTCATCCAGTAAAACCAATTAAACCAGCCATATGCATACAAACCATACACATATATATAACCTTGATGAGAAAGGGAACTGGGTTTAGCATGCATTTAAAACCACTAATCTGGGTATATGTAGCTTAACAATCCTAGAACCATCCACGAGTTATATAGTCTAGTGTATCCCCAAAACCAGCCCCGATATGTGTAGCCACACGAACTGGAGATACCATGAGAGTAGGGGATTCCTAAATACCCATCGCTCTCCATGATATATATGTACAGTGTATTTAGAGGATTCACATATACCTCATAGTATCATAAATGGTCGCGATGACCAACCCTCATGTTAGCAAACATGAGTTTCTAGTGTCCGTCCATTGGTCTATCACCTTCACTATTAGCTATCACACCCTGCCATTATTGCCTAATTAAAACCATTACCATCTAACCAAATCATTAATCCATTATTATTAACCAAGGCTATAAGTAGTGGTACTGTCATACCGACTATAGCTTGCATGCAATATCCTTAGCCAACCTTTTTATGTAAAGGGAATTTCATGTACCCATAGATTACTTTATCAAGTTAACTTAGGGGAATCCCATAGACCCCACAAGTGTTCCATTATTAAGTTTTCTTGGGGGAATCCCATGTACCCTACAAGTTGTTCATTAACATGTTTACTTGGGGGATTCCCTTGTACCCCACAAGGATGTTTAATTAACCATAACCATGACCACCATACCTTGACATTTAACCATTCTAAACTATTTATACCATTTAAGGTTTCCATTACCAAACCATACTATGCGATAGTTCCATTAAAAGTCCAATAATATAGTAAAAGCATTATCATAGGCGTTTTATAAAATATGTTAGAGCGTAGTGTTTCCAAAACCCAAATCCAATTGAAAATTTACCATTCCCATACATCCAATTGTCCAAACCACCATTAAAGCATGTAAAACATAATTAAAACATGGGAAAACTGTAACAAAGCATTTAATATCAAAACTCCAACATATGTTTGAAAACCCCAACATATGTTTGAAAACCCCAAAACCATACAATAATCATGCCATGAAAACATTATATAAAATATTTCTTTAGTTGGAACTAACAATGAGGGAGGAGTAAATTTCTTAGATTACGAAGATGATGGAGAGAAATCACTCGTACTTACCCAAATTTATCCTCTTGATGAAACCCTAGCCTTTCTTTACCCAAGAGACTTACAGAGAATTACAGAGAGTTTCTAAGTGTTTAAGATTAGAATAATAGGGTAACTGATGTCTCAATAGTGATATAAGTCATGGGATTTAAGAGGTTAAGTGGAGAAATTTCCAGATTAACCCAACTTAAGTCGCTTAATATTCCCGTCAGATGATACGACTCCCTCATACAAATCGTACCCTTCAATACGAGTGGTACCCACCACTGGTATTCTAGGACTCCCCCTTGGACCCAATACTTTCCAGCATACGAATTACCCAAACCAAGTCACACCCAACCATAATACTAGTACCCTCAAACCGTATCCCTGGAAGAATAGAGCTAACAAAAGTTTGAACATCGTCCACTATATGAGTCAATGGTATGACTTGTACCATATCTTACGAATCATGGTGAGCCACTCGTACTCAAATCCAAGTTAAGTTACTAAGTCTCAGATTAAGTGAAGGGAAAACCCTAATCATATGACCCTTCACCAACCATACGAATCATACCCACTAAGTCTACCCATTTTAAAAACCAATCCCACCCACCAACCAATATTGGTTAGCATACGACCAAGGGCATACCAGTTGTACCCGATCATATGACTGGTACCCACAAATCGTATGATGTCCAAAATCCATAAATCTAAGAAATTTTCTAAGGGTCCAAACCCAGGGTTTTTAGGTGGTCTCCGATCCATGGTGGGCTCGAGAAATCCATCACAGCCAGGCCCTAGTTTAGGCCATGACATTAAGGACTAATGGAGATATCGACTTATAGATGAGGCTACTTGGGAGGTTGAGTCTGATATGTACAGTTCTTATCCCTAATTTTTTGCTGATTCGGGTATTTCCCTTCCGTTTAGTTTGAGGACGAACTAAATTTTTTGTGGTGGATGATGTAATGACTTGATTTTTGATAATTTTTGTGAAATATTAATTTTGTATGATCTGACCATTTTATCCCTCCTTGTGGTTTCTTTGTGGTATTTTTAGCGTGTGTGGATGATTGGCATAGTTTCCAGTGTATTTTGGTGTAATTTATGTGATATTGTGGTTTTTGGTACTTGAGAAGCCTTATAGTTGACTTTGGTCAATATTTATTAATCTACGCATCAGATGAAAAAACTAACTGCATCAGCAGATTTGGAACGTTGATTTTAGGGTGTTGACATGGTTGGTTTTATTTTATGGCATTTATATCTCATATTGACTCTCCATTCAGAAAGTTGTGAAATTGGATTTCGGAAGTCAACTTTGTGAAAATGACATTTTTTAAAAAATCTAATATCGTTGTTGATTTTCAAGCATCTAATTTTCTAGGGTTGAATATTTCATTTGTGTTCATGTTATTTTTAATGAATCCCATGGTATCCACAGAGAGTTGGAAATTTCCAAGTCTTAATTGGTGTACCACTCAGCTGGTGCACTCGCTTATACGACTTGGCAGATCAGGCGCAAGTGTCGCATACATGACATCTTGGTCGCAATAACGAGTAGCATATATCTGATAGCAGGTTCGCAATCTCAATACCTTCCCTCAGTCCAGGTACCGCATACAGACCCGGGTGATTGCGTATATGATTCCTAGGCCTTTTATATGCCCATGTTTCACCATTTCCACCATTTTTAAACATGAAGCTTAGGGTTTCATGGCTTTGAGCAATTTATTCCACTCTTTAAGCTTAGGTAAGCTCCATAACACTTATTTCAGCTAATTTCTCAAAATCATGTAATTCTTGTTTAAATGCGAATTAAAAAGATAGAAATTGTAGATTTTGGCCCGTAAGGCCTAAAAATGGTAATTCTTCAATTTAAACCCTGATTTCAAGCCATTTTTACTTGGATGATTTTTTAATCTTATAATTATCACTTTTATTTCTATTTCGTCTTCAAAACAACTTCAAATTCTTGATTTTTAATAGGGATTTTGGAGGTTTTGTCGGTAAAGCTTGAAAATATTTTTTCTTCAATTTGAACCTTATTTTTAACTCATTTTTTCTTGGGTTTTCAGCTTTAGAATCCTAAAAATATGAAAAACATATTTCAAAAATAAAATTATGATTTTATCTTTCTTTTTCAAAAATCCATTTTGGGGGTTCGTTTTGACCCCGGCCTGAAAATAGGATATATGGGTATCGTTGGCTTAATTTTGATGTATAGTTTTATATTTCTAGGTCTTAGTTGGTTCTGAGGCCATTCATAAGGAGTAAGGCTTCGGAATTAAAGGCTTGTAAACTAATTTTTGACATTCGAGGTAGGTTATGGCTTAACTTTCTTCAAACTAGGCTGGCCAGTTAATATTGACACAAAATCATATTAAGGGTGTGGGAAATAATCATGAAAGTATCTATAATTATGGTGTTGTGCCCATGTGGGGGCCTACATATTGATTTTATTTGGTTGTTTTGTAACATTATTTGCTATGTGTGACTGTGTGGGGTCCTATATGATATTATTGTCCATTTGTATATGAAATTAGTTGTATCTTATTGATGAAAAAGCCTAATGTGGTATCAGTGGTGACTTCTTTAATGTATTTTATTCTATTAGCATACGTATTATGTTGGATTAATGGATGGTTGGACAAATAAGTTGATTTTGGCTCACTTGGTTGGCATATTGGTTAGTTATGGAATCACTTATTCTGGTTAGTTGTGAACATTGGATTATTATATTATATTCATTCATGAAACATTGGTACCACCATGGAAATACTAAAAATACAAAAAACACTGGCTTTTTCTAATAGAAAATGCGGCATCTTAAAAACACTCTATCAAAGTATGTATCGAGGAGGAGATATAGATATTGGTTATATATGGGTTGACGAACCCCTGATGGGTCCTATGTTATGAATAGTCACCTCCATAGGTATATACGGAGGTTATGCGATAACTTCGTACATTACATTCTCATTATCATTATCATCAGCATCCCCATTGCATTTTATTATATTGTACCTTTAATTATCTTACTTTATCTCCTCTGATGTATACCGGTCTGTGTATTTACTTCTTGTACTTGTATGTGTGATATTTGTATACTTGTGTTCTTTTCTCATAATTGCTATGGTGTATATGAATATTCTAGAACTATTAGTGGAGATGGTGTGGGCTACCGTTTGGAATATTTTTCTGGTTTTAAGTGACCTACCCTTATTGTATATTTTGTATGCTTTATTCCCTACTTTGCTCAGTTGGCCTATAATACTTACTGTGTATAAGTGGAACGTACTCACCTCTACTATGCCCTTTTGGTGCAGATCTAGGTTTAGTATGCCTCACAATGGCTAATTCGGGCGATATTTGGAGCTTTTTGAGGTAGCGATTGATTTCATGCATCCGGAGTTAACTAATGTCTTTCCTTATTTAGACTATGTATTTATTTATATTTAGAGATAGAGTTGTTCCTGTTTTGGACATCTTAGATATTTTGATCTTGAGTTGTACTAGATAGTTCTTACACTGTGACACCAGGTTTTGGGATTATTGTATAATATTTTTGGTTATGTTCTTCTGCTTTTTTTATATTGTGTGGTTCGGCTTTGTCCTAGAAGCCCTACTTTGGGTTATTATTATTATTCTCCTTTTTTTATCAGTTTGTGTAATAGGATTACTTACCAAGTCTTGTCATAGTAAGTTCAATCATGACCCTTGGTTTTGGGATCATGACAGCTTGCTATTGCTGTGTTGAAAGTAAATATGGGAATGAAATGAGGCCATATTGTTTGGAATACAACAAAAAAAGAAAAGCTTATCAAGATTTATAAAATACCTATTTGTCCAATATCGAACAAGAACGATTGAAATATTTTAGCATATGTTTTAAAAGATGTGGTATTGCCTCCAAAATATAGAAGACCACCAGAAAAATTAAAGAAAGGGAGGCACAAGAAAATTAGTGAAACATTTTCCTCAAACTCATTGTTGTGGAAAGTGTATGTGTAAGGTCATAATTGTAACATCCCATTTTTTCTAGCTAAAAATCAATCCATTGTTCCTACGTGTGAAAGATCTAATCTTGTAATTCATATTAGATTATATGACTTACAATGAGTTATCCTAGTGATAAGATATCATATGATGTGTTAAACATGTTCATAAGAGTCACTTAAAGTAATACAAGCTAAGAGCTTTTGAATCCATCAAGTTTTAGTGTTTGATTTCGGTAGGGTCATCTTTGAACAAGCATAACTTGGGGTATATATGGTATTTTGGAATATTTAGACCCACCAAATTTTAAAGAATCAAATTATCTTTCCAACGATACCGATTTTACCTTAATCCAATACCCGAGCGAAAAGTTATGTCCATTTTTGTCAAAAGGCAGTAAGGGTATGCGATTGGTAAGGCGCCGCCCAACCAAACTTAGGCAATTGACAAGGTGTCATGCAAACTGGCTTCTGTGATTGACTGGGCACTACCTAAGTCAATGCCAAGTGCCAAAAACACTTTGTTTTGACCTAGATTAAGGGTGTTGAGGTCATTTCACACCCCTAAATCATCCTTAATCACTTTAAAATAGTTTTGTGAGATATTAAATGCACAAACTCCTCTCTCTTAACCCTAAGTAATCAGTAAGTAAATCAAAATCTCTCCTCAATTCTCAAGAACAAAAATCCAAGTGTCATCTCTCAAGAATCAAGAAGTTAAGCTCCAAATTCAAAGTTATCTACGAGAATTCTTTCAATCAAGCTTAAAGGTCCACTCTTTCAACAATTTCATCACCATTGAGGTATGTTAGATGTTGATTCATGGGTTCCTTCCATTCATGAAGCTCAAGAATCCTTTTTGAATTATAAAGATTATGTATTTATGATTTTCATGATTATGATTGAATTGAAGTTTATGTCTATGTTATTGTTGGGTTCTAATTCATGTTTTAGATTACAAGTTGAAAGCTTTGAACCTAGTATGTGATGATTTGCAAGATATTCAAGATAAACACTTCAAAATACATGTTGATTGATGTAGACATGTTATTTAGATGTATTATTTGGTGTATAACCAAAGCATGATCCCCATATGTTTAATTAAATGCCTATGTGAATGAAGTAGTTCCATTAGAGCATGTTAATATGAAATCCCCATTTGTGTACAAGTTAATGTATGCTAAGTATTTGTTGAAACGCTTTGGTGAATGAATTATGAGACATTAGTATGCATTCCTATACATCTACAAGTTTATGACTTTCAAATACTTGAATAGATGCTTCATTGATTGTATTGTGAATGATAAACGATTGTCATGTTATTCAAGAATAGTTATGCTTTACTTTTATGCTATCGAGTCCTGGGGGTATTTCATATCCAAAAATTTAGTTGTATCTAGAGCCAGTTTTAGTTACAGTACTCTCAGTCATGTCATGATCAGTAGTATTCTCATTCAGTTACAGGATTCTGTAGAATTCAGTCAGCTTTATGACTTAGGAAAGTTCAGTAAACTCAGTAGTATCCCGTTAATCTAAGGAACCCAGTGAAGTCAGTGAGATCAAACAAGTAACATAATCAATAACAGATTTAGCCCATTCTAGTATAGTCTAAGAATCAGTTTAGTGTCTATTCAATTTGGAGTAGGATTCAACCCGAGCAAGGGTAGGGATGATGGCTTCCTCGTTGGTTAGGCAGAGTTGTTAGTAGTAGTCCCTGTACTTCAAAGCTACGTATCCAGAATAGGATGAGGAGTCATCCATTAGATTAAGGCTTAGCTACCTCCCAGAGGTCACCCGTTAGAGTAGAATTAACTTTCTGCTAGGGTCACCCATTAGATAGACTTGACTATAATAGTGTCTTTACCCATGGAACTGTACTGACATCCTTCCAACTAGGGTTACAGGTTGGACCCCAAATTAGCTAGAAGGGGCATGTCGGTCAGATGATTACCTCCCACAGTTTCAGTTTTAGAAATTAGTCTTAATAATAGAACTAGTTCAGTAGTATAGATTCAGAGATCACCCACTAGATACGCTTGATCTTACATTCAGTCAATCAATTTCATTATCAGTAAAATTCAAAGATCACCCACTAGATAGGCCTGATCTCATATTTAGTTAAGCAGTAATAGTATTAGTAGATTCTGGGATCACCCGCTAGATAGGCCTAATCCCAAGGCTTATCCGCTAGATAGGATCGACTACATAGCAGTTATCAGAAATACAGTATCAGTAGACTCAATTATCAGTAATATAGTTATTAGAACTCAGTATTAGAGTATCAGTAAACTTAGATAACAATTATATAGTATTCAGAACTCAGTATCCAGTGTCACTTCGACTCCAGTTATGGTTTATGCATTCATGCATGTATCCTTATTCAGTAGTCTCATGTTATTCAATTAGTTTTATGTTCTTGCAAATGAACCCTTGCATTTAGCCTTACCTCATCTAAAATATCAGTATATTTCCTCATACTAACGTATACTTTATTGTGCTATGGTATTTTATACCATAGGTTCAGCAGCACGAGATCCTGGGCACCCTTAGCAGTTGAGATTCATCCAGCAGCAATAGACTTAGCAGTGAATCCTCATCATTCGAGGATTTTCCTTATTTCATTATTGCATTAGATTTAGTATTTTAATAGATGGAGTTAGTTGGGTGATTGTCCCATAAATTCCTTATTCGAATAGATTAGAGGTTTTTTCAGACTAGAGTACTTTCAGACAGTTGTTTTAGTTTTTGTATTGTTATACTTTATTCTGTTTTATTTATTTATTGAACCTTATGGAAAGTTTTTCGCCAGTTTTTTGCATTTTATAGTATATTATTCATTGCTCAGTTACAGATATCAATCATGGGTAAGCTTGTGGTCCTTCAGGGTCATAAGCACCGTGTAGTATCTAGGGTTCAGAATCTAGGGCGTTACAAACTTGGTATCAAAGCCAAAGGTCCAACAGTGTCTTAGGATATTTGAAAATTCATATCTAGTAAGTCTTGTGCATGGGTGTGTTGTGTGCCACACTTATGTACAGGAGGCTATGAGATATTTTTGAAATTGTTTTCCTTCTTTCAGTATTCACCTCCTGCGATTGAGCATGAGCTCAAGTTAAACTCTCAGTCTAATCCATTTATTCCTTTTGGTTATAGAATATTCCTCCTCGCAGAGCTAATGCCCGTAGAAATGATAACCAGGCACCTTAGCCCGCAGATCCTTTGATTGAGAATGTGCCATATGAAGAGTTTTGGGGATCTTTTCAGGCGCTATCCAAAGCTATGATAGCTGATATTCAGGGTAACCATCAGGCTGCAGCCCTAGCTCAGCAAGATAGGGATTTAGCCACAACCAGAATCAGAGATTTTATGAGAATAAACCCGCCAGATTCTTTGGGTCAAAGGCAGGTGAGGACCCACAACTTTATCTTGATGAGGTAAAGAAGATCACCTAAATTATGCATGTTTCTGAAGAGAAGAGTGTAGAATTAGCATCCTATAGGATAAAGGATGTTGCTTATGATTAGGTAATGATGTGGAAGAAGAGTAGAGAAGAGGATGCAGCTCCTATGACTTGACAGATATTTCAAGATGCGTTCTTAGATATGTTTTTCCCACTTGAGATGAGGGAAGCTAAGATAGAAGAGTTCATGAACCTAAGGTAGGACTCTATAATAGTGGAGGAGTATTGCCTCAAGTTCAACCAGTTATGTAAGTATGCCCCTGATCAGATGGTTGACTCTAAGGCTAGCATGAGTAGGGTTGTGACCGATGTGTCTGGGTTAGTGGTTAAGGAGTGTAGGGCTGCTATGCTTAATAGAGACATGGATCTTTCTATATTGATGAGGAACACTCATAAGATTGAGGCAGAGAAAGCCAAGGAAAGAGAGAGAGTAAATAAAAGAGCCAGAATAAATAGTTTTAGGTTTTCTCAGCTAGGGTCACAAGGTGGTAATTGTTCTCAGCAGAGTCAGAAGTTTTTAGTCCCAGCTCCATCTTCAGCTAGTGCACCAGTACCAAAGTTTAGGAATGACAGTTATTATAGGTCACTAGGCTCCAAAACCTAGGGTAGTGTGAAAAGCGATCGTACCTATCCACTTTGTTAAGAGTGTAGAAGGAATTACCTAGGTGCAATAGAGCAAGTAGCGAGGTATGCTTTGGATATGGTAAGCTAGCCAAAAGGTTACAAGAGTGTAGAATAATGTCTTAGAGGGGTAGATATTTGTGTCAATAGGGTGCCACTTCCAGTACCACTAGTGTTCAGCGTAAGAATAGATTTTATGCACCTCAGACTAGCTATGATCAGGGAAGTTCCCCTAACATAGATTCGGGTATGTTCTGAGTCTTTCATCTTCATGATATGTTTTTTTAGATCCATTACTCCCATTTGAGCTTAAGTTTTTAGTTAGTAAAGCCAGTAATTTAGTTTAATAGTCAAGCAATCAAAATTAGTATGGTTTGTTTTTCCCATCTTTTCATCTAGTCATACTATCAGAAATCTAAGAAATGTAACCATTCCAAAATAGAATATCCTAGTAGTTGCGAGTTTGTCCCAATTCATGAATTATGCATTAGTTTCATATCCCAGATATTCAGTCACAATTTAGTTCATAGGTGTCCTGTGTATCTCCCCAGTATATTAGTGAAGTAAGCATTCTTAGAGGGATATAGTGTCCCAAACGGGAGATACCCTATGATTCCCTGATGTTTTTATGTCCTAAAAAGCATTCAGTTTCATGCTTAGGTTTTTCTTATAAACTTGATATCAGTTACCATTTCATATTCAACCGTGGATTCATAAGTCAGTTCAACCAGGTATTCATTCATTAGATATGCATATTCAGTATGAAACTTTAGTATATCAAAAGTTCCAGTCATATAGTCATGTTTAATATGTTTATGTCCAGTAAGTAAGGTCTGTCTATCAGTAATCTCAGCTTAGTCAGTCTCATTCGAGGATGAATTATTCCAAGGGGGAGATAATGTAACACCCTATATTTTTTTTAGCTAGAAATCAATCCATTGTTCCTACATGTGAAACCTCTAATGTTGTAATTCATATTTGATTACATAACTTACAATGAGTATTCTAGTTAGAAGAGAGCTTATGATGTGTTAAACATTTTCATAAGAGTCACTTAAGATAATGCAAGATAAGAGCTTTTGAATCCATCAAGTTTTAGTGTTTGATTTTGCTAGGGTCATATTTCAATAAGCATAACTTGGAGTATATGTGGTATTTTGGAAGATTTATACCCACCAAATTTTAAAGAATCTAATTAGCTTTCCAATAATACCAATTTTTCCTTAATCCAATATTCGAGCGAAAAGTTATGTCCATTTTTGTGAAAGGCAGTAAGGGTATGCGATTGGTTAGGTGCCGCCCAACAAAACTTAGGAAATTGCCAAGGTGTCTCCAAAACTAGCTAGTGTGATTGACTGGGCACTACCTAAGTCATGCCAAGTGCCAAAAACACTTCGTTTTGACCAAGATAAAGGGTGTTGAGGTCATTTCACACCCCTAAACCATCCCTAATCACTTCAAAACATTTTTGTGAGATATAAAATCCCCATTTGTGTACAAGTTAATGTATGCTAAGTGTTTGTTGAAAGGCTTTGGTGAATGAATTATGAGACATTAGTATGCATGCTTATACATCTACAAGTGTATGACTTTCAAATACTTCATGAGATGCTTCATTGATTGTATTGTCAATGATAGACGATTGTTATTTTGTTCAAGAATTGTTATGCTTTACTTTTATGCTATCGAGTCCTGGGGGTATTTCATACCCAAAAATTTAGTTGTATCTAGATCCAGTGTCAGTTATAGTACTCTCAGTCATATCGTGATCAGTAGTATTCTCAGTCAATTACAGGATTCAGTAGAACTCAGTCAGCTTCATGACTTAGTAAAGTTCAGTAAACTCAGTAGTATCCCATCAGTCAATGGAACCTAGTGAACTCAGTAAGATCAGACAGGTAACTTGATCAGTAACAGATTCAGCCCATTCTAGTGCATTCTAAGAATTAGTTCAGTGTCTATTCAGTTGGGAGTAGGATTCAGCACCGAGTGAGGGTAGGGATGACGACTTCCCCGTTGGTTAGCCAGATTTGTTAGTAGCAGTACCTATACTCTAGAACTACATAGCTAGCGTAGGATGAGGATTCACCCATTAGATTAAGGCTTGGCTAACTCCCAGGGGTCACCCATTAAATTAGGCTTGACTTCCTGTTAGGGTCACCCATTAGATAAGCTTGACCATGGTAGTGTCTTTACCCATGGCACGGTACTGACACCCTTCCAACTAGGATTAAAGATTGGACCCCAAATTAGCTAGAAGAGGCATGTCTATTAGATGATTATCTCCCATAGTTTCAGTTTCTGAAATCAATCTCAGTAATAGAACTCAGTTAGTAGTATAGATTCAGAGATCACCCTCTAGATAGGCTTAATCTCAGATTCAGTTAATCAATTTCATTATCAGTTAAATTAAAAGATCACCCGCTAGATAGGCTTGATCTCAGATTTAGTTAAGCAGTATTAGTATTAATAAATTCTGGGATCACCCGCTAAATAGGCCTGATCCCAGGGCTCATCCGCTAGATAGGATCAACCCACAGCAGTCATCAGATATACAGTATCAGTAGACCAAGTTAACAGTAATTCAGTTATTAGAACTCAGTATTACAGTATCATCAAACTCATATAACAGTTAGACAGTATTGAGAACTCAGTATCCAATGTCACTTCGACTTCAGTTATGGTTTATGCATTCATGCATGTATCCTCATTCAGTAGTCTTATGTTATTCAGTCAGTTTTATGTTCATGCATATGACCCCTTTCATTTAGCCTTACCTTATCTAGAATACCAGTACCTTCCCTCGTACTTATGCATACTTTCTTACTCTATAGTGTTTTATATCATAGGTTCAACAGCACGGGATCTCGAGTACCCTTAGTAGTTCAGTTTCAGCCAGCAGCAGTAGACTTAGCAGTGAGTCCTTATTATTCGAGGATGTTCCTGATTTTATTATTGTATTAGATTTAGCATTTCAGTAGATGGAGTTAGCTGGTGGATTATCCCATCACTTTCTTATTAGGACTGTTTGGAGGCTTTTTCAGGCTAGAGTACTTTCAAATAGTTGTTTAGTTTTGGTATTGTTATACTTTATTCAAGTTTATTTCAGTATTGAACATTATGGCAAGTTTTATGCCAGTTTTCCGTATTTTACAGTATATTATTCAGCCATGGGGTGATCCTTCAGGTTCATAAGCACCGTGTAGCGTTTGTGGTTCAGAATTCGAGGTGTTACAATAATAGACGCACATGCAACAACTTTCCAAAGGAGATGTGATTTTTTATTTTGAATTAAATATTTAAAAGTTACATAGAATTTCTTATTATAAATAATATTTGAAGTTTTAAATCCTTAACAATATTTGAATTTGCAAGTTTGCAACGTGTCAGGTTTTACTATCTGTATGTTTTAATAGTTTTGTGAAAAATACGTGTTTAGTGTTTCAGCTCATAACTTGTTAAGGATGTGTGATTATTCATATAGATTTTAATGATACCTTTTTAATTGGTAATGATACATATCATTCCAGCAACTACTGAACTACAAAGTTACTGAAATTTATATTTGAATGAAAACTGAGAAGTAATTAATGAGTTATAATTGTAATCATACATATGTTGGAATGATAGTAGAGAAGTAAAAGGAGAACTAATATTGATACGTATTGTAATTTCATATATGTTTCAAACATAAATTTTTTGTATACATATGTTTGAAGCATATGTCTGATACATAGCATTCCGGTAACTAAAGAACTGTAATTTTATTAATACATATGTTTGATAAATATATTATATATGTATTAATTGAAGTTACTGGTAAAGTTCAAAAATAGTAACTTTAACATTATAATAGATAAAAATGTAAAAAAAAAATAGTAAGTGCAATAAATTGTAATGGTAAATCAACATTTAATTGTGCAACGAAAAAAAAAAGAAAACAACTACAATTTTAAGTTGATTGATACATATTAATAATTAATGAAACATATGATTGATACACAGCATTCAATTAACTGATCAACGGTAATTTTAAGTTGATTTGAAGTTTGTTGCTGCTGTATTATTTCTTAAGAACAGCAACTTTAATGTTAAGTCCCTTTGTCTGAAGCACAAAGTTTCAATTCAACAACAAATATTGAGTTTGACTTCATGAATAATAATTCTCCATAATTCTAAGTCAACATCAAATGTTTTTGTCTTCAATAAATCTCCTTAAATCCATTCAGATAAACAAATCATCATTGCTTTTCAATGAACTAATTTCAACTTGTGTTGGTCATTTTGTGAACAACTCTTGCCTTATTCTGAGCATTTTGAAACTATAAGTGATAAATTTTGTTTGATACATATGAATTATTAATGATGCATGTATTTGATGCATATCATTAAGGTACTGATGAACTAATTTCAATAATAAGTATGATACATATGCTATATACATATGATTTGAAGTTACTGGTGAACTGCAAATATAGAAAATTTAAAATTATAATAAGTAAAACTGTAAAAAAAAATATTATAATAAATAAAGTATTAAGTTTCATTAATTGTAATTTCAAATCATCATTTAATTGTTTCACCAAAAAAAGGATACAAGCAACCGCAACCCCATCATCAAAATTCTATCAAAACAAAATCACAAAATATGCACGCACAGAACACAACCATCAAAAACACAACTACTCAATATCTATTAAATCCTAATCATCTATAGGAACGTAAGTGTGTTTAGATTAAGGCAGGTCTTAATTGTTACTAACATACCTATTCAATGTCTTGCCCAATCCGTAATCCCATAAGAGCAAAGCATATCTAATTTCATGAAGCGTGGTGTCAAAGTGTGAAACAGGCATCTCAATTCCATCGGCCACAAAGAGACACAATCCCTAATAAATAAATATATGTATATTTATGTATGTATATTAATGTTAGTTAACGTAGATTATTTATTACGAAAAAAATCTTAAAGTGAGAAATTTTTATACATACAGTGTGTCGCTTGATTGTTGGATAATACCATCAACAGATTGAATCTGAAATGCATCTTGGTCAGTCTTTTCATTGTTTGGTTCAAGTCATGATCAATCCATTAATTCCTTCTTCTCTAAAAAAATTAGTCATGGTCAAATAAGTAGGAGTCATTATAGCAAGTTGAATTATTCCACTGAATGATTTTTGTGTTCTTTCATTGAGTCATAGATATGAATGTAACATTCCTTAAGAACGGCAACTTCTAATACCCAATGAAAAGCCACCTGACAGTTTATTGTAATATAAACTTTATCCACTAAATGCCATGGCAGTTTAGTCGAAATACAAAAACAATGGACGATAGAATAAACTGACACCTATTGCAAGGCGATGTGTTTTGAGCTAGAGTAATACTTTTGAGAATTAAGTTCTAATTACTCCGATGATTGAAAATGATACCTTGTAACGCCCCGAAATCGAATCCTGAGACGTCACACGGTGCTTAAGGTCACAAGTGACCCCAAGCTAACCCTTCATCTGGCATAACCCAAAGCAACTGAACAAAATATATAAAATAGAAGGAATAATGCGGAAACAACCCATAACTTATTCTGACCAACATGAAAGTAAATTTACACAGTCACAATTCTGCTCATATATATACAAATCTAAAACTAAATACACTAACTACTAGTGACTATCTATGAAGCCTCTACTAGCATTGACCAAAGATAGCTGGGTCATGACTTCCAACTACCTCTACTCAATACGACTGAATACAGAAAATACAATACACCTCAAATCTTAACAACTCATGTCCCTGAATCGAAAGGACTAATCACCTGTCGATCGAGAGCTGCGACCCAGCTGAACATGATATGTGCGCTACAGCTTGTACCTATATTTTAGTAAGAATGTAGCCCATGGAAATATGTGGGTCAGCACTTTAAAATGAACTGAGTATGTGGGGGTGCATGCAACAATATAAATAGTATAATTAATTTCATGAAAACATGCATACGGACAATGATGACTCACTTGGCTTGAGTTATATCAAATCATACTTTTCGTAATTTCATAATAAACAGTTCTTATGATAAAATCTCGTAATCCACGTAAATCATTATAAATCATAAATTATGATAAATCATCATAAATTATCATATCGTCAAAAATCATCATAGGTAATTATAAATCATCATAAATGACCATAAAACATCATAAACATCTCAACTCTTTGACTCAAATCTCAGAATGACTCGGTAATTCAAGAAACTTAATCTTATGGACACGGGAGTTTCCTATGACCGACAACCCCATGTGAGCTATGTTGAATACCAACATTTGAAACCCCCGTTGGCGGGAGCGTCATACTCTTTGCTAGGGAGTACGACCTTAAAACTGCAATAATCATAATCAGACTCTCTGACCAATAATATCATCATCAAACAACCCTATGGTGGCACATAGGTTTGGGGAAATACCAAATTTCCCTCTTGGTGCTAAATACTACTCCCCTACAAGCTCAGAACACGTTAGAAAATCCACCACAACATCACAAGGGTCTATCATAAAGACCAAATTAAATTTCTTTCTTATTTATCAAATCATATCAATTAGTGGATTCCTAACTCAACATATTTTAGCTCAAAATATTTTAATCTTCCTCAACATCAACAAGGTATCAATGCATTGAACCATAACCTACTCGACATTCGGACAAGGATATGAAGACTCAATACGTAATATTTTCAATAATTTAACTCATCAAAACCTTTCGAAAAATACCAAGACTCCTTGCAACTTTGATATCAACATACCCAATAACTCAAATCGTCATAAGGAAGCTCAAAATTGGACACACGGCTTGAAAACACTTGAAAATATCAATAATTCATTCTTGAACTTAAAACGTGGATACATGTTCAAAATATATCAATTCTTGATAGAAACACCAAGAATCCCACTATTAAATCTCAATTTATAGAACGAAAATAGTCAAATACACATATGATTCAAAACTTACAATTCAAATATTTATAAGTTCATAATCGAATTATATAGACATAATTCAACTTACAGAACCATATGAATCCATTAAATAATCATAATTGGAAAGCTTGAACAATTTACATATATACATAACCAAAATCTCATGGTAGGATATCTTGGAAATAAATTCATTTTCCAAACTAATAATAATCCATAATAAAAATTAAAGATATGGGCACAAGAACGGAAGAATTATTCTTGTTCAAACCCCACATACCTTAAAATTAAAGATTGGAATGAATTCTTGCCTCGGAACACTATTCATGAAATTGATTGGTTCATCTCGAAGAGCTCGGAACGGGGACTTCATTTATCGGATTAATTTGGAATTTCCATGGTGGAATTGGAAGATTTAGGAAGGGGAATTTAGAGGTTTAGGGTTTCGTTCGTGGAATTTTTTTTTGAAAATAACAGAATTTGATGCCCAAAATCAGTTTTTATGCTTATTTCCACGAAATGGAGCAAGGTTGAAATGGCTGGATTGCCCCTAAGGAAATTAAAAAATGGCAGAAAAATCCTACGTACCTTGGCGACAAAAAACTGAATAACTCCTCGTTCGGGTATTGGATTTTTGTGAAATTTATATCGTTGGAAAGTGAAATCAAAGATCTTTAATTTTATATATGGTAGGCCACCCAGTTCATCATATATAAGGAGTTATGATCGACCGAAGTTGACCCAAATTAAATTCGTCCCTCAGTTACTGATTTGACATGCTGAAATAAATTAATCATAACTTATTACTCTGGCGTTGGAATGGGGTGAAACCAATTGCATTGGAAATAAGACTCAAAGAGATTTCGTTTGATATATAGCAGATCTCCCAGTTCCTTATATTCAGGAAGTGATGATCTTTTGAAGTTGTCCATGAAATGCTGAAAATTTCTGGAGCATGCTAATCGCATAGTGCCACTGTTTTGGGCACCCAAACGTGCCCTTATGCTACTCCAAAAATTCTGAAACTCACTCGGGATGTATTACGACCTTTTCCCATCGCAACGCAACTTGAAAATCGAAAAATGGATGTTGGAAAGGTCATCAAATAAATACCCGAAGATCAGAGGTCTAAATGAGAAAGTTTCAACACTTAGCAAATTTTTATTTTTTTTTGAGTGCTAAGCTTCTCTTGGCAAGATAAAAAGGTTTTAACGACTCGACACATTTGGGAACGAAACATTTAATGAAAAAAACTTGGGGTATCACATCATCTCCCCTTTGGAAACATTCGTCCCTGAATGTTGCTCGTTAGGTTAGGAAGGCAATGAAAATTGAGGATACGTAACTAAAATAGCTTGATGAACAAGTTTGTATTTTTCTAAGCTTTGGAGTATTTTCCGACGCTTAAGCTCATGATAATCACAACGACATAGTTGAGTCTATTACTAAAAGAGTTGGATGAAGAAAAAACTATTAACTTCGATTTAAATCCGTATTCACAAAGAAAGAGATGAAAGATCTAGGATATGAAAACTCGGGATATCACAATATCTCCCTCTTGGGATCGGTTCTCCCCCAATAATACTAATTGATACATGGGACACTTTATGATCGACCCATGGCTTAATACTTGGGTAGGGAACAAAAGAAAAGGCTAAATAGAATTTGGTAACTCGCTTCGACGCAAATAAATCATTCTTGAAATGGTTATGCTCACGAAACTTCAAGTCGTGAGATTGGACCGCATCGGAAGATGGAAGAAATATATGAATCCGTCGAAATAACTATCAAGTTGATTTTCTAGGTGCACGGAACGAATCAAGACACACTCTCATTCAATTAGGACATGATTCAAAATCTTTCCAAGGAACTTTCAACGCTACTAGGAAACAATTGGGTTTGGGATATATATATATATGATTTATAACTCGACCCCAATTTTAAGTACGGAGAGTCGGTCGATCAGTCCTATATCAAAATAAAAGTACTAGACCCCATGCAGTACAACTTACTTTCAAACTTATCAATAAGTTTCGCACACCCTTTCTCCGCAATACTATTTTCCCCAAATACCAAACTTACTTGATTTAATTCATAATTCTCACATGGCATTTGCAATCTTGGTTATTCAAATCTAACTAAGCCAAACTCTCTCTCCTCATTTTCAAGATTAATTTTGAGTCACCAATTCCTCCACCTAACACTATAACATAGCACCATTCCGAATTATAAATTTACACACATCCACATTGTTACAATTCCTCATCTCACAGATAATTCTTATTACCACTCAATCAACTCTAATCCACTTAATACTCACCATTTTCAACCATCATATTCATATCAACAAGTCTTGAAGCTTAGGGAACTATTCATAGGCATATATGCAATTCAACTTATAGCAAGGCCAAGGCTTGCAACTAATATCTTCAGACAGGAGATATATTCACAAAACATGAGTGTTATGCAAGATCAATTTACAAGAGCTTTTATCTTAGACTTCTAAATCAACATAGACACCAAAACTTATCGATAATATAAACTTTAATCCCCGTCCATATATACACACATGATGTTCAAGCCTATCTTTATAATTATGTATACACTCCTAATCAACACCCATAAAA